>CM024538.1:32678919-33377358 GCA_014182365.1 Eucalyptus tenuipes | reverse complement strand
TCTTGCAGAAGCAGATGTTGCAAGATTGAAGCAGAAAGTTGCAGAATTGCACCATCAGCTAAATCAGCAGCGCCAGCATCACTATGGATCTCTTTCTGATGCATGTGACCGCTATCAACAAGTGCAGAATTCTCAACAGTAAGTGTGTATAACTACGTTGCTTTTCTTCAAACCAGCTTTTAATCCATTGGTTATTGGGGTGGAGTGCATCGTCCTTAGATATCTGGGTGGCTGTTGCAAGATATAAGATGTCCTCCTCCCATTGACAGCCACTTAGACAATTTAGTGCTTTCCTGTTATCTTGCTTCAGAATTTTGTTGTGGCAAACTTGCTAAGGTGCATTATTTTGAAGATACTTCATAGTCGTATTAGTGTACACAAGTTTTACCATTTGTTTTGTTTGTGCCAACTCTGTGAAAACCTAAAATTACCCAGAAGAATTCAGACAATGTATCTAGAATAGTTATAAGGAGCAAACTCAACATCGTGGGATTAATAGGTAGATTAGGTTTGTTTCTAGAAAGCTTATCAGTTGCTTCTTTCACTTAGTGAAGGAGAAATGATTGGGATCTTGGCACTGTTGCGGGCTCTTCAAGCATTTATGGGTTAATTGGGAGATGAATAGCTAAGATGGAACGCTAGATGTCAGTTTGAAGTCTTCACCTAGTCTAGTGGTGCTCAAGTTAAGATCATTGTAATAGTAGGGGTAGGGAACTCATGATATTTTGATCTGCTTTGGATCTGTGTTTGGGTATGCTATTTGATCGGAGTATTGCTGCTACAAATAAAATATGGAAGCTATCATACTGAATTTAAAATCTCATTGGATAATTGCAGGAGATTTCCCCCACAAGATTTTGATACTACCCTCGCCTATTATAATCACGAAAGAAAACAGAGAAGCGAGGTGTGTATTTCAATCTGTCTTGTTATGTCTGCTCTGTTTTTCATTAGAACAGATATAATTGATAGAACTGCTCATCTTGCTCATTGTTTTCTAATCTTTCACTTGATTTTCTCATTTCTCTACAATATTGATGCATTTCATCTGGTATGCCCTTTATGCTGCTATGCCTTCTACAGTCTAGACTGTTTGAATTATCTTCATGACCTTGGATAGCATATGGGCGAAAGCAGATTTCAGCTATATTACCATCTTCAGTTTTTTTAATCTGCAGTTATGAAATTGACATTAGTATATTCCGGTGCAAAGGTGCTTTTAATCCATAGACATTTTATGTTGTTACTGAAGGTCAAAGATGGCGCTAGCCGTAAAAACTGTTCTTCCTAGCTCTAGTTAAAGATAAAAAATTTTGAAGTATTTAACAAGTATTGATTGATTGCACATTGGCAGTATCGTGCATAGTGTACAACTGAATGATTTTGGAAGATGTTGCACCAAAAGGACTCTGAATGTTAATGGCTTAGCATGATGAGGCATCGATTTTTAGCTTAAATACAAATGCCATGTGTGAATAATTTGGTCATGCTGTTTTACTTCGATTAATCTTTCAATACTATGGTTGATGGTCAGGGCCTGCCTTGGCCTGAGAATTCTTAATCCTATATGAATGTTCTTTTACTTTAAATTAAATCTTCTGTAAGTCTTGATCACATTAATTGTTTCTGGTGATTTATTCGATTCATCTATAAATGAAGCAAATTATTCAACAGGAGGGTTTGCTCGGGGATTGGAGAAATATCAAAGGTCAAGCATTGGCATCTGCAAGCAGTAGCAGGTTGCCTTCAGGAAAGCAATTTATGGATTCATCACCTCTTAGTGACTCGAAAAGTACGGAGGCATCAACAAGTATATCTGTGGATGAGCTCGGGGCTGTTGATTCAGCATCTCTACCCTCTACTTCAAGAATAGCAGAGGTAATAAATGGATGTTTGACTTTCCATTATTGTGGCTTACTGTCAATTCAGAAACGGTTGTAAATTTTATTCTCTTTCCCTTTTCTATATCTTGAAATTTGATAGACATCATACCATGTTCATTATGTTCCGGATCCTGCTCTGTATACTTTTGAGAATGTTTCTAAACAAGCTCCAATCATCCTGTTTTAAGGTCCAACTTTTTCCCAGCTTTCCACTTAGATTTTTGTGTCCCATGCAGCATAATTTCCTAAATTTATAGGAATCGCTACCTTATTCTTAAAACAAAGTTCCACAAAGTTCCACTCTTTGATTGCAGGGAATGGAATTTCCAAGGCATCCATCTGTGGCATCTTCTGCTTTAGTGGAATTAACGACGCGCCTCGACTTTTTCAAGGAGCGGCGGTCTCAGCTAATGGAGCAGCTCCACAGCCTTGATTTAAATTATGGCACGGCTTCTTCACAAGACTTCGTCTACAGACCGTCATCTCCGCCATGGAGTTGATCGAAGAAAGACTAGGTGCTTATCAAAGTAAACCGTGACAGAAGAATGCCATTGTCTTGTACATTCGTCAGTGCTCTTGCAAATAGGCTCGTTCCCTCCTCTGTTCTGCCATTTCTGTCAATTACTATTGTTTGATGTTCAAAAGGATGTTCGCCCTAGTGGAAATGAGATTTGGGCTTCTGGGTAGCGTTCAATTTTTTGTTCCATTTTGTATTGTTTGATTCTTGTTTATTTGTAATCTTTTCCTACATTAACCAGGGGTGGAGCTACTGTCGAACAGACCTCTGCCGTAGAGTGAAGCTTGTGTTTTTGTAGACATACCTGACATAATGTATCATTGTCCAAATTTTCCATCCGTTTGGTGAATACGACTCGTCGTTGGATCGATGTCTTGCGTATGTGAAGTGCCTTTCCGGCGACATGGTGGAATTTGGTCACGATGATACGCGCGTAGCTCACCTTTCAAGATTGTAGTGTGCACTCTTGATCTCCAGCATATTGATAAGAGTAATCGTCAGCGGGTTCGGCGGAGGGTAAAATCTTTTATCTAGCGAATTACGGTTCTTGCCGACAAAAGAAATGGCCAACTAGTAACAAGCGACGTTGTACCGGCCATGTCCAGTCCATAGTTTTAAACTTGAGTACAGTGTAATGGTTCTAATAACCAACTGACAAAATTTAATCTCACAATTAAGAAAAGTTGTTATGAGATAATTACATAATTGGTCTATGGATTTTGGCTTAACTTTCAGTATTTTTCCTAAATTTTCAATTCGTTTAATATAGTCCATGAATTTTAATCCGTTATATGATGCAATTTCTGAATTTTTAGTAAATGTTCAATATGGTCCGTAAGTCATATGAAAATGTCCAAAGTTATGCTTCTATTCATTCAAATTTAAGGACAAGATAAAAAAATTTCATATAATTCGAGGATTATATTAGATATGTTTGGGAGTTTCATTGAATGTATTAAAAATTTAGGAATGATATTGCACGTTAAATTAAAGTTTAGAAATAATATTGTATACCGAACTAAAGTAAATGGAACTTTTATCTTTTAATCTAAGCCAAATCATATAGGAGGAACACATCTAGAACCATATTAGGGCATGGACAGAAAAAAGGGAAAAAGCCAAAAAAAACCCCAAACTTTGCCTCGAGTGACAGATTTACCCCAAACTTTGTTTTGTGACGTGAAAAACCCCGAACTTTCAAATCGTGACACATTTACCCCAAACTTTTATTTGTGACACAAAAAAACCCCGAACTTTCATTTGTGTGACACATTTACCCTAAATCATAAGGGCATTTTGGTCTTTTTACTTTTAAAAACTTTTTTTTTTTTTTTTCTTTTTCTTCGCCGGCGGAGGAAGCCTGCCGGCGTCCAGGCGAGGGCCTCCTCGCCGGATCCGGCGAGGGCACCCTCGCCCGGCCAGCCCGAGGGCCGCCCTCGCCGACGCCGGCGAGGGCCGCCCTAGCCGGCTCGGGAGGGCGACCCTCGCCGGACGCCGGCGAGGGCAGCCCTCGCCGGGGCCGCCGGCTCCCTCCGCCGGCTCTCGCGGAGGGAAGAGAGAATAAGAAAAAAAATAAAGAAAAAGAAAAAATAAAGAAAAAGACGAAAATACCCTTAATGGGGTAAATGTGTCGCGGTTCAGAAAGTTCGGGGTTTTCACGTCACAAAACAAAGTTTGGGGAATCTGTCACTCGAGATAAAGTTTGGGGTTTTTGGCTTTTTCCCCAGAAAAAAAGAAATAAAGAGAGAGAGAGAGAGGTAGGTTTGTGAACCGATCTCACTACTGTAGCTAACCTTGTTCATATTTCGAACAAAAAAAGAAAAATCAAAAGAAAGGAAGTCGAACCATGATGATGTAGGCAGCTTTTCGTTATTAAAGAAAAAGGGGTGCAAATAATAGAAATAAAGAAATTGGCGTGTGTTTGGGATGGACATTGGAGTTCCGAGTCGGCACGCACCAATCATCGTCATCTTCCTAGTCCACGCAACAACCCACCGCTCCCCTCTGTCACGAGCATTCCTGCGCTGCGCTTGCGATGCTCGGCCATCGGAGCGACGATTCTCCGGGCGGAGTCATCGCGTCTCGAGCTCTCGTCCTTCTCCCTCCGCTCCTCGCGAACGAGTAAGTCTCTCCATCGCTCTGCTTCCCTTGATCCTTCTCTTTATTTTTTCGCTCGGTTTGGGCCTGCTGTTCGAAGCTCCGGAAGTCGAGGTTTTCCCCCCCTTGGATAGTTTTGGATCGACCCGAAGAAGCTTCGAGCTTCTTATCTCTCTTTCCGCTCTCCTTCGCGTCGTGGGTAGGCGAAGTTCTCGTCTTTGGCTGTGCGTGTTCTTTCGGATTAGCGTTCGATTCGCGCGCGGATTCCGGTGGTCTTTTCGATGGGCCGGCACGTGAAGTGTGGCTCTGAGGGAGAGCGGCGCGGTTCTGTGTGGGGACGCCGTAGGGGGGGACTTGTGTAGGTACAGTTGGGGAGTTGGCTCTGTTGCGTGCTCGACTGCTCTTTGATTCTTGCTCTTGTTCCTTTTTTTTTTTTTTTGGCCTTTTCTCTGCGGTGGTTATCGTGAAGTGGCGGTTGCTTGCCGGTGAATCGCGATTCTTCGAGATTTTAGGTCCGTAGTTAAGGAACTGTGGCCAACAGGGTGATTGTGTTGTGGTTTCCTCATTTTGTTGGATGTTTATGAGATGAATCTTCTCGTTGTCGTCCCCGAATGACGCAATGGAATTTTCATGTGATGGGGCTTGACCTCTGTTCCATTGTGTGCTTTTGCTAACTTTCCCATACGGTTCCGGGCAGGTCTGTAGATGGTCGATGCTGTGATTCCGTGGTTTTGATGTGAATTTCCGTGATATTTTCGGCTCGTCGGCAATGAACTTCGAGTTCCTCAACCGTATGCCGTGGTTCGGCAGGGCCCGTCCAGATAACGATTTGGGGTCATCCTTTGGATCTACCACAGTCTTGATGGAGCAACCTAAACGAAAGGATGGTTTCAATCTCGAGCTGTGGGGATGGTCCATCCTTTCCATTGTTCCATGGGCTCTTGGTTCCACGGATAGAACAGGAATGCCTCCTACTGTGAATAGGCAGTTGAAAAGGCGTGCCCAATCTGGTGGGATGGCTCAAAACAGCAGTAAGGTCATGGCTGTCCACTTCCGGCCATATGTTTCTAAAGTTCCATGGCATACAGGGCCAAGAGCATTCCTCTCTCAGCTATTCCCAAGATATGGGCATTATTGCGGCCCCAACTGGTCGAGTGGAAAGGATAGTGGGTCTCTCCTATGGGATCGGAGGCCGATTGATTGGTTGGATTATTGCTGCTACTGTCATGACATGGGTTATGACACCCATGATCAGGCGAAGCTTTTGGAGGCCGATCTAGCATTTCTCGAGTGCTTGGAAAAGTCACGCTACAGGACAGAAGGAAATGCCCATGTTGCGCATTTCTATAAGACAATGTGCATCACAGGTATGCATCTTGCTTTGGTGATCTTTGTAGTCGAGTCAAGCTTTTGCAGAGATTGTATATGCAATGGCAATTAGGTTCCTTTCTACACTATGAGAAGTGAAATTTTAATGGAAATCTCTATGCCACTGGTGTTTTTTTTTTTTGGAGATACTGAGCTTTTGTCGCTTCATGGCTTGATGTATATTAACTGGTCTACTCTGGGATTGGCAGGTCTCAAGAACTTTTTAGTTCCGTACAGAGCACATCTTGTGAAGCTAAAGTCTAGGCAACCTCTAATTGATTTTGGTTGGCTAAGCAACATGAGATGGCGAAGTGGGAATATTCAGAAAAACTGAAATGAGTAAGTGTTATGGCCTGCCAAGCGGGATTTGTATGGTATTACTTAGTTGACTAGCTAGGTAGTTGAGCCCTGGATCTTAGATGGTATGGTTCTGTAGTTTGTCTTGCGTATTTGTACTGAAGCTTCTCTGAGCCACACCTTATATATTCTATAGATCACAAGTGGCTATTTAAACATGTATTATTTACTTTTCCACTCTTTTAATGTCGTGTGCTTTGTACATAAACATCATTCGTGCCACTGCCCCTCTGTTGCCACATTCTTGAATCTGAAAACAACTGGTTGAGCTTATGCATTAAGGATGAGATGTAGCATTTTAGTCAAATTTTTGTTTACTGTACAGACATTTCATATTGTTCTCTGTCGTCATGGCTTCATATTTGGCTTTTTCTAGTTGTAACACTGGTAGGTGGATATATTTGGCTGACTGTCGAGAATTGAATTAGAACACTCAAGTATTTGTTTGGTAATTCTAATATACTATGCCTATTCTTCTTCATAGCTCTGAATAATAGATGTGGGCATGTTTTGAGTGGACTATCTTAAAAACGCCCTTTGTCATACTGAGGATGTCTAGAGACCATTTCAAATCGGCCGGTTCAGTTAACAATGTTCATCCATTCTAGTCAACTTCTTTCATTTTGTCTCTAATTTGCTTCCGAGGGTGATTGTTTTCTGCCTAAAGAATTTGTAGTCTTTCTTGTTGAATGGCGGAAACTCCAGGCGATTTGATAGCGGTTGCACTTCCTTGCTCTTCTGCATTGCTTTTCTGAATGCACTGGCCTTCGCAACTCTCACTGCTTAACTTGGGGTCTGGGTGGGCTTTAACTTTAGTACAATCACAAGCGTTTGATTAATCAGCTCATCGAGAAGGACCACGATCACAGTGAACCCGACAGAAAATTAGTTGATTAGGTGATCGATATCTTTGTCGAGTTTGCCAAAAATTTTGAATCCAATCTGATTATAACTGTGAGAAGCTTGAATTACGCTTGCCGGGTTAGACAGCCCCCTCACATTTACGCCAAATTTGCATCCCCGTATCTTTTCCGGCTTTGAGTAATTACAAAAGCAAGTATGTTGCCTTTTAAGAAAAAAAATTAAATGCATTCTCTACCAGAACCCACCCGGCGCACCCAATAATGATACTAGAGAGCTGCTTCTTGTTTGTTCTTTCTTTTTTGATTTGGGAGACTAGAGACTTAGGTAGAATGGACCAATCACTAAGTTGAAACTTACCGGTCAGTATGTCATCCTGCTTTGTCTCTATAGTGATCACCATGCGTGCTGTGCGCTTGACTGGCTTTATGTGCCTTTCCAGAAAGTACATGTCAGGAGTCTGCGCATGAAGGAATTCTACCAAACAACTTCACAAGACCCTAGTTCACTCAAGAGGGGCCCCCCCAACTTGCGTACAAAGAGTCAGCAAAAGCAAGAAGCCAGAGCCGAAGCTTTTTTAAGTGAGCAATTGTTGGGCACGGTGCCGAAGTAGATCTCAGTTCTTACATGCGTTTGAGTTCCAACGCTCCCGTGCCCATTTTGTAAGGTAGGTTGGATCCAATGTATATCGATCCAGTCGGTACCCGTGTGGGAGAATGGAAAGGGAAAAGAGGAGAGGGACATTGAATAGATAGGAGGTCAGTACATCGATGTGTTTTAGTTTATTTGTAAACCGGACGTAGCGATTAGTGTGCATGCGTGGGAGTAAGTTGAGCAGAAGGTCCATGCGAAATCCACAAGAAAAAAAGGAAAGAGATATTCGGGTGGTGATCATTTGAGGATTGATTTTGCTTAAAGCTTTTCGAGACAAGGGTTGAGGTATTATAATAGTCCATTTGCCCGATTCCTATCTGAAAAAAAAGAGAGGAGAGAATGCTTCCTGTCCCCTTGTCCCTCTTGGAGCTGTCAGCTATGCCCCATCGATTTCTTTAGATTTTGTCCGAATTGAAATTATCCATAGATAAATGTTACATGACAGTATTTAATCTACTACGAGAACAAAATGTCTATTTTGAACGAAAAAAAAAATCAAATCATTATTATGGAACCTACTTCTTTAAGAATTTATAGTTCACAATATACTGTTACTTTCACAGTATCCCAAAGACTTATGCTAGTAAAGTCCTAAATGAAATAGAAAATGAGCAGAAAATTTTCGTGCACATCAATGGAAACACTAAACAAAAGAACTCTCTGAGCATAGAGAGAGTATAGAAAATCTCTTGAGATTTGTTCAAAAGTAAATTTGTGTCCTTGCCAATTCCCTAATCGAAGAGGAGCCTGGCCCAACCTAATGCCACCCTGAAATGTGCTCGGGTAGTCATACCCGCTAAGCTATGCTGACCGGATTCCTGAAAACAGGGGTCCTTCTATCGTTGATAGTTGACCTATGCAGTACATATTGCAAACCAGGATAACATCAAGCCAATATAAGTGACTAGCGAGTTCATCCTTGTTTCTTAATTGACGAAGTGCTTTACTGATAATTCATCTTCAAAGCACTAGTGCTTAGTTATCATGAGATGCGCACTTTCATAATCGATGGTAGCTATAAATTGAATGAGCATTTTAAGACACGTAGCTATGTGTGGCGATAGACTTTGTGAATTTGAGCCTCTAAAGTCCCTTAAGTGAATGTTGTGAAGTTAGGTTAATTTCTGTTGGATCACTTTGAATGGAAGCTACTATTGGCAAAACCCAAAGATCAAGGCATGCCCTCCCTTGCTTGGCGTTTAGCATTTTTTGAAAGCCATCTCCAATGATTAATGAATTTCTTCAGTTGACTTTATTGCCCTCGAAAACCTATTAAGATTCCTCTTTTACCCCCGAATGTCGCACTGTTCATCATCTCTTTCTCTACAAAGGCCGATTGACGATCCTTGAGGAGGGTTGTGCGAGGTCACAAAGGTCACGCCTAAGGTTGTGGAGGTCATGCAACCTTGGCTTCCCCTCACATAAGGTCATTTGACTCTAGCGTCGCCTCACTTAGGGTGGCGTGACCTTGGGTGATGATGCCAGTTGCTGCTTTGTTTATTTCGACTTTGGTCAAAATTTGGCTCGACTAAGGTCTCGCAATCTCGGTGGCCCATCGCCTAAGGCCATACAAGCTTGGGCAAGGATGTTAAGGTTGCTTCATTGGCGATGGCGATCGCCAAATCAGAGGGTTAATGTTGGTGTTTTTTGCTTGAGTGACCCAAGGGTTTGCAATTTTTGTTATCATTTTTATTATTAAAGTCTTTTGTGCAATCGGAATATTATAAGAATAATAATTTGTTATCAGTTATAACTCATTAAATGAATGGGTCATATAATAATTTATAATAATTTATTATTTAATTTCTCGTGATTTATAATAAATTGTTATTTTCATATTAAATTAAGACAGTTACGCAATTATTTTTTTATTTTTGCGAAACCTTTAATCTAAAGGCATTTGTGCAAAAGTTTTCAACGAGTGCTGTCTCAAATGCACCCATAATAAGATCCGTATTTGACTTTTTCTATCTGTTCTCTAAATATTTCTCCTGCGCAGTAGCCTTCAATACTCAACCATCAAATTTTTTTTTTCAAATATAGGGATACGAACTTCACGAATCTTACGATCCATACAGTACTTATCACTATGTCTCCATCCAAAAATTAATGAGACGAGAGCTAACAGCACGTGTTAGACTAATCAACATAGAGATAATAATATCCTAGAGCTTCGATAATCGTCAGTCAGGCGTCCATCTGGTGTATCGTTTCGTCCTGAATAATGCACACCTCCAGGGAGGGGAAAAAGGACTTCGCTTAAGACCCCATCGGCGGATCGAGTTGCAATATTTTATCACGTCGAGATCCGATCCGAAGAACATTCCCCCTCGAAGGAGCTTCGCGAAGCGAAACCTAATCTTATAAACGAGCGCGTCGAGAACGCTTATTCAAGACCCTCGAAGTTATCCTCCTCCTTAGACTCGAACTTTGACGAGTTGAGTCCAGCCGTTGGACTCCATCGTAGTATCGTCAGTGGGGCACGCGATGGAAAACAATGAATGCAAGAGCTGACAGAGAGAGAGAGAGAGAGAGAGAGATTGGTTTGGTTGGAGGGAAGGGATGGTAATGAATGCAGGGAAGGGTCTCGTCAAAGCTGAGGAGAGGAGGGCTGATCTGCAAAATGTCTGTTGCTTTTGCTTTGGACGTCCCAAATCGAGCCCTTCCCGAGGCTTAATTACTCAGCAGCGCTTCGTCCAATGCCGAGGCCCCTTCATTTATTTCTTGCTTTTTCCTCTTTTACTCGGTGGACGGACTCGAGAAGTGACTGAAGAAGAACACAGTCCGGGACAGAACCAGGGAAAAAGAGAGAACGGGAAAAAAACAACCACCGCATGTTCAAACAAAAGGAGACTCGAACGTCCAATTCAAAAAGAGACCAGAAAACACAGCCGGTTCGCCGGTTTTGCGTTGCAGATCACGCGATGGTCACGCTTGGGAGGAGGGGGAGAGAGAGAGAGAGAGAGATCATCATATGCAGTTCCATCATATCTTCTTATGTTGCACGCGAACCCTACATTGCAAGACACTACCCATCAACATATCTTCTTATGTTTGCAAAGGAGCTCCGTGCGTTTGCGCATATACTTAGATGCTTTTCTTGTTTCTGTGTGCATAACGATAAATGTAGGAACGGTATTACTTAATTCGCTTGCTAAACATCTATACTGTAACCTAGAAGTGCTTGCGTGCTTTTCATTTAGAGATCACAGCTCCGATGGTAATATTTAGATGGGAATAGACAAGACAAGTTTTTAAGGAAAAGACATCGCTCGAAAGAACACTGCTTCTACAGTCTACTCGTTCGATACACTACAAAAATCCCCCAAAAGAAAACAAAGGACAAATCATAGTTTACAAATAACGTTTTCTTCCACACTGAGCTTGAAATTCTCAACTATATTTCTCTCAATAAGAGGGACGCGAGGCAGAATTCGCTGCGCCACCCCAAGGCATTACCTCGGGAGACATCGCCTGGCCACTGAAACCCCCGCCTCCGCAGTAGAGGCCGCCGGCCAAGGCGGCGGAACTAGGGCAAGAAGGAGGCTCGCTTACCCCGCCGCCACCGCCGCCACCGCCGCCGCCAATACAAGGCTTGGTCTCCCGATGATCACCACCTTCTTCGTCACCTTCAGACGGAAACCTGTGGAAGCTGGGGCTCACGAACGTCGCCGCCGCGACCACCACGGACGTAGCCGCCACCACCTTCCCTCCCACCACCCCTCCGAACAACTGCCCTTGGGACCCCGCGAGAGTTATCCCAAAATGGCTCGAGCCCTCCTGACGACACAGCTGTTTCGTGGGCCTGTCGTTCTTGGACTCGTTATTGTCATTCTCGCCGTTAACGCAACCGCCCAGGACAGACCCGCTCAGGGAGAGGAGGTTGAAGGGCCCGCGGAGGGAGAGCGGCGGCGCGTGGGGCAGGGGTGGCGGAGCGTGACGTCGGAGACGGAGCCAAAGGCGTTGAGGACGGCGAGGCCCATGCGCCGCCTGAGGGCAAAGGACGAGAGGGCGTCGACGACGTCGGAGCCGGCGGAGATCTCGAGGATGACGGGTCTCATGGCGGAGGAGGAGGAGGAGGAGCCGGAGGAGTCTGGGGCGGCGGTGATGACGACGGGGGTTTGGGCTTGTTCTTGGACCCGGGTGGTCTCCCTCGCGGTTTCTTCTTGGAGGGGGTCGGTGATCCGAACTCGCTGGCGACGGTCGTCTTCTCAAGGGCGGCGGCGGCGGGAGGAGGGAGGGCGAGAGGAGTGAGGCGGTGGCCGGAGGCGTCGTCCTCGGAGGAGGAGGAGTGGGGGTGGGAGAGGGAGAGGGAGGCGGTGTTGCCGCGGTCCGCCATGGCGTAGGGCGGCGGTGGCGGTGGTCTTCAGGACGGAAGGGAGGGAGAGAGAGAGAGAGAGAGAGAGAGAGATTGAGCGAGTGCGAGAGTGGAGCTTTCGCGCTCTTTGAGGTTCGACTCTATAGGGTCACGAGGTGGCATGATGGACACTTCGTTCTTATGGATTTTGGAGAATAAACGACGTCCACGAGGTGAAAAAATGAAATGTGTGCAAAATATAAAAAAATAAAAATATATAGATAAATAAAGGAGATGAATTTGATCATCCTCGGATCTCGAACGATATAGATTTTTATATGAATATGAACATTTTCAATGAGACGGCTGACTGCACAAGTCATTTAGCACTTTCAGCACAATGTCTTTGAGGGGTTCATGAAACTTAACCAATGAAAGATGATTTTGTCTTTTTGATAAATTGTTTTTTGTATATGGTTCAACAGTTTTATTATTTAACTTGTCCCTGATAGCTTCAGCCTGGAGGTGGCAAAATGGGTCATGGACCGATTTTGCACCCATATTTTTCACAAATGGTCGAATGTGGGTTATGAAGTTGTAATGAGCCATGAGCCACATTCAACCCATTTTAAGTTCAGTTTTATATGGGTCGAAAATAGGTCACACTTCTTACCCATTTTCAACCCATTTTTAAAACCTAAAAAAAATGAAAATGAGTCAATGACACAGCCCTTTGAGTCTTCGACCTTTGTCCTCCGCCGCTCGCCTCCGAGCCGCCTCTGCCACTCGCCGCCGAGGCTCGCCTCCGCCGCCCGCCACCTCAACTCGCCTCCGCTGCTCGTCGCCTCGGCTCACCTTCGCCGCCCCTCAAAGGTTGCCGACGACCGGCGAGGCTTGAGCTCGCCGGTGTCGGGCGGGGCCTCGGCCTCGCTAGATCGGCAAGGCTCGAGCTTGCCGGCGTCGGGCAAGGTTTGGCCTCGCCGGATTGGCGAGATCGAGCCCGCTCGACGTCGGCGAGCTCAATCTCGCCCGTGGCCGATCGCCATTGTTGTCGTCGTGGCGGCGGTCAAGAAGAAGAAGAAAAAAAAAAAAGAGAAAAGAAAAATAAAAAATAATTATTTAAAAATAAAAATGATATTTTTAAAAATAAAAATTATAAAAAATTTATTTTTAAAATAAAAATAATTAAAAAAATTATATTTTTAAAAATTAAAAATTATATTTTTTAAAAAATATTTTAAAAAGAATTATAAAAATTTTCCATTAAATTTGTATTACATAAAAATTGTTAAAAAATTTGTATTGCATAAAAATATTTTAACAATAAGTAGGTTTTAGCAATATGTATCGGGTCGGGTATGGGTCGGGTCAAAACGGATTAAATGGGTCAAATATGGGTCGACCCATTTTTGACCCAACCCGATCCACCCATTTGCCACCCATGTTCAACCTCATGGCCTCCGAGACTCCCCCTCCTCTAGGCCTCCACATCACCAAATCCCCTAACTGACGGCCACAACTTTGATGTCGCTCCCTCTCCAGCGTTGTCCATGAATTCAAGGCCGACGAGGGCGGCCCCGGTATCATCCTTTTCGTCCCCATCAACAAAGCCTTCACCGGATTGCCTGTGACCGAAAGCTTGCAGTTCTCGCCTGCGGATGAGAAGGCCCTGGTGCTGAGGTTTCACGTCTTGCATTTTTTTATTACCCTTTCGACTCTCCGAATCAATTGTGAATAGACTTCTCCCACCGGGAAAGACCATAAAAAGTGACCTGCAGACCACTCTTCAGCAATTCAACACTCTTTCTAATCTCATCAAGAGCCTTCCTCTTCTTTTTTATCCTCAGGATGACGTGGCGCGCACATATCACTGAATATTTTCTCATTCTTTGTGGATCTGTTTTCACATACCATTTTTGTTTTCTCGTGCCTCGTAGCTTTCATGTCAATATTTTGACTTTTTAAGCAACTTGATGTGTCGGAGTCTTGTCTAATCTCAGGTGGTACCAAACATATGATGATATTTTCTAAAAATCTAGTGGATATTTAAAAGATTTTTAATCCCATCTTATTTTATCCTATCTCAATCCAAATCAGGACGACTAAATGCAGTCTTAATAGAGGAAAACGAGAGACTTACTTTGACTAGTTTTAGATTTTTAGAGTTTCCACCATTTCTTTAGAATTCCAAACACCTCCTCTAGGACTGAAATTAAAACTACCCAAGATCTAATCAAGTCGGCAAGACCAATAAATAAAAGAAGAAGAAGAAGAAAGAAGCAAAATTCAAGAGCAACCTAAAGAATTCTGCAAGCTACCAAGGCAATTGCGGAGGAAAGGCAATCCACAACCACTTGCCTTCGTGACTTTAGCAGCTTCTTCACTAGAGCTCCATTCGTTTTACGAAAAATAATTTTTAGGAAAACATTTTTTGGATTTTCCGATTTTTATTTCACGGAAAATAAATTGGTCAGGGAAAACATTTTTGTCAACGGAAAAAAGTCCTTTAAAATATAGGAAAATTTTTTATGCTTTATAAGAATTAGAAATTTCAAATTTTTAAATGGAAAAAAAAAATAGAAAGATGGAAAGGTTGACATGAGTGTGAGATAATAGAAAATAAGTGAGGATTTTTTTCATTTAAAAAATGAATTTTTAACTCTTTTTCTTTTTTTATTTACTTCTAGTTGCTAGCCATGACAACGGCTAACGATCAGCCACGTGGGAGCCTTGAGGGAGCTCGAGGCTTGCCAACCTCCAGTGATCTCACTGCTTGCCTTGGTTGCCGATCTGGTGGAGGGGCGAGCTCGAGGCCTCAAGCCCTACCAAATCATTAGCAAGTGGCGAGCTCGAGCTCATCAGCATTGGGTGAGCTCGAGCTTTCCTTCACCATTTGCCGACCATCACTATGACTGGCGACTAGTTGAAGATGAAGATGATAAAAAGAAAGAAAAAAATTAAAAAAAAATTATTGAAAAAGAGTGCATGAAGGAAAATATTTTTCTTATCGAGTAGCGAAAAATATTTTCTATTTTATTTTCAGATTTTCGCCGAATACCAAAAAAATAATTACATTTTTTTAGAAAACATTATTTAGAAATACCACATTTTTTGCAAAATAAACGGAGTCTAAGGTTTCATTCGTTTCGTGAAAAATGTGGGGTTTTTAGAAAATATTTTCCACGAGGTCATTTTCCAAGAAAGTATGATCAATTTCTGGTGTTCGGATAAAACTTGAAAATAAAGTGGAAAATATTTGTTGCTGGTTGGTAAGGAAAATCTTTTACTTCATATACTCTTTTTCATTTATTTTTATTTTTTAAAATGGATTTTTTATATTTTTTAAAAATTGATTTACAATTATTTTAATTTTTAAAATCTATCATTAATTTTTTCATTTTTCTTTTTCTTTTTTTTTTTCTTTGTTTTCCATCTCCTTCTTTCTTGGCCGGTCGCCAGCCACGGCGATGGCTCGCAACCGGCCACCGGTGAGCCTCGAGCTCACCGACAAGCACAAGGTTCGCACTCCCATTGGTGAGCGTGAGCGTCAAGCTCGAGGCTCGCCATATCGACGAGCTCGAGGTTTGTCTAGCAATGGTGACGACTAGCCAATAAAGAAGAAGATAGGAAACAAAGAAAAGAAAAAAAAAAAGAAAAGAAATAGAAAGGAAAAATGAAATTAAAAATAATTAGAATTAAATAAAGAAAAAGAAAATTAAAAAATAATTCGAATAAAAAAAATAAAAGAATAAGAAGAAAGAGGAGGAGGAAGTGAGGATTTGTAGAGGTGTGAGATAGGAGAAATCAAGTAAGGAAAATATTTTTTACTTTTCAAAAGTGGAAAACATTTTTTCCTAATTTATAAGACTTTTTCCTTGAATGGAAAAAATTTTCCCACGGAATTCATTTTCCGTGAAATGAACGTCAGAAAATCTGGAAAATGTTTTCTCGAAATTTTTTTTCGCAAAACGAACTGAGCCTCAAAGAGATTTCAACCTCGAAATGCCCAAATCAACGACGCTATTATCCCCGCAGCCGAATTGACAATGCCTCGAACTGCTTCTCAAGGGGCTGGATATGAAGGACATATGCCGAATCCCGTCCTCCCCAAGTAGTCACGATACAAAGTGAGAGGGTGCACGTTGTGTGTTGACTTTGTTCTTTGCCCCTACCTTCGAAAAACAATGAAAACTGTTGTTGGTTGTGTGAATGAGAAAATTGGAGTGAGATTTGGGGTTTATCTGTTTGAATGAAAGAAGCGAATGAGTTTTTCGGACTTTTACACGTTTGATTTACAAAACCAGACCTACGAGTGCCCTAGTTTCTAACTTTAAGATTAGTGGCTAATAATGCACTGTCAATTTTGTAAAGTAACAGGATAGTTAGAGTTTTCCTTTCCAATATAGTGCCACTGAATGCCCGAAAACATATGGAAAGGGTAATGTAGTGGTTTTCTTTTCCAATTGGCATGTCTTTAATAACCCTTTTTTTTTGTCACAATAACCTTTGAAGTGAGACATTTTTTGCAAATGCCCATCGAGAGAAGGGTTTCTATTAAAGTATTCATGAAGTTAGCAATTTCATCTCAATTGACCCCCTATCACATCGACTCCACAAATCCTTACCATGTCAGATGCTAAATATCCTCAAAGTTGATGACTTTGACATTGTTCGGAGTTGTGTAGTCCATAAGATGAAGGTCAATCAAGGTGAAGTCAATTGCTTCATATAGCACTTTGAAACAAACCCTATTTTAGGATAATTTGTAAAAGAAATCCGCATTTCAGAGGGATTTTTAATTTTCAAACAGGTCATGTGTGATTCTGAGGCACTTGAATATACATGATTAATTAATATGTCAAGAAGGACAACTTTTTTTTTTGGGAGGCTATTGCGCAAAATGTTCAACCATTCGGCTCTTGGCTCAATTTTTTTTTTTTTGTCGATCCTACGCTACTCCTATTCTAACTCTCAACTTCAAACTTTTGCCATGTCTCATTGCAGGGCGTGAGAATCGAAACTCACTTCTAAAATTAATTCGTTCCCACCCCAACCTCCTGATAGGGATTCGAACCCTCCACTTCCCCCTTCCACGTGGGAAGGGTGGCGGGGTTACTCTTGGCTCAATTCGAAAGTGCAAACAAAAAGCATGTTCGGCTTCTAATTACATCTCCCTCGATTGCAGGTCTCAGCGTTTCGGGAGGTAAGTATTAAGATTAATGAAATTTTCCCAGTTGCCTGTTTTGCCCTCAAGAACTCTAATAAAATTCCCAGTTTAACCCTCTTTAAAATGGAACCCTAGGTCTCTTGGCTGACGATCGCTCACCTCTGGTTCTCCTTCTCTCTTGCGCTCGACGTGCTCGCGAACGCCAGTCCAACGGATTGCGGAGCTCTCGCGCCAAATCCAGGTTCGCTCGCTTCAGTCCCTTCTCGTTGTGCTTCTTAAGCGAATGGTGATTTCTTGTTCGGTTGTTTCGTTGCTGTGCCCGATTGAAGATATAACTGCGAGAGTGATGAATTTTCGGCTGATGTTGCTTGCACGTACTTTGCAAAAGTTGGGAATTTGTTACATGGAAGAAAGATGAGTTCTTTAATTTCTTTGGAACAGATGAACTTTTGTCACTGTTATAATCTAGCTGTGATCGATGTTTGCTTGAGCTCAGATGGGTCTTACGGCATTTGGAAGCCGCATTAATTGTGTCACTTTTGAGGACCGGTGGTTGCTGTTGCTAGTTGATTGCTAATGAAATAGCGTTATGGGATGGCTAATCGTGGGTTCAAGAAGGGGGAACTGCAATGTGCAATTTAAATCTCTTCCTAACAGCTTTTTGACCTCCACAAATCATCGGAGGCACAGGGCCTGCGATGAAAAGATACAATGTGTTTGGATATATTCGCAATGTTTACTTTTCCTGGTTGAAAATACCAGAGAAAGGGTGAATCTCTTATCAAACCATTGCTCCTGGTTCAAGCAAATATAAAAACTAATAATGGGAAGATGATAGTATTGTGCGGTCGCTTGTACTCCTGGTGACGGTAAACATTACTTATAGAATTGGTTGTTCCTTAAGGGCATGATTGTTGCTTGGCCCATGACCAACCTTTGGTGTTTAGCTGCATGATTGTAAGTTTGTAACTGTGACCATGGTATTGAAGTAATTGAATTAAAGTTACTCTTCCTCCTATCTGCTTAATCTATCAGATGGGTTCTTAATGGTGCAACATGAGTCCAATGTTGGGAGGCCGTTAGGAAAATCACATTTCCAGTTTCTCTTTATGGCTTTTAGATAAGTGTGAAGTGGGGCCACAAATTTTATTACTTGTAAGAACCAATGACACATCTCATTCATGCAGCCAGTTTTCTTTTATCAGCATTTGTACCACTGGTTTGTTGACTTGATTATTGATCTCTTAGGTAAGAAATTAGACTCAATTTGAACATAGCTCATAGGGTCGGTGTCTTGGGCTTAATAACAAGGCCATATTATATCTTTGCCCAACTCGTATCGGGTTACTTCATCTTTTAATTACTCTTTTATTACCACTCTTGATGTGTTTGGTATGATTCCTCTTATATTGCTTTTCTATGTTGCGATTTGCTCATTTTAGTTGTATGTTTAGGTTACATTAGGATCATAATGAGCACAAATACATTGCATGGACACTTAGTGGACAAGAATCTCATAACTCATTGTTGGATAAAAAGTCTGCATGCGACACTTAGTTGGCAACTAATCAAGTTTTGGTACCGAATGGACATTACTTAGACAATTAGTGTAATCAAGTCTCCAAATTTAGATCACTGTTTGCATAGGAAGTCAAATATCCTCCCTATTTTTCTTGGCTCCTAACTCGCCCCAATAGGCTAGAGCCAGCTCCTTTACACGATGAAGTTTTCATAGATCAATCAATTAAAATAAATTTTCCAATGTCGCGTGAGGTAAAGGTTTGAGAGAAGCCACCCCGATTGAGGACTGTGGGTTCCCAACTTGACATTACATCGAAACCGTTTTTTCTTCGGACCGCTTCAGGAGGGTCTTGACAAACGTCTCCCGGTGCATGCACTTCTTGGACCAAAACCCTCCAGCGAGTTCTGGGTCTATCAGCGAGTCATTGCTGACTGGTCCATCCCCTAAAGTTCTCACTTTTGGGCTGAAAAGTGAGCCTTTTTTATCTTTTCGTTTTGTAATTTCAGTCGCTTTGGTTCAAGTGTTGTTCACTGGAATAAGTTTCTTTTTCTTTTGGATTGGTGTTCATGTTAGAATGCTCTGCTGGGAGCTAAATGAGCTATTTTCCCACTTATCTTGTAGAGCTGTCATTGGAATATGTCCTTTTTTCTTCTGTAAATCTTGTTTCTCTAACAATGTTTGCAGATCTTACATGAGTGTAATCCAAAATATATGAACTTTTTGGGTTTTGAAACGATTGTTTTGTCTGGAAACTCCAATTAATTTAGGTACTTCTGTTTTATCATGGCGAACCATATGGGCTCTGAACTGGGAGGTGAAATTATTGTTAAATAGAACATTTTGTCTTTATTGGTTGATTTACTACATGGAAGATTTCACACAAATCGAGGATCTTCAGGGATAAGCCTCTGATTCTTGAAAATATCCTATTGGCTCTTTTTTGGTAATTGTGTGTTTTTTGCTGATCAAGACCTTAAGATTTAGCTTATTAGTGTCCCACTATTTTTTTAAGCTTGTGCCTTTATATTGCAGGGCTTTGACATTCTTATGAATGGCTTGGAGAGCCTTAAAAAACAAGGTAAAGTGTCCTAAATAGAATTCTTTCATGCTTCTATAAGGTGTCATCTTTCACATATTTGTCTTTGTGTTGTATAACCACACTTATACTTTAGCGTCAATGTTGAGGTAACTGTGTGTTGTGGGCTCACATGGCGGATAGGACAGGCAGCAGCTTTTGTATGATGATATCTTGGTTAGATATGTGGTCAAGGATTTCAAGTACATGTTGACTTATTCCCAGTGATGGCCGTGTACCTATGTTTTTTTTTTTTTTTTTTTTTTTCTTTTATAGTGTGTGTATGTGTTTTTTTTTTTTTTTTTGGGGGGGGAGGGGTGGTGTGTTTGTTGGAATGTTCATGAGCTCTTGAGAATAGATAATGTTGGTAGGAAGTCAAAGGGTTCACATTATTGGATCTATACAGTGAGAATTGTTGGGCCTTGATGTCATCGTATTTCACTTTTGTTGAGAATTAAGATCTAGTGGTTGATAGTTCCCGCAGGAGGGGCAGGAAGAAAGGCACCGGGGGGAGAAGGTAAGGAGGGGGAGAGGATTGCAAAGGGTTTGTGCGGGTTTGGGTTGGGGGAAGCAAAGAATCAGGGAGATGGATTGGTCTGATGGCCATGTTTGCTATTCTTTTTGAATTAACAATTCTAATTGTAATCACAAAAAAATTTGTTAACCTCCTCAATCTTCTTTCTGCAGGGTATTCGAGTTAGTCATAAACTATTACAAGGAAATGCATTGGGTTCGGCTTCTGTAGCTCGCCTGGAAGATGCTGTGATATCGGTTTCTGCTCTGTTCAGATGCTTTTCAGGTCCAGTGGAGAAGTCACAGTTTTGTAATCTTAATGCATTTGATCCTTTGAGCAAGCTATTTCATGTCACAACTCATTTCTGATCTACTTGTTTTGGTGTAATCTCCAGACCAAATAATGCCTCCTTCTTTAACTATTGTTCAACACTTCCAGTTATTTGAATTGCCCATTCAAGAGATGTTTGAGTGAAGTGTGCTCACAAACTATTAATTTTACCATGTCTAAGCCCATCTATTCGATAGCAAGTAGAACTATATGAGAAAATGGAAGATGCAGTTTCTCATGTCTTCATATGACCTTTGATTAAACATTTAAACATTGCTCAATATTTCCTATCTTTTTGCTTGCACTTCCTTGTTGACTTTTCTCTTGTGAATGTTATAATGGTAAGTGCAAATCCTGATCATTCAGTTCTTAATTGTGTGATATTGCAGATTTCTCTAGCACGTCACCATGGCAGAAGGCTAGCTATAGGAAGCATCTGTCTGACCAGATTTCGTTAAGGTAAATCTCATCATCTATTTGTTTCTTCTCAGTATTTGAGTAATTCTGAGATTGGTGCTATGTTTGTCAGCCATCCTATGTATGTTAGTGTTATTGTATTTTAATCGGATATTTTGGAAACAGTGCTTACTACATAGTTAAGTCTTGCTCTCATGGGCCTCGTCTTCTTCCTTTTGAGATAATAGATAGGTGATGAGTTCTTGATTTGGGACAGTCCTCTTAATGGGGAAGGAGGTACCATTTTATCTATCATTCCACTTTTGCATAAAATGATTTTGGAACAATTTTTTTTGGAGATTTAACATCATATCCGGCCTATATATGAGGATAATACATACATAATTGATTCTTGATTTGGGCACTTCCATCTTAATAAGGTGATGCTGCGTTCCAATATATTTTTCTGGCAGTTTCAATTAGGGCCTGAACTAATTTGGAATGATATTTCTCAGAGAGTTAACCCTAGTCTTTTCTCTATTCCCTTCATTGGTTTTGTAGCCTGAATTAGCGACTTTAGCATGATTCCATCTCTCTGCAAAATATTAGCGACTTTAGCATGATTCCACGTCTCTTCTGAGGCATGGAGTAAAAGCTCAAAAACTCCAGATTGAGGGGGTTGTCTCCATGCAAAATCTCTGTCAATAACTTGATTTATGTCCATCACCAGCCTCAGTAAAGCCAGAAAATTTATTTACTTTTCGCTCCATAGTTAGTGCTTCACATAATCTATCATCACAAATAAGTCCGAAGCCAAACTTATTGGCAAGTGCCATATTTGGCAGCAATGACCTTTTTCGGGAGACTCTTGCCTTTAGTAGCAAGCCTCTAAAGCCACTTGAACCACCAGGCTAAATTACATATTCAAGAATTGTAATGCTACATTCATGTGATTTGCCAGCACGTTGCTTATAGTTGATCATTCATGCAAAACAGTTACTAGGGCATTGATTTTTGCTGTTCCGGCCTTTGAGATTGTCAGGAATTTGAGGTTCTTGTCAGATCTTAGGGGTAGGTAATTTGACTTTGTTATCTTTGCTAGGATCGAGGAAATTTACATAGTTGTTTGGTCTCTGCTGCATTTACTTACCTTATGGCTGTTTATTCAGCACAGTTTGTTACGTGGTTGAGAATGTTTTTCCTTTTTTTTTAGGTGCTTTCATTCAAGTCCAGCACTTTTGGCCAGAGGCGATGGGCAATTTGGTTTGAGGACTCCCAAGAGAGAAAAGTATGTTAGAAGAGAGAATAGGACCCAACCACCCGTTGAGGCTCCATATGTGCCACCTAAAGTGAAAACAGTGACAAAGTCCTCTGTGGATAAGACAATTGACATTTTTGAAGGCATGACAATAGTCGAACTCGCCAAGCGTACTGGTGAGTCATTATCTTCCCTGCAAGATATTCTTCTGAATGTTGGGGAGAAGGTCGAATCAGAGTTTGATCCTCTCAGCATCGACATTGCGGAGCTTGTTGCAATGGTATGTTTGCTTGGTCGTCGTGGGAATTCTTTTACATGCTTGAAATGCAAAAGAGAGAAAAGAAAAGGTTGTGAGTGTCATTTTCATTCTTCATAAAAAATTGAGAATACAGATGTTAGCTGAAATACAATACACAATATGTGCTGAGACTTCTGATCTAATTATCTAAAAGAACCTTGTTCAAAGGGAACCTTACCATCTTCTGCCTTGTGAGAGACTTGCTTAATCAAAGTATTTCCTTTGCCCGGACAATGTTTGTGTTGGCCAGCAAAGTACATGAAAATGCCTTAAGTATGAAAATCCTTATGTGTTTACTGCCATTAGCACTTGATAGAACTGAACGTAGTACATGTATCTTTGTCTGAATATAGTCGCTGGGACTTACTTTGGACCCATACTTCTTACAGGAACTTGGTGTCAATGTTAGAAGGCGTCACTCCGATGAAGGTGCAAAGCTTTTAGGTCGGCCACCCGTTGTCACGGTCATGGGTCATGTTGACCACGGGAAAACTTCTCTTTTGGATGCTCTGCGTCAAACATCTTTGGTGGAAAAAGAAGCTGGAGGAATAACTCAGCATCTTGGAGCATTTGTTGTGAGCATGCCCTCAGGTTCATCAATAACATTCCTAGACACTCCCGGTCATGCTGCATTCAGTGCAATGCGGGCCAGAGGTGCGGCAGTCACTGATATTGTTGTGCTAGTGGTAGCTGCGGATGATGGAGTCATGCCCCAAACTCGAGAAGCCATGTCCCATGCAACATCAGCCAATGTACCTGTCGTTGTTGCTGTCAATAAATGCGATAAACCAGCAGCTGACCCGGAACGAGTAAAACTGCAGCTCGCATCAGAGGGGTTACTTTTAGAAGAAATGGGTGGGGACATTCAGGTAGTTGAAGTTTCAGCTGTAAAGAAAACAGGACTCGATAGGTTGGAGGAGGCGTTGCTTCTCCAAGCTGAGCTTATGGATCTGAAAGCACGGATTGATGGGCCTGCGCAAGCTTATGTGGTGGAGGCAAGACTTGATAGGGGGCGTGGTCCGTTGGCCACAGCGATTGTGAAGGCAGGGACTTTGGTTTGCGGGCAGTATGTGGTTGTGGGTTCTGAGTGGGGGAGAATAAGGGCTCTCAGGGACATGGTGGGTAAGATGACTGAGCGAGCAGCCCCGGCTATGCCTGTTGAGATTGAAGGGTTGAAGGGTCTTCCAATGGCTGGTGATGATATTGTTGTGGTGGATTCTGAGGAACGTGCTAGAATGCTTAGTACGGGAAGAAAAAGAAAGTCCGAGAAAGACAGACTTCGGAAAATAAGCGAGGGGAGGACAGAAGCTGAGGAGTCATCTGAAGAGCAAGAAGTGGTGGAGCGAGTTGAAATGCCAATAATTGTGAAAGCAGATGTGCAAGGAACAGTCCAAGCTGTTACAGATTCTTTAAAAAGTTTGAATAGCCCTCAGGTAATGCATAAGTGATAAAGTTCATTGATTGTCACATACCTTCTTTTCTTTCTGATGTTTCTCTGTTCGAACATCAGTTTTCATGAACAAATGCCTTGCTCTGATGTGACCCCTCTTGCTGGTACTTTGCATGAAGAAAATTCTGCTGTTTGCAGGGAATTTAAGTTTTTTCCCCTTGTGTGCCATCGCATCATCCTGTTTTCATCAGAGCTTTATTTAAGCCATTCCTGTTGACATGTATTCTCTTCCATTCATGTGCTCAGGTTTTTGTCAACGTGGTGCATGTTGGTGTTGGACCGGTTTCTCAGTCTGATATCGACCTAGCACAGGCCTGTGGTGCATTTATAGTTGGGTTCAATGTGAAGAATCCTCCTAGTTCTGTAACTCAGGCGGCAACTAGAGCCAGTATTCAGGTATGGAACTTATTTCTTCCCTCTCAATCTAATAACTTTTTGTTAATAGCGGCTTTTGATGTGGTGTCAGTGCAATAACTGCTCGGTGCGCAAAATTAATATTGTGAGAGCAAAAGCGTTCTAATCAGGTGGCAGTTATTACTCTATGCTTGCTTAAAATCTCACTTTCATGCATTGTAAGGATAGATATGTACACTTCTCCTGTAAAGAACCAGCAATACCTAATTATGCTCTGTTTGTTTAATCCCTGGTTTTTGTATATGGTTTCAGATAAGAATACACCGTGTGATCTATCATCTTTTGAAGGACATTGGCAGCTTGATAGTTCACAAGGCTCCAGGGACTGCAGAGACGCAGGTAGCTGGGGAGGCTCAGGTCTTGAGCATATTCGAGCTTAAAGGGAGGAGCAAATCCAAGGGAGATGATGTGAAGATTGCTGGTTGCCGCGTTATCGACGGGCAAGTCACGAGGTCATCAACAATGAGGCTTCTGAGGAGCGGAGAAGTCGTGTTCGAAGGGTCATGCACATCCCTC
Organism: Eucalyptus tenuipes; assembly: GCA_014182365.1. Taxonomy (NCBI): domain Eukaryota; kingdom Viridiplantae; phylum Streptophyta; class Magnoliopsida; order Myrtales; family Myrtaceae; genus Eucalyptus; species Eucalyptus tenuipes. Next base: position 33,352,384 of record CM024538.1, on the reverse strand, counting down.
AAGAGAGAGCAGCAGGACGTTGAGACAGTGGGAAAGGGGAATGAATGTGGGCTTGTAATCCGAGATTGGGTTGATTTCCAGGTTGGGGACATCATCCAGTGCTTGGAACAAGTTGTACGGAAGCCTAAGTTCGTTTCGTCAGAGAGTGGAGCCGTTCGAATTGAGTGCTGACAGTGTAGCGCAATGTGTATGCGGTTTGAGTTGATGACTGATTTTGTCCGTTGCGTCCTCCCTCTCGCAAAGGCAATGCCGACGCAAGCAATTTTGTATTTCAATGGAAGAAAAGTTAAAATTTTGAGACTTTACATGCTGATGACCCTGCTGATTAGTACAGACCTAAGAAGTGTACATTAGCCCAGTTTGAGAAGCGTAATAATGCTATTTGTACATACAATACGTGTATCTCGCGATGCGGTTGGTGAAATGCTGAGGGAGAACTTCTCGAGTTTTATCACCAAACCTAGAGGAACCCTTTTCTTATCATGCTATCATTTGAGCAGCATGGACAGAGGATAGCATGTTATCGGATTTAGATGTGACGAAGTGAGAATTACCAAAGTAAACTCATGTGATGTTCTCTAGGATGCAGTCCGTCATGTTCGATTTCCATGAGGAACGCGTGACGCAGGGTCATATGACATTTTGTTGTCCGGATGATTTTATGTGCATAGTAACCTGCGTTGCCTTGACAAAGCTAAAATAGGTAAGAGACTTTCCCACCATAGCCGTGATCATAAATTCACTTGGTACAGCATCGAAAGCCCTCGCATTCAATTCTGGTGTCTGCAAGTGTTAAATGTTCCGGCCCATCTTTTCGGCGGCCACCTTTCTAAGAAGATGAACTCGTGATGAGAATTTGTTGTATACACGATAAACCTCTCTTTATATATACATGGCTAATAGGAGTTGGACTTTCATTTTTAGTATGGTTTCTAAAAATATATGATAATCCCCATATTGATTAATGAGAATCGAGTGATGTACAAGATTGATCACTGAAGATCTTTCCCAATCAAACTCGATAACTAATTTTTGAGACTTCCATCACTTAATCAAACACGATTCACAAGCCAAGACGAATTTTGAATTGGAATGGTGAATTGAAATCGTTATAGTTTTAGTTTTTGCCAATCATAGGATGTGTTGCCAAAAACACGAACCACACCCCCTCGTTGGTGGCGGCCAGTCCGATTCCGGAAGCCGAAAAGCGACCACGATGGACTGTACGGCCCCTGGCCTCTGGAGAGTCCCTTTAGTCTTGCGGTCTCTCCTGTTGCTTTCAGCCTAAAAAGCCTCGTTTTCGTGGTACTCATATTGCGACCCTGGCTTGCACAATGTCACATCCTAGAAAGAGAAAGGCATTGAGAATATGAAGAAAGGATGAGTAGTCCTCCACCAAACTTATTTAGACTTCATTTGCATAGGCACGTTACCACTGAATTACCCATCTTGCACTTCCGTTCTCTTTCTTAGTTTTGCCATGTCGAAATGTTCCACGTCGCTAAGCTAAACTTGTCTACGTGCCCGTTATTTGATCACTTGAGGTCATAATGCAATCAATGAGATTTGGACTCGACATCTGCGGTCGCCGATCGATCCCGTCTTCGATGTCCACTTCATAGAGAACGATTTCGCGGAATAGTACATGATAAGACGAGACTCGATCAAACTCTGACTCGATCAAACTCCCTTTTTTTCCTCCCTTTTTTTCGTCACTAAAAACAAGTGACAATAATACGAATCTTCTAAGCATTTTCAATTGCGAAACAAAATATTCTTCGACGAAGCGATGTCTTCCTCGGATTCCATTCTGCTCAATGCAAGGCTTTCACATCTTGTGTGGGAGTTTCGTGTCCTCTCTTCTTTCTTTCTTTGTTTTTTTCTTTTGGCCCTCAGGTTTTCTTCGAATGCAATGTGTGGCATTATGGTCTCCGAAGAATTCTCGACCTCTTTTTCCTTTTGAAAGAAAATGTCTGGAATCTGCCCCACCACCCACCACGACTCCTCCCTCCTCCCGATTGTTTGTACGTACTTGGCTTTAAGTTTCAAACATTCGATCATGACTTTGGATCCACTGACGTTTCCTTTGACAACAGGCCACTCACTCAGAAGAAAAAAACGACCTAACTTTTTCTCATTTTCATGGGGCTATTATCCTTAGAAAACCTCCCTACTTTAAATTAATTATGCCCCGTACATTATTTTTATTTAGGAAGAATACTCAATTTCTCTATAGTCCTAAATATGCCTCCATCTCTACAAATCGTCACTATTTTTTCAAAACTGCTATTGTTCCATATGAAAGTAAGGGTGTTGATGAAGACGCGGGTTCTGATAATAGACCTTTAATCGACACTAATATTCTAGAAATCGTCACTATTTTTTCGAAATAGCTATTGTTCCATATGAAAGTAAGGATGTTGATGAAGACATGGGTTCTAATAATAGACCTTTAATCGACACTGATATTGATCATTTTGAAGAAATTAATGACGATTTTTTTGGATGTGTGGGCAAAATTGGAGGCCTTTTTTTTTTTTTTTTTTTGGACAAGAAGTTCGGGACCAAGTTGGGGTTGAACCTAGTGCTTTTTTTTTTTTAAATAAAAATAATAATAATATGGAAAGCATTTTTCTAAAAATGATTGCTTATATTATTTACAAACATAAATGAACCAAATATATATTTAACGTCCACGAAAATATGTAAACACAGATTATTATTGATAATGAAAATGTTTTTCTAATGAATAATTATTTTAAGTAATAAAAAAGATCAAATTTAGGAAAATATTTTTCAAATTATTCGTGAAATAAATACAGCTTAGCATGGAATTGCCCGGAGAATTACGTCTATTTCCATGCACCTCTGCCAAATTATTGCGGTCTTCAAAGCATACTGGTTGGATGAAGAGAGAGAAGGAAAAAAGAAACTGAAGTCAAACGAACTTCATCATAATTTTGACCCACAACAACCAAAACATTTTCAAAAAGGAGCGAGGCTCGTTTAATTTTTTTTAAACTTTTTAAAATTTTTAATTTCATGTGGCTGTTCTTAACTTTTCTATTTTTAAATCGATTGAAAAAAAGAATTCTACAAACTTGCTCTATTTATAACACAAAAAATTAGATTTTTTTGGCTAACATAGGATGTTCTGTATGATAAAATGAAGCTTCCTAGTTAACATAATTATTAGTTATGAAATTTAAAAGTGTATTGTACCGAAACATTCTCAAACGATCTATACTAACACAATCCCTAAAACCTTATTGGTTATTGAGTAAAAACGATGAATAACTGTAAAGAATTCTCAAAAGATAAAATCGCTAGTCGAATAGAGGCAATTGGCTTTAGAAGTAACCGCCATGGTAATTAGTGTTCTTAGTATTCTAGTGGCACAAGTTGTTCATAATTTTGAATACCAATACAAAAAAAGAAAAAGAAAACCAAAAGAAATAGTGATCGTTAGTACTAATAAACTAACAAAAATAATAACTTAAAATGTCCACGTATTTATCATGTTATTTAGTAAATCTCTTGTATATAGATTTTAAATTTAAGTAAGCTTCTTTATCTCAAAATCATTTAGATTTCATCCTATGAAATATCATATTTTTCTTTCTTCCATTGCAGTCTTTTCGCAATTTAGCACACACACATACACACAACACAGTATATGGGATTTTTTTAATAAGCATCCTGAGGCGGCACTTGCTAAATCTTCAAATAATGAATGTCTGTCATTCCCAGTAATTGCCTCATTCTATATCCATTTTGTTCAGAAATTTAAATTCTTAATTTACACAAATTAAAGCAATTTGTTAACTAAGGAAATTCGCTTTATCATGCAAAATATCCAAATTTTGCTAGAAAAAGTAGTTTGTCTAATAGAAAGGGAAGCTTTCACATTTTCTTTAATTAATTCAGATATTAAAAATTGAAAAATTAAGAAAAGCACATAGATGCCTACATGGCACAAAGCACTATTAATTAAAAAAGAAAAAAAAACACTCCCTTTTCAGACCATAGATTACAAAAAAGAAAAAGAAAAAGAAGAAAGGAATGAAGAAAAATTCATAGCTGCTTCCTTAACCAGAAAGGTGTCAGTTTTACCTTCGTTCTTTGTTCTTTTTCCTGTCTTTTTAAGAGCTAAAGAAGGTGGGAAGTGGTGGTTGGTGTTCCGATATCTCGAACGTTACTCTGGAAGTTTCACAATGTCCATTCGAACCGTGCTTTACGTATGCGCCGCTTTGCTGTAAATCTCGAACTATATCATCAGCAGAATCAGAGATACTTCAAGAAAACTTCAACGAAAGCTTTCGGTGGAACTCAACTGTTTTTTGCTTCAAAGGCAAGAGAGGCAACGCTAAGAGCCCAGAAAAGATAAAAGAAACAAACGGACATCGCAAGTCATCAGTCCTGGAGACAGAATCCCGCTCCAGATTAGACATTGGAACAGTAACTCGTGATTCCAGATGACACCCACAATGCGAGCCGGTCCAAAAGTGGCTATTAGAACAGCACCAGATCGGTCGGAAGCTACTCAAGAACGAGAAGTAATAATCACCCGACACTTTCTTGAAGCTAGAATCATGAAACTTACAGCACAATGACACAATTTAGACAACCACTGTCTGCTGTGGTAGCTGTTGGACCATTAGGCTCGAATTCAAACTCAGGGGACATATGCTCTGGGGGGAGGGTCATAAATTAATTCAAGTACTACTGATACAGCACTAACAAGTTAAAATCTTCGCAGCCCTGCTGGATGGGATCGACCGTGCGAAAATCGGCATCCTATCTGTAGTTACTGATTCAGAAGAACGCGCGGCTACCGTAGAAAACCCGCGACTGATCCTTCCTGTTGCTGTTATTGCTGTTGTTGTTATTCTCCAAATCCAGTTTGCCTTTTTGGGTCCGGATCTCGCCGGCAGCGGCAAGCTCTTCTTTGATCTCGGGCTTGTCGATGTCCATCGGGAGCTTCATTTTAGCTAGGGACTCCGTGAACTGGTGCATGCTCCTCATGTACATGTCTACAATCTGCTGTTGCATCGCGGATTGCTCTGCCTCGAGATTCATGCTACCGACTGGCGCCGAAAACACTTGATGATGACGACCGAACTTAGCGCGATCGGAATTCACATTCACATCCGCGTCCCCTTCTTCATTATTACTTCCCTTGATCGCTCCTTCGTCGGAATCACACTCCTCGTTCTCATCTTTCATGATCTTGATGATCTCGCACGCTTTCTTCGAAGTCGGAGTGTCAGGGCAGGCTCCACAGCCATGGCCGGCCTCGGGATTCGCTGAATTCAACGCGTCGATGCCCGAACCTGAGCCGGACCGTGCCTTCTTATCGACCATGGACTCGGCCGAGTTCCGATCATCGCTCAAGCTGGTGGTAGTCGAGCTCAAGAACCCGGAGTTCCGGCCACTCCCGTCCGGCGAGATGGAGAAGTCGGGTCGCTCCAAGTTGTGATTTTGAACCATCTCGCAGTCGTCGATGGTGGTCGGGGACGAGCCCAGATGGAGAAAGGACCCGAACAACCCGCCATTGCTGTTGGGCTTCGAGCCGGAGCTCGTCGAGCCCCGACTCGCCAGGTTAAAGTACGCGGACACCATCTTCTGATTCTCCCTCACGACGCTAATTTCGGGGAACTCGATCTTGGAATACTCGACCGGGTCGAGGATCACCTCCGAGACTTTCCGGTCGAGCAGCACCACCTCGGAGCTGATGGACGAGTTGGCCGCCGAGTCGACCGGGGCCGACGCGGTGAGCTGGAGGCCGAGCCTGACGGTCCCAGCGGGGGAGTGGAAGAGGTCGGTGGACGAGAGGCTGTAGTCGCGAGTGACCTTGCCCTTCCCGGCGATCTGCGACAGCGGGACGAGGGCGAATCCGAGGAGCTGGTCCTCCATGAGGTGCCGCGCGCGGCTCAGCATCCAGACCTCGCACTTGAGGACCGAGTCGGGCTGCGTCACCCGGAGGGCGAGGGTCTCGTTGAAATCCGGGTTCTTGCCGCCGCCGCAGGCGACGCGGGTGGAGAGGGCGTCGTCGGGGCTGTAGGTGAGGGAGAACTTGGCGTACACGTCCTGGTTGTCGTAGATGCAGATGTTGTGGATGTTCCTCGCGTGGTGGACGTGGACCCCGAGCACGCCGGCGAAGCTCGCGTCCCCGTCCCCGTCCCCGTTGCCGTCGCAGTGGCCGCCGCCGACCATGCCGAAGGCCGAGGAGTGGGAGAACGAGTCCATGAATCGTAGTAAAACGTCTCTTAGGGACGGAGGTGGCTCGGGGGCGTCATGGACACGCTCCGGTCAGCTCAGCTCAGCTCTGCTCAGCTCTCCTCTCACAAGGAGCTAACGAACTAAAAGGGTCTTTGCGGAGCTAAGTGCTCGAGCGCCATGATTGGTTTGCTGCGTGCGCGTGTGTGTGAGTGAGAGAGAGATAGTAAAGGACTTGCGTTGGAATGAACAGCAGAAGAATCAAGAATTCAGGAGTGTTTCACTGTTGAACTTTAGACTTTGAGAGAGAGAGGGAGAGAGGGAGAGAGATGGTGGGTAGGGTAAGGTATGGTAGTAGGTGAGAACGGAGAGAATAAGAAACTGAGGAGGAGAAGAGGAGGAAGGAGAAGAGAGGTGATGATGCTGATGCGTATGAAGCCAGCTTTTGACATTATTATTGCTTTTTTTGGCGTGATTATGTGTGCACTCGATATGATATATTCTCTCTCAAAGGGCTGTCGCCTTTTCCTGCATGATGTCGAAATCTCGATTTCTCCCTCAAAATTTCTTTTTCTTTGATTGCTACATGGAAGCGGGGGTGGGTGGTGGTGGTTTTTTGGCTTGGCTTGCTTCCACTTCAAGTGACCGAGGCAAAGGCCCCCATTGATTGATGGAGGTCCCACGTCGGTTGGATGCGTTTTGTTTTGCGATATGCTTCATTTTGCTTTCGTGCCAATAACATGGTCAGGCTTGCCACTGCTCCCTCAATGACATAATGTTGACCTAGTTAAAAAAAAAAAGAAAAAAGGGGCCATGGTGCGTCTTTGCCGCTGTTGAATTTTATAAACATGCATTGGAATCTAACACATCACTGTTGTGTGAGCTCAGATCATGTCCTTTTTCGAAAGAACTCGCTAACACATTGCCATCTAAGGAATCAATAAAAACAAAGCATATTCGCCCGTAATTCTATGTACATAGAATTGTTCGAGCAATATCGTATAGATTAGATTAAGTTATGGTGTGAACGGTCGTTTAATACTTTTTAGAGGTGCAAGACAGTTTGATTATTTCTAATTGATTAGGCCGTTAGGATACCATTAAGGTCATTTGTTCTTCCAATAATACAAATCATGAGACCTGATGTCATCAATTGTTTAATTACTAGTTTTATCGGATCTGTGTCCGTCGATATAGAATGGTTCTCATACGGTTTCTTCACGCATGCTTTGCACGAGAGCAGATACAGTACTCTCTGTCCGGCCATCAAGTGCAGCACCCTCTGGGCGAGCAATCTGGAACGTTAGAGCATGCACGTAAATGGGAGCTGCGCCGGGTCGCTACCGAGTTTTGGACCGCACAGTACTCTTCCCTCGATCTGCCTTGACTTGGACAGAATCATCGCCGGACATGGGCATGATTACCCAAGACTTGCAAGAAAGTCATCGCATATGATAGTGTGTTTTGGAGCCGACGGAATCGCCTCCCATTTTTCAATAGCTCGGAATTCAACTCCGGTTGGGCAAAGTTGGTGTTGAGATGCTATCGACCGCATGGCTCGCTTCGCTCAGACAGGGTCCCACGTACAATAGCGTTGCATAAGCTCTCCATCGATCGCGTGGTCGGCACCTGAGACTGAGCAAAGGCAGGGAGGTTTTAACACATCTGAGATTGACCCGGTCGGTTGAGAGGCGTTTAGGAGATTTTCAATTAAGAAATCGACGGTCGTCCGATTCGAATGTCAACGGCTTGTGATTTGCTGTCTCCCGCACGGGCTTTGGATTCCGACCTCAATCGATTCGCGAGCCTTACAGAGTTGTTCTACGAGTTTCATTACCTTACACGATGAAGTTTTCCAAGCGAAGCAAAATGTGTTAGGTAATGAAACTCGTGAGTCCTGATGACGCCTCCCCCAGTTGACCTCCCAGCGAGAAATATCTCCGAGTTGTTCCCTCTGTCGTCATTTTCATAAACAGGTAGCGAGCGAGGCGTGGCTGGACAAGAAGACGGGCCGGGAATCCTCAAATTGCGGTACCCGACGACTATTAGAGTAAAACCCATGGAAGACATGGGCCGGAGATATCCTCATCCTGCCCTATCGAAATTAACAGTGTTTTCAGTTCAAAGAAGCTGCACAATTCCTTACAAAATCGCAAAGTCGAGAGAGAGAACGCAGCTTAGCCACACCCCTTCCCCCCGGCCCAAGAGAAAATGAAAAGCTCTACGGTCGAAGCAGGGGGCCAGGTCTGGGGGGTGATCGGGCTGGGCTTCATGTCCCCGACTTTGATGACTGGGCCAGACTCCGGACCACTAAAGCGGGTCGTTCCCGCTAAAGTAACACCGCAACGATCCATCGGGTGCAATACCAGACTGCAATTTGGCCTCTGAACAGTGCCAAAAACATAACTTTGATGTAATTCTTGGCATTGCACCAGGAACAGAAAACGGTGAAGCATTCTCTAGCACGTGAAGTTCTCTCATATCTCGGCTTCCATACAAGGCCTCGCCAAATCTATCATCATGTTCATGTATTACCATCACAATATGTCGAACTTGGATTGTAATCAGCAACCTGACGTATTAACTTGCGTTACTAAATTGGTCAACTCCAACCATAACCATTCCATGCCGCCTAAATTCAGATTTTTTTCCATATTTCACGTTTCGCTTTATTTTCATAAATGCAAACACAATGGTTGGTCCAGCATCTACGAAGTTAATCCATCAGTCAAATGTCTCATAAAGATGAAGTGGCGAAGCATCCCCAATTCAGAGGTAGGCATGCCACCCCCCAAATGAAAGGGACACAAGGGCATAAAAACCCAGATCTTCGTGTCTGAATTTTGAAAGCAGAATGCTTAGAGAACTAATTTACAGAATCATCTTCTTTATCTTCACCTAAATAAGTCATTATTTCACAGCAGTCTACGCTTATGTACAGGAGTAAGTCGGAGCTTTCTTCACATCTCCTGCTTGAGGATCACTCCAATCAGTTCCTTCCCAGCCTTATCAGATGCTGCTGATGCTTGGCTGCAGCCGCCTTATCAGCTGCCTCCCGCTTCAGAGCCCTCTTCGCCCGCCTTCCAGTCCCGACCGTCTCCTTTGCCGCAACCTCCTTGTTCTTGGGCTGGCGCGATGAACTAGAAGCACCCTCATCTTGAGGGTTTGCCCGATAGACTGGCCGTGCTTCTTGGCGGCCTGCCCTGACATAACCATTATCTCCCCACCTCCGATTCCCGATCCGGATGCTAGGACTGTTAAAGTAAGCTTCTTCAAGATCGTCATCCTCATCTTCTATTTCGTCCTCATAGGGACAGTAGTCTTCAAGGGGATCGTATGTGTCCTCGTAATGGACCTCTAGTGGCATAAACCATGTAGCCCTAAGAAGCAGGCATACGCTCTCCTCCAACATGTAATCACGGATGCTGCAATAAATGCAACAGCAGGGATTAATCATTCCTCACTCTTACTACTCACTTTTTCTCGTAATAAACAGAATCTCCAGCGAAACAAGCCACCACAATGTTTTCCACGACACTGAACTTAACCATTCCTAGTCTCCCACTAAAAAAACTTTCAGATTCACTTATTTTCGTAGTTACCTTACAAAGTAAAACCTTTAATAGCACGTACAGATCCTTACCTGCCGTCGAGTGAGCGATGAACGTTGAGGAAGTCGAAAGGATGTTTACACTGAGGGCAGGTTGGTCTCTCCTTACATGAGGCCCAGCGGAGAATGCACGTCACACTGCATAAGATAACAAAGAAGTTCAAGAAAGATGCTGTGCTTTTCATAAACATGAGAAGAGCAGTCCATTGATCTCTATATTTGAACTCGAGAGTCCTACCACATTTCAGTACTAGTCCTCCATTTTCTAATTTTTTAAAATATCAAAACCTAAATCAAAATCACTTTTCTGATATTGCAACTTCCTACATTTTGAGAAGTAAAATGGACAGGAGCAATCCTGAAACAGAAAAGAATTAGTTCCTCAAACCATTCTAAAAACCCCCTGGGGATGCGAATGCCACACATCTCATGATATCAATACTCTGATACACCCTTGCCCTAACGCCCGACTACCACTAAAATAGACAACTACAGAGGCAACATTATTTAAAGAGGCTCGGAAAAAAGAGAACAGCCAGGGAAACAATACGTATCAGTCCATAATCACAAAAAAAAATTGTAGGTGGGGTTTTCAAACAAACCAGTAGGCGTGCTCGCAACCTTTTACGAGGGCAGTTTCTTGGAGCACAATCTTCTCCAAGCATATCGCACAAACCCCCCCGTGATTAGCATAATCATGGTTCATCGTCGCGATCGGCATTTTCTCCTGAATATCGGGAACGACAAAAGCTCAAAGATTGGACTAACTGCTTAAATCTACCGGACCAACACCTATCCAAGCAAACCCTAGGGCAAGACCACGATCTGACCACCATTTTTAAAGATCACCAAACGCCTCCAAAACCCAAAAAGACAATCTCCAATTCCCATACCACAAACAAGAAACAGACTACCAGCCAACACGGAACGCTAGATTCACTAACCCAGCAAAACCAAATCGCACCAAACCGAAGCGTCACCCTAACGGACACAGCAACCGAAACCCCCATTCACTCACGACCCCAAACGAATCAGATAGGAACATACACAGGAACCATTTCTCACAAGACCTCGACCAGATCTAATCGGAAAGACACCGTGAGAACGGCGGAGAACCCAAGGGAGCGAAGGACGCACCTGATCGAGAACCGGCGAATCGGGGAGGGCGTCGGCAGCGCGGTCGCCGTCGAGCTGGATGACTGCGGCCATATCGATCCGATGGACGGACGGACGAAACGATACGATTCGAGCTGCAGGAAAAAGAACGGGAGCAAGAAATTTCGCCCTACTAATTTACAAATCTACCCAACAGAAAAGAAGAAGAAGAAGAAGAAAAGAATAAAAGAATAAGCTCCTGCCCAGAGCGCAGGAGACAGAGAGAGAGAGAGATAGATTATGCTGAGAGAATTGATTCCGATTCCGATTCCAAACCAGAGAGAGAGAAAAAGGACCCCTTCAATGGAGGATGTAGCCCCGGTGGGGAAGACGAGATGTGGACGATATAAAAAGATGCAAATGGGAAATTGATTTATATTAAAAACGATCATAATAATAATAATAATAATAATAAAAGAAGTCGCCGACTTTGATCTTTTCTGATCCTAATTTTCCGGGCTCCTGTAAATTCAAGAATATCCCTAGGTTTCCAGAACGCGCCCGTTTTCCTCTTTCTTTTTTCACACCGTTGGATCGAACGGTGACGGATCTCGACCGTCGGATTCGCAGTTCATTTGAACGGTGACGGATCTCCCGGTTGACCGGTCGCCCTTGCGGCGAGCGGTGGCGGCACCCATTTTCCCTTTTTCTTTTCCCTTTTTTCTTTATTATTCAATTCATTTTCCCTGGTCTCCTCCCTCGTTTCAGATTTTATTCTTTCCTTTTTTCCTTTTAAATTTGAAGGACACGTAGATCCCACGCGCTTTCTTTTGCTTGGGGACTTTCTTCTTTGACCGCGGTCACAGGGGTGAGATTTTACGGAGGCCTGACCGGAAACTTCCCGTGATTCGGGAACGGCGTCGGGATAGAACGGCGTTTTATTAGAGTACTACACGCACACGTGATGTATCGGTTCATCGGAAACGAGATTGGGGAACAAGGAAAGGAAAGTCTGAGCGAATATGCTGGTGTCTGTAGCGTGGGAATTCTAGGAATATGCTAACCGGTGGAGAACTGCCAAGTCGCACGGCTCTGTCTAATGTCTACCAACCCTGCAGATGGTCCCAATATTAACCCTTGAATCTTGATAAAAAGCTAAGTCGCCTATATTACTATTAATTTACTGACCAAAAAAAAAATATTACTATTAATTTGAATTCAGGGAGAAGTGGCTTGAGTTTTTTCCGACTATCGTAGTCATAATAAATAGTATTCCGCTTGAATTTACTTCGCGACTTAATATCTTTCGTCAAAAATCATTCTTCGATTTTTATGAGAAAAGATAGGTTTTCATTGCAATTTTAAATGGGAAACATCACAGGTAGATAAAAGAATCGATAACTTCACTTTAAACGGAATCGAATATAAGTCAATTGTGCTGGGATTTAATTGAATATAGTTTGTGAGTGTAGAGATGTAACACCGGATTTAATTGGCAACGAGGCATTGAGAATTGCAGCTAAGATACACATTAGAGTTTAATCAACAACGTGGGTAAGAAATACACCGTAATTTAATTGACAACTCTTTGGAAACTATGACTATAGTGCAAAAATTGAAAGACGACATTTTGTTTTGTTTGTATATGGATGCCTTTGAATAGTATAATGAAGTTATTTAAAGTCTACAATCAACCGACATCAAACAGAGGTTATGAGCATAGTGGTTATAAATAGTTACATCAACGATTACATGGACGACTTCCTTGACTTTACTATCTAGCCTATTGTATATAAGATTGTCGACTCCACTTTTTGTTGATTTTTTACATTGTCAATAATTATGTTCATAAATAATCAAACCTTGGTCTTATCGATTGAGCCTCATGTATGTCGATAATAACTAAAAGTTTGTCATTTTTTGTGTGTAAATGAATAATGACCTTGATTAGTGATTAATTTTTCTATATTTCTATTTAAGGGAGAAGTGAGTTCCATCTTACCTTTTATAGTTTTAAATACATCGTATTTCTGCATTCATACATCAAGCAAATTGAACAACTGTATAGTACTTGTAATCAAGGGAGGGAAGTCAAACCAGAGAGATGAATTTGATCTGTCTAAAAATTGATAGTGGGTTCATTTGATGCATCTACATTTGCATGACAACACATCGCGCAAACGAATTGTATTTAGCCTAAGTATATTTAAATTTATAGGATTAAAGTATATTTTTTTGATGGATTTTGAGAATAGTTACTGTAAATATTTGAAATCTTAAACACAAATTATATCTCTATGGAATTTATCATAAGTGCGCTCATGAGTTATATAAATAAATTTTCGAAAGGTCTAGTATCTACATCTTTCATCCAACACGTTTTCATTATTATTAATCTTGGTCCAACGGTCGATAATGCCATTGAAGATGAAGAGGTGTCGGGTACAACCGCCAGTAGGTACTTGGTACCCACGTCTTAACTACTCCCTCTCTCCCTCTCTCTCTCTCTCTCTTTTAATATTAATTTTCAGATTTTGTCCTTTGTTTGCACCCTTTCAATTATGTCCGTTTTTCATGTACAAATCTCTCATTACTTGATAATCATCAAATAATTGTTTTTTTTATTGTTTGAAGCGTTTGTCATCGCAACAAACTCAACAACTCACACGGACTTATAATCCCAAAGTCCGGAATTTCATATAAATTAATTTTTTACAGGTCATAGCATTCGTTTTTGCCGGAGTAAAACTTAAGGTAACATGATAATTACGACACTTTTTAATACATAAAAGTACATTCTTAAATTGGTACATCAATTGAAAATGAAGGTTAATATGTATTGACAAGTACATATAAAGATTGAGGGCAATCTAGGCGCAATGGAAGCCTTATCAGTAGGCGCCCCAAGTCCAATTTCTCTAGTTAAAGTTGTACCTCAGAGTTGAAAATTTCTGGAGTATTGAATTATTGGAGTTGGTGGCATAATAGAGAGAATAAAAAATCTCATGCATAAAGAAATTTTATAGTCAACATCGAATAAAAGTGAGGAATTTCGGAGCCGCCCAACCAGACCCTCGGCCCAACCAGACTTGAGCCCACTGGCTGTGGGCTCTCGTCGGAGGCCCAAATAAAAGGCAGGCCTGGGCCCATTACCGTGGCCCGGCCCGATTACGAACCCGACCCAAACTCCCGCTTCCTCCTCTCTCGCCTCCGTTGCTTTACCTCTCGAAACGGAAGTTCTCTGAAGAAGCTTGCTGCGTGAAGATGGGGGCGGATTCAAGCTCAGCCGAAAACGCTCCGGTAGCCGCCACGCCGGACGACATCGACGCCTTGCTCGATGTACTCTCTCGGTCCCTCTTCCCTTTTCTTTTCTCTCTCGATGATTCCGATGATGATGACGACGAGCTCGGACGCTCAGCGCGGTCGCACCGAGTTCGATTCCGCCGCGCGATGACCCTCCCGTTATCGGGCCGACTCGTGCGGCGGCGATGTCGGTGCTTCGTATGTTGGATTTACTTGGGAATTAGGCACTCAGTTTCGCGCCCCTGAGGTTGTTCGGCGGCTGAGAAATTCAGATGCTGTTTGTGTGCTTGACAGGCTGCGAGATATGGCGACATGGAGGACGTCACGAGCTTAGCAGCCGCCGGCGTTCCTCTCGATTCGAGGGACGACCAAGGCCGTACAGGTAGTTCTCGTGGCTTCGGCCTTCGAGCTCCCCTATGTGCGTTTTTCCGTTCTACCGTCGTCGAATTTTCTTGTTTGTATCGCGGCGTGGCTTCCGGTAACGAATGGAATCGCTGCACGACTTCGTGTCGGACTCGTTACTGCAGTTGTTTGGATACGAAAAGATTCCCGTGTTTGATCTGCTTCCGCGGATGTCGTTTGCAGCTCTTCACATGGCCGCGGCTAATGGGCATCTCGGTATTGTGGATTATCTCATCAGTAAAGGAGCGGTGAGGAAGTTATCTTGAAGAACATTTTCTTTCCTTCTTTGTATTCCCGGTGGATTTAGTCGTGCTTGTTTCGTCGTGTTCATGTCTTATTGCTGATCTCGAGTTTATCCGGTAATGTTGAACTAAGAAAGATCCAATCTTGTTTCCCTCCTGCTTCCCGTTCATAGCTCCTGTGGACTCAGGCTTTCACTCTTCCGACCAAACTGTGTCTCACAATAAGCTGACTAAATTCAATCAACTATCCTATGCCTATCTAGATGCTTATCAGGAAAACTCTCTCTCTCTCTCTCTCTCTCTCTCTCTCTCTCTCTCTCTGTGTTGGAGATGTTGATGTTTATCGCTTGCTCTAGTACTTACCACTCTCAGTTCTGGTAATATTCAGTCGTGCTGTGTTGATTTGAGAAACCCAGATAAGTTTTCTCAAATGTTGGTCAGCAAGCTTCTGATGATTGCTTTGTGGTTGTTCTGATTTGTGCTTGATGTCAGTGTCTTATTGGAACGAGTGTCGATATGAGGCTCTGAGCGCAGCTATTCATTGCATAGTCATATGCACAAAGAAACATTCATTAAAATCTGGATTCTTCCAATTTCAGGACGTTAATGCTGCTAATGCGGAGAAGAATACTCCTCTTCATTGGGCTTGTCTCAACGGTCATGTTCAGGTGATTGTTTCATCATATCGCAAAGATTCCAGTGCATCTTCATCAAATTCCTTACGCATTGACATTGCAGGTGGTCCAAAACTTGATTCTGGCTGGAGCAAATGCGAGCTTGTTGAGCAGGTCATTTTTTATTTTTTTTTAATTGAGACTGAAGTTGATAGCACAGGATGCTGCCCGAAGCAATGCCTGCTCCTTTTTTGACATACTTTTGCACTCACTAACCAACTGGGTAATGTGCAGCCATGAGCGGACGCCAATTGATGAGGCAGTGAGCAGGGGGAAATTAGACGTAGTCGACGCAATCAATGCTGCTGCAGCACAACTTGAACTAACTGGCACAAGCATGTCCTGATGGAGAGAAAATTGGGATGATATGCTTGTAGCTATCTCGATTTTGTGTTTCTCCAGGCTTATGTGGTGAGAGCTTCTACTTATGTTACGTGGTGGTTCTCGTGGTCTGTTGCCAATGCCTCAGTTTTGCGATGTCTGGAGCTATAAGATATTCATCAAATATTGAAAGCAGCCCGATGTTGCTGACTGCAAGACATTCTCAAAAGACTAGATAAATTGAAGGAATCAATAGAGAAGATAAGAGTCTTTAGTCCTTTAAATTTTGAGTGATTGAGTAGACTAGATCTTTAGTGTTCCATGAAAGTGAAGATCTTTAGTTTGGTGCTCATTTTAGCGACATTTGTAATGACTAATGAAAAGCATGACACGGATGACATACTTGTGTGCTACAACATAGGAACACTTAGTTTTATCGCAATCAATATTCACATCATTTCGCTACCAATATCATCTACTCTGGAAGTCATTTGGTGCTCGCATAGTGATTGATTTAGGTTGTGACTTGGTCTGTCACATAGACAAACCTCGATTTCTTCAATAAAGCACATGGACACGTGCCTTGCATAGTGTCTAGAATCGGGGATACTAGTTAGATGTATTGATTCTAGAAACTATGCGAAGCATGTGTCTAATAAATAGGAAGCAAGCTTTCAACAGGGGTTTCCAACGGTAGTCTGGTAATCTGGCGCCTAGCCTAGATGTGTTGGTTATTTTAGCATGTTGGTGCCCGTTTGCCTTGTCCTCCCAATTGGAGAGGAAATTTTTCTTTCCCCATCCTTGGGAATACCTTTAAATTTTACATCCCAGAGTTCAGATGAAACAATTTTAGGACATACTCATGTCCAAACCTCGATTTCTGCTATAAAGCACGTATTGTTTATTGGAAAAATTGCTTGTCTTTCCTTTCACCAAGAAATCAACCAAACTTCCCTTTCTTTTGCTTTTAACTCGCATGTGTTATTGATGATATGATTATTCCGGCGATTATCAATGGATCACATCTTGAAGATCTTGATCTAGTATTCGATATTCAATTAATGTTCTCGAAGATCTTGACGTGGGCATGCGTTTGAAGTGGTATGATGCAATAACATAACCTAATGCAGAAACGGGAAATGGATATGCAGTGTCTTGTTTAGTAGGGCTTGTGAATGTTTTCTTCCCATCTGAGTTCTTGGCAACAAATGTTAAGGTGCCGCATCGACTAGCCTGATATGTTTTGATTCTCGTCGAAGTACAGCCTTGTTTTACCATTTGGCAGATCTTGATCCTAGGTACATAATCCGTCTTTGATCCTAGGTACATAATCCGTCTTACTTTAGTCGCCGATCGATTCTCCGATATCTAAGAATGCTAAAGAGCATAAAAAAAATGAACCCAACTACATGAATATTGATCTGAAGGAGAACGTGCTCTCATTCGACAAACACAAATTCCTCATCACGATAATCATTTGTAGTGCCCGTGATGGAACAGCCTGTGAACCTCACATGGATGATTGTTTACTTATCGGAAACCAGTGGAATAAACTATTATGTATAGTGTGTGCATTGTTTTCGAGCTCGGGGAAAGAAAATTAGTCTGCTTGAGCCTCGTGTTGTTTGAACTCTTTGGTAATGCGTAGTTTGTGTGATTCCTCTTTAGATTAGCCAAAATCGTCTGATCACGCGATTGTCTTGTTGGTGACAACCGCAAGAACATATCATTATATCAATCCCATGATTCTTCAAAAGCTTTCAAGATGACATTTTTATTTATCTTCTCTTTTCCGATTCTTCGAACGTTGCAGCTCACATGCTTTTGTTTTTTTCTATGGTTGGTAACTTTTAAGGGTGAGTCTTCGGAACTTTGATCATTTGGATCAGCATCGTAACTGACCAAGAAAAATTGTGGTTAAGTTATTGGTGACCGACCATCTTGGGAGCAGTATGATGTCTAGAAAGGTTAATCAGCAGGCGCTGACACGAAACATGCAATATAGGAAACAAATATTTGACTTAGGCTCCGTTCGTTTCGTGGAAAATTTTTTCCGAGAAAACGTTTTCCAGATTTTCCGGCGTTCGTTTTACGGAAAATGAATTCCTGAGGGAAAATGTTTTTCATGAAGGGGAAAAAGTCTTATAAATTGGGGGAAAATGTTTTCCACTTTTGAAAAGTGGAAAACATTTTCCTCACTTGATCTCTCTTATCTCACATCTCTACAAATCCTCACTTCCTCCTCCCCTTCATTCTTCTTCTTTTCTTTTTTTATTCGAATTATTTTTAAATTGTATTTTTCTTTTTTTTATTCGAATTATTTTAAATTTCCTTTTCTTTTTCTTTTTTTCTTTTTTTTTTCTTTGTTTCCAATCTCTTTCTTTCTTGGCTAGTCGTTGGTTGTCACCAGGTGAACCTCAAGCTCATCGATCTCAAGCTCACGCTCATCGATCTGGCGAGCCTTGAGCTTGACACTTGCGCTCGCCAATCTGGAGAGCGGAAAATATTTTCCTTACTGAACACCGGAAAATATATTTCCAAACATTTTCAGGTTTTAGCCGAACACCAGAAAATATTGTCATTTTCCTAGAAAATGACTTCTGGGAAAATATTTTCCGAAAATGGCCCATTTTCCACGAAACGAACGGACCCTTAAAGTAAAAACGAAGACTATCATCAAAAGGAATAAAACTGGTGAAAATAATGATTCCAAAAAAGAGATGAGGTTCATTGAATTCTGAAAATCAAATAACTTGTCAAATATTTCTAGATCAACAGCTTTTTCCCTCCTCTTTTGTACAATTGAGAGGCAAATGAGAAAAGAGAAAATATTTGGTTAAGATGGCTGTGTTTAGTTGCAACTACTAGCTAGCTATACTCTTCCATTTTCTTCAACCACACCAGAAAACTATAATTCCAGAGGAAAAAAAAAAGTAAAAGAACATGTAAATTATTCCCTTTCTTTCTTCTTCCACTGCAACCCTATAAGTTTGCAAGGCAAAACCCCAGTTTTGTACTCCGGTATCGTCTCCAAGTTTGGCGACCAAACTTGCACTTTAGACCCTACCAACCGATCGTAATGCTTTTGCAACTCTGGTGTGCTACAAAGAAAACCTCGACTCCCGGCCACCTTAACATTACCGCATGCAACATTGTCTTTATTAGTCTTAGCGACGATCAACCTTGTAATGAACTCTGGGACGACCTTAATCGAGAGCTTCCCGTCTTCGCCTTTCAGGTACTGGAAAGGACCATTGCTATCGATGAAGCTCAGGGCAGACTGTTTTTTAAGGTCTGAGCAGAGGGATGCAATGGTGGAAGAAGATAGGGTGTAGCCAGAGAAAAAGTCGATGGGAAGGACAAAGTAGGATTGTCCAGGGATGAGCTCGTCGTCCATGGCTAGCAAAGGGATCGGGCAGCCGAGGAAGAACGAGTCTGCATGCAAGACCATCTTGTCGGGACACTCGAACATGATCTGCCCAGCTGTGCGGGGCCGGTTTCCAGTTAGCATCTTTGTGGTTCCTTCCCATAAGATTAGCTTCACGGACTGTGACTTTGAGCTCGAGTTGTAATGCAAGCAAGGTGATATTGCATTGCCCATGAATGACTGACAAGCGAGAGAACAGAGGCAGGGAAAGAGAGGGAAAGATGTTTGATTTAGAGAGGAGGGTCTTGCTTTAGAACAAGAAAGAGGGAATTGTGTGATTCAATATATAGAGGAGATGGGAAGGGTTTTTGACTTCTTCTCAAATAAGGGAGTCTCTTCAGTTTATTTTCTTTTAGGTTTTCGGTTTTTGATGTTTCCCTTTTCGGTCTGGTGCATTTGCAAATAGGAAGAAAAGAAGTAAAAGTCGCAATTATGCATGGGAGGAAGTCGGTGTTGCGGTCTAGTCAGCGAAGCCGGCTTCGGACCAAAAAACAATTTCTATTGCTTTCCTTCAATGTATCCAGACACTCCCCTTGGACCGGCCATTCCCGACATTTGATTGGTTGAAGTCACAAGAACATATAACGCATCTTAATCAGCGCTCGGATTACCAACGAGATGTTAAATTAGACGAACGCAGATTTGCTGTTTCCCATGCCAGTCCCGTCTGCTTTCTCCAAGTATGAGATGGTGACGCATAAACTCTCAATTCACGTTCGTTCGCGCGCTGTATCAAATCCACTCAATGAACCCTGAAAGCTTTTCCCCTTCTCCCTCTAACCCCCAAGCCTCCTCGAATTCTGACTTGCCGCCCTGTCGGCCATCATGCCGCCACAGCCTCGGCCACCCTCGTTGTCGTCGGCCTGGCAGGTGCCAGCTAGGGTAGCCAAACACATACTTATGTTGGTAGCAGTCTTATTTGTTTATTATTAGGATGCGACGGTGATGGTATATGCAATCATTATAACTTTGTTTCACGCATTCCATAACCTCCATTGAAATGAGCAATTAGTAATCATTTACTGATGAAGCAAAACAAAAGGGTTACACATCATCCATTACTCATAAGTACACAGCTTGTGAACCTCACGATTTGATAATATTTTGGAGAACCAATGTCGAGAGAGATTAGTAATAACCAATTTTGGGGCGCACCAACAATGGGAATCCTTCCTCAAGTTTTTATTACAGGCATTGTTGTAATATGTCTCCAGGTAATTCGAATATCACCTAAAATGGGAAAATCACTAAACAAGAGGCTCACTTCTTGGATTCTGATTCCTACCTAGTTGTCACGACTGCTTGGTGACAATAAATAATCAATAGCATCCAAGTCTAGGAGGGGATTTGTGAATTTAATACAAGGGATTCACCGCAACAAACACCGTTTATACTGATTTAGTGAAGTATGCCATCAGTAGAGAGCCTCGTTGCATATGAAGTGCTTTCGACCACACCGAACTTAGTCTAGTGTGCAAAAATTTAGCCGAAGGTACCGCTTGATGGTTAAAAAGAACAAGAATAAATTTTTGCATCAAGGATGCAGAAAGATGACATCATATGTTATTCTGCTAAAAATGAGTTTAGCGATCTCCGTGAAGACTCATCATGACTCTAGAATTGCTTTGATTAGGTATTAACCTTCTCTACCCTGATAAATCAATGTCTGATCAATGGTAACGTGCATGGCAAGGGTATGGTCCAACATTGCGTCTTTCATGGAGGCCCCTCGTGCCTCACCACCATATAAATAAAGGAAACCAGTCGATTCTTCGAGTTGGATTTGACCATTCTTTAAGAAAGAAAATGCCGCTTTGAATAGAACTTCTGGTGGTAAGCTTTGCTTACTTTATATAATTGAAAGATTCCGAATGAATCCTATGTGCCATTAATGAGGGTCCTATGTTGTGGTCCTTGTTTCTAGTTTTATATACGGTAGGCAGGAGAATTTTTTTTTTTTTCATAAATGGTATATAGATGATATGAAAATTACTATATCAATTAATATATCAAGTCAGTTCGGGCCAGACTGGGCCCTCTAATAAGTGCTGACATTGCAGTGACTTGGCCCAACGCTGTAAACATTGGTGGGTATGGCTTCTTAGTTATGGCTCAAATTGTTTTCTCGAAATTAAAAGCGTCATTGAGTGGAAGCTTCTTTGCAGAAATTCCATTTTCTCCAGAGACATCAAAAGTATAATCGACTTGCAAATGGTTTAGTAAACTGAGAAATACAAGTTAACTACAAGTTAACTCCCAAATCTTGCAAATAATTATTGTTTTAGGACTAATTATTGTAGCTCCCATTGATGAAGGGGTTGATGTATAGTCTCTTCTCTTGGCAAGACGTGGCTGCTCAATATGATATTCCTCGCAGCCACGGAGAAGCTTGTCATTAAACTGTAAATCTCAAATTACTAATTTTGATGCCCTGATTCTTTTTCTTGTTTACTTTTATTCATGTTGATAGGGGAAATTCGTTTGCATTTCGCTGCCCAATGAGCTGCCCTGGTAATTTCTCGTTGACTGGTATGCTTCGTTGATTACGTTCCATGTCAATTATGTTGACCTTTGTCGAACGTGGATTTGTTGACTTCGAGTCATAAATGACACGCGCATGACAAATTCTAATCTGTAATTAAACATTGCGAAGATTGCAGTGCATCTTTATCAGATTCCTTAGCACATCGACAGTGCATGCGGTCCATTATTTGATTCTGACCGGAGCAAATGCGTGCTCGTTAAACAGGCCAGTTGTCTTTTTGACTGAAGTTGATAGCACAGGACCCGCTCGAGTGCGGCGTGTTTGACATCTTTCTGCATTGGCTAATCCAGCCGGATGATGTGGAGCCGAAAGCGGACGCCAATTGATGAGGCAGTGAGCAAGGGGATATTGAATATGGTCGACGCAACCAATGCCGATGCAACGGAAGTTGAACTAACTGGCATGATCATGTCCTGATGGAGAGAGAATTAGGATGATATGCTTGTAGCTATCTCGGTTGTCTGCGTTTCTTCATGGGAGAAATGCTAGGCTTATGTGATGAGAGACTTTAGTTATATTACGTGAGGGTTCTCATAGTCGATTGCCAAAACCTCAACTTCGTGATGTCATGAGCTATACAGCATTCGTCAAACCTGGAAAGCAGCCCAATGATGCAGACTGGGAGACGTTCTCAAGACGAGAAATCGAAGGAATCAATACAGAAGAGAGTCTTTAGTCCTTTACATATCGAGCGACCGAGTAGACTAGATCTTTGGTATTCCTTGAGAATGAACATTTTCTTTCGGCGCGCTCATTCTAGCGAGGTAGATAATGACTAATGAAAAGCATGCCATAGATGGCATTCTTGTATAATAATCAGAAGCTCTTAGTTTTATTGCAATATTTATGATAGTTGCCACTGTTATCGCCTTTGCCGAGATTCATTTGGTGCTTGCTTGAGGATTGACTTGGGCTGTAACTCGGCCTGTCACCTGAAGAACCTCCATTTTTTAGATAAAGCACGTATTATAGACTGGAAAATTGCTTAATTCTTTCCTTTCATTGAGAAACCAATCGATCTCCCAGTTCGTTGTGATGATTTGATGATTTCATATGCAAACAACACATTACGCATATCCAATATTCCACATTCAATCACCTAAAGCAATCTGCTTGAAGATCTTAATGTCGTCGGCGTTTTACGTGCTACAACGTGATGACATAACCTGATTAAGAAACAGGAAATCGATACGCAGTCTCTTGTGTAGAGATTTTATCCCCAATAGAGTTCATAGCAACGGGTGTCAAGGCGCAGCATCTGCATCAATGACGTATGAGCAAATTTTTAGCCTAACCACATAGCCAAAAATATACTGATTCTTGTTGTCGTATGGCCTTTTTTTTTTATCATGTGACGGACCTTAATCCTATATATATTATCTTTCAACTCTGTAGCACTTTAGTCATCGATTGGCTCACTGATATCCAGGAATCATAAAAACCGATCTAAAATGGAACATGCTTTCATTTGAAAAACACAAATTGCTTAGTGCGACAAACAATAATAATATCGATGATGGAACAATCTGCGAGCCTCACATAGATAATTGCTTACTCATCCGAAACCGGTGCCATAGACCATTCTGTTTAGTGTATGCATTGTTTCTGAGCTCTGGGAAAGATAATTCGTCTGCTTAAGCTTTATGTTTTTTAAACACTATGGTGTTCCATACACTTTGTGATCCCTCTGTCAATTAGTCAAAATCCTCGGATTACGCCATTGTCTGGTTGGTGACAGCCGCAAGAGCATATCATCATATCAAGTTCACGTTTCTTCGAAAGTTTTCAATATGACATCCCCACTTATCTTCTCCTTTCCGCTTCTTCAATTATTGCAGCCATCATGCCTTTGATTTCTAATGGTTGGTGAACTTCTACAGGTGAATTTCGATTGTTTGGATCAGCGTCATAACTAACCAAGAAAAATTATGGTTAAAGGCGTAATTCAAACACCTAATCAATTGCTTAGCATTAGGTTGGTGACTAACCATGATATCTTTCTAAGTATTATGGCGTTGAATCGATGAATCGGTTGTTGTTGAAATGGAACACATGATTAACAGGAAACAAATGTTTGACATCAAATGAAAACGAACGTTGTTGTCGAAAGAAATGGAACTGATGATGTTAATGAATCCAAAATAGAGATGACGTTCATTGAATTGTAAACATTAAATTTATTTGTCAAGTATCTCTTTGATCAAACGCTGTTTCCATCCTTTTTTGTACAATTGAGAGGCAATTCAGAAGTTGAAAAAAAAAATTGTTTAACATGACTGTATTACTTGTAACTATTAACTAGATATATACTCTTTCATTCTCTTCAACCACATCAGGAAACTATAATCATAGAGTAAAAAAAAAAAAAAAAAAAAAAAAAAAAACAGAGGAACTTGCAAACTATTGCCTTTCTTTCTTCTTCCACTCCAACCTAATAAGTTTGGAAGGCAAAACCCTAGTTTTGTACTCCGATATCGTCTCCAATTTCGGCGACCAAACTTGCACTTTAGACCCTACTAACTGATCGTAATGCTTTTGCAACTCCGGTGTGCTACAAAGAAAACCGCGACTCTCGGCTGTGTCGGCATTACCGCTGGCAATATTGTCGTTATTATTCTTGGCAGCGATCAACCTCGTAATGAACTCTGGGACAACCTTAATCAGCACCTTCCCGTCTTCGTTTTTGACATACTCGAAAGGACTGTCACTATCGCTGAAGCTCACGAGGGACTGTTTCCTAGGGTTTGAGCAAAGGGATGCAATGGTGGAGGAAGATAGGGTGTCGCCAGAGAAGAAGTCGATAGGAAGGACGAAGTAGGTTTCACCGGGGATGAGCTCGTCGTCGATGGCGAGCAACGGGATTGGGCGGCCGAGGAAGAACGAGTCTGCGTGCAAGACCATCTTGTCGGGACACTCAAACATGATATCGCCAGCTATGTGGGGGCGGTTCCCGGCTAACATCTTGGTGGTGCCTTCACAGAAGATTAGCTTCACGGACCGTGACTTCGAGCTCGAGTTGTGCTGCAAGCAAGGTGATACTGCGTTGCCCATGAATGAATTGATCAGTGAGAGAACAGAGAGAGATAGAGAGAGGGAGAGAGATGTTTGATTTGGAGAGGAAGGTATTGCTTTAGAACAAGAAAGACGGTGTTGTGTTATACAATATATAGAAAAGATGGGAAGGGATTTTGACTTTTTCTCAAATAAGAGAGCCTCTCCAGGTTATTTTCTTTTAGGTTTTTGATTTTATTTATTTTCTGGTTCGGTGCTTTTGGAGATGAACAGAGAAAAAGAAAAAGTAAAAGTCGTAGCTTGTTGCCTTTCAGGGTAGGTTATGAATAACAGCAAGTCGGTGTGGTCTGGTCAGCGAAGCCGGCTTTGGACCAAAGACATTTCTGTAGCTTTCGCTTTAATTGGTGTCTCCGGACACTCCCTTGGACTGGTCATGCGTATCATTTGATTGGTCGAAAGTCACATGTACATCAACCCTTTTTTAGTCGACTCGTATACTACAACTTAATCATCTCTCGAGTTAAATAATTTTTAAATAATTATAAGGTGTTAGCATAAACAAATGCACATCAGCCGTTTTCCATGCTCGTCCTATTTACTGTCCTTGAGCACGAGATGATGAAATATAGACGCTCAATTTAAGTTCGTTCTCGCCTTATTATATCTCCTCAATCTAACCTTAAAACTTTTACCCTTCTCTGTCTACCCCCACCCCTTCTCAAACTCTGACTTGTTGTCATATCAGGTGTCACCCAACATATATACTTGAAGCGTTCTTATTTGTTTATTAATAGGATGTGACATGATAGTATAAGTAATCTTTGTAACTTTATTTCTCACAATCCATAACTCTCTTTATTGAATCAACGGTGTTAGACATGGGATGATGAAATAAAAAGGATTGCACATCCTCCATACCTCATAACTACACAGCTTGTGAAACTCACAATTTGATTTTCAATTTGGAGAAACAATGTCAAGAGATAATAACAAACTTATGTGCACATTGATAACGGGAATCCTCCTTCAAGTTTCTACCGCAAGCATTGCTATGAAATGCTTCTGGATAATTTGAACATTACCCAAGATGGGATAATCATTGAGCAAGAGGCGTGAGGTCTCCGGCTTTACTTCATACATACTCGTCGCAACTGTTCAGCGACAGCTTCATCGCCAGTCCCTAGCCTCGGCGTATATGGAGCGCTGTCAACTGGACCAAATTCGGTCTGGTTCCAAAGAATGTAGCCAGGGGTACCGTTCGACGGTTAAAAAACAGAATAAGTTCCAGGACTGGAGATGGCAACCTAGAATGGCTTTACTAAGGTTCTGCTCTGACGAACCGATGTCTGATTAATGTTAACTTGCATGGCATGGATACGGTCCAACCTCACGTCTGTCGTGGAGACCAACCGGTGCCTCATCGCCATAAAATAAAAGAAGCAGTTGGTCATTGGAGCTGGCTTTGACCGTTCTTTACGAAAGAAAACGCTGCTTTGAATGGAACTTCCAATGGGAGCTTTGCTTGCTTTAATATAATCAAAAGATTCCGAGCGAATCCAATTAATGAGGGTCTTAAGTTGTAGTCCTCGGTTCTGGATTTCATTCCCCTCGAGATGGAATTATAGATAGTTTTTTTTTTTTTTTTTTTTTGCTTTCTTTTTCCCTTCTCTTCCTTTTCGCTGACAGGCAGAAAAAGAATCTTGACCATATCTATCGCAGATGAATATTTTTTTTCACATGCAGGATATTTAATTTGGCCGGGTGTAAAATTTAAATCCAATGTACAATGAAAATGTTTCGGTTGATATATCTTTGGATCTTTATACAGCAAGAAAGAGATTGTTTTCTTTACCGACAGTAAATATATGCTTCGAAAGCTACTACATCAATTAATTGGTTAGGTCGTGCCGGGCCCTCTAATAAGTGCCAGCATTGTGGAAGCTCGGTCCGAATGGTATTGCCATCAGTTGGTGCTCCTTCTTAGCTATATGGCTCACATTGTTTCTGGACACGGAAGGGTCACATCGAAGTTTCCTTGCAAAGATTCGATTCCCCAAAGAAACATCAAAAGTAGGATTTACACGCAAATGGTACAGTAAACCGGGACTTTGATTAAATTATGCAAGTGATCTCCCAAGTCTTGCGAATGAGACAATTGGAGTTGCCCATGATGAAAACGGTTGATGTATAATTTCTTCTCTCGGCGAAGCCGGGGCTGCTCAATCTGATATTCCTCGCAGCTACTAAGAAAGGTTGTCATTAGGCTGTAAATCTAAGTTCAGCTAATGTGCAAATCCTGGTTATTTTTCCCTTTTCTTTCCAACTTTCCTTCACGTTAATAGGGGAAAATCCGTTTGCATTTCGTTGACCAATATGCTTTTGGTCGATTACGTCCCATGTCAAATATGTTGACCTATCGAAAAAAAAAAAAAAAAAAAGAGACTATGTTGTCCTTCGTAGAACATGGACATATCGACTTCGAGACAAAATAGACCCGCGCATGACAGATTCCTACGTGCATTAAATACCCGTTTAAAAGTCCAAACCATATGGCTTCAAGAAGGAGCTAAAAGCCAATGGTTCTGCAGTTAGCGGATTGTGAATCTGCGGTATACGTCAAAAGGTCGAGATCACCGCGCAGGTCTTGCCTCAAACATGGCGTCTGTCACATTTCTTGCATTTCAGGCACGTGACACATCCAAGAATAGAACGACTAGGTCAAATTGAGTGATTTTTGCGACCGGCCATGGAAAAAAAATAGTGCCATCTTGCAAGGAATTTTACCTTCTCTTGCCATCTTGAATTTACTTACGAAATTTCTTTCTTTGTTGTTCATCTTTGCTTCTTTGGTTGGTCTCGTGACAAATTATTTTCGGTATTTACGTTATGAAACAACTCGTGGTGGGACTCTTGGTCATTTAAACCAACTTAAACCAAGAGTTGGCTCCTTATCGAAGACAGGATTGCACAACTTCGTTTCACAACACTTCCCATTAAAGTTAGCGGACAGCGACGCCATTCCATTAAATCATAGATTAAATGATTTTTTCGAAAATAGAAATGCTTGTTGTTCAAACAATAATTAGAAGAAGGGATGATTCCATTCTTATCATATCGAATTGGATTCTATAGAATCAAAGTGTCATTTTTTTATTGTAGTATTATTGTTCTTTCTTTTAATACTTTCTGTGATCTCCAAAGGCGATTACCATCTGATCTGCCTGGTTTTTGTTGTCATCTCCCTCTTTTCTCTTTTGGCATTGTTGACAAAGTGAACACGCTGAAGAAGCATTAATCAACCCTAAAGCTCAATTTATGTGGCACTATACCATTACATATATTTGCTAAGCTGATAAGAGCAGCCATAGACAATCCCATCGAAGCATTCTGCTACTAAAGTTAAGTACAAGAATGGATAAATCTCGCGAGAACTCGCACGTGCGTGTTCATGTGTGCACCATACACGTACATTTATATGGACGGATACCTCTTTTATTTATCCTCAATAATGTATACACAACTTAGATCAATTCTATGAATTTCACAGTTTCTTCTGCGTCCTCCCATCAGCTTGAGTCCCATGCCAGCATTTGTCTGAAATTGATACTGAATGTGGTTAGAACCAAAAAGCAAGAGTAATTAAAAAAATGGTAATTACCTGCGATCCGCCTAAACAATGCACGGTGAGTGGGATAGCTTCTCTTCGGCCTGGACATGGTTAGAACATTATCCACTCTCCCCAAGAACTTCGGTTTCCGCCGCGAGAAAGCAAGGAACCAAAGACGGGTGCGCCAGGTTTGGATAAATCACGATTGCCATAGTAGCGATCGCAATGAATTTCAGTACACGCAATGGATTGCATCCGGACAAAAGCTTCGTCACCAAAGCGGGCGAAATATGGAAGCCCTTGAGGGAGAGTGAGCAATGCCGAACCATCGCATATATGCTTTGATTGTTCAAGGTCGATTGCACGATTCAAGACACATTCTTCGCACTCGCCCCAGAGACTTCCGACCGTGCGATCTTTTCATGGATCAGACCGGCTGGAAGTCTTTGAGGGAGAGTGCAAAGTAGAGAAATGCCTTTGGTTTCAAAAACTCTCTCAAAATACAATCTCAAACGATAATTTCTGCAAAAAAAGACAAAGTTTCTTCGTTCTCCCTCTTTGGCTTCTACTTCTAAGCATTTGAACTTCACATCAAAGTCCAAACTGAGAAAATTATACAAGAGGCATAGGATCAGAAGCCTTTGAGGGAGAGTGAGCAACCCAATTTGCCTTGGAGAAAACCTTCACTTTGGGCTTCTTCATTTTGCTCTAAGCGTTTTGGTCCTGAGGAGCAAGGCTTGGCGGAGAAGACCATCTTATAGTGGAAAAAATAGGGCATAGGATGTGGATAATAGTAGGGGTGGCAAACAACATAGCGAGGACCTCATATCTTGGCTCTCGACTTTATTGGCAAACCAGATCCTCTTTGCTTCCAGATAGGTTTTGTAATAGATATAATAAAAGTAGGTCATCGTGCATGGATAAAGATTGAAGATTGAAATGTTCTCAAAATGTGCTTGACACTTGGGGCAGAGATAGACATTTGAAACCATACAAAAAGAAAAGCTCAAGATCACTTCGAAAGCAAATCCAAGTTAAATTGTCTCGAGGCAGCTGCCATGATTTTGCCACGAACACACGTAATAGCGAAATTGTCAAAAAAATCCTAAATTATTATATAATTGCAATTTAATATTTAACTTTTTAATTTGGTTAATGTATTCTTAAATCTTTTGATGATCTTTTAACGTAATCCATCCAGCTAATTTAAGTTAGAAATCACTAACATGACTGTCTAATGTAGCACGGCTGGTAGTTAACCTGTGACTTTATTCAAAATAATGTCGTGTTAAGAAATTTTATAAATCTTATTGATTTTCTTTTATCTTTTTATCTTTTCCTTTCTTTCTTACTTTTCTTTCTTTATCTTTTTTTCCCCTTTTCCTCACTGTCCTCACTGTCCATCTTTTTGGAAATGACTGATAGGGTCGCAAGGCATTGGCAATGGCTAGCGTCAGTCGCAAGCGATGGCTTGTTGGCCCTCCCTAAGGTCTGGTCTCAATCAGTTTAAATTATGCATGAGCAGCAATGTGATTTGATTTTTCCAAAAAAGAAGAAACCACCTTGTTGGCTTTTGAAAATATAGTTCTCTTTTTCTATATTGTTAATAAGAAGGGAGAAATGATTAAAGAAAAGAAATGAGGCATGTCACCGAAAGCATTGGCCGAGTTATTCTTTTACCGCTTAATATAATTCATTAGAAAATTATTAATCAAGAAATATAGACAGAAGTTGAAGAATTAGAAAAGAAAAAAGGAAAAGACAAAGGAGAAAGGAGAATGAGTCAAGTCCAGTGTCACAAAATCCCATCTAAAGCTAGCTTCCATGTATCGAAAATTTATTCATTATATGCATATTTCAAGTCCCAAATAGTTTCGATATTAGTAAAAAAAAAATCAATAATTCCTGTCGGAGGATTTCTCGTGTTTAAAAAAGATCCTATGGCATATGAAATGCACTAAATATTGACATGTAACGATGTCAATTAATTTCATATATCTATAAGGTTTGACTGTAAAAGAATGTCAAAATAAAATCAAAATAGCCGATCTGATTTTTTTTTTTTTAATTTCCCGTTACCATTTTCTCTTTAACACCGTCATATAAATCTTCCGGTAAACGTGCTGAAAAATTCATTTGCAGCATGAAAGAGTTGACAACAACGAAAGAACATTTCAATTCGTATTCGAATGCTTTGTATCTCATGAGTGCACTTTTTCAACCACGATCGATCTGCTTCATATGCTTAATAATTGATCTGCTCTACGTCTAAGAACCAAGTGCTTTGAAATACATGAACCTCTGACACATCGCAAGAGTTACTACTGTTTGCGTTTTTCCCTTTTTTTCTTGTACGAGAATTATGCAACTTATCTTAGGCATATGAATCTTATCCACATTATCATTTGCACGTCAACGCAAAGGAAAATTCCAAATTGACATTCCACATTCGCCAAATCCTACTTTTCTATCCTTCTTGCTTTAAAATCTCGGCACCCAATGGCGTATCTTCCATTTTGGATAAGAAAGATAAATGTGTCTTAAAAATTCTCACACGTGTCCAAAAAAAAAAAAAAGCTTCATATTATATGGTTGCCAATATTGGAAAATTGTCCAATCAATTCTAAACCTAATATACGGTACGGAATTTCGTATAAATGTCTAAAAATCGAAAGGTTTAAGAATGGAAATACATCCATTCAATAAATTTAAAGCAGATTGGGTGATTTTCCATGCTAACTTTCTTAAACACACTTCTAATTTGTAACAAAGACTTATCTAACATGGAATATTCGTCCCTTCAGAGAAGATAGTCATATAATGACTTTTAGGCTCCATTCGTTTCGCAAAAAATGTAGTGTTTCTAGAAAATATTTTCCAAGAAGTCATTTTTTAGGAAAATATAATTATTTTTCGATATTAAGATGAAACCTGAAAATAAAGTGGAAAATATTTTTTCACTATTCGATAAGGAAAATATTTTCCTCCATATACTATTTTTTATTTATTTTATTTTTTAAAATGGATTTTTCATATTTTTAAAAATTGATTTTAATTTTTTAAAATTTTTAAAAATATAATATTAATTTTTTATTTTTTTTTCTTTGTTTTCCATCTCCTTTTTTCCTGGCAGTCACTGGTCATGGCGATGGCCCGCAACCAGCCACCGATGAGCCTCGAGCTCGCCGATGAGCACTAGGTTCGCCGCTCACTAGATTGGCAAACACGAGCGTTGAGCTCGAGGCTCGCCAAATTGACGAGCACGAGCTTGAGAGCGACGAACTCGAGGTTCGCCCGACGACCCGACGACTAGCCAAGAAAGAAGAAGATGGGAAACAAAGAAAATTAAAAAAAAAAAAAGAAATAGAAAAGAAAAAAGGAAATTAAAAATAATTCGAATTAAAAAAGAAAAACAAAATCAAAAAATAATTCGAATAAAAAAAAAGAAAAGAAGAAGAAGAAAGGGGAGGAGGAAGTGAGGATTTATAAAGGTGTGCGATAAGAGAGATCAAGTAAAAGTGGAAAATATTTTCCTCTAATTTAAAAGACTTTTTTCCTTTCATAGAAAACATTTTCCCAATAAATTCATTTTCGATGAAATGAACGCCGAAAAATCCAGGAAACGTTTTCCCGGAAATTATTTTCCACGAAACGAACGGAGCCTTAGATTATAATATTTAAAACCTAAGTCCCCAAAAAAGTAAAATGACGTATTTAATTATTATAGTCAACTTTCTGAACTAACATTTTGACTTTGGATAGTCATCCATCCTGACCATTTACGAACATATCATACATGCCAAAACTTGATATATCTCATTAGGAATGGCGATGAACAGGGATTGCCAGAACTTCTACAAATCCAACACAATGACAAGTTTCAAGATCACGCTAAGAATTTGCCTCAACTGCTCCTGGACTACAGAAACCGTTTATCAAAACGCCGTATGAAATGTGGTCTGGCCTTATGCAGCTGTTGATCATATTATCCCACATTTGAACAGCTTTGTCCATTTCACCCACCCAGGAGAAACCATCAATCAATGAATTGTTCGTCACGGTGTCAAGTTTTCGGTTTTTTTGAGACATTGTGTTGAAGCTCATTGCTTTGAGCATAGCTAAATAAGTCCTCTCCATGACATTTGAACAAAAATCATTTCAGCCTCTGCAATACCATCTTTTGTACCACTCTCAATGTTAACTTTTCTACTGATCTCAATGTCGCGACCTCGAGGAGAAACCTCGGGCTGGTTTATGGATGGCAAGACAGGCACACTCTTTTATGATGTTGCGCTTATACTTGCATGGACTCTCCTAACTCTTATTAGCCGCAATTTGATATCTTCTACATTATTCATTAAATGATACTAGAGTCGCCGCTAATCTATTATAGACTACTTAAGAGCCAAGTAAGGTGTGGAATGCTATCTTACTTATCTTTTTCTTTCAAAAAAATATTATTTCATGTGATTTTTTTCAAGTTTTATTCTTAATTCACGCAGTGCTATATGTTTATATGCACATGTCCGCAATTGATAAAGCGAAGCAATCGATGATAATAATAATAAACGCAGAAAATTAAATAAATTATAGAAAAAACTATAAAAAAAAATTGAGTCGTATCGGGCAAAGTTAACCCAAAACCTCGTTATAACTCATTAGGACAAGCACAAAATTAAATCAATTATAATATACATATATATATATATATATATATATATATATATATATATATATATATATAAACAACTTGAGTCATATCGGGCAAAGTTAACCCAAAACCTCATTATAAGTCATTAGGAAAAGATTTCCATGAGCTATTGTCGACATCTGAATTTTAGTTGACGATTCAAATTTTCATCCTTACAAGGGAAAAAAGAAAAAGAAAAAAGAAGCTAATGAGGCAATGACAAAAATAAATAAATAAGCTAATTGACAAATGAATAGGGGCATCTCTTACCTTTCCAAAAAAAAAAAAATGAATAGGGGAGGGATCGATTCGGTTTTTCATAATTTGGATAACCCAGAAGAGCAGATCTTATACAATTCACTCATCGTTTGTGCCCAAGCCCAAATGTAGCCTAGACTAATACCGAAGCCCATCAAATCCACTATCAGAACCCCAGTTACCCAGTTACATAAGCCGATTTTTTTTAGCCACTTAGACCCATATAAAGGAGGGCCCAAAAATTAAGCCCATAAAAAATTAGGTCTCTCCATCTTTTTCCCTCGCTCACCCCCTAAGAGCGCGTCCGTCGGTAACGTTCTCAACGGAATGAGTCCGTAATCGAAAGTTGGCAAGTCTCCGTCGCTTCTGAAGATCGTTCGATCGCTGTGACAAGTCGCTCGAGAAGATTGTTCAATGGCTGCGAGGAATCGTTCCATCGAGTGACGATACTCACCATCAATATCTACAGAGTCTTCAATGGCTAATTCGATAACAGTTTTCAAGCAGTAATCATTTTGTTCGAGCCATTCTGCCTCAACGCTTGGTGTCGGCTCTGTTCGTTAGCCAAGAAGACCTGAAGCACATCAGTTTCGCTCAGAGCTCCTTTGCTGGTGCCAATCCTTACTGTTGGCACTTTCCAAAGTTTTTCTATCGATTTAACCATCAAGCGCTACTTCAATCGGCTTCATCGATAACATAATATTTATTGCTCACTTTCCACGAGAATGAGGTGGAGAATTCGATTCTCTGACTCGGATGGAAATTGACGGTAAATGAGATTCTTTGATTTAGAACATTTGGCTTGAGTCTAGTGGGGAATCCGAGTTGGAAATAGCTGTATACCGTTCCTTCGCTGATTGCACGTGCCGTGTTTGATAAAATGTTACTATGAGAAGAACATCTGTTTTTATTAAAACCAAAGACATATTAGCGTAGTTGGCATATCATTGAATGATTAGTTGGTCATTGGCATGAAGATGGGCTGAGGTTGACGAGTCTATCTACAGCTAATAATCGTAGAAGCCCAAATCGGGCTGTTTGCACGTAGGTCGGGTCTTAGAACTTAACCCAAGATCCTTGTGAGTTCGAGTTTGACTGAATACACGGACCGGGCTCAAGGGCCCAGCCCGAGTCCTTTTTCCATTAATAAAAATAAAAAATAATTCCGAAAATGAAAATTTGGTTACACAAATAGACTTTGATTGGTTTATTAAATTTTAGTACTAGAATTACTTTGGTTTCATTTAAATAGACCATACATGATTTAGAAAAGTTAATGATTTTCTCTAATTTAGATATAGGAAACATTAGTTTCTATAGAAAATTGAATTTGATTTGAACTAAGCTCGTAAAAGTTGTTGTCCAA
This sequence comes from Eucalyptus tenuipes, assembly GCA_014182365.1. Classification (NCBI taxonomy): domain Eukaryota; kingdom Viridiplantae; phylum Streptophyta; class Magnoliopsida; order Myrtales; family Myrtaceae; genus Eucalyptus; species Eucalyptus tenuipes. The sequence goes on along the minus strand of CM024538.1, from coordinate 33,317,613 downwards.
GGGTTTAATAATGAGGATATGTTATATTCTTTGCTTGACTCGTATTGGGTTATTTTAGTACAATTCACCGTTTTATTCACTTTTTATCGCTATTCTTGATTTGTTTATTTGTTGTGATTGCTTTTATATCGTTTTGTGTTGTGATTTATTTTCTCAAGTAAATGGTCATCTTATGCTCTAGGACCATAATAAATATAAAAATATTATATAGACACTTAACGAACAAGAACTTTATGACTCATAATTATATAAGAAATTTGCACGGAATTCACATGAAATTCTTACCGGATAAATTTCCTCGTGTGATATAAGGGTTTAGGAAAATTCACACAAATTAGAGATTGTTGATTCACTTTTGGCACTATCTCTAAATCTGTAGAAGAGGGTCGTGATAGTTAAGTCTAACAATTAGGCACAAAAAAAAGGTCTCCCGACTTATATAACAACCTCTTAATGGTTTGCAACAAAACTCGTAAAAGTAAACCTAGACTAATCATATCAAGAATTATCTAATGCTACAATAGAGAAGAAAGATCGACTTGATCGTGGGCAATAAAATTTGTGGCAAAATAGACTAACACCATGCAAGACAACATGTAAGAAATAGAAAAGAATCTACTATAGCAAAGTTGATTATAACATACATGATATGTTCTATTAATTGAGAAGCTATGGATAATTATTATCATGGATCGATACTATAACATGGAATGTAAAATGAACTCGATCCAATCAATAAAAAATAATTAAACACAATACTAGAGTTAATTTTCACTCGATTAATTATCAAAAATTGATAGAAATAAAGAAAATAATCATGTCAAGCTAAAAAGAAAAATAATTCATGATAAATTTTGTTTTAATATAAGAATACCTACTAAACGATACACACATTATTACGCGATACATTTTTCCAATTATTTAAATTTCATGTTTATTTTAATTATCATGACTTTTAAAATATATTATATTCCTATATAAGTCGGAATTGAAAGGGTAAAAATTTGGAGGCGATTTACCAAACGTATTATTCTGCTCAAAAATTGTTTATCGAAATAAAAATAATTATTTGAAATAATTTTTGAAACAACAACAAATATGCTTAAATTATTTAAAAGAAATTTGAAAAATAAAAGAGGAATTCAATCGAGCTGCCAACCCCTTTTCGACGACCGCCGCGAGCCCCGTCGCCCTAGCGACGACGGCGGCGGCGACGGCGTTCGTCTTTACAAACCCCTCGAAATTGCCACGGACACTGCCGACCGTTAAGTAATTTCTTCTCCTTCGTCTTCTTCTGCTTTCTTCTTCTTCGGTTATGCCATGGCCTCGAAGCTGCTCCAGCTCGCGCCTCACGAAGCGGAGAACCCTCTCGAGCTCTCGCTCCGTCAATCCTTCCGCCTCCTCGAGCCCGAGCTCAGGCCGCCCTTCCCCCTCAAGACGCGGACCTCCGACGAGTACTCCGATCTCACCCGCGCCATCCTCTACGGAGCTCTGACCGAGGCCCACCTCGCCAGTACCCACGTCAAGCACCTCCACGCCGTCGTCGCCGACGGGTACTCGCTCTTCGCGACCCTGCTGGCTCGAATAGTGAACGAGCTGTACGACAGGCTCGCCGAGGCAGCGAAAGCTCAGGTCCTGTGGGCCGCCGGCGAGATGGTCGATGTCGCCGCGGTAGGGTTCGGCGGATTGCTGGTCGCGCTGTTGAGGCAGATCGTCGGGGGCGATTTTCGGGGCGGGAATCTGTGGCTGTGTTTCGAGGTGGTGAGCCTGTTCCTGGGGAAATGGAGCTGCTTGCTGGAGGAGGATCCGTTGGTCTTGACCAGTGCGCTGTATAGCTTTCTGAGGTTGTTGGCTGACCACTGTAGGGCTACTGCCGACTCGAAATTGGAGGCGCTGAAGCGGTTGGAAATCGAGTTTTGTGTCAAGATGTTGAGGGAGCAGTTCGGTCTGTGTTTGAAGATTGGGAGGGATTTGATACGGTTATTGCAGGACTTGGTCCATGTGCCCGAGTTTCGAGCAATATGGAGGGATTTGGTTTTGAACCCGAGAGAGTTTGGGGTCGCCGGGTTTTCGGATATCACGCAGATATATTCCGTGAGGACTTCGAGCTGGTACTTCTTGCTTCGGCTTACCCCCGAGGCGGAAACGCAATTGAGGTTTCTGCTCATGCACGTGAAGCTCGGGAGCCAAAAGCGGCATCAGACCTGGTTTGCCAGCAAGTTCCTTTGCACTCCGGATAGAGAGACACTTGTAGTCGATATTGTTCGCTTCGTGTGTTGTGCGCACCACCCGCCTAGAGAAATCATTCATTCTAGTGTTATCCCGAGGTGGGCTGTCATTGGTTGGCTTCTGAAGTCTTGCAGGAAGAATTATGTGGAAGCCAATGCGAAGTTGGCCTTATTTTATGATTGGCTTTTCTTTGATGAAAGAGTGGATAAAGTTATGAACATTGAACCAGCATTGTTGTTAATGGTTCATTCTATACCTCACTATGTTGAACTAACGCACGCTCTTCTTGAATTTTTGTTTCTTCTCGTGGATAACTATGACTTGGAACGCAAGGATATGATATCTAGCAGAGTTTCATCATCTTTTACTCTGCTCATTAACCAAGGATTGAGTCACAATCTTGAAAATTTGACATCAGCTGAAATACTTTCTCCACCTCTGAAGGAGAAGCTTAGGTGTTTCTTATCAGATAAAAGAGTTGGGATTGCTCAAGAAATACCACCAGCTAAAACTCTTGGTCATTTAATTCCCATGGAGGTTGGAACAGCTATTCCCGAGGAACACCTTACCTGCATCCAGAAAGACGAAGTTGGGGCCAAGTCCGTTGATGCTTCTGCTTCCATTCCTTCTAGATTATTGACCATCACTTCAGAAATTCAAGAGAATGAAATCCAAAAATTGGTCAAAGGTCTGGGCAAAGCAATTAAGAGCTCACATGTGTCAAGTCTTCAGGCTTTAGAGCAAATCCTTGATTTGTATATGAACGTTGGCAGTGACTCGCCCACACATTGTTTGATATCTCCCGAGGTTTTATCTTCAACTATAGCGAGGGAACTAGAGTTGAATGGATGCAAACTCTTTGCACCTCTTGAGCATCCACAAGATTATATTGATGATGACAAATGCGAGTCTCCCACAACCTCAATTATTCGGAAATATCTCTCTTCTAAGAATGAAAAGTTAGTTCAACTACTTTTGTTCTGGTCAAGGCATGGTTTTCCTGTGGGAGCACACCTGTTATATTATGCATCAAGACTAGCTTATGAGGCAGACATGGCAAAGCATATGATTCATGAACTCACGGGAGATGGTCTTCACAAGTTGATCAAAACCCGCGTGCCATTCCTGATGGGTCACATTGATTGTTATCTCACCTTTTCAGATAAAAGGCGGGAGAACTTTCCTGAACCACTTCTCGCTGCAGCTGTATTAGACAGAGAGTTAGCTGTTACAGTGGTACAGTATGGTTTTCTTGCTTATAGACATTACCTTTTACATCTAGCGACCATCTCTCCCGAAGAAGCTAATAGAACTCTCTCAGAGCTTCTTGTTTTTGATTTAACGTCTTGCTCAGAGTGGAAGGGGATAAAATGGCAGCTTTTATTCCACGGTGTCTTTTCTCAGCTTTCTGATTTATCCATTGGCAAGGAGCATGCCATTAGATTACTTGTGAGTCACTTGAACGATGGCGATATTGTCAATATAAAGCTTGAGATTGGGCTAAAGAAGCTATCCATACTGGGGGAGAATGTGGAAACTGTTCTCGGTTTAATCCAAAGCTCCTTTCACTGGGGAGTTGATGAGCAACATAAGTTCTGGAGTCTGATTAGGCTGGAACTTATGGGTTCTCAGTTTCAACTGGAGAAGTTGATCTTGAAATTATTTTGCTCAGGGGAAATAGATGCAGGCAAGAGTGCTATTGCCGTGGGAGGCCTTTTAGATCTGTGCTGTTCTCAATTACCTACAGCAGAGCTTGTCGGGGCAATCATGCTGTTACCCAATGATGTGTTTCATAACTTTTCTGCTACTGTCCTCCAAATGTGGGCTGCATCTCATGCTTCAATGCTGTTTACTAGCTTAGCTGAGTTCTCTAAGAAAGTCGAAAGCATCGACCAAAAATCTATTTTCTCTGAATCTGCTGAGCTTACAATCAATGATTCTGCAGTTTTATGGTTGTCCAATTATTGTGATGCCCAAGGCTTGAGCAGGTCCAATATTTTTGGCAGCTTTCCCCAGAACACCCACGAAGAAAACCATATGGTCTCATGACACAAAGCTAATTGGTTTCACTAAAGGTAAGATGCTACATAAAGGACCTTATATCCATCAGGACTGCAGCTTCTGCATGCTGTGATTATTTTTGAGTCAGCTATTGTGAAAATAGATATCATATAAATGCCTACCCTATCCCTGCCCTATAAAAATTGGAAGAGCATTTTCCAAGCTTTCCCTATTCATTTCTTGAAAACTCCAGTAGCACTTCCTTGGAAACAAAACAGGCTTGCGTTCTGTCCCCTCTTCCTGCATTGCAGTTTTGCACATCTTCTGATCCACTCATTTTCCTATCATTTCCCATTTTCTCTGACTACTTTCATCAGAGAAAAATTTCTCAAATCCCCATACACGATTTCACATCTAATTGCACCTCTAACAAATTCTGTTTTATGCTTAAGTAAGTTAATTTTTTTTTTTTTTTTGGGTCAGAAGTAAATTTGACTACCTTAAAGTTTTTCATTTGAATTTGTTATACCGAAGATAATATTGATTATTTATTCTAGTTTGCATGCTTTGAGTGCGCTGTTACTGGCGTGGATGATCCTAAAGGTGTCAGACCAGGCGACAGAGTATGCGCCAAGACTCGTGGCCAGAGGATTTGATTGGGAACTCCAACGATTTCACTTGCAGTGAGGTGGTCGTCCCGTTTTGATGATGGTCCCATACAATGATAGGTAATAGTGTTTGAAATTTCTGTTGCCTTTTCTTTTTGGTTCGATTTAGGGTATTATTTCTTGTTTATGTCAATTCGATCTTTTTAGTAAAATTCCTAATTGGTAGAGAGAAATGACGGGGAAAAGGAATGGTGGAAAGGGAATGTTTTTAATTGGATTTTGGTGTATAGAGAGAAAGTATATTTTTTTTATATGTAATTTTGGATGTAAAAATTTTTTGTTTAAAAAAAAAAAAAGCTTATGAAATTCAGAAGTTGAACAGTACAAATTGTAAATTAATATTCCATAAAGAGACTATTTTAGTTCCCTAATTTTTTTGTATTTTTTTTAAAAGCTTTTTGGTGAGCAATGATGGAAAATAAGCTGCCCTTGCATATAAATTTATGGGCTAATTGTTTGATGTTTGTTTGATTGTATGCTTAGAGCTTAATGGATAAAGAAAGAATGTCAGGTGCAATTTGGAATGACTGTTGGGTGCCATTTGGAAGCCAACTGATGATGGAAAAATATGTAGACCCATGTGAGTGTAAAATCAATTATGAATGTTTGTTGAGATATGTTTTTTTTTTTTCATGAGATTTTTTCTTTTGATGTAATATTAATTGATATTTTAAATAGATTTTGCATATTGACAAAAATAGAATAGTCGGTGTGCGATGGTGAAGCTTTAAACTGGTGAGAGGCTCTAAAATGACAGTGATGTTTCCTGCTGGAATGGTCTGGAATATCCAAAACCATAGAGAGGTGTTGTCATATTGATCTCGGGGAAAGAGTATGAGTCCTCAAAATTGGTGCAGAACACATGTTCTCTGCAGATGTCAACCATAGAGTAGAACCATGAGTAATTTGTCATGTATACTGGAGTCAATGTGGCTGTCTTGAATTTTACTGTGAAGGAAAAGGTTGACACTGGGAGAGTTTCAACTAGATGAGTAGCAACTAGGATTTTCCTCTTTTGAATGAGTGAAGTTGTGACTAGGTTTTATTGTGATACTTGTTGCTGGAGATTGACTTGACACCTTTTTCGGTATGTGTGGATTCTACCTTACTGTATGGGGCCTATAGTGATTTCTTCCTATTTTCGCTTTGAAGCAAAGTAGAACATTGTGTAGGTGAATTTGGTCAACTATCTTAATAAATAGGTTCTTTGTAAATTTGTTGTTCTTTATTAAACTTCCCATTAAATATATTGTTCAATTCTGCTGTTCTGCCTTGTTATCCTTTACTTTGTAATCTTAAATTGTTGTATTTCCTTCTTCTTCCTAATTTCTATTTATTTTTGTTCTTATCACTAGAATCACGATAACTTCACAAAATTCATCCATGGAATGTCTAAAAGGCTTCCTGCTCAGGAAACTGAGGGAGGCTGATCCTTGCTATCTTCGATTGTGTCATCTTGTAAGACAAGGTGAGCAGCTCTCTTTGCAAATCTTGTTGAGGATCAGATGGGGGCACCAACGGTTGCGTTGATCAGTTGCTTAATTGGCGCTGCCAAGTTGAGTGGAATGCATGAAGTATAGGTATCTTCTATGTTGGATGATAGGTGTTCATGTTTGGTTTGTTTCATGTTAAATCAATATCTGTGGCATTCTTTTTTTTTTTTTTTTTCTTGGTCCTATTTAAGTACACAGGATTTGATCTGGTCCATTGCTTGTTTTACACTTTTACTTAAAATGTGACTGCTATAATGCTTTGTTTGATAAATCACTGAATCTCGTACTATATTTGGTTTCTAGTTTTTCTGTTGAAACTTTATTTAAGTTGCAAAAGTCTTTTGGCTGGTGAACGATCTCTTAAAAAGTTGTGGAAACAGGTTTCATGTTGCTGGTTTTCCAGCAATTGTCTGAGTCAGTCACTATTGTCCGTCTCTAAAAAGAGATGCCTCTAAAAGTGTGTTAGTAGATTGTTTTTAAGAAATATCTGCAGCATAAGTTTTGAGAATTCCATAGCAGCCAGCATCAGTGGGTTCGCTTATGTGTTAAAGAGGAGTGTCTATGTACTTATGCAATTGCCTTTGGTTTATATCTTCTTCCTAGAGATTGTGATCCTGGATATACTATTTCACCTTTTCAGGAAATCATCCAGTTGTTCGGTGTCCTGCTTATCAAGTAAATCAATGCTTTCTTTGACCAACTGGTTATAGCTGCAGGTTTCGCTGGGGTTCCATTCAATATGCAGATGATTGTTAAGTTAATGAAATTGGTCAGCGGACAGATCTGCAGACAACATTTATTGGTTCATCACAAAAATGCGGAAGATCCGATTCTGTGTTTATGTTTTATTTGAGAGGAGGAGGAAATTTTGTTTGCATTGATCTTTGCATATTTCTCTCATCTCTGACTCTGGCTTTGCTTGTATCCTGTAGGTATAGACTGATATGACAGCGTGATCATCATTTTGCCTACAGAGTTGGGGAAGTTGTTCATTCAACTGTATTTACAACTTTAACTTTAGGATTTAATTTTATCTTTATTCAATATATTTTGTTTTCTTTCATTGAGATCTAGCACGAGGGGAGCAAAGTTTAGGCTAGAAAGCAAAATCTGGGTTATGGAAAATTATACTCCTTCATTAAGCAGATAGCTCTCTGTTGCCTTGCTGGTTTTGTAGCGTGCGTATTGTTGCTTGGTTTTGAATGAAGAGTTTCTCTTGCTACCTCAATTTTTGGGACGGAAGTGCACGAGAGGTCTTGAGCTCTGTTTCTGTCGTTCTCCTCTTTTTCAATCCAGTATGCAAAAGACGGGCAAGAGCGAGCGAGCAAGGCAATAACAAGTCTGGCTAGTGCTATTGCCCTCTTGGTAAATTCGCCGCTTTGCTGTTGTCGCATAATATTTGAAGTTCCATGTCAAGAGGGTCATATAGATGCTTTCTCAGAGATCATATTACCTTCGTTGATGCCCCTGTGCTGAGCTCCTTGACATCTGCCTGAAGAGTCACTGAAGCTGTACCAAAACTATGTTGCCAAAGTCTCGGGAAATGGTTTGATCAGTATCGATAGGAGTGCGGACCACAGCTAAGCCTGGTCGTCGGAGAACGATGGTGTCGGATTCTGGCATTTCGTATCTGCTTCGGTTAGCATCAAAGTCCTCGATCATCCTGTTCCTATCCTTCCCATGGGATGCAACTAGGGCTTATGACGAGGAAGATATGCTGCTGAACTTTTGAAGAAAACATTAGGGTCTTCCTTTCGGCATTTGATTCTGAAGTTTCGAACGATGCAGACATTGGACCGGAGGAAGGAAGTAGCGTTTAGGCTCGAGTTAAAAGAACAAGAGGGGGGCTTCCCCAGGGAGCTGATACATGCTATGCAGTCAGCGCATGGTCGTTTTCATCAATTGCGTTTGCATATGACGCAAAATTGAATAAAACAATAAGAGCTCCGATGTTGCGATGCGAATGCGAAGCATTAGGCAGTCGGTGAAATTTGTGCGGCCTTCCTCGCTTGCTGTACTTGGCAACCTGGCATGTCCCTAAAAGGGGCTGAGCTGATGAAGGCATCAGGGGGAAGGCAACCAAGTTACATTTGCAAGTAGGATAAGGGATTCAAAAAAAAAAAAGGCGGGTGCTGAACCAAAATGTGAAAAACAAGCGACTCCACTGGGGATCGAACCCAGAATCTCTGGTTCCGTAGACCAGCGCCTTATCCATTGGGCCATGGAGTCTTTGTCGGACGTTTAGACGTCAGTAATATATTTAATTAAATTTTATCTGGCCAAGACAAGCCAGTGTTTTTTTTTTTTTTTTTTTTTGCTTCCCGGTATTTCTGGCGGGTAATCACGTTATGATCTTTGTATTATTAATTTATTCTCGAGAAACCGATTACTTGACAAAACGCCTTGTTAATAATTATTATCTTCATTAATTAACTCTTAACAAAACGACTATAAAAAGAGGGTCGATGAAAACTTGTAGTTTAGCTTCAGTTTCATATGAAATGAAAAAGATGAGCACGCTGGTCGCTCCCAAGGACTTTTCTCCTGTCGAGGATGCGGAGGCCATCAAGAAGGCTTGCCAAGGTCTCGTTTCACATCCCCTTCCTCCGCTCTTACTTGGCATTTTTGCGTTGTCCATCCGACCGTTCTCAGTTTCGTGGTTGCTTTGCATCAGCTTGGTTTGAATTATGTTACTGAGGCAGACATGTCGCATTTCTCGGACCCGACTTTAATGCTTCTGCTGCTTGTTGCGAAACCCCTTACCTTTGTAAAAAGAATTGAGGTTGTATTTGATAGGATGGGGAACGGATGAGAGGGCCATAATCTCGGTCCTAGGACACAGGAACATGTTCCAGAGAAGGCTCATCAGGTTGGCCTATGAAGAAGTCTACCAGGAAGACCTCATCGGGCAGCTCCAGTCCGAGCTCTCTGGTCATTTCGAGGTCCGTGATGCGATCCCCCACCCCGGTCCATGCATGCCCACCCCGTTTTGCATCATAGCTAATGACCCAGATTGTTTTTATTCGATTTGGATCGATGTCGTTTTAGCACCGTGAATTCCTTGTTTCTCTTTGAACGAGTGATGAAAATGTTGGGGCAGAGAGCTGTGTGCCACTGGATCTTGGACCCGGCTGATCGGGATGCAGTGTTTGCTAACTTGGCGCTGAAGAAGGCGACGCCCGATCATCGGGTCATTGTAGAGCTCGCGTGTCTCAAGTCCCCTGAGGAACTGTTGGCAATTAGGAGAGCATACAAATTCCGGTACAGGCGTTCCTTGGAAGAGGATGTGGCCGCTCACACCAATGGAGATGTTCGAAGAGTAACTTCTCAGAGCCCATGATCTGTGCTTTTCTATCAAAACATGGAGACTAGATGAATGATGAATTTGAGAAACAAAGTGAGAATGATTTTTTTTCCTCTTCTGGCTCTATGGTTATCATGCAGATTCTCGTCGCGTTAGCGAGTGCTTATAGGTACGATGGCGATGACATTGACAAGGAAATGGTTAAATTGGAAGCCAGGATTCTTCACGACGAAACCCACGGTAATGCTTTTAACCATGAAGAGCTCATCAGAATTTTGAGTACGAGAAGCAAGGTGCAGCTCAGTTCAACCTTCAATCACTACAGGGACATCCATGGTACTTCTATCACCAAGGTACACAGTTCTAAGTTCATCAGATAACAGACAAGAGGAAAGAATGACGTCCTTTGAAATTCAGGACTAGAACTTTGTATTGGCACTAGGCTTGGTTGGGAAATTCATCAGACATTTCCCTATCATTCCAAAAGAAGAAAACTTCATCAAATAGCAATTCACGTCGTAAAAGCATACGCGAGTCATGGAATTCAATCTTTCACAGGGATTATCGGGAGATCCGGCGGACGAGTATCTAGCAGGACTGCGGACCGCTGTCAGATGCATCAAGGAGCCCAAGAAATACCTTGCAAAGGTACGTGAATGCCGGCATGTGAATAAACAGAAGACCAAATTGTTTCGAGTCAACAACTCTGCCATTTCTGTCGGAACTTCATACCAGTAAGAACTCGCACGTACGCAGGTGCTTCGCACGGCCGTGAATGCGGTCGTGACCGACGAAGACGCTCTCAGCAGAGTCATCCTCACCTGCGCGGAGAAGGACCTGGCGGAGATCAAAGAGCTTTTCTTCAAGAGGAGCAGCACGTCTCTTGAGGAAGCCGTGGCTAACAACACGTCAGGAGACTTCAAGAACTTCCTCCTGACTCTACTTGGGAGTGGAGACATTTAGACGGACTCTTCCTCAGCAGTCAGTTTTTTCTGGATAGAATAAGGGGAGTTTGCATTGCGTCCAAGCACAACACAGTCGTCACTGCCAAAGGATCGATTTTTTTTTTTTTTTGGGCCCTTTTCTCCTTGGCTTTAATTTGACTTTTCCTTCCGCACGCAAAGTGTGAAAACACCCCGTTTCGGAAATGGGATTTTTTTCATTCTAATCATGAGGTTGGAAAAGTCTCTTGCTGATGCGCTATTGGTCGGCTGATTGTAACTTGTGAAAATCTTGAAGATGCCTGATGTCAATGAACTCTTTTAATTGAGGACAGAGTGCATAATGACGCTGTCAGTGTGAAACCTGCGCAACGTACATGCTGATGACATGACCTTTTACCGCCTCTTTTTTACCAAATCTTACCATGAACTGCAGCCGTTCTCGAGTATCCAACGGACCGGTGTCTACTTGCACTCTTGCCTTATCCCGAAATGACCTTTTCGGACAATCAGTGAGAGTCATGTCATGAACCATTCAGATATAGACGTCACTCTATACAATCAATACAGATAGAATTACCCGCCCCCCGCCCCCCGGGCCAAAAAAAAACCAAAGAATCTTTTTTGGCCGCCGAAGAGGCATTTCTCTGAAAAATATGGAAATTACCCAACTTTTTTTTTTTGATTTTTTTAATGGGAAGTTGCGGATGCAATAAGCCATTCATTCATTCCATTGGACGGTTCACCCTCTTCTTCATTGATTAAAATATGCAATTTTTCCCCTCCATTAGAATAGACAATGTTAATGTCATTGTCCTGTCTCTCTCTCTTTCTCTCTGTGTCTCTCCCCCCCCTTAGTCCAAGATTCCACATTACGAAAAGAAGATAATCTTTTTTAGTTCTTTAATCTTAATTTGGTTTCTTTAATCATGGTCCTTTCGGCACAAGGTTGAGAAGAGAAGGAAGCAATACAAGACAGATGGGCTCCTAGTACTTATCGCCACTCCACCCAACAAACAAATTTTTTTAAGGTTAAAAAAACAAAGGAGCCGAACAAATTTAAGAAAACAAAGAAAAAAATCAAATAACGAATTGTCGAGCCCTCCCCGCTAAATATGACGTGTCGCGGAGAAAGGAAAACAAAAAACCAAAAAAAAAAAAAAGAAAAAGAAAAAGAAAAGACTTTCCCAAGTCAATGACCCCTGTATTTGTCTTAAAACGCAAAAATCACCACGAACCCACCCCCTCATGTGACTCACTCCCAAAACAGAGGCGGCTCCTCTCCCTCCTTCGCCGTCTTTTCCTTCCACCGACAGTGAGGCGGTGCGCCGCCGCCGCCCGCCGCCGCCCCCCGTCGACCGCCCAATGCCCTCCCTCCCCCGCCATCCGCCGCGATTCCTCCGCCTCCCGTCCCTCCCTCCCTCAGATCGCTGACCCTCTGTCCCCCCCGTGTCTCTCCCCTCGAGCCCGATTTCGCCGCCCGAGGGAAGGAAATGGAGTCGGGCGCCTCTTCGATCGACCAAATCTCCAAGTCCGCCGCCGAGATCCTCGCGAAATGGAAGCAGTACAACGACAAGGTCAGCTCTTGCATCCAGAGCAGCGATTCCCCGTCCGGGTCCAGCCCGAAATCCGCGACCCCGCCGCAGCCGCCGCCTCCCCACCGCCGACCCGCGGCGGCGGCGGCGGCGGCTGCGGCGGCGGCGGTGGCGGTCGTCGCGGTGCCGGTGCAGGTGCCGACCCGGAGGGTGCATGCGAAAGGGTCGAAGAAAGGTTGCATGAAGGGGAAAGGAGGGCCGGAGAACCTGAGGTGCAATTACAGAGGGGTGAGGCAGAGGACGTGGGGGAAGTGGGTGGCCGAGATTCGGGAGCCGAGCCGAGGGAGCCGGCTCTGGCTTGGGACGTTCCCGACGGCCCTCGAGGCTGCTCTTGCTTATGACAAGGCCGCGAGCGCAATGTATGGCTCTTTTGCGAGGTTGAATTTCCCTCTCGGTTTGAGTTCCAAGGACTCCTCCAAGGACTCTTCTTCTTCCACCACTGTTGCTGCTCCCGAGAAAGGTCTAACTTTTCTCTGTAAATTATCCATCTTTGTTGGTTTTTGGGGTGTACCCAATTTGGGTTTTGTGTTTGATTTTTCTTTTGTTCAGTGGGTATTGTTTTGCCGTGGTTTCTTAAAGATCAGATGGTAAATTTAGTGCAACATGGTGTTTGAGCGGTAGTCCGAGAGGAAGGTGGTTTTTGATGGGTGATGAGCATGATTGAACATGAAGTGATGTTGTAGGAAACCTGGAAGGTTTCGGGGGAATTTGGCAGAAAGTCTCAGGATAATATATTCGGTTATGTATTTAATTTTTAAGCTAAGGTAAAAAGGAAAAGACTTGACGGGAAAAGCAGGAAGGGTTCGGCGCTGTAGGGCATGTTGGTAGCTGCATCGAGATAATTTTGAAATTCAGTTATCCGGGAGCCCTTGTTTGCCATTAGGACAAGTACGATGAGCTCTGGTTATAGTTCGGCTTATTGATCTATGATCTTTCCATGAGGATATCAACAGTATACTTTTGTTGGCACTATCCTGGAGTTCCCATTTGCATCTGCTAAAGAAGAGTAGAGGTTAATAATTTTTCATTTAATTCTTGAGCTTAAACTAATCTGTTTGAGATCTCATCTTCCTCCTGCCTCTGGGGTTTTTTGGATCTAGATCTTTCTCAAGCGAGTCGCCTAGGAAGCATAATTGGCTGTTTGTAATAATAAGTTTATCCTTTTGGTCTCTGAACTTAATCTGTTCCTCAGTTTACTCTACCAACTGGACTCTATCATAGGGAACTTCTCTCAGAAGACTTTACTGTTACCAACAAAAGCTGACCTCCATGCAAAAACATGAACAGCTTTTCTTGAGCTTTTCCTGAGCCTGTACAATCTCCTTACTCTGGCATTACAGTCTCTAAATCAATTAGTTGTTTGAACTTGGAGGTAGAAGAGAAATGCCTGGTAGAAGAAGCCTCTTCTAGGGATCAGATCTAGGAGAATTTGGCTATGCTGCTGAAAGCTGAGTATACCAGCTGAATGCTGATGAATATGAAATACACCCTTGGACTTGCATGAATCCTAATGGAGGCTAAGATGCTTGTGCTTGTACTGGTGAAAAAAACAGTTGGAAACATCTTGAATGGCATTTTAATTCGCAGAGTGGCTAATCTTTGAGTGACCTTCATGCTACTACAATCAAGGCTTGTGAACTAGATACCATATGTCCATGAAACAAATGTATTCATAGCAAGTCATTGCAACCTCATGCATTTCGTACCAATATTCCTTTGCAGATGCTTCAACCTTAAATGAGCCACTGTCTGCCGATCTCCATCTCGGCAGATTTTCGATGGTTTTAGTGGATGAGCGTCCAAAAAAGCATTCAAAGACCAGTTCTTCCTTGTCACCAGGTGCAAGGTCATTGCCTGTCCAAGAAAGCGAGTCTTTGGAGTTTGAGGTACTTCATCATGGCTGTTTATTTTTTATTATGAGCATATTTTCTGAATTTTCCATCCTTTCAGCTGTCACTGCGGAGTGGGACTGGAATCTCCAGTCCTCAAAACAATACAGAAGAAGATCTCAAGCAGGAGCCAGCTGAAAATATACTTCTTGATCTCTCCAAATCTGCCATTTGTGTCGAGGAGGTTTCTGACAAGACTACTGTCGAAAAGGCCGAAGGATCAGCTGAAAGTTCAGCCACCTCTGATACTACCTTCGATTCATCTAAATCTGTCGACATGGTACTTCTTTAGTTTGATATGCATATGTTCTATAATTAAAGCCAGTGCATTTTCATCTTTTTTCACTTGCGTTATTTTCCCTATTAAATTTATGTTGGGGTATTTGCAGATTGCTACCAGCAGCACTGGTACACCCTCCGAGAGCAAGGACTTGAAAACATGGCTCTCTAACATGAGACAACTCATCAATGGAAAACCTGTTGAAGTCTCTGCAGAGGCAGAACTTGCCAGTCTTATCGAATCAAATGATGAGGAGGTTCAGAAGGCTAGAACCGTGTTCGAGAACTTGAAGTCCATGGATTTCAAATCGGTGTCTGACCCTGACTTCTCAAAAAGATTAGAGCAAGCTATCTCTGCTCTTGTGTCCGACAAGAGCCACCCATCTCATGGATGCTCAGCTCTCTACGGAATCTGGAAGCAGATTTCTTTTCTTTGTGTGGACTTCAAACGTGCACAAACTGATATAATGGAAGTCACTGAGATGTTCGTTTTGAAAGATTCCCTGCAGGCTGAGCTTGATGAGAAGACCATTAATTTTGAAAGTCTGCAGAAGATTGATGCAGAATGCGACAAGAAGATCGAGAGCCTCGAAGCCAAGATCAGCAAGCTGCAAGTTCAGCTGAAGAAGGAGAAGGAAGCGAAAGTGGAAAACTCGTTTGAGATGAAGAGACTGTACAAGGAGACCGAGGAGAAGGGGGAGCTTTTCAGGCAGTACTTTGAAGAAGCAGCGAAGTGGAGGCTTAAAAAGAGGAAGGCTGAGAGGGACATTGAGCGGGTGGAGAAGGATTGGGAAGAGCTAAAGAAAGAATTTCTGCTGTTCTAACACAGTATTTAATGTTTAGTTGCTGTAGTTTCCAGACATGTTGGGATTGTAGAAGTCTCATTTTATTTTTGAATTATTGACCTCTCATAGACTACCAATTTGCCTCTGAATTTGTTCGTTGGCCCTTGAAATTCTTGGATTTTTTTCCTTCCGTGCTTTAGAAATTTCAGCGAGAAGGGGAAAAATTTTGTTGCTGCAGTGGTCTCTGCTAAATTGGAGGGAGTATTGAGTTCCAAACTCGATGTTAACTGCACTAAAACAAGAACAAGGTCAGAGCCTGCGCATCCTGTCGTGGTGGCTCAGCCGAAGTAGCTGCTGCCTATGATTATGTCTCGAATGATGATCAGATCGGTTTTGTGCCGCCGGAATTGACTAGTTGAGTGTCCGAAGAGAATGGAAGCGTGTCCTATGAACAGCGCCTCCAAATGGCCCCAGCCGTGGATCGCGTGGGTTTTCTTGTCAGTGGACATTCATTGCATCTGAGTGGACGAGCAGAAAAGGTAGAACTCCCAAGTATTTTCTGATAGGTGTCTTCTAAATTACTAAAGAGCGCATTTGCTCCAGCTAACGCCTGCCAGTCGATAACATTGTGGAACAAAAAAGGGGGCACACAGAAGATTGAAGAGAAGACAGCGGCGAGGAACTTCAGTAGTCTATAGCTTTCGTGAGAGATGGCTCAACCAGAGATGGTCAAGATAACAAGTAACAGGTCCCTGCCACAACATTGCAATTGTTAAGACTCCATATGGCATGGCGCAATACTGGCATACAAGGATATGAGCAATGATGCAAGGTTCTGAGTTGCCGATTTCTCTGCTACATGGGCAATCGCTTGGATAGAGAAAAGAGAACAAGAGAATAGAGAACAAGGGGGCAGCACTACCGTGTCACATACTTTTTTTCAGGGAAGCAAAGAGAGACATTACAAAGAACTGCCTTTACCTCACACTGTCCATTAGACAAACTACAAATGACAAAACTTCATCAAAGTAGACGATTTGCTTACCACATCACTATTGAGGTTAGGGAAGAAGACGAGAGAAAAACAAAATTAACAAACTCTAGCATGGGTTTTTCATATAAACAGAGTACTGTAGGGCGAGCGTGCGTGGATCATTTCTTCCTTGAGAGAGCTGCAGCAAGTCCACCTGCCAGCAATCCGACAGCAGTAACAGCGATGCCAATGCCAATTATCCCATCTACAATCAGACAAAGTAGGATAATCAGCGATTTCTACACTTGGAACAAACTGGGGGCATAATAATCGGTCATTTGGTCCTTACCCTTGGTGATACGGTCTTCAATTGTTTTCTTAAGTGTGAGGGCCTGTCTCCAATCAGGGGCAATCTGCCGGAAGAATTAGGTTAAATATGTCAGAAGAATTCTAATAACTCGTCTCACAGTCAAGCAATGGATGCATCATGTAAACTTCTATATCACCCATTCATGAACACCTATTTTTGAAAGATCTGACGAAGAACATGAAGTAACTAACAGCGATATCACACTGAGACAAAAAATCATGCATCAAGAAGTTGAATTGCTCATTCATTGTCGTCTAAATTACTTGAGAATCAGATGAATTTAGGCATTTGGAGCGAATGACTCGTGTTTCAACACAATTTCTGATGTCCAGACAGCATTGATAAATGAAGAAAATGAGAAGTGAGAAAGCAATACACTCTTAAGGGTTAAGATGCAATCTGAAGCAAGCAGTAATATACATAAGGACTCTAATCATGTTATCAGACGTGAAAAACTTAAGCCTGACCCGCAGACACCGCTCCACGAGGTCCCTGCTCTTTGTGTAGTCTCCACTTCTGTAGTAACCAACAGCTAGAAGATAAAGCTGCTCTCTCATTTGCAGAGGACTCTTAGTGCCAGAAACGGAAGCTGCAGACAGACATCAGTCACAAAATTATTGAACTAGAAATTACATAAAGTACACCTACGTGTGATCAATGCTAACTTCTAACAAAGCCACCACTATGGGAACCTAGCCATCACAATGAGACAGCCTACACTTTACCTTCAAGCATTGCTATTCCACGCTGGACATCTTCTGGTTGCCTGGAGTGAACAAGTGCCCACGATAAACGCATAATACATTCACTAATAAGCTCATCAGATGAACCTTTTTCAGCCTCGGCAACTTCTCGCTCACAACCCTAATCAAGAAATTTTTTTAATGGGGACAACAAGAAGAAATGAAGATCATATACGCCAGCTATAATGAACAAGAGATGTTCATATCAACAGGTGGAAAGTTAGCAAATTGCCTAGTAACTAAAAGCTAGAACAAGAGTCGATAATAATGTTCCATTTGAATGAACTCTAACCACTTTTAATAGATATTTGTTGGAGCTACAGAAGGAAGTTTAAGACTGTTCAGGCAGAATGTCACTGAGCAAAACAGGACAGCAAAAACAGAACAAAACAGCAAATAAGCATGACGGGGATGCAGTATAAAGTTTCAAACAAAAGCACCGGAGCATGCGACATCGCTTTCACTGGTCAGAATCAATCATCCCACCTTATATCAATGACAATGACAGCCATCCCGTGACAAGTAACATGACATGACTTGACATCATCAATATTCGAAGCACAATTTATACTGATACAACAAAACGAAACCAAGGAATCAGTGCTTATACCTCAATGAATCAGCTTACAATAGAATCCACATGCAAATGCCAGTGAGCCAATTCGAGTGAGTCCAATGCGTGGATCTCTTACCTAAACTCATCTGCCATTGTCACGGTCCTTTACACTTTCCATCTCTACGCAACTATTATCACACCATTCTGGCGATCTCACGAAAGAATCATTCTATCACTCGATTACTCACCACAAGCCACCAGCTGCCGTGATAGCCAGAGCTAATACTTTCGAATTTTCCATGCTACGCGCACTACACTTTGTAGTCCTCGACTATGCTCTCTCGACGGCATCCTGTTCTCAACTACAGTTACATCCGGCAGGTTTTAGGCACTACACTTCCACAAAGCGAGACAAGCCCTCACTCGAACATACCACCGATCAACTATTTCGTGAACAGAGCACGACGTTCAAGCCGTTCCCACATGTTACAGCTAACGCGAAGAGCTCCGACCTACAACCTGGACGCACGGAGGTGAAATCCCCCCCTCACTGAACTAAGGACGCCGCGATTACAGCTTCCGGTAGCTATATACACCGAGAAGTTTAGAGAGAGAGAGAGAGAGAGAGAGAGAGAGCTGACCGCGATGACGTCGCGATCGCACCAGGGGATGTGATCGGCGCCGGTGAAGAAGTCGGAGACCGATCCGAAGAACTGGCTCATCTTCGTTTCCATTGTTTCTCTGCTTCTTCCGCTACTAGAGAGAGAGAGAGAGAGAGAAGCAGTTCGGAAGTTGAGCAGATATGGAATCTCGCTTTCAGGAAAAAGCGGTTGCGCAGGCACAGTTCGCATCTCAATTCATTTCGAATTCCCCCTTTTTCTCTCTCTCTCTCTCTCTCCCTCTCTCTCTGCGAGTTTCGGCTTTCGCTTCACGATCACGCATTTCCTTGTTTTCGCTCCTATTTTACATTTTCCTAAATATTTTTTCGTATATGGTTTCTAATTTTACTTACTTCAGCTCCAAGCTAATTTTCGTATATCTCAATTTACAGGGAATTTGACACCGAAAACTGCAAAAAAAAAAAAAAAAAAAAAAATTCCTCACCCCCTATAAAAAGCGCAACGAATACTTTGCTTTTTGGCGCGTCAGCCATTTTGATTTTTCCCGACTAATAATCGAAAAGAGGACATAAAAAGAGGCATTGGCAAACTCAACTCCATCATCAAGCTTGAAAAGAACTCTCTTTATTCACATGAATCAATCTCAATCCATCTACAAAAAAAGAAAACACCCGTTGTCTGCTCAGGGAGGAAAAAGAATAATCTGCAGGCATTCAACATAGTGATTGTTTTTCCAATATGGGGGCGACCGAGAAAAGGATCGCCCAACAGCGGCCGCCATTTGCTTGGAGCTTGAGACAGCTCCGTGCTCTGCTCGAGCTCGCGCGGTGAATGACCATGTACCTTGGAACAGATCCGAACTCTAATCGATATCTTGCTTCCTTCACTTCACTCGCTGACTGTACAAGCCTCTGACTGACGTGGCCACATTGCAGGGGGTACGAGTAACTGCTGACTGGCGTATTTGAAGGTAAATAAAGCTAATTGAAACCCTAGAACTGAGAGGCCTCCGCATGGTGGTTCGGCATTTTTTTTGGAATTCGGATGCAATTGGAGCAGGAATCATCACTGGTGTTCCGTACATCCTACTTCCCGCTTAGTTTGTAAGTTTGAAGTGAAGTGAGCATTATTTCTTCCCGAAAACCATCTAAAGGCACCACTATTGTCTTCTCATGCAAACTTCCTCGGGTGGTGGGGGCACTTCCTCATCAAATTTGGAATCGCCATTTCCAGTGCAGAGCCGGGTAGATAGCGTAGATGACACGGGCACAAAATTACCTGCATTGGCTTATTGATATTACATGACAGGATCGGATCGGACTAAAAGAGAAGGGAAAATGAAGGTTCAAACAAAGAATAAGAGCAAGTTCCGCACCTCTGAAGGACGAGCTCCTTTCAAAATCCTTGGTTGTGTGCAACAGTATGGTCCCGGAAAGCACGACGATGAAACCACATATTTCTGAAATAATGTCTCCACCACTCTGACCGTCCCAATCCTAGAACAGAAACAGCCAAAGTCAGCAACTACAGACTGTAAGATGACTTGTTTAAGTAAAATCGTTAACAAGTAATTTAACTTATGTAATTAGTCAACTCACGCAAATCCTGATTAGATACGTGCAGATAAAAAAAAAAAAAAAAAAAAAAAACGAGATAATTGAATTATGGGGGTGTGGCTGCAACTCCTGTTTTCAGTTAGCTTACTCCTCTCTCGAGGACACACTCAACTCGAGACAAGAAGGTCAAGCAAGCCGTTATGAAATGAAAATGCACATGGTGCCTTCTCATACCTTGAACATTATGACACTGGCAAGGATTGTAAGGGTCGTGAACATAACATAGTAAATGGGCGACACGATTGCAGTGTTGAATGTGTCCAGTGCCTGAAGTATAATAATCAAAGAAAGAACAGCACAGAATTAAAGGCATGGAGCGAACACAAGAGAGGAAGAAGCATTTGACTGGGATCCATCAGATACTACTACATGTCTAAAGTAAATTTTTGAGAAAGAAACCAAGCTGACCAAGAAAAGCTCTTAAGATAAGCTCTCATCAAGCACTATATCATCCATAAGTAAACAAAACACAAAGAAACCTTTTGCAGCAAAAAACAACTGTAAATTCTTTCTGAAGCAAGAGATTTTGACTCCCCAACCCCAACATAAAGAATTACCACATAGGTAAATGAAAAGGACAGACCACTCTATTTAGCGATGAAGATGGAGGGCAGTGACCTTGCTAAAAGGCCAGAGGAACACAGATTTTCAAGTTTACAGGTGAAAATTTGGTTAAGAATTGCACGACTCAGACACTCGGAGTCCTCAATTATCATAGACCCAAGGGCAAAAAAACGGCTGATTCCTCCACAGTTCCTGCTTGTTCTAAGCACAACTCATGAGGTTCAGGAATCAACCGGTATACACAAAATGCAGACTAGAGGTAGAGAGGCTGGAATCTCAAAACAGCCTTACCAAAAAAGAGAGAATGTCAAAAAAGAAAAATTTGACTTCTTCGTGATCATAGTCTTAGGAGCTAACTTTAACCAAGTTGGTCAATTTACCATATCACCAGCAAAATGCTTCTAACCAAGGAAAGACAAAGTTCTACCTGTCCCACAATCCCAAACATGAAACATGGAGGCACCACAAAAAAAGACAAGCTCCATATCTAGTTAAGAAAGATGCATATATTCCATGACTTCCTTATCTCCCAATGTTACGTAATCTCAACATATGGGAAAAGCAAAAGTTACAGTAAAAGAGGAAATTTGGTGTCATTCAATATTATCGATTGTTGTGTGACAATGACAAATGAAATTTACAAATTCATCATTGGGGACATTAGCTAATTAAAATTGGATAACATCTTGGGACGGACCTTATTGAGATAATTCATTTGGGTAACTACACATGTAGCCACCACCAACATAAAGAACCAAGTCTCTGGATAGATCAACTGATTCTTCCCCTCAAAAGTCAACTTCAAAGAAGTCCCAAGGGCTTTCACACTCATCACCTGCAGATAGATCATACAATTTATGAGAACTGAGAAAGAAAAAATATCCATATGCAGAAGTAATTTAGACATGTCCCCACGACAATTATTGTAACTCATTAACTTTGTTTTGACAGGACAAAAAGAATCAGATAAGAATATGATTTGTCCCTGGTGATGAGCCTCCCTGCACCCCGAATCAATGATCTACCTAAAGATAACAATGCAAGGTCAACTCTTGTGTTTAAGTGGGGCTTCCAACAATCTGGTTGGCATAAATACACTAAAGTAGGTTGGAAGGAAGAAAAAATTCCAAAGGATGCAGAAGCAGTTGATTTACCGAGAGAGAGCCCATTAATGAGCAGATGCCAGTGTAAACTAGCACATCCGTGTGCCCACATCTAGGCGAAAAATGGAAAACCAGGATGAATACCAGCATGATTACCGAGCCGACGTAGAGCAGAAAAGCTGAAAAAAACATGTAAATGCAGTCAGTTATCAGCAAATCAGTGATCGTATAAAGAACACATAAACCAAGCCCAAAGACTGACCTGGTTGAGTCGCCATAATCCATATTTCTTGAACAGAAGTGATGGGACTTTCTTGCGGTGCGTGGATGACAATTATGACAGAACCGACAATGCACATCACACAGCCCAACATCCCCAGCTTGTGTAGTTTCTCCTTCAAGATGAAGTGCGCCAGCACGGCACTAACCAATTGATCCAAAATACAGACATTACGGACAATTGAAAAGGGCTCATATTGAGATACTGCAACAAAAACCCCCAAGAACATGCCAAAAACTCGAGGAGAACCACACTACCTGACTATTATACTTAAAGCACCGAGAGGAGTGACGAGCACCGCCGGGGCGAATGCGTAAGCTATGAAATTTGCAACCTCTCCGACAATCACTACATCGGAAAAGAGAACACAGAAACAAATTCTGCAGAATTTCAGCTGATGAAACAGGTCAGTACTACTAACGACTCGGTTAAGGGATGCCCAGAAACTGAAGCATGAAGTTAATGGGTCAATTTCTTGGTTTCTCCTATATTATGATTATCACTCTGTTTCCTATAAAAAAAGAATGCAACATGAAGCAAAATAAGCCATTTTTAAACTAACCATCAAAGCCGAAAGAGCAATGCACATGCTCCGAGTTCATTAGATAACCTCGATTCCAGTGGTTAGAATCCATTTAGCGAGCTATCGTCACTAATTATTGAGCCAGAAAAACAAATGATGGAAATTAAATCAAGGAGCTTACTCGTGATCATGCCCACCCACCATAGAGGCTCCAACAGATACGCATACCCACCGACACCTTTCGCCAAAAAAGATCAAGACATCGAATCAGTCCCCCGTTTTTCCAGAAATTCCAGACACCCAATTCGTCAAATTCCACGTTCTCTCGAAGGAGCAGGGAAATCGAAGACATTTACCAGCTCTCACCCCGGAAACGGCGGCGGCTCGCCGGAGGCCCTTCTTCTTGATGATGAAGCTGCCGCCGATGAACCCGCTCGAGAGGAGCGCCAAGACGACGCCGGTCAGATTGTCCGTCGAGAAATCCATTCCCTCCCAATCTCTCCCTCCCCTAATCTCTCTCTCTCTCTCTCCTTTCTCTCGCGATTCTCTTCATGAACGTCGTCCAATCACGGGCCTCTGCAGATCATCCTCTGTTCCTCGCGATCCCTGAATATTCCCTGTCGATATGAACGCGAGAGAAGCCTACGGCGTATGTGGAGACAGCTAATACGTCGGCCACAGTTCCGGTCCTTGGCAGTTAGCTCGTTATTTGCCATCGCTTCAATCATTAATCGATCGCTAATCCGCAACGGGTTTTTATTTAATTGGACGTGGGGCAAAGTAGAGAAATTCGTAAAAATGTCTGTTTAATTCGTGAATCAAGTCGGCAAGCAACGTGACTTCCTCCCGTGGGTGAGGCGATCCTTTGATCACAATGCGTACGTTGCAACGGACGGGCCTCCTCTAGAAGGAAAGGACGACAAAGCAGTCGCGCGCGGATTCGTTCGACGTCGTCGCGTGCGTGGATCGGAATCGGGGGCTGGCTCACGAAACCGAAGCGTGTCGTCGATTCGGTCCCTGTACCGGACCAAGGACAAGGTGGGGTCCGGATGGGATTGGGAGTTGCGGCTTGCGTGTGGACATTGGCATGGGCGAAAACCCCCCCTCACCACAGCGAGATTGACATAATTAATGCACGCATGGGGTGCGCTCTGAAGACACGCGATCGACCGATGAACTACCGATTATTGTACTTGATAAATTTATTCTTATGAAATGAATATATAATAAAGCAATCTTTAATTATTGATTTTTTCGCGAGTTCCATCCTCGCCATTATGCTCTTTATCACTGATTAGAGAGTCAGAGACAGTAGGCCTTTCTTTTATTCCGGTCCAAGAAAATTTGGAGCATTTTTAAGACATAATTTGTCTTGCGAAAAATATTTCAAAGAAAACATTTTCATTTAAAAATCGCTGCGAAAAATTAGCCAACGGAAAATCAAGGTTTAAATTTTGGAAAATGATTAATTATCGACGTTGGGACAAAAAATCCATGAGATGGGGCACATGAATTCTCATGCTTGTTTTGAGGTCCTTGAAATCCAGTGTCCAATCCTCGATGCCTAGGATAGGCTCCGTGAGGTCAAGTCCCATCGCACTTAAGTTTGGCTCCGTCAAGACCCTAGTGCCCATGTCTAGGTCCATCTAGCTGGGGCAAGATCCTAGTGCTTGGACTTTGGATCCTCATGCCGAAACTAGGTCCCTAGTGCTTGGACTTTGGTCATTAGCACCCCCATTTGGCTCCATCAAGGCCAAGGCCGAGGCAGGGACCTCATTACTCAAGTCCCTAGCACTCAAACTCGAGTCACCAACGCCTGCCTTCGAGATCCTAGTGTCAGTGCCTAAGTCCCTAATGCTCACAACTAAGTTCATCAAGGAGGCCTTGATATGCTTGTGCCTGATGATAGCTCAAGTCCATTAAGGAGGCTAAGGTGCTAGGGTCCACAAAAGGTCAAGCGTGAGACCTAGGTATTTGTGTTTGGATTTCCCAGAACTATGCTTGTGTCCACAAAGGCTATGCTTAGGTCTCGGTGCTCAAGCTCGGGTTTGGGTGCTTGGGCTCGAGTCCCTAGAGTGTGAGCTGCCAGTGCCTAAGTCCCTAATGCTCACAACTAAGTTCATCAAGGAGGCCTTGATATGCTTGTGGCTGATGCCACGGCAACTAGGCTCAAGTCCATTAAGGAGGCTAAGGTGCTGGGGCCCACAGAGGTCAAGTGTGAGACTTAGGTATTTGTGTTGGGATTTGACACCAACAGAACTATGCCTGTGTCCAGCATGGAAACGGGGTTTTGAGCTCGGCCTTCATGGATCTAGTTTGCTTTAATGGACTCGAGCGTGAGCATGGAGGTTTTGGGTCAAACTTCGTTGGACCAAGGCATGGGCACTGGGGTCTCAAACCCAGCCTCCGTAGACTAGGACCTAGCCTCTATGGATCTTGGCTTAAGCGTCAAAGAGCTCAACACAAACACTAGGTTCCTTGGCCTCTATGGACTTGAGCACGAGCACGGGGTGATCGTACGTTAGGTCCACCAAATGAGAAAAAGCCATAATTTTTTTATAAAACCCCAGTGTTTAAGTAATTAAAATCAAAGTTGTAATAAATTTAAAAATCTAATTTCATAATTTTAATTTATCCTTGTAGCCATGTTGGTGCAAGTTCAGATTTGTTTGTTTCATACTAAATTTCATGATAAAAAAAAAAAACACTCTTCTTGAAAATCATTTTAAAAAAATGATTAATTCTATTTATTTAGTGTCATGTTGAAAAAGTGTAATTCAAAATATTCTTAGATATTTGAATCTAATCGTAAACAATAAGTACGAAAAAAGATGAAGAGAAAACTATTTGTTCAAACTTTTTACTCTCTGGAAAATAATTTCCTCTATAAAACGAAAATCTATTTTTTTATATTTTAAACGCGGATGCATTTTTTGCCGTAAAACTATTTTACCATAAAACCTTTTCAGCTAGCTACTCAGTTTTAACGAATCAAACACGTGAAAAAACCTTAAAAATTAATTTGCAAAGAGCTCTTTTATGGATACATACACACCACCACGCCGGAGCATTACATCAACATTTATTTGTATCGCTAACGAATGAATGAATCGATCCCCATACTCCAACTACAAAAGTTTCGCAACGGGCTATGCACAACATATACACGCGTGGAAAAGAAAGAAAAGAAAAAGACAAAAACAAACTACGGGGGATTAAAAAAAAAAAAAAAAAAAAGGAAAGAAGCCGCCATGTCCGACCTCATGTTAGAAGGAATTCATCTCCAGCGTATACGTCCTCTTCATCTTCCCCATCTCCGTCGCCGCCTCACGGAACGCCGCCTCATCCTCTCCGCCGCCTCCCGCGAAGCTCGCGCTCCTCATCACGTCCCCCAAGTCGTCGCCGCCTCCTCCTTCCTTCGCCTTCCCCTGCTCCTCCCCCTCGGCCTCACTCGCCGGCGCGATCAGCACCATCGTCGCCCCTCTCATCACGTACCCGGACTCCGGCAGCTCCAGCTCCGGCGCGTACCACAGCTTCATCCTCAAGTCCGGAACTCGGATCCTCTCCGCCGACGACGACGAATCGGCCGCCTCCGAGTCGAAGGATCTCCTCATCTCGGCGATCTCTTCCTCTAGCATCCTGACCTTCCCCTGCTTGTCCGAGTCGACGATCGCCACGCTCTTTAGCATCGGATGGTCCGCCACGATCTGTCTCAGCAGGTAATGCCTCGCCGAAGCAGCAATCAAACAAGAAATGATCCAGACCACTCGCAACTTCAGCTCCTCCTCCGCGATGACCGGCCCGGGCTCGAGCTCAACCTCTCCGACGGCTCTCGGTCTCAATTCTAGTGCGCCTTGCTCTCCCGAGGCGGCGGCGGCGGCGGCGGCGGCGGCGCCGTCCTCTCTCCTCCACAGCGAATTCGCTCCGAGGACGACGCAGCTCTTCATCGCGCCGCCGAATCGAGCCGTCCACCTGAGGACCGTGCGCTTGCCTTTGAGCCCGACCGCCTCGACGCAGGAGGGGAGCTCCACGCGCAGCGACTCGATACCTCTGAAGGGTTTAAGGACTTCACCGGGAGTGGGACTAGAATCGTAATCGCAATCGCAATCGTCATCGCCTCCTCCGCCGGAGCGGGAGGCCGGCTTAGTCGAGGCGACGCGGTGGAGGAAGCGGAGGGGGCCGCGGACGAATCTGTCGATGAGGCGGGGGGAAAAAGCCGCTCCCGGCGCCAGCGCCAGCGGCCGGGCTCGGACTCGGACTCGGAGGAGGCGCGGAGGAGGCGGGGGCGGGGGAAGGCGAGGGAGACGGTGGGGGTGAGGGGGACGAGGGAGGAGAGGCGCTGGGAGACGGCGAGGCAGCGGGCGAGGGACCTGGCGTCGTGGACTCGGTCGAGGATGTGGAGGAGCAGGTCGTCCGGTAGGCGACCGAGCTGGTCTTCCCCATCTTCTCCTCCTCCTCCTTCTCCTTCAACCTCCGGCCTTCGAACATCCATGGATCGAATCGAAGTTCTAGGTGGTTGTTGATGGCGAATAATGGAAATCTGGGTTTTGGTGGGGTTTTTGAGGAAAAAAGGATGAAGAGATAAGGCAGAAACGAGAGGCCTTGAAATGGATGCGTTTTTTTGGTATTTATATATGAGAGAGAGAGAGAGAGAGAGAGGCGGTTCCGTTGAGAGAGACAGGTGGCGAGCAGTGACGCAGCTGAACGCGGTTTTGAATGGAACACTGATTTTTTACGCACACGCAATGATGGGGGCGAGGACTTCTAGGGAGGAGCCGAAGTTTCTTGACCAGCCGGGATCCGTCGTCGGTTTTACGACTTCGCTGCTCGGCAACAGCGTCGATGCTGATGCCGAGGCGTGTAGACGCGCCTCCTTCATACGTTCATGGGATATTTTTGCAAAGCAAATTTTGGCCCCAAAAAGGAAAAAAAAAAAGGAGTTTTCAACCATATCCCTATAGCTGTTTTGCCGGCCTTCTAGTTTTATTCATACTTCTCCATATTACTATATCTCCTCGCGTTGTATAAAATATTATTTTAAAAATATTTTAACAATGTTTTGCATCCCAATTGCTGTCACCTTGTGGCGCTAAGGACAAGACCGCCATGCTGTCTCGAAACATGCAAGCTCCTCCTGCTGCAGGCTTGGTTCTCTTCCAACAGAGTTGTTCGTCGAGTTGATTATATGATTGATGATTATAATAACGAATATCTTGAGGTAGTTCTTTAAAAAAAAAAAAAACGTGTGATTATAACGTGTAATTGATAATTTGAAAATGGAATGTAGTGTGGAATTTTAATTCTTAGAGGTGAGAGGAATCTTTATGCCCAAAATTGAAAAAGTTGGATCCACGTCCATTTCTGGTTGATTATATTCATATTCAATGAGTGTCTTTAAAGTAGTCAATCCTCCTCCACAGCACGCTTCTTCTTTCTGATTTGACCGAGGACCGAATCGTACTTATACCATCCTTATCCTTACTTTCCACGAGATGCACTGAGCCATTCGACGTGGCCCTTAGCTTTGATGGCTGCTCGCATCACATCATGAATGACGTGTTTGATAATTAAAGTCACTCCTGTTTTATTTAAGGAATTTAATGTTTTCCTTTTCTTTTCTTTGAAAAAGTGAAAGAATTTAGGTCTTCATTTATTTTATAAAAAAAATACTTTAGATGATATCTTCCTAAAAATAATATTTATATCCTTTTAAATAATTAATCATTAATAATATTTTTCAATCCGGACTAATTTGTGTTTCTATATTTTCATGGACAGTGAAAATATTTTGTGTTTTATTTCTACAAATGATTCAAATGATATTTTGATTTTTTATAAAATAAATACATCATCATTAGCTCGGTTTCATATAATTGTGTCATTACGACCGCCGATCTCGATTCTTGTGCGCGTCAAAGTAGTTATTCATTATTTTAGAATCGATGGTGATCGTTCCGCCAGTGCCGCGAGAATTCAAGGGCAGGCGGCTAGGAAAAAAACAGTTGGGTCCTGACAAGCATTTAGGATCCTAAGTGTAGTCAAAGAAGTCGGATGCTCTTTTCATGACTAGGAAATCCGAAGGTCCTCCTACTGACTTTAAACCGAACGAGGGGATGAACCTTTTCAAAGCCTTAGCTAACAAGTTTCGCAATCAACATCGCTTATCGATTTTTCGAACTCAAGAGAGACTTTAGACGTAAACATCATCCATAATCGAGAATGGCGGGACGGGGAAACATCCGATTCGAGCACAGTCCATTGGGGGCGCAGGGGGTGGTAAAGCAAATGTTACACCAAACCAGGAGCTCGGGAAACCTCGAGAGTACTTGCAAAAGTAGGAGAATAGCGTATGTTTCTACATGGAATTCAAAAGGAATGACGATTAAAGTGGACAACTAATTACAGGATCGAGGCGGGCGGATCTTGTTTTTCTTTAGATCCTGGATGCGATCAAGGGGGTGGTATTTTGGAAGTATGCGGAAGCAGCCCCGACCCCGCTTCCGAGCTTGATGGGGTAGCCCACATCCTTGAGCGCCATCTCCACGCCGGCGAGACAGCCCAGCAGTTGCAGCTGAAAATAGAAGAAAGAGAAACATTTGTGTCCAGATGATAATGGAATTCCAGGGTGAAGGAAATGGGAATTGCAGGCGAACATTTCTAATAAGAAACTTGTGCTCAATGCTGACATGAGAAGTATGAATTTTCGCTGATCAAGCGACCATGATTTGTAAATCCAAACTGGGTGGTGCCTAAATTTGCGTTATTTAACAACTGTGACAGAAAATTTGCATAGGTAATGCCGTTTCCAAGTTGTAAAGACGTGAAGCAACCATCAGATTTCCACAACCCATTTTGCGCTTAATGATTAAGAGGCGAATCTTTCAGCGAGTAAAGGTTCGAGAAGCGTAGAGCTTCCTTGTTCACCTTGCAAGTTCAACAAAATTCATGTTACGGGCAGTGGAATGGAACATACCTCATTCAGATTGCCAAGATGCCCTATCCTGAAGACTTTTCCAGCCACTTTGTTCAGTCCCAGGCCTAGACTCAAATTGTATCTCTTCCATGCCCTCCTCACAATTTCGGAGCTCTCAATGTATGGGGGAACAACGACCGCTGTCACGGTGTCACTGAACCACTCCTCCTTTTGCGTGCAGTTCTTCAGCCCCCATGCCTCTACAGCAAGCCTGAAGTCAAATGCAGTAATTCATTAGATCAAGACAAACGAAAGATGATCAGACAAAGATTGAGGAAATAATGGCGTTACCTAGTTCCTGTGGCGAGACGGTTATGCCTCGCGATCACGTTATCGAGTCCTTCCTCGAAAATGAGATCGAGAGCAGCTCGCAGCCCATACAGTAGATGAATGGAAGGGGTGTATGGCCAATAGCTTCCCATCTGGTAGAACTTGAGGTAGTCCTTCCAGTCGAAGAAAACTTTGTACGACTTTGCAGTTTTGGATGCCTCCAGAGCCTTGGGGCTTGCACAAACAATGCCCATTCCAGTGGGAAGAGAGAGCGCTTTCTGAGAGCCAGTCAAGGCCACATCAATTCCCCATTCGTCCATGCGGAAATCGAGAGCACAGATTGAGGAGACTCCATCGACCAAAAACAGGGCTGGGTGCCTATAGTCATCTGCAAGTAAATACGTTGCATGGTATTACAGAAGGGCCTCTTAAAACAATTAGTAAAAAAGATAAAATCTCAGCAGAAAGACATGCGATAGCTTGTCGATGTTCAGTAAAATAAAAGGCAACCCACGCAGTGATAAGAGCCCTTCTAATCATAGATCAGAAAGATTATTTCAAAGCTTGGACTAGTACAAATGTTTGTCCTTACCAAGTATTTTTCTTACTCTAGCCAGGTTGTTGGTGACTCCAGTTGCTGTCTCATTGTGGACGATGCATACCGCCTTAATGGTGTGTGCAGTGTCGGCAGCGAGCTTGGATGCCAGGATGTCGAGATTGGCGCCCTGGCCCCAGTCACTTTCAACGACATCCACATTGAAGCCGAGGCGTTGCTGCTGATCAATCCAGAGCAGAGAGAATTGGCCAATCAAGAATGAGATGGTCCGATCTCCAGGAGATAATGTGTTGGTCAGAGCGCTCTCCCATGCACCAGTACCTAAAACCAAGACGACAACTTTAGATTTGCATAAATGAAGGGATAAATGCTTTATCACACAGCTTTTTCAATGATGTACCAGTGGTGGGAATAAGGAACGGGGTTCCTGTAGTAGTCTTGAAAATTTTCTTCACGTCCTCAAGGAGAGTCTTGGTAAGTGCTGGAATAGCAGGCGAACGGTAATCCTCATTGTTCCTGTTCATAGCACGAATGACCTGATCCGGGATGTTGACGGGACCCGGAACAAAGAGGTGGTTCCTTCCTGGTCCATATACGTAGTCCATCTTCCCTTCTTCAGAAATTCACAAATTGGAGTCTTGAGATTTTGCGAGGCCTATGCTGCAATTTTTTGTTTTTTTTTTTGGTGCGAGCAATTAAACTCTGCATCTGATTCAAGGAAAGAACTACATAGTACTTAAAATTTCTACACTACGTTTGTTGTCTAGCTTGATCTTGAACTCCTTGGTCTAAGTGGACCGTTAATAACCGAAATAAATCCTTATTCCCAATACTTATGTCCGTACAAGAAACAAGGGTACAGCTTACTCTAGAAAGAGATGCATAGTGGCAAAGATATTTGTCATCATCAGGCAAATATGCTTCCTTCAATCAAGCTAATTTATGTGGTATAACAGGGAGTGGAACCAAGCAAGGATGAAAGCTAAGGAGACGAATCAATCCTTATAATTAGCATGATGATGAACCACCATCTGTTCCTTCATTAATTGATGGTTATGAAGCCATAAAGTGTGTCTTCTCGCTGGAACTGGACATGCTTTTGTTTGATAAGATGTAAGGCTTTGAATTGGAACAAAGCATAACAGAATGTCAGAGAACAAAATAGTGTGCTACAACTTTTTCTCCTCGACAATAGATTGCTTGAGACCACCTCATGAGAAACTCTATCAGAAAGCAAAGTAACATCTTGTTGACAAAAGCAGGTGGCTTGGGTTTCAAGAGGTCGATTATCGGTTAATTGTTCGAAAGGAGTGACATGTCGGAACTGAATTACAGTTCCTTCCTTTCTACACAAAATAAAATGATGTATGTCGGTACCATCAAATTCATCCTAAATTATCAGCTTCTTATAAATATTTCTTCAACCATACCACTCTGTTACAACATGTTTGAGTGTTTCCCGTTCTCAAAACCTCAAAACTATGTTTATCAGCTGTTTCCCTTGAATTTGCTTTTGATTACTCGGGAAAAGCCCACCACTACAGCCTAATCAACATTTCAGTACTTGATTAGGCACACTCTAAGAACGTACACAGCCAATACAACAGAAACATGGCTCAGCCTTTGCATAAGCGACGCCGAGGGACCACTTCATGGCTCATGCTCAAATGAGTACTTGAGAAATTGTTCAGCAAAAGAAAGAGAGAACACTCGAAGAAGTAAAGTATCGAACTTCAATTGTCAGCTAAGGAGTTAAAACCAGGACAGGATGAACTTCAGAGATTATTCTGGTGGACATCATGACTCAAAGAAGAAGACCATACCGTTGCCGTATCAACCTTAAAACTATCAACACCATAATAATATTCATTCTGGTCTGACAAAAAAAACGATGTTCAAATCCGCAATCCGCCGAAAACATTACTTTTAGCAAAACTTTTTAAGTTCTCTCCATTTCTTTCCTCAGACCTCTTCTGTTTCAGCAAAATGCTACCACAAGATCACTGCTCGCCTTCTGACAACTTTTGCAAAAACAGACCCTTTGTGGGGTACTGAAAATGGCAAGAGAATTTATCGTTTCGGAAGTCGAACTGAAGCGAGCGAGGAGCAAACAGAACACTCTCCAGACTCTTAAGATTCAGTATCGAAGAAACACGTCCCCATGCATGCGGCACGTAGCGAAACACGAAAAACCCGACAACGATCCGTCGAACAGAATCGCGGACAAGAATCGTTCCTTAAAATCAGCACAAGTTTTACCTCCTCGCTTCCTCCAAATCGTCAGCAGCAGAGAGATACGTGCCCGATGATCCTTCGTCGAAAGCCAAGCCGGCTGATGCGAGCCCTGATGGCTCGCTTCGTCGCTTCATTTTAATAAGAGCGCGGGAGAGCCAATCAGCATCCCCCCGCGGGGCCCACCCCCCGCGTGGCGGATAAGGGCGGGGCACGTGTTCGCGGTCTTGCGGCTGAGAATGGGTGACACGGGAGACCGCCCCGAATTTTCCAGCTGCACGGGAGAGAGTTTCCGATATTGCTCCGCTCGTTTTGGGTGGTTCTCACTTAGTTATCCTCTCTGTCGGCTCCTCCGCCAGTTGAAATGCCTCTCGCCGCCCCCTCTGAAAGTCTATCTTGCTCTTTCTACGGTCGAATCGGATCGATGATAACAGCGAGAGATCATCAGTTTAACCTTGATTTCCTCAAAAGAGGGTTGGTCGAAATCGGTGTGCTAAGTAATGTGGCCGACCACGGCTATTGAAACTGTAAACAAATGGCTACCGGTTCACTAGAACGTTGTCTGTGCTTGAAGAGTACGTCGGAGACTTAAAAAAAGCGAGGCTTTTTAGGTCCTCATTGGTGGAATTCCATGGAAATTGGGAATCTTTGTCTAACCCGCCAATGTAAATCTTTCTTGACATTCCTTACTCCTTTTAGTTTATTTTGCGCTCTCAGCGAGTGGTGCAGAACATCAGCAACCAGAAATGAATAAACCTGAGGTATCTGCTCATCATTCAAGTCTTGCTTGCAGGGAGTCTTGCATTGGAACAGAAACGAACAGCTAAGGGCGACAAAGAGGCAGGCACGGACCTATACAAATTACAAATCAAAATTAGGTATCACAAATTGGCACTGTAACTTCCAGTGTCTCTTCTTCTGATGGACAACATCCCGTACAGAGTAAGCAAGCATGTGGTTGAGAGACGATGCGAAAGATAAAGTGATAATGTGCTGAGAACCACACCCTGCTCCCATTAACCAGGGCCATACAGCATTTTTTTCATCTTTGTTTTTATTGCAGTTTTGTCTTCCTAATGTTGAGGTTGCTCTCGGGTAATCTGGCCGTCATCCAACTCTTTTGTGGGTCACACTGTTTTTTGGTGCCTTCCCCTCTTTCTTTGTTGCTCGAATTGATTCGAATCTCGGAGTGTCCCTCTCACTATTTGCTTTGTCTCTTTCTTCTTGGCTTTCTTGTCACGGACCTTATGTCCAATTCTTAGGGGAGAGTTCCTTTTGAGTACTTGATCAGAAATCCTGATAACATTGCAGCAAGGTGGAGAACAGAAGGCATAGTATAGCAATAATAGCTGATGGACCCTTCGATTCGTAATGTTCACACAACTGACGTTAGTAGGAGAAGTTGAAATCCCATCTGTAGAAGGGCACGGCAAATTGGAGGGTCACGGCATCCAAGTAATCCAACCTTATGGAGGTGCATCACTTACAGGAACATGGATAAAAGCACCCGGCACTCTCACAGAAAAAGCATGTTCTGCAGCTTGCTGTATTAATACTGATCCTTAGTATAACCAAATATGAAGTATCATCACCTTGCTTCGCAATGCTTTTGCTTAAAATTACAGGATAGTAACAAGATGACAGACTTATCACACTGCATGGTTCCTGCAACTTCCAGGAAACTTTAAATTACGGGATACAATGTACAGTTGCACAGCACCATTCCTTCAAAATTAGGTAAGGGATGAAATTTGCTGCACCAGGATAAACAGAAAAGGGATTCCCCTACAGGTTTACTGTACATTAGTGGGGAAAAAAGAATGAAAAGAATATTTCTAACTTATTGCGAACACTTCATCAATATGCAAATGTAATCTCTTGAGGACTTCACGCACAGTATCAATTAAAGGATGTGCCTTATCACCAGAAAGGAACAAACGCATGCAACCCCTGATGTCAATCCAAGAACATCCCACGTTCTTTTGGACTCCTCTCGCTTGCATCAATTCTCTAACTTCTACCGCTTCACCCCACCTGCCACTGTCTGTATAAGAATTGGCAAGAAGCACATAGTTGGACGAGCTAAATGGTTCGTTAGCATGAAGATGTTTAGAAACATGTCTTGCCATTCTTAAATTCCCATGTAATTTACAGGCTCCAAGCAACGCTCCCCATATTACCACATCAGGCTCAGAAGGCAAGCTTAGAAGAAGAGCCTCAGCTTCCTCCAAGTGTCCTGCTCTCCCAAGCAAATCAACTATGCACGTATAATGCTCCACAGTGGGCTTGATGCAATGCTTAGTAACCATATCAATGAAATGATGGCAACCTTCCTCCACTAAGCCAGCATGACAACAAGCACTGAGAACTCCCACAAAAGTGACAACATTCGGGGAAACACCCGGTGATCCTTCTCTCAACATCTCATTGTAAAGCTTCAGAGCCTCTTCAGCTTGGCCATTTGCAGCATACCCACATATAATTCCATTCCACGAAACAATATCTTTTTCAGAGAGGTCCCTAAATGCTTTTAAAGCATTGTCCATCTCGCTGCACTTAGAATACACATCTAAAAGTGAACTTCCAACAACCACCTCTTTTTCTAGTCCACACTTCAAAACAAGTGCATGCAGTTGCTTTCCCCACTGCAATGCATTGGAGGTAGCACAACCACTAAGCAGACCACCGAAGGTGAAAGAATTAGGCTTGATATCTTGGATACGCATTTCAAGGAACAATGACTCTGCAAGTTCCATGTGCCCACTCTGTGAAAACCCAACTATAATTGTTGTCCAAGAAGCAAGATCCGGGTTGGCCATCTCCTCAAACAACTTGAAAGCAGAAGCAACAAATCCGCACTTAAAGTACAAGTCGATCAAGGCATTGTTTATAAAGCAATCAGAGTGGTACCCATGGTGAGTAACTGCTGACTGCACCATCATCGCTTCGAACAGCTGGCCATGTGACACGAAATCATTTAAAATAATGGCATAGGTATATTCATCAGGCTGGATTCCTTCTCTGCAAAGCTCGCGAAATAATTCTACACAAGTGTCACCACCTCCGTGCTTAGAGAAACAATAGATCATAGCATTCCACGCTACTAAGTCCCTCTCAGGCATTTCGCCGAACACCTTCCTCGCACTATGCACATCCCCGGCTCCCCCATACATTCTCATCAAGTTAGTCCCCAGAAAGGCATCTGAACCTACGCCCATCTTTACAATCTCTCCATGAACTTGTTTTCCCAACCCCAGATCACAACAAGGAACCACAATCGAATACGTAACAGCATCCGGCCTAACAACAGAGTCTCGCATCTTCAAGAAATGGGTCAATGCCCGCTCATGCCAATTGTATTTAGCAAGCCCAGAAATGACTATATTCCAGGACTGGCAATCTTTCCCATGGGTAGATTCGAAGAGGTTCAGAGCCTCGGCGACTGAACCAGAGCTGAAGTAGCCGGACAAGACGGTGTTGTAGGAGACAGCGTTGGCAACGGGCATGGTGGAAAGTAGCTTCTGGGCATCGGACAAGGAATTGGACTTGACGTAGGATTGGAGGAGAAGGTTGCATCGATAGGCGTGGCTGTGAAGTCCTTGCTTGATGAGGCAAGCATGGAGAGCTTGCGCTTTGTACATGTGAAGCGAAGCTAAAAAGAAAAGCCTTTTTCCCTTCTTTCCCGGGAGTGCGAGAATTTGTATTTTGGTGGGGGTCGAGTTTCAACGGCTACTGGACGTGGGATTAGAAACTTTCATCATTTAGCAAAACGTTTTCCGAAATAGAGTATCAATTAACAAAAAATCGATTAAACCGAATTTTGCTTCTCTATCAGGACGGAAAAATAGTGTTACTTGAATGAAAGACAATTTTGTTTACTGAACATAGAAAATTCAATGTTTTGTTCTCAAGTTCATATCTCCGATGATGTCATCATGTCACATCCAACACATTCGCGTTTGGAAATAACCAGCGCATAATTTACCCCGCTTATGTTGAAACCTCAAGTTTCAGTGTTTCTTTCCTGCCAGCAAATTTCGGCACATGTTGTTGGGGGTAATGGTGACACAAAGCAAGTCCTAACGATTCCACTGTTTTTCCTTCATATTAGCTTAAGCGAACAAATGCATCCACAGGCCAATAGCTTTCAAGAAAGATGAATGAGTTGTTGAACTGTGCAAAATTTAGGCCTGATAATTGCAAAGCTTATATCCAGCAGAAGAAGCACTACGCAAATTATGACCACGCTACCGTTACCTTGAGAAGCACAATTGCACCGTAAGCCACTAAAAGATGACTATAAAAGATGACTATAAATCGTAACTCGGTCAGTTTGAGACTCCAAGCAACCGATGATATACACCCAGATGCTGCCTTGTGCAGATAAGGAGTTGGAAGAGGATTCTAACCACAAATGATGCATTTCCCTCTCATCCTAAATATGGAACTCTTTGCTTTCTTCTTTACCATCAGTGCCGGAAATCAACGCATTCTTTAGGAAGTGAGACAAGAACGAAGATCACACATTGGCTTTTCACATTCTATGACTATATGTAATATGTACAGTTCATGACCGGTGAGGGCAGCATTCGTGTTGTGATTTGGAATTCTTGTACACATTAGGATACAACTGGATAAGGTAAAATTGATTGTCACATCTGACTCACTATACTTTGGCGGACTTGAACAGTTCTCTCCATTTCTGAGGATCACTTCCTGGACCTTGTCCCTGCAATTTCCATTAAACAAGATAGACAAGATTTTATCACTATCACCCTGTACAGGAGCATAGCTCATAGTAGATAGGAAAGCTAGTACATTCCACTAAAAATACTAGTTTGAGCAATAAGAGTATCGGAAGTGAGTCTGCAATAACATTACAAGAAAGCTAATTTCTCTAGGACAATTGAGACTTAAATTTTTCTTTTGAATATTACCAACAAAATGGAGAACTTATAAGTTAGTGAAAGCAACTTTTTTCTCTTGCAATGTTGCTAAGTACATGGGATA
This sequence comes from Eucalyptus tenuipes, assembly GCA_014182365.1. NCBI lineage: Eukaryota > Viridiplantae > Streptophyta > Magnoliopsida > Myrtales > Myrtaceae > Eucalyptus > Eucalyptus tenuipes. The sequence goes on along the minus strand of CM024538.1, from coordinate 33,280,040 downwards.
AACAAACTCACACTATGAAACTTACTTTTGCAATGCGGAAAATTACTAACTCTCCTCCCTTTGGCTTATCCTAAGTACTGATGCATTTGACCAAGGAATGAAAATTATTGATATGTTGTAGTTAAGTTTCCCCATGAGAAAATCAATTAAATCATGTTGAAAAGTTACTAATCACCAACAGGTCTGGCGTTATTTATCCTTACATCAAAAGTTGTTAATATCATGAATCTTGATACTTAATGTTACAACGGAAAGGATGCACAGTTACCTCAACCGAGTTGATTTCGTATGTTTCACCCTCGGCAAATTCTATGTCCAGTAACTGTATGCAAGCTTCAGCAACGACAAGCCTGCTAACCTCTCCAACGAGTTTATCCCCTGAGAAGTTGCGCGTGTTAGAGCAAGCAAAAGATCTTTTTGCTTAGAGGAGAGGCAGTAAGGCCAATGCTGCACCAACTGCTCTTTGACAGAAGAGCTTTCATCATTTCAGCCTCCCAAGCAATTCAAATAATTTAACACATAGGGGAGGTACTAATCAAAGAGTTACCAATCCCAGATAATGAGATAGACCTGAGCAAGTTTTCTTTTTTGCCAAAATAGATGCGAGTAAGTTGATACAAGTACATTTGTACCAAACACAGACCAAGGAAGTATGATGCAATAACGTGAGATGGAGAGTTTCTTGGACCACGTCTTCCAGTAGTATCTGTAGTCAGATGTCTCATAAGTCCATATAGCAGCGTTTCTAAATATCAAGACAAACTACAAGCGTAGCAAATGGTTCCGAAACCATTTGACACCCTCATAATTGATCACAAATGGATCAAGGTCGCTTCAAGAGATTAGTTTAAGAGCAAATACAACTTCCGTTACTGACATACACAATGAGATGAAAAAGACTGACATGATTTTTTTTAATGTCCTTCTATTTCCTGTTTAATTGAGTAAAAAGTGTTTAGTATAGCATCACTGAACCATTTGTGATTTTCCATGTTTGACATTATAGGCATCAAGTAAGGAACTTTAACATCATACCTTGACCAACAACAACTGCACGCCGTTGGCCAGCTGTAGCTTTGAGCAAAGTATTTAAGTCATATGACGTGTAAGGGCCATCAGTCAATCTACCAGGTCTAGCAATTCAAGCGAGTGTCAGGATCCACATACTCATTATCATAAACAGAAAAAAAAAAAAAAAAAAAAAAAAAAAAAAAAAAAGTGTAAAGAGATTGATAGAAACCTCAGTATAGTAAATGGAAGACCAGATTGACGAAGAAAGTCTTCCCCCATCTTCTTATACTTCAGGACTCCAAAAAGGTTCATGATGCTGTCAAAAGAAAAAAAAAAGTTATTGTACACAAAATACTCAAGAAATAACTCATGGACAAATCCAGCATGATAAGAATCTAACAAACTAAAAAAATGCCAACACCTGGCCCTGGGCTGCGCAGGTGGCGCATTGGTCAAAGCGGTGAGGAGGATGGGATGAGATTGGGGGTTTAAAGCCCAAGACAATGGAAATAACTCAGTAGCCATAAAGACTGAAAACATCCAGAAAAAAAATCAACTGACTCCTAAAGTACCTAATAGGCTACTCCAAGTGGTTAGAGCTACATACACTATGATGATCATGACCTTCTTCTCCTCTCATTTCGGCTTTTCTTTTCTTTCTTTTTTTATCATTTTAAAGAAAGAAAATCAACTGCAGAGACTGACATAAGAAATTTCTCAAATGTTCTCTGAGTTAGAATACCAAAACTCACTTTTCACCGAAAGGCAACACTGAAATCAATGAGTGCAAAAAAAAAAAAAAAAAAAAAAACATGTATTTTTAGCACTGAATAAATGATACAACCAAACATAATAATGAACGAGCAGCTTCAATCACTGACTCACCTCCAAGGCAGTTCGTTGGACTTAGTGACTCCCACTGAAGAAACAAGAACTACTCTCTTCACGGATGAAGGCAGAGCAGAGATAAGATTTCTTACACCCTCCCAATCTTCAATGAAACATACGGTCAGAGACACTCATGGTGAATAACTGTGCTCGAACATGTGCATACTAGTATATGCAATTCAAGCATTCTAAAGGAAAGACACAGCATTACGGCAACCAGACAGTAGTACTCTATAGAGAGTAGCGCAAAAAATAAAAAATAAAAAAGAACATAAAATCAGTAATGCTGTCATTTTTTTTCTCTTAAGATATACAACAGAAATTTCTTATTCTAACCTACTCTTTCTGGAGAATTATCCCCCTCCCATCGCTTTGAAGGAAAGGCTGTAGTTCCTGTGCAGCAAATGACATGCGTGACTCCCTGTGAAATTTTAAAAAGATAAACATCAGTATTAATGAAGACACAATAATGGAAATTACAATAAGCATGTATGTAATGAGATCTCTTAAAAATGTTTCATATTTAAAACTGTAGTTCTACATTCCAAAATAATTACCTCAAACATGGATGGATCCAGATCCTCTGGGTTCCTTGTGTCTCCTTGCCATACCTACCAAGAGACAAAAGTAAAGCTCATGTGCTAATTAAGCATGGATAAGGTGAATGTCGATGCAAATGAGAAAAAGAATGATGGAAACTTTAAGAACCAAACGGATATAGGCAGCACCTGTAGTCTCTCTTCATCTTGTTGGCCAAACAGAGAGTTAGCCTTATCAAGATCTCGTAGGAAGAGGCGTGTTTTAATATTTCTTTCGAGCAATGATGCCACAACTAACTGTCCTGAAAAAGAGAGATGAAATAAACTGTGAAGGTTTCTTAGGTAGGAGTGCATTGTTTACTACTGTGATACTAAAAGACTAGAAATGTCCTCCTATTTCAATGGGACTACTTTCATCAAATCCACATGTGAGAGAAATCAAAGCCCTGCAATACTTTGAAAACGAAAAACAGCATCCACACTCCACAGTAGGTGTAGCTGTGTAGGCGACTGAAACATAGCATCTCAACACTATTTGGTGATACCAAAAAGCTATCACCACCCCCAACTCAGCTCATGCAAATTTTGTAATCTCTGGCAAGTTTCTACCCGCAGTCAAGTTGATATTGTAAAATAAGGATAAAAAGAAGTACAGCACCGCCAACCTAATGGTTCAGTGAGCTTATGTTGGTGCTCTGAAATTATTTGCTGTTGGCCACGATGGGGATTAGATGAGTCAGACAGCAAGAAATGATCAAGTTCCCAAATCCCATTGCCCACTAGTAAAAGCATATGCAAGGATCCACAGCAATTAGAAGAGCCATTGCCTCATCGGAAAAAATTAGATGTCCTATCCGTGAACCTAGCAAATTTCAATGTCGAAGTCGTTCTCAGTGACTAGGGAGAAAGAAACAGTCTTAGTCTGTCGCCCGATTCAGGCAAAACATGCTTAACACCAATAATGAGCAGGCTTCAATCAAATATATGCAAACAACGCAAACTGAGCAGCAACACCAGACTCACAATAACCGCCAATTCAGCAGCCAGTAAACAAAAGCAGCTAAAGAAAGATCCACCAACAAAATCGCCCTGTCAGAGCATCGTCATTTCAGAATCTAGAGCTCGTCCGGTTCAAGTATCAAACCTAGACAAGCTTTTCCACCTACAAAACTTCAAGCGAGGACAGAGATCACCCGAAAGAGGAAGCGAAAAAAACGAACGAGAAACGACGTACCGACGCCACCGGAGCCTCCGGCGACGAGGACCAGCTTAGAAGATGCCGAGGACGGGGCTTCGGAATCGGCGGCGGGAGGCTCGATCACCTCCTCCTTGACGGCGTTGACGACGGGCGCCGCGGCGGCTCTTCTGCCCGGGCTCGAAGTAGTAGCCTCGGAGGAGCTGCTTCGGCGAGAGATACTCAGAGAAGGACGGACGGAGACGGCAGATCTCCGGGGCGCTATGGAGAATCTGTCGAGCGCGACGGGAGAGCTGGAGAGGGGAGTGAAGGTGAGCTGCGTCGCCATGGGAAGTTCAGAGCTCGGACCAATCGCATGAGAGAGAGAGAGAGAGCAAGCATGGCATCCGTGGCGGTTACATAACCACCGGGCTTGATTTTTTTTTTTCTTTTTTTCCCACTTTCTTCTTGGATTTATTCTGGTAGAGAAAATGCATGTTCGGGTTGGAGCATATTTGTTTGCATGCACTTGTAAATTATTCTGACCTAATTCAATAAAAAAATCCCAAAATAAAAAATATATTTAAATTAAGCTTAATTCCTTAAAAAACCGCAAACTTAGAAAAATGAATTTCTTAACCTGAAAGTAAAATTATTTTTCTGAAAAATAATTTTTTTGAAAGCATTTTCCTTTATCGTAAATTTTTGCCTAGAAACTAATTCACGAAAAATTCTTTCACTCAAATAGATAGATCCAAAATTTTGATATTTTTTAGGAAATTCGATCGTCGATATTAATGAGAAGATATATATGATTTTGGAAGGTCTTTGAATATATCTAATGTTTCGAACGAATAAAAAAATCCACAACATGAGTTTTGTAATCCACAAAATAAATAAAAATTATTTGTCCAGAACTTTTTTTTTTTTTTTCTGTTCTTTCGAGTTGTTCGATGAACGATCGTCTCTAACATTTTGGTCTATCGGCTGGTAGAGCCGTGGCCACGCTCAAGCCCACCGGGTACACCTCACTGATGCATTTTGTCATTCAACCGTATTTTCCAGTTGCTTTTCGTTTGATTGATCTGCGGCGTGCTTCATGTGTCCAGAGACGCCTTATCCAAAGAGCTTTGAAGTTTGAAGTGGCCACGCGAATGCAAGCGATCGTCGGGGAGAACCAAGATGTTCCTGCTGTAGGAATCGGGAACGTGCCTTTATGTGTTACTAGGCAAACTTATACGTGCTCTTCCTGGGTTTCTCTCGGTGATGAAGGGCTCATCTGAGGGACTTTCTTCTTATTTTTGCTATTTGTAACTAAAGCAGTAATGATTTCATTGGCAATGAACTTAAATGTGAAATTGCCGATCCGTTTCTGGAGTTCAGGAGAGCCGTCTAAAGTAGCCAGGCCACACCATAGCCTGAGAATGCTGCACTCTGAAATGCTTGCTACTGATGTGCAAACCGTACTATCCGACCTCAAATGTCTACTTCCCTTTGCCAGAGAAAGTTTTATCTGCATAATTTAACCGCCTAGAAAGACCAGACGATGAAATGCAGCATCATTCTAGCGTTGCTTGAACCGTAAGGGTAACCTCTTTTTACAATTTGAACTGGTGCAAGAGAGGTCTTAATATCTGCTTCTGTTTGCTTTAGGTACGTGGGACTGATGCTGTGTGCATCTCCCATACAAAATGGAATAGAGACGTCAATGCACCCTATTATTTCTTCTAACCTTTAGCCACACTGCCCAGTATGGGCTTTCAACCAATATGTTCATGACTGGTGAACCTAGATTTGGGGGGAAGTAAAGCACCTAAATTTTTACTTCAGAAAGCAAAAAGGGTTAATGTTTATCTGACTTTTGGGTTATATGTCTTTGGCTCTATTGAAGTATGAAGCAGAGCTAGGGTAAGACTATAGCACTTCATTTGTCAACATTAAGATATTTTCTATTAATGTCCTTGGAAAAAGGATCTGTCTGTTCCTTCTCTTGCAAGTAACAAGCAATTGTAGGCTGGAGCATGATATCCATTGCAACTCCTATCTCAGCTTTCCAGAGATGGAACTAGCCCTAGCACTTTTTTCCCTTTTTCACCATGTTTTTCTAAATGTTGCTGCAGAAACATCGTGCTGTTTTCAACTTTTAGTAAATTGAAGCCAATCACAGGTGGGGGCTCCTTGTAATTCTATGATGATGCAAGAGCCAGACTAAGCCTGATAGATGCTTGTTTGAGCAGGTCTTAGCGGGGAAGAACTGAAGAAGTTTGCTAAGCTTTGAACAGGACCTAAGAAGACAGCCCAACATCGCCAATGTCGTAACACACCACACCATCCGATTTTCACAGCGTCTAGTTGCTGAAAAAAATTTACATGTGAAAGTTCCAGTCATTTCTGGTTAACAGCTGCATGACTTGCCTTTTCTTTTAGAAATGGTTCCATCTGTCTATAGTTAAAAGTCATGTATATCATTAGTCAAATATTGCTTCCAAGGTCCCTTTTGCTCATGTGAAGCTACTTTTGAGTGTTTGCTCATATTTCTGATGAATTATCTCCTGGTGTTTTTCTCCCATTTTATCAAGTAATTCTTCATGTGAGATCTCTGCTACAAAACCACACTTGACTTCGGCAATCATACTTGTATGTACCGTCATACAGTTAACAATGAATTTTTTTATTGGCAATGCATATTTCTTTCGGCCATTGTTATCTATATCTAGTTTTCACAGATTTAAGTTGTGCTAGGTGGCCTCAGGGGGAAAGGTGCAACTACTGTTTCGGCAACCATGTATTTTTGTCCTCAATCACTTAGCATCTTTATCGGAAGTTGAGATTTCTGTCTTTGCTACCGGAGGAATAGGCGGAGTGCATCGCCACGGTGAGCATAGTAAGTTACATTGTCCAGAAATCAATGCAGTACAATATCACGATGGCTCTATTACAATCTCTAGATCCCTTCCTGCAGTTTTTTTTTTTTTTTTTTTTTTTGTCCCTGCTTGACCGTACCGGGATGCACTTGATTAGTTTAAACCCTTCTTGCCTATGGTTTAAGATGGAATTTTGTCCTGCCTATGGTTTAGATGTGGACGGACACCATGTTAGCAATTTGCCTGTCGGAAGAGTTTCCATGAGAAGCGAAACCATTGGCTGTGCTACATAGCTAGCTAGGGAACTCATCCCTTTTTTCTTGAGAAGATGCGTGGGAATTTAGTGGAGTGATGAAACCTTTGCTTTCTTGTGAATGCGAATACCAACTATGCTTCATTGATTCTCATTTTCAGCTTTAATACATACCTAGCATTGCCTTTTTCTGTCACGCATGTGCCTGTGAACTAATTGATTCTCATTTTCGGCTTACTTTGACCGTAAGACAAGAAATGCTTGGGGCATACCTCGGCTTCTATTCCAACTTGATATGTTCTTTTAGCCTGAGATGCCTGTATACGATGCTTGCTTCTTGTGCCTTTCTTGACCATATTAGGCGTTGCACTGTTGATGAACAATGCTTTTGTTGGCGCTAAGGTCGCTGTCGCCCTTGCACAACTTGGACACGAATGAGGAACCTCTCGTGTTCCCTGAGCACAAGTACTGCCAAAGTTCTAAATAGTAGAATCGATCGACTTTGCTGCACATCCCCTCAGAGAATCTGCTTTCTCATGTGAATTCCAAGTCCCAGGTTCTGTGATCTTGATTTTTCGCATGTACATCACCGGCAGCAGTGCAATCTGGTCTCGAAATTGATCCTTCGGGTTGCCAATTCAAGATTTTCAGTCACAATTCAGGACTCGAAGGACACGAACTCATCGCATTCGTCCTTTTTACCATATTTTGAATACGTGGTGTCTAGAAAAACGCTCGGGCGACAGAAAAGGACTCATGCTTGCGAGTCGATGTTTAAAGCGCGCGACCATTAGTTGGAGGCCACAATGGGCACACGGAGACAGACGGACACAGACACGCGGCAGTCTCCGATTGGTCCTCCCACCTAAACCCACCTCCCCTGCACCAAAACTCTGGCCACCCAACATGGAAGAAATTCATGACATGATTCTCCCCCCGAAAGTCTGAATCCCGCTGGCGAGGGCATTTCTCGGGGGTCGCCACCTAAGTCACTGCAAAAGGCCGGTTAATAATAAATGTACCCGCCGGTTTTGGACCGTAGCGAAACCCGCTTGTCCCTTTGTCTTAATGCGCGAAGATAGCACCAATTGTAAGGTCGCACGACTCGATGACCCCCTCCTTCGAGAAAGGGACAGACGGAGGTGGGCCCGCTCCTCTTCCGTCCAGAGCTTTCTCGCCAGTTCCCCCACGCTCCCCCGCGCTAGGAAACAAAGAGATGACTGCGCTCGTTTTGTCCTTGTGCGGACATGTTTGGATCCATCCGGCTTATGGGAATATTGTCAAAAGTCTTCTTCCCCACCGGGCCAGCCTTGTGCAGAGACAGGTAATGAAGAAAGGTAGGTAGAGAGAGAGAGAGACAAACCAAACCCCTGTTTCGAAACTAACGTCGCTGAAAATCTTGCTGAGTGCAATTGAGTCTCCATACTCGCCCACGGACAGCACGAAGAAAAAGAGTGATTCGTCACGGCAGTTGACATCAGGCAGTTAAAGTATGATTATGACCGCTAAGATGGGTCGGTCGGTCTTAAATCGAGCCGAAAAGTTCAAATCAAAAGTGGGAAAGTTGGAATAGGACATCGGCCCGGCACGCGCCATACACACACATTAATTATGACATCGTCATGGAAAATTACATAATCGCCTTTCGGCAGTGGGAGATTAATAGTTTAGAACCATTTCTCGAGAGGGCGGTCTTTGGAGTGTGTCATTGGACAAACTTCGCGAGTCCTTTGGTGTCACGAGAATGCAATGAAAATTCATAAATTTCAGTGATAATATGATATTCTTACACCGTCCGAGAGAGAGAGAGAGGAGAGCTTCTGAGGGAAAATTCCATATTCCACAGGAGAGGAGGAGGAGGAGGAGGAGGGACAAAAGCCAAGACCGGTAGCGACAAACGGAACAGGCCCAGCGCTCGGGGAAAATTCCATATTCCACAGGGGAGCGGGAGGAGGACAAAAGCCGAAACCAGTAGCGACAAGCGGAACAGGCCCAACCCGCACTCGTCCGACAGCAACGTGACCCCGAAGCTGTGTGTCGCGTTAAACCAGCATAAAAGCAACCAACCAAAAAAGAGAGAGAGAGAGAGAGAGCCCCCTCCATTCGAACACGAGTACCACCGCATCTCGCCCGAGCTTTCCTCCATCCAACCCCCGCCAGATCTCTCCCCCCTGTCTCTCCGCGTGAGGTCGTTCGGTTCGAGCCGTACTTTTCCTGGGCGAACAGAGCTCGGGCTTCGATAGTCGCGTGCGGTTTCAAATTCAGTCGGCTCCTCTTCACGGACTACAAACTCCTGGTGAGGTGAGGATTTTTGTTCGTTTTACTTTCGTTTTTGGGTGCCCGCTGTCTTGCTTGATTGGCCCAGATTCGTAGTTGTTCTTCGCTCGCCCTGTTTCGCTTCTTGTTTGGGTTCGCTGGATTCTGTCGGTCCAATTTCTTTCTCCCTCTTGTTGGGTGGTGGGAATCGCTCTAATCTAGAGGCATAGCTTCTCCGGTTGGTTGACCTGTTCTTCGCCATTCTCGTTGCCCGTTGCGGTACATTGGCTTGATGGGTCTGGACAGAGTTTGCTCGTCTCGTCTCTGCTGATTTTCTTGAATTCCCTTCTTTCTTCTTCTCTCTTTCTTCTCTCTCTCTCTCTCTCTCTGTCATCTTCTGGTCTGCCCTGCTCTGAAGTAGTTTACTGCTTAGAATTTTTCAGTGGACTGTCCCCGAGTCGCATTGTTCGGGAAAATCATCGCCTGCATCGATTACCGGAGGCTTTTCGAGTCTTTGACCGGTAACGCCGATGTTTCAAGACGACGGGTCTTCCTCCGTGACATCCTCTTCTCTCCAGTTCTGTTCCCTGATGTCGCTTTCGCCGGGTTTTGGGTCACCTCACTCGTTGCTGAAGGAACTAAAGTCCGAGGAACGGGGCTTGTACCTAATACATTTGTTGCTCGCTTGCGCGAATCACGTCGCCAACGGTAACCTCGAGAATGCAAATATAGCCCTCGAGCAAATCTCTCAGCTTGCGTCTCCTGATGGGGATACTATGCAACGGATTGCGGCGTACTTTACAGAGGCGCTCGCTGACCGGATACTCAAGTCGTGGCCTGGCCTTCATAAGGCCCTTAATTCTACGAAAATATCGTTGCTGCCTGACGAGCTTCTGGTCAGGAAGCTTTACTTCGAGCTTTTTCCTTTCTTGAAGTCAGCATTTGTGCTCACCAATCAATCTATACTGGAAGCTATGGAGTCGGAGAAGATGGTTCATATTATTGATCTCAATGCAGCTGAACCCACACAGTGGATTGCGCTTCTTCGATCTTTGAATGCACGGCCTGAAGGACCGCCCCATCTCAGGATCACAGGGATTCATCAGCACAAAGAGGTCTTAGATCTTATGGCCCGCAGTTTGACTGAAGAAGCAGAAAGATTGGATATTCCATTTCAGTTTAATCCAATCGTGAGCAAATTGGAGAATCTTGAGATTGAAAAATTGCGCGTGAAGACTGGTGAGGCTCTGGCAATCAGCTCAGTTCTTCAGTTGCATTCCCTGTTAGCCTTTGACGATGAAAATCACCGGAGAAGATCGCCTCTTCCATTCAAGAATATGAATGGAACTAGCTCACACAGAGTCTTACTGATGAGCCAAAACACGCTGGGTGAACCGCTTGAGAAAGACTTGGCAAATGGGAGTAGCCCAAGTACCGACTCAGCTACATCGTCCCCGCTTTCCATAAATGCTTCGGTCAAAATGGATAATTTTCTCAATGCTTTGTGGGGATTATCCCCAAAGGTTATGGTAGTGACAGAGCAAGACTCGAACCATAATGGGTCGACTCTATTGGAGCGGCTTGTGGAAGCTTTGCACTCTTACGCAGCATTGTTCGATTGTTTGGAGTCTACGGTGTCGAGGACATCCTTAGAGAGATTGAAGGTGGAGAAAATGCTGTTTGGGGAAGAAATCAAGAATATTGTATCGTGTGAGGGAGCTGAAAGGAAGGAACGACACGAGAAGCTGGACAAGTGGATCCAGAGGCTTGACTTGGCTGGATTTGGGAATGTGCCATTGAGCTATTACGGGAGGTTGCAGGCGAAGACGTTGATGCAGGGATACAATTGTGACGCGTATAAGATCAAAGAAGAAAACGGATGTGTAGTGATGTGCTGGCAAGATCGGCCTCTTTTCTCCGTGTCGGCTTGGATGTGTAGAAAGTAAGATATTAACTTAGCCACACTGTAAACAGAAAACTCCCATTAAAGGATTTTTTCCATATATGCTGCCTGCTTCTGACAATGATTTGCAGACTCCCTCTTCCGACTCTTCATCTGTCAAACTTTTGTTCTCTTTTCATACAGCCAGAATCCGATCGATCAATTTTGCTCTGTGTAAAGTATATACCTGAAAGGTCAAATAATTATATACCATTAGAAAAGTAGTGTTCATTTTGGTTTTGATAGGGTGTACTGCTTGAAATTGCTTTTATTTCCATTTCTTGGGGGATATGATCATTTGTAATTGCCATAGTAAATTGGCATTACTTCATTGGCACACAAGTGTGTCTAATCATTCATAGAATCTGTATCTCCTGAAAAAGGAACTAGTTATTTTCAATCTGGATGATGGAATGGTGCACTCTTAGGCAAATAAACAGTCGGTCTTTATACTCATCTGAAATGGAAACGTCATTGTCGAGTTTGTGAATTTCATCCAGAATCCAGATCGATCTGATTGTGGTGATTGTTTTATCTCTCGAGTTGCAATTTTCGATGGCTTACACCAGAGGGTAATGAGCCTGAATGATGATGATGAAGAAAGAAGCATTGGGTTGAAACCAATCCCTGTCATGACTACTTAATAGAATTAGCATTGTTAGTCTGGTCTTAGCGAGTTTATCTGTTTCCGATAAAGTAATTCAGAATTCTCGAAGCACGCCATTAGTTCATTCTTTGCATCGTCTTTGCTTTTATTCTATGAAAGAATGACCGTCCATGTTAAGTGACCTGAGCCTACATGGAGAGAATGGCCTAAAGGGTTTCGAATATGCGCACAAACTTTTGAAGTCATTACGCAAGGTTCGTGCGATGCTTACACCGAGATCAGGACTTGGTCTTTTTGGTCTTTCTCACACTGTGAAGTATGAAATTTGACATTGAGGTATTAGTCGAGTCTGTGACAACCAGGTCTCTGTATGAGCTATGAGATTTGAGATTAGTGATACCTGTGATTAGCAGGGCTTTCATTCACAGTGAACCCAATGATTTTTCTTTCTTTCCAGAAAACAGAGACAAAATTCCGAGATGCTTTTGATCCCCAAAGCAATGGGCTTTGCATGGATCTTATGAATCTTACGCCGCGTTGGTAATCATCCCGTAGACTTTTTGATGGACGTTGGCACATCACTATATGTCCCTCAGCCCATTTCATCTTAACGATAAGCTTATACTACATGTCACGCAACGAATAGAGAAGGATTTGAACTCTCAGCAGTCACCTCAAAATGATTCGAACATAAGTGAAAGATTCAGGAACCAGGACAAATCAATTTTTCTTTCTCCTTTTATCTAAAGCCAGGATGGAAACAAGTGATCCAGATGACTGTTAGTGCTTTTGTTGGTGGTGCACAAAATCCAGAATGCGTATCTTTGGTTAAATTACAGGAACTCAGAACTAAATCTATCATTGCTGTAGTGAATTTAATGATCGAAGACAAAAATCTTGTGCCCCCCTTTTCATTTTATTAATGTATCATATTACTTTTTAAGTATTTGATTATCCAATGAGCTCATCATATTCCAAACCCTATTTCGAGAATCGCAGCTACTATCATGTAAAGTTTAGTTTAGCATGATCTTTGTGCATTGAAAGTCCTATTTCTCGATTAAGCAAATGTCATTTCTCTATGCAATCGTGAAAGGGTATTGTGAAAGCTGGTTTGATATCGACAGCGCAAAAAACAAACAACCAACATGTAAGTAAGTATTGAGGACTCAAGAGTAGGAGACGTCAACTGCAGAAATAGACCAGTAGTACTTCTGAGAAACTTGGGCACACACAACTTGGAATGGATTAAAGAGCACAAAGGCAATGTAGCTCTGCCTTTCTTCTTCTTTTTCTTCTTCTTCCTCCTAATTGTGGCCATAGCCGGTTACTAGGAATTACCAAAATGATTGGTTAGGAATAAATCAAGGAACATGTAATGTTCAGGGACATTTCGGGCCTCCTCTCTTGGTCTTCCAGTTGTTATAGCAAGGGCAAGTTTGCTTATTCCCATAGGTTCCAGCAGGAACACACAAGCATTTGGCACAGCATTTTTGGCAGAAGAACATGCACGGCTTCTTGTATGATGTTGCCGAGCATCTAGACGTGCATCTTGGACCGCAATCTACACGAAAATTACAAAAAACACACGCTTAAGTCCCAGTCATGGCCAGCAACAAAAAATTACCAAATTTATGGAACCAGGATCTGTGCAAGACTTTCACGAGAAAGCCCTGCTACAGGAGCAGAACAATGAGAAATGGAACTGGAAAATGTGAAAGAAAAAGAAAAAAATTGACCAACCTTGTGGCTTAAGACTGCCTTGAGTGGTACCATACTGCAAATATATACCAAGCCATTCGAAATTGGTCAGATCCTTTTTGATCTTTCATGAACCTAGCAGAAACATGACGGTGATTACATGATAAGACAGAGTCACTCACCGTCTGATGGCTGCCTTTCCTTGCTTGTACATCAAACTCCAGAACCGACTCCGTGGAGCCAAAGACCTGCATAAGGGTGCAATCGCTAAGACTTGGGAAATTTTCTTATTTACTTCAGTTCATGGGAGTGTTCAATGTTGGTTCACAAATCCAAAGTGAACAAAAAATTGGAAATTTGTGCAGTTTCGGTCACCTCATTTTCTTGTGCTAGAACAAGCAGGAGTGCAACGCACAGGAGGAGGATGCTTTGTGCTTTAGCCATCGTTTCAGGTTAGAGATTGTACAGAGAGAAAGTAGAAGCGGAAAACAGAGAAGGATGATGATACATTAGAGAAAGGGAACGAGTGTATTTATAGGCATGTTCGGCTGGTACTGTTGATATTGTTGCCTCCACTTGTTGAGCTTTTACTGTTGCTTCCAACAACATTGCTGACAGTCATCCGTCGGCAGCCGCTAACAAAACATTTTCCCTCTTGGCACGACATTCATTTATTCGCTGGTGCATGAGTCAACTGAATTGTTCCTTGATCACATCTCTGCCTTAGGAAGTTCCTTGAGGCTTAGTTTATTCCAAGAAAGATGATCACAGGAATGTATAGAAAAAAAGAAGAAGATCAGCAAGAAAACATCAGTTTGAGATGCTTGTATTTGTAATGTTGTGACGTTCCTCGCATTCATCAGTTCGAAAACATATTTAACTGGTTTTCTGTTATTTAAATCACTGACCATGACAATCCGCTTGATAAAAAATTTGCTGAAAACCTTGAGCGCACTCTACCCCTCAAAGATGTCAAGATTAAACCGGCGGTAACGTCATCAAGCTATTCACTCCAATCTCAGTGGCCATCTTGCAAAAAGCATTGCCGTGTATTTCGCCAAAGCGCACTCTCCCCCTCGAGCTTTCAAACTTATGACATTGACACCGCTGCGCTTTTTTGTACGGAAAAGGCCGTGATACGTGGACTAGTCCTGCCCCAAAGAACCGTTTTTTTTTTTTTTTTTTCCCCAAAGAACCGATTTAAGTTCTCATTTGCACCACCCCGCGCCTTAATTTGACATCTTCACGCGATATCCGGTCTAAAAACCTCACGTCGATAGGTACCACGGAAAGCGACATTCATACATCATAGACATTAGCGAAAACCGTCGAGGGAAAAAGGCCATCCATTGAACCGTCCTTGAGCTCATCCCTCCATGTGCATCTTCCGACAATGGGGATAATACATGGCCCCATCCCCACATGTTCCACTATCCAGTCACATGCCTGTCCTCTTCGGAGGCCCTACCCTTCACATGCCTCAGCAGACAGCAGTAACTGCTGGCTGAAAATGTGGGCACAGAACTCACGGGAGCCACACTCGCTTTGGGCAACGTTGCCAGTTTTTCCCCAGATGTAAATGCTGCTGGCCCTTGCTTGTGAATAAGGGGCGAGGAGGAAATTCTGAAGTTTCGGGGGGGTATTTTGCTGCCGACTTTTCCCGTACATTGGGAAAGCACGAGCCTTCTGTCCTGCAACTTTGATCCAGATCTCGGCTTGTTGATCTACATTGGGCACGGAATTGCAGCCGAGTCACGAGGCAGGGAAGGCTTAGCAGTTTAAGGACGAGTCTCACGGGGCGTCCGAGTTCGAATGACAAATTGGAATGTAAATAAAGGCTTTCTTTCTGATCGGGGCTGTTAGGTCACATAAAAGCCGACTTTTGTGTGATAGACCTGATCGTGGGCACGGTGGTCCACGGGCCCGCCTGGCGAATTATAAGGCTTGGGCAAGATAATAGGCCGACCTGTCCAAAATTCTAGGCCTGGTCAATTTTAGGGCCTAGCCCAATCAACCATTTGGGCCTTGGCAGCGGCTTCCACGCCCGGGCCCGGCCCATCCCCCGAATGATATGTATAATTGGTAATTATATATTAAAATAGAAAGTGACAATCCTAATTGAAGTGATTCGGATAATGACGGTAGTATTTTCTAGGTACTATATTCTCATGTCGAGGATCGAACCCGAGTCGCCCACGTGACAAGTGGGAATACTCACCACTATACTACATAAAAAAAATGATGAGAAAGAGTATCGTCCTACGGAAATTAAGATTCCAAAAATAGATCAATTCTAAAATTTATCTAACTAATCAAAATAGAATTGAGAATAAATTAAAATTAAAAATCTTAAAAGCAAAATTTGGAAACTAAATAGAGTAAATCAATAGATAAATATGTTAGAGCATCTGACTACTACAAATGAATTTCATACTGTTGCAAGTACAATAATGATGTCAAACATGTGATAGCGGAATTTATTAATATATTCACTATCATATTTCTAGTATAGCAAACCTACTCAGTAATTCACTATCTCTCTATGTGAATTTAAATAAAAACGGGTGCATTAAAATATATGAATATTCCCGGGTTACAATGAATATTTTAGATCACCTTATCACTAAAAGTTACACAAATAATGTTGTATGTCTCCATTTTACCAAAAAAAAAAAATAATGTTGTATGTCTCCATTCACATTTAATTCATCATTATATATTATAAGGAGCAATTATATATTATCACTTTTCAGTCTCGAACATACACATCAGATCATTCAAGTAATGTCTGGTCACTTAAAAGCATTAAGTATAATAATATATAACTTGCGTGAATGAAATCACTTGTACACATAAAAATCAAAAAATTTATGTCATCATGGTTAGGCTACATTGTAGCCATAACAAATGAAAATTAGAACATAGTAGAAAAAGAAATGAAAATATAAAGGGAAAAGACCACAAAAAATTCAAAACTTTGCTCAAAGTGACAAATTTACCAAAAATTTTTTTGTAATATGAAAAATCTCAAATTTTGCTAACCGTGACACATTTACCCCACCAAAGGCATTTTCGTCTTATTATTTATGTTTTTCCTTTTTCTTTTCTTTTTTTTCATTTTTTCTTCTTCTCTCTTCCCTATGCCCTATAGTTTAGGGTAAATGTGTCACATGGATACAAGTTCAGGATTTTTTATGTTACGAAAAAAAGTTTGGGATAAATGTATCATGATTAACAAAGTTTTGGGTTTTTCATGTTATAAAAAAAAGTTTGGAGTAAATTTGTCACTTTGGGCTAAGTTTGGGGTTTTTTGTGATCTTTTCCCAAATATAAATTGAACTCAACATCTTCAATTAAAGAATAGAATTATGTGACCACTTGGTTTTCTTTCAAAAATGCTAAAAAAAATCTCGAAACAATGAAAAACAATCTAAAAAAAAATATATCTATATTATCCTATTAATCGGATATATTCAAGAATCCTAACGCAATACAATTGTTTATTTTTTCCACGTGAAATGAGGAAATAAATCGCATAACCCTTGATTTGGTATCCATCTTCCAACGCTTTTTAATTTGAATTCCTGAATCATAGAATTTTCCTTTCATTCTCTTTGCCCTTTTTTCCTTATTTAATCCATATCCCATTATTCTACATAAACAAGGAAGATTTTAGTAAATAGAAGGATATCCAAATATTTTTTTAACGAATATTGCATTATAAAGTATCATATTTGTTACCTAAAATAGGTACGATAACCCTATTATTATCTACCACCACATATCATCTTTCATTTATTTTTCTTCTTTTTTTTCATTGCTCTTTTTTTTTTTTAATTGCTTTATGGTGGAGTTCCTCCCAAAGTCCCTCCTAACATAATATGAAAACTTCCAACCCATTAAGGTCCCGTTTAATTCGGCATTTGGAATGGGCATTAGGACTCTAAAGTCCCTTAGCCAAATGCAAATGCGTTTGGTTCGTGTTTTTGCTCAACTTTGGGAAAATACAATTGCATCTCCAAAGGACTCTAAAGGCCCTTAGTCCAAATCAGGTCCCGAGATACTTTGAGAACTTGTTTTTTTGGAATGCAAGTCGGTTACTGTTCATATTCTCCAAAACCACTGCACGGAAAAGACAATTGAAGGTCGACGACCGTCGGCCAAGGGGTCGCGCGCGCTGGCGACTGCCGCCTAAGGGTCGCCCGACCCCGGCGCTGTCGCCAGACCTCAGGCGACGCCTGGGTCGTGCGACCGAGGTGATTGATGGCTGAATCGCGTGACCTAGTGACCTCAGGCAACAGTCGCCAGGGTCGGGCTAGCTTGGGCCTGGGGTAGCCCGACCCTAGCGACCGTTGCCTAAGGTGGGCGACCTTAGGCAACGGCATCTGGCCGGTCGATGGCCAAACTTCAAACAAAAAATACAAATGTTTTTTTTTTTTTTTTTAATTTAATAAAAGTCATTTACAAATGCAAATTTTACCAAACAGTATTTCGGTCAAAGTTGTTTCTCAATACACTTTAGAATAACAATTCACCAAACTCTATTTGCATTTCGAAAAACCCCTTTCACCCAAAGGTATTTGCATTTTTGCAAAGACATTTCCCAAAAGCTGAACCAAATGGGCCCTAAGTATAAAAAAAGCTCACTCAATTGAAAGTTAGATAGGGAACCATAAAAGTAATTTTTTTTTCTGATGATACACCCCAAACAATCATTGCAATTAATTATTTTCTTTTTCATGCTACATCCTTCCTCTCAAATTGCCATTAGGCTCGAATAAACTTTCATAAAAAAAAAAAAAAAAAAAATCAACGTGTTCATGGGGCATGGAACAAAGATATAATTTGATAAAAACTAGGCTAAACATATATGGGTGTTAATGAAAAATTTGATAATAATTAAGGCTCAACCGAGTGATTAAGGATAAATAAACAGGATTGACTTGAAAGGCTCAATCGACCCAAAAATTGCCTAAATCATTTTCTCAGTTAGATGTAACTTAGGATTTCGCCTCAAGAGAAAATTAAACAAATTGTAAGATTTAGGTGAGATCTAAGAAAATCACATACTTCACATTAATGTTATTTAGATTGACAGTAAAAAAATTAGGACTTTTAGTACTTAATAAATGGATCAACATAATCGGAATAAAAATTAACTCACACGTTGGTTGCAAATCCAAATAAAAATTAATTTTTTTATAAGAAACACAAATATTCACAACAAGGAATGCAATCATGATAAAATAATAAATAAATTTAACAAAAAATTATGTCTCTCCCCAAACTTAAATGAAGCATCGTCCACGATGTTAAAAAGCAAAATAGAAATAAGAAAACTCCCCTTGTCGTAGGATGTGTCCATAGATGGCCTTGATGACTAAACTCTCGGAACATAATCCCTTAAAAAAATGAAAATTAACCTGGATAAAAAAAAAGAAAAATTAAATCTTTTTTTTTTTTTTTTTGCAAAAAAGCAAACTTAAAAATAAAGGAACATACTGAAAATGCTTGGGTTGCGTCCCAGGAAGCATTTGCTTTATAGTTTTTAGCCAAATTATCTCAAATGTCGCTATTTTGGAGGATGAATTTCAATGGTTTATACTTGTTGTAATCACCTTCAAAGTAGGGCTTCAAATGTTGACCGTTCACCTTGAATGTGCCATCAGTGTCATGTGCATGTGACTGTGAAAGGATCAAACCATCGAGACCGTAATTTTCCTAAAAAAAGTTTAAAACGAGAGTTATAGAATAAAACTATTTGATCAATTTTGAACTCTTTTTTAAATATGTTTTTATCATGCCATCTTTTTGTACACTCTTTATACAACTTAGAATTTTCATAGGCCTCATTATGAAATTCCTCCAATTTATTAAGTTGTAATATTTTTTCTTCACATATAGACTGCATGTCAAAATTTAGAAATTTTGATGCCCAATATGCTTATGTTCCAATTCCGCCAGTAAGTGATAAACCTTCCAAAACACTAATCTAAAAGGAGACATCTTAATTGGAGTTTTGAATGCTGTCCTCTATGCCCAAAGTGCATCATCAAGTTTCATTGACCAATATTTTCTAGAGACATTCACTTTTTTTTTTTTTTTATTCTCTTAATTTCCCTATTTAAAACCTCTACCTGAGCACTAGTCTAAGGATGATAAGGGGTTGCAATCTTATGCGTGACTCCGTACTTATTTAAAAGTATTTCAAACTGTTTGTTGTAAAAATGTGTCTCTCTATTACTTATAATTACTGCCAAATCGGATAAAAAAAATTTATTCAAGAATTTGACAACAACCTTAGCATTATTTGTGGGCAATGTTATAGCTTCTACCCAGTAAAATGTATAAATTCTCATAAGAAAGTGTAAAGGGTCCAATGAAATCAATACTCCAAACATAAAATAATTCAAACATGATAATGTTGTTTAAAGGCATCTCATTTTTCCTTTAAATATTTCCAATTGTCTGACACCTATTAAATGAAGTTACGTAGGAGTATACGTCTTTGAAAAATGTGGGCTAATAATATCTAGATTGTAAAATCTTAACTGCAGTTTCGATAGTACCAAAATGGCCACCTATCTCTTCGTCATGAATGCTTGCTCTCTCTTTGTTTGGAACACCCCTTATGACATGGTTTGCATATACTTTAAACAAGAAATGTTTTTCCCAAAAACAATTTTTAATGTCATAAAATATATATTTTTTTCTATTGATATGATAATTCAAGAGGAAGAACATTACTTGCCAAATAATTCATAAAGTCAGCATACTAGGGAATTTTTGTGGATTTGATGGAAAAAAAATTTATTGTCAGGAAACTTTTTCAAAATTTGGTCTTACCTATTACTTTGAATTCGGAATTCTTGATAAGTGATCCGCAATTAGATTTTCAGTTCCTTTCTTATCTTTGATTTCCAAATCAAATTATTGCAGCAATAGAATCCACTTGATCAACTGGAGTTTTGATTCTTTATTTTCAAGCAAATATTTAAGAGCAGAGTGATCATAATAAATTACAACTTTTGACGCAATTAAATAAGAATGAAATTTATCGAAAATAAAAACTCCCGCCAAAAGTTCATTTTCTATTGTTGAAAAATTCAACTGTGCACCAGACAAGGTTTGATTGGCATAGTATATGGAGTGATTACTATTTACAGTTGGTTCTGATCGAGTTTCACGTCATAAATTAAAACCTTTATCCGAAAAAACAAAAAAAAAAAGGATGAAGATTAAAATCAGCCGAATCACATGAAAAAGAAAGGAAGAAAGAAAAACCCGCGACTTTGATGGGCTTTTTTACTGGGCCGGGTCCGCCCAAATTAGGGCTCAAAGCCACCCACAACAACGTTCACCTCCTCCGTGCTCGTTCTTAGGCCATAAACCCTTCAAATCCCCTCCTCTCTCTCTCTCTCTCTCCTCTCTCTGCTCAGTCGATTCAATCCCAATCTCGGCTCCGACCGTTTCTCTGTGCGCGCGAGGTTCAGGGGCGAGCGAGAAAATGAGCAGCTGGAAGAGCCTCCTCCTCCGGATCGGCGACAAGTGCCCGGAGTACAACAGCTCCGATCCCAAAGAGCACATCGTAACCTCATCTCTCTCTCTCTCTCTCTCTCTCTCTCCATCCACCTTCATTTCGCTGCGCATTTCCGTGTCGGAGAAGTTAGGGAAACCCTAACCGTAGGTAGGCAGGTAGGTAGGGAGTCGCGTTTCGCTTTCGCTCGATTGACGGCCTTCGAATTCGCAGGAGACGTGCTACGGCGCTCTTCGGAGGGAGCTGGATCATTCCGGGAGCGACATTCTTTCCGTAATTTCAGCTCGCCCGCCTTTGTGCTTTTGCTAATTGCGTCCAGCCATTTCGGATGTGCTCATGCCTTTTTTTGTTGCTTCTTGTCTTGACAGTTTCTTCTGCAATGCGCCGAGCAGTTGCCGCACAAGATTCCTTTCTATGGCGCCGTGGTATGGTATCTTTTGACATTCCTGCGTTGTCTCTTCGGCTTCAATTGAATGATTAGTTCATAGATATATGCATGTGCCGTTCTATGATGGAGCATCGGAGATTTGAAGTAAGCGTTGTCGATTGTGTCGAAACAACATTTAGCACCATTCCTTTTCATGGCCGGAGTAGTGATTTAAGGTTACCTTCTTATTAGTTAAAGGGTCTGCCGGTAGAAGCATCGAGGCACTTAATCTTATATCAGAAGAAGCATGTGTGCCTAGCTGTGGTCGAGCGGCAGTGCTCAGAGCACACAGACTCAACATGATGTTGATGAATTTCCGATTGCTTAGTAGACAGTCTTCTATGCACTTGAGAGCAAGTCTCTTGTCAAAGAATCTTAGTACAGTCTGGAAATTTTTTACAAGAAACAGAAAGACATCCTGCAGAACTATAGCCACAATATGTTTTTTGCATATAGCAAGGGCTAACTTATTGTAAACTGATGCAATTTTTTAATTCATGAATGTAAGTTGGTTTTGGATAATCTAAACTGTTCGTGCCCCCTTTGCGCATACCTGATCCATTCTGCTGCCAATAGAAGTTGTAGGCTTGATTGAGCCTAACTATCAAATTATCAGCAAATTTTCTGCCTGTAAGCTGAAAAGTGGTATTTGCAATTTTATTTTGCATATGCTGCTATGATGCTTCAGTTTGTTGACTCGGTTGAGCCTAATTATCAAATTTTCAGCAAATTTTCTGCATGTAACCCCGAGAAGTGGTCTCTGCAATTTATCTTGTGAATGCTGCTATGATACTTCTGCTTGTCCAGAATAGTGACTGCTTTTAATAAACTCCCTGCCCTCTTCTTTTTCCTTTTTCTCCTAGGTTGGTTTGCTGAACTTGGCAAATGAGGACTTCGTAAAAGAATTAGTCGATACAACCAACACCAATTTTCAGGTACGCAAGTTCAAATTGCTTTATTTGGGTGGGAAAGAATTCTAGCTTAGTCTTAAGCATTGTTTTTTTTTTCCTTGCATGGGCATATTTTAAGATTTTTTAGTGTTACTTTGTTGAATAATCTCTTCACTTGGTATCATCTACATGCAGGATGCTTTGGATTCCGAAGACTGCAATAGAATCCGTATATTGATGCGATTTCTGACTGTTATCGTATGTTAATGGGAAACCTTTTCTTGATCATTGTTTTAATCTTGTTGCCTCATGTTTCTATTGCATTCTTGTCCAGTGATATAATTTCTTTACTGACTTATTTTGTATAGATGTGTAGTAAGGTCCTACAACCAAGTTCAATCGTAGTGGTTTTTGAGACTTTATTATCATCAGCTGCAACTACTGTGGATGAGGAGAAAGGGAATCCCTCTTGGCAGGCACGTGCTGACTTCTATATAATTTGTATCTTATCCTGCCTACCATGGGGAGGTGCGGAGCTCTTTGAGGTACTCTATTATGGCAGAAAACTAATGTTATGGATATTTTATTGCACAGTACTTTTCCATGGATCTTTTTTAATACAACGGCTATCTAGGCTGACCTACAGAAAGAGTAGGAAGGCATTTCATAACCACATTCAAGAAATTAGACTTTTATTTCTGCTGGAATTTAGCTAAGTGCTGTTCTCTTTATGTATCGGTTTTATAACTTGCATGAGTAGCTAAAATTGGCCAGGTGTCAGAATTATTCATATGTTTCAAACGGTTCCTTTTTACAATCTCAATTTCTGAAGTTACAGAGGTTCTGTTTTGAGCAGCTATGTAACTGGGAGCTCTAAAGTTGACTGCAATGAAATTTTTCACAATGTGCAATCCTTCCTTTTTAAAATTTTTCTATCATGGGGCCGGGGCAGGGCAATGTTCTCAGCTTATACATAGATTTTATTTCAAAAGAGAAATGGTGTTAAATATGGGGAAGCTCCTTTAGCAGTTTTGCATCTTAAGCACTAAGAAGGTAGTCTAGGTATTTTCTCTTGCATATCCTGAATTATATAAGAAGTTATATCCTCTAACTAGTGCAAAGCTCATCAACTTCTTCCCATGGTGACCTTTTCCTGCATGCAGCAAGTGCCCGAGGAGATTGAGAGAGTCATGGTTGGAATAGAAGCTTATTTGAGCATTAGAAAGCACGTATCTGATGATGGCCTGTTGTTTTTTGAGGATGAAGATGAGAATGAGGAAGGACTCAAGGAAAAGGTGTAGTTTCTCTTTTTCCAACTTGGGTCTTCTTCCTCCTTTTGTTGTATATATGCTATTATTCTAATTTTGTGTAAGTTCTCCAAACTCTTGTTTGTTTGTACTTTTTTGGTATTGAAATTTGCGGGCACAGATCTAATTGATTGCAAGTAAGTCCTTAGCTAAATTAATAATAGCAATTAGCGGGTGGCATGCAGTGCAGTTTTAAATGGTTTGGGTATCATGCATCCTTTGGATGGTAGTTGCAATGGCAAGAGCTTATTGCTAGCATATGTAGGTGATGATATGATTTTCATGGTTTTAGATTATGATAACATTGATATTATTCTACACTTTAGACCAAATCCTCTTATAGTCACTAATTTTGTGTTATTCTGCCTGTCCGTTTCAAAATAATATCTTTATTAAAAGTGCTTGCAATAGAGATGTCAGATCCTGCAGCACTGTGCTATTTAGAAAGAAAACTAAAAAGGTACAACAGTGGCATAAATTTGGGGCCAAATACCTTGCTTATGCCCAGGGAAAGAAAGCATATATGCATTCAACATGGTCATTAAAAGAATCTAGGGATGACTAAAACTTCTCTGTAGCACCTGGGTTCAAAAAATAGGGAGATCTTGGCTAAGTGTCTCAATGAGTGTGTCACTAGAGTTTAGAACATTGAGCTCATTGACCTTGTGGACCCATTCCCAGGTTCAGTTACTGTGATGTCTGGTGTACAGGAAAAATTGCTTATGCTCAAGTATTTCCCAGGTCCTTGTTTTCTTGGACATGAGTTTAAGAAGATGTTATATCTTGTAATTTGCCCTTTATGATATATTTTTCTTGTTCATATCATGAGTAGAGGCATCTTTTCCTGGTAATAGTTGTCATGAGCTTGAATATGTAGCTTGTTTGTTTCAATGTATCGTCAGGATTTCTTGGAGGACCTGTGGGGTCGTATTCAAATTCTTTCCAGCAATGGATGGAAACTGAACAGTGGTAAGGTTAAACTTCCATCTTTCTGTGCAGTTATGGTCTTTGCTCTATTGCTGGCTTTCATATATTTCAGAGTGTGTCAAATTTATGGCTCTTTCTGTACTTTATGCTGCTAGTTCCAAGACCTCACCTCTCATTTGAAGCTCAGCTTGTTGCTGGAAAGTCTCATGATTTTGGCTCTGTCAGCTGCCCTCCACAACCTGATCCGCCTTCAACACTTTCTGTTATCACTTATGGGAAACAGAAACATGATGCAGAATTGATGTATCCTCAAAGAATCCGGAGGCTTAATATTTTCCCCGAGGACAAAGCTGAGGTAAAAGATCAACTTCGGGTTATATTCTTTTACTTCGATAAATTAAAGAAAAGAATCTGGAGACTCACTTTAAGGTTAGATATTGCTTGGACAATTAGTTAATTCACTTGGTGTCTAGTAGTGTGAGAATTTTGGTTTGTGAAAGTGTAGACATTGACAAGCATTAATGTGTGTAGATTAACCTTTTTGTAATTTATTCTTTTATCTTATAACAGCAACAAATAAGGTTGATGGCAAGCTCTCTTACTTAATATGTTTTTTTTCTCTAAGGAAAATGCTAGGTATACGAAAAAGGGTATTAAGTGATTTGATGTTCTATTGCTCGTTGACTATAATCCACTATTATGAATCAGTGTATTAAGTGATTTGGCGTGTACTTGTGAACATTATGTCCTTCTTTGATTCTCAAGGCTGATAAGTTTCTCTTTTGCTGGCAGGATCTTCAACCAATAGATCGCTTTGTTGTGGAAGAGTATCTGCTGGATGTGTTGTTCTACTTTAATGGATGGTGATTTTCAACCCTGTGCTCTTTACCATTTTCACAAATGAAAAAAAGACGATGGTGGTGCATTATGCTGTTGATCTTTTGGTTGCTAATTCCTTGCCTTCTTATTTCCTTATTCTCGTTATTTTTTATCTAGTTATCTTTTAGGCAGTGGGTTTTTTTTTTTTTTTTTTTTCCCACCGTGGGGGCCCCCCAGCCACGGTAGGATAGATTCATCATTTGAAGATTGCATGGACTTTCTTTAGAAGGCCTGAAGCTCTTGAGCAAATTACATCTAACCAGCTATAGATTAGTCAACATAGCTTCTGTATTGTGTTGAGGTAGGATGGATTCTTCATTTGAAGATTGCATGGACTTTCCTTAAAAGGCCTAGGGTTCTTGAGCAAATTACATCTGACCAGCTATTGTAGATGGGACAACGTAGCTTCTGTATTGTGTAAGCTTGGTAATTTACAAGTTGCCAATTTTTCTCTTCAAGAAATAAATGGGGCTTCAAGCGCTCCTCATGATTTGCTGGACGTCAAGAATCGTGCATTTTGTGGCTCTATGGGATTATCTGGGATCCAATTTGTGAACCATGATGTTCAATGCATTTGTGGACTTACTGCATTCATTCATCATGACTAAATATGACTTGATAGCAGACTATGGATCTGATATTTAGTTTATTTGCAAATCATATTTTTTTTCTGCTTAGTTCATCTATGTTGACAATTGTTTTTTGCACTTTCATACTCCAATTTTATTACATATGTGCCATCTTGCATGATGAGACCTTTCAACTTAACTTTTCTTGTTTTTGTTTCTTGATTTGTGCAAAGCTAGTCGAAAGGAATGTGCTTTATACATGGTTGGTCTGCCTGTTCCCTTCAGATACGAGTATCTTATGGCAGAGACAATATTCTCGCAGGTATGATCACATGGGTAGCAAAGTGATTGTTGCTTTGATTCTGCTACACTGCACTGAATGAAGCTGCCCTAGATGTAAATATGCTCATTGAATTCATGCTATGACACTCTTTACTATGTGTCGAGTTTTTATCGTTCGGTCTCAATCGTTTAAATTCTTTTTGATTTTGGCCTCTTCTATTTTCAGTTCAGACTTGTAGTTAGCCAAATTCTTAGGATTGCTCTAGTGCTTACACGGTGCTTGAGTGTAATATGGAATTTCAATTGCACTGGCTTGCACATTGTCAAGCCGCAGCACCTGTAAAGTAGGTGCCCTCATTCAATGATCATGCAGACCAACTCACGTGCCAATTTTTTCTGGGCTTGATAACTTGTGACCTTTCAGTTTTCAGTATCCTCTATATGGACCCAAGACATTCATCTGGTAGAATCCCCTAGAGTCGTTTGCATAGGGTTCACCTAGATTCGTAGCTTGGTTATCATTAAATTTCTTTTCTTCACCGTGTACATTGTGGCTAATGTGCTTTTTGCAGTCAATTATACGGGTCAGATTGATCTACATGTTTCTTACAAAATTTACTGCTGCAGTTACTTTTGCTGCCACACCCCCCTTTCAAGCCAATATACTACACGCTGGTCATAATTGACCTTTGTAAGGTAATTCTAAGATTTATTATTGATTAAGATGCAAATCCTTTGCTTGTCCACATTTGAGTCATGCCTTCTTCGCATTAGTCTTTTTTACTATATTTTGGTTCGTAGGCTCTTCCTGGAGCCTTCCCTGCAGTAGTAGCAGGTGCAGTTCGTGCTTTGTTTGAGAAAATTGCCGATTTGGATATGGAGTGCCGCATGAGGCTCATCCTTTGGTTTTCACACCACCTGTAAGTAGAGGTTTTCTAAACTCATTGTTGATGATTTGGTCCAATTTTAGTGATAGTGAATTAGTTTAATGCTATTTCTTTTAACCCATCTCATGTCATTATAGCCATTCCGAATATGTGCTTCTAGTTTTTGTTACTGTTGCTTCGCAATAAGGATCTTATTCTTAGTGCTGAGAATTGATTGGTGGAACATCTTGTGTCCAACAGGCTGTGACTCATGCCAACCTAAGGTTGTGGGATCATCCATAGTTTTTTTAATCTAACCCTTTTTCTGATATTATTTATTATAATAAGTTGGGTCAGAAAATGAAGGTAGAGGATGATGGCTCTCTTAGTTTAATGATTGTCTGACTGATTTGAAATTTTCTTCTCTAAATGTTAATGTATATCAGTTCCGTTCCTAGGGAGTTCGTATTATCTTCTCTCATATGTGGTGCAAATTCAATGTATCATCATGTAGGTCAGTTCTTGATTGTACCTGCTACTTTGAAACTCCTGGTTAGCATGCTTTCTGCTTCTTATGTGATGTCCTTCTCCTAATAGAAAATAAAGTTGCACGTTGCACCTGGGGAGGAATAGTAATCGTCTAATAGAGGTTTTAACTAATCTTGGAATGGGCTTTCATCAGTCTCTGTAAAATGTAATGAGAAGCCATTATTTTCCAGATCCAACTTTCAATTTATATGGCCTTGGGAGGAGTGGGCTCATGTCTTGGACCTTCCAAAATGGGCACCCCAACGTGTATTTGTTCAGGAGGTTTTGGAGAGAGAGATTCGTTTGTCATACTGGGAGAAAGTCAAGCAGGTAAGAATTCATGCCATTCTTGCTTAATTTAGAACAGCTCATTGCTGAAACTAGCTCTGAAGTTGTTTATCAGAAAAGTAGCTTTGAACTTAGAGTGCTTTTATCTTATCAAAAGCCAAAACTTTTTGAACATAATGACCATAGGACTTGCCTAATTTTAGGAGGCGAATGCTTGGCTCCGTTAATTATATTATCTTGGCTTTATTGCTCTTGTTCTCATCCGTGTCAAAGTATTGGACATGCCTAATTTTTAGGAGTTTGTAGACTAATTTTGGAGCAGCTAAAACAGTATCCTTGTGAGTAACTTAAGGCTTCAGATGTATAGTCCCTTTAATCTTAAGATATATTTATGACAACCACCAATTAATGAGTAGGTAGATATACATGATTTGCACATTGAAGGGGGACAATGATATTTGTTTATGTCTTCTCATAGAAACTAATTCATTTGTGTGAAGCATCTGCTTCTATCATACTTTTTTTCTTGTCATGCTTGTTCTCATAAGACTTGCTTTAGTAGATGGTGCCTCTTTGGGAAGCCTGAGTTGAAGTCCATGATCATTCACTTTTGGATTTCAATCACATGTGAGAATGATTTTTCCTGTAATGACATCTTTTTCTATCTTGTTACTCTTATGCTTACAGAGTGTTGAGAATGCGCCTGGATTAGAAGAGCTGCTTCCTCCCAAGGGAGGTACAAACTTCATTTATGGCATGGATGAGGGCAGCGAACAAACTGAAGAGCAAAGGCTCTCTGCGGAACTTAGCAAAATGGTAAAAGGTAGGCAAACTGCACGTGAATTGATCTCATGGATCGAAGAAAGTGTTTCTCCAACTCATGGTTTGGAGTCTACTCTCAAAGTGGTGGTACAAACTCTTCTTGACATTGGTTCTAAGAGTTTCACTCATTTGATTACCATCCTCGAGAGATATGGCCAAGTCATTGCAAAAATTTGCCCTGATGACGAAAGACAAGTGATGTTGATAGAGGAATTGAGCTCATACTGGATGAACAATCCTCAAATGAGGGCTATCACTATTGATCGGATGATGGGTTACCGACTAATATCAAATGTGGCGATTGTGAGATGGGTTTTCTCTCCTGTCAACATCGACCAGTTTCATATATCTGATCATCCATGGGAGGTAAGCTAGTGCATTTCTTATACGTGGTTTCTGTTCGTAGTAGTTTCGTAATTTTTTTTATCCTTGTTTTTTGCTATTCAATTTTCTCCAAACCTGGGTGTCAATCATCAAAATAGGAAAATTTGCATGTCCCATTATGATCCAACCAAAAAGAGAAATTTGTAATCTTTCAAGCAGAAAGTCAGTTGACTGCTTTGAAGCTGTTTTTCATGTTTAACTATCTCCTTGCCATTCGGTGATGTTGAAGGTTCTTATCAATTGAATGGCCTGAAAGATCAGATTAGAAAGCAAGGATTGAAACCGACTAGGATCTGTCATTCCAGAAGGCTCCAATGTCTGTATTATAATTTGTAAGGGTGGATGCTTTAATGGTAATCGAAGTTCTAAAAATCAGTATTGACCGATTTACAATAACAATCAATCAAGTGTGCATAAATTCAAGAGAATGGGTCCGAAATTGATTTGGTTCTTATCAAATGCATAGTCTGAAAGATCATATTAGAAAGCAGGATTTGAAACCGACTAGGATTTGTCATCCCAGAAGGCTCCACAGTCTCTAATTTGTAAGGGTGGATGCTTTGGTGGTGGTTATCAAAGTTCTAAAAATCAGTACAGGCCAAATTACATTGACAATAACTCAAATGGTGCATAAACTCGTGACACTGGGTCTGAAAATGATTCTGCTCCCCTATCAGCTGTATACAACCCCTCCCAAATACTAAAAGTTCTGATAGCTTATGTCAGACCTTCTGGCCCAACTTGGTTGAGATTCATGACATGAATGTCATGATTTTCTTTTCACAGTTAATGTTGGAATTGATGCAGATTCCATAGAGGCTGTAAGTGGTTAAATTGGCTCATTTACACTGATTTCATTAAGTCTCCTTCCACTTGTTTTAGGAAAGACTTGCTGCAGCCACATCAATAGCGACAGTGGCTTTTACAGGGTGCAATGTTAGTTTTGAAAATGCACATTGTGTTAACCAATTTATAAGGCCATTATGATATTGTACTCTTAAATTTATTCATAAGTAGGTTTGCCTCAGAATCATTTAGGCTGAATTAGAATCTCCAATAGCTTATGTAAGCCTTGCTTGGACCTACATATGAGTGGTAAACTTCATGAGGATAGACTTTTCCACGGAATAATATACAACCAATTTGAGACTGCATAAGCATATGTAAATGAGTCTGTTTTGATGAGTTGAGGCATGGGAACTTTTATCTAAAGCTCCTTTTGGTATGTTGTCCTTGAGTATTGATTTTGTTTGTTGTTTGATCTTTCTTGCTTCACAGATTCTCAGGAATGCAGTTAGCAAGACATATAATCGTATAGTGGATCTAAGGAAAGAGATTTCATCTCTTAAAAAGGATGTCATATCTTCTGAGGAAGCAAGCGCAAAAGCGAGAGCAGATCTTGAGGGTGCGGAACAAAAGCTCATGCTTGTGGATGGTGAACCCACTGTTGGCGAAAATCCTGCGAGGATGAAACGCTTGAAATCATATGCAGAAAAGGCAAAAGAGAAGGAAGTATCTATTTGTGAAAATTTAGAGGTGAAAGAGGCTCTTCTCGGGCGTGCCTATAATGAAAATGAGGTAACATGCCTCATAAATGCAGACAATATATTCTCTTTATTTTTGAGTTCCAAATTTATTAGGCCTTCTTCATTTACTGGTCATTACTTTGATAAGTGCTCTTTTCGCCCAATATGTGGTTACTGGTTAGTATACAGAGGTTTAACCATTCTATGATTTGTGTATAAGGATGCTTCTAGTTTGATTGCTGTCTATACTTCTGGACAACTCTTTCTTAGGCTGAGTGAATTTCGCAGGCGTTGTTCCTAGCTTTGTACAAAAAGTTATCGAGTGTGCTGAAGGAACGTCTTCCAGAACCATCTAAAGCTAGAACTTTGAGGGAACTCAAGTCCATTCATGCAGATGAAACAGCTGCTGAGCTTGAGGAACCTTCAGCCATGGAAATGGATGATGAGAATGGAAGAGCTAAAGAAAGGTATCTCTCTCTCTCTCTCTCTATACCAATCCTTTTGGGGACAATAAGCTATAGTTGATGTTAAACTTTTTCCCTCTACTTTTACTTTCTTGTCAGTCATTCAAATGGTGAGAAGGCAAGCGATGTCTACAAAGTTGGTGAAGAGGAACAGTGGTGCATATCCACTTTGGGTTATGTCAAGGCCTTCTCTAGGCAATACGCTTCTGAGGTATAAACTTATTTTGGTTTTTCTGTTTCCAGTTTCAATTTGTCAGGATGCATCATCATTAATCAGCAGGCTTGCCATTTTGGTAGAATTTTCTCACATGTCATGGACATACAACCGTGTGTTGATTAAGTTAATCTTTGAATAGATTAGGTATTTGCAACTGCCCGGAGCTCAATCAAGCACATTACATATTTGTTGGCTTTGCATTGTCTAGGACATATTTCCTGGCCTACAGGATGATTTGTGCCTTGAGTGATCTTGTCCCACAAGTTCAATGTTATTCATTTCACCTGATCCAACTCGGATTTTGACTTATTCCTTGTAAATCGGACCCCTCATCATGTGAAATCGCTTTTTAACCCAAATGAGTCACGGTGCTTTGCCTCGTGCTTGTCCTTGTCTTTGTCCATTGACTCGTGTCGTGAATAGAAATTCCGTTAGCTTCAGTTTCTTTGAAGGAATGCAGAGTTGTCATCATCGTCATCACCATCATGTCAGTCATTTTGTCGATGGATTTCAAATAATGGGCGTAGTGGATCCCAGATAACCTATTCTATTATTTTGTAACTTATAGATATGGCCGCTCTTGGAGAAGCTGGAAGCAGAAGTATTGACAGAAGATGTACATCCACTTTTCAGAAGAGCGATCTATTCGGGCTTGCGTCTTCCAGTGAATGGGTACCCATCTAGTTGACACATGTAGTATTATTGTAGCCTCTAAAAGCATCAGAAAAATTTTCTCCCCCGCTCCCATCGGTTTTTTATGTAAATGATTTGGTGAGATAAGAGAATTTGCGGAAAAGGAAAACCGGCGTTGTTATCTCTCTAGCATCGCTGATCACTCTCTTTACTGTGGGATGAGCTAGTAGTATATAGTCATCTTCTGCAAAATGCATGTTACTGAGCTGTTCCACTATTATATGCGTTCTGATTGTTTGTTCAAACTTGGCCGATCCTCTTTTGTTAGACAGATGATGGCGTGAATTGTGAAATGATTGAGTCTAGAATTACGAACGAGGACCAAGGAAATTGAAACTTTAGTAGGATGAGACTTCCGGCAAGCTTTTCCGGGAGGAATAATGTCCAACGCACATCTAAAGAGAGTGGCGTTCCGAGACATTCATGCGCCTGAACGGAGATCTTAGGCCCCAAAAAAGCGCTAGCCCAGATAAGCAGAAGCCGAGGTCCAATTTTGGTGCCCAAAACAGCCCACCTTTAGTCCCGAAACGGACCGACTTGGGCCCAGCTAATCGTAGCCCTCACACTACGATATGGGCCCTTATGGACATCTTGGCCCGGCCCGGCCCAAGATTAGGCCCACTGTTACTAATCTCTACCTCGTTATTGGTACCAGAACAGGATCAGGTGGGCCCATGGCAGTCCAATATGGGCTTAGAATTCTTCGATCTTGGGCCTAGATAAATTAGACTGAAGCCCAGCTCAAGACCACCTTAAGCTCAATTAATGAGTCCAAAGAGGCCCAACTTGGCCCCAGAACATCCCCCTTGGGCCGCAATAGCTCAATCCGGGGCTCAAATGAACCCCATCTTAATCCTAACCTTGCATTGACATGACATGGGCCCAGACAAGGACATCTTAGGGACATCTTGGGCCCCAATCGGCCCAAGCAAACGCCCACCGATCCCAACTCGAGCTCATTAATGGGCCCAGAAGAGGATCGAGTGGGCCCAAATCAGTCCAAGTTGGGCTTAGAATGCCCAGATATTGGGCCTATATCAGATTGACTAAGGGAAAATTATCCAAAAAGTCCTAAATCTATTGTGCTTTTGCCAATTCAATCCTAAACCTTTTTACTTCTTGCCGATTCAATCCATCTGGCCAATTTTGGCTGAAAAATACTAATTGGACGCCAATGGTGCTACGTAGACTTTTTGGCCCGACATTGATAATTTTTAATATTATTTTAATACTTTTTAAATTCTTATTTTTATTTTTTTCTATTTTTCCTGCCTTTTTTTTTTTTTCCTTTTCTTTTTGGCTTTCTTCTTTGCCTTTCCCAATGGCCGGCCACTGGCCATCGGCCATAGCCCGGCGACCGGCCGGCCTCACTCGCCACGAGGTGAGGGCGACTGCGCGCCGAGCTAGGGCGGTTTCGCTGCGGTTGGGCGGGCGATGGCGACGCCGGGCGAGCGTCACCTCACCATAAGGGAAGCCCTCGCCGAAGTTTGCCCTCGCCCGGGTCAAGGTGGCCTCACTCGCCTTGCCCGGAGCCGGGCGGCCTCACCGGCGTCGGGCGACCTCACCAAGGCGGCCTTGCCCGGCGTCGCTATCCCTTGGCCGATGCTATCGACACCCGGTGAGATCGCTTGGGCGAGGGTTCCCCTCATCGGGGCTCCTCCTTGCCGGCCGAGCCTCACCCGTGGCGGGCAAGGCCAACCGCCGGTTATGGCCGATAGCCGGCCGTCACCTATGGTTGGTGGCCGGCCACTGGAAAAGGCAAAGAAGAAAGCCAAAAAGAAAAGAAAGGGAAAAACAGAAAAACAATAATAATAAATAATAATAATAAAATAAAAAAATATTATTAAAAATTGTTAACGTAAGCGGCGGCGATCCTACGTGGCTCCACCAACGTCCATGTTATCATTTTCTGGCTAAAATTGGCTGGATTGACTTAATTGGCAAGAAGTGAAAAGATTTAGAACTAAATTAGCAAAGTTAAAAGGTTTAGAACTGAATTGACAAAAGTGCAATAGATTTAAGGACTTTTTGGACAATTTTCCTGATCAACTGAAGTCCTACTCACGACCACGTTGAGCTCAATTAATGGGTACAAATTAGGCCCAAGTCGGCCACCGAACATCCCCCTTTGGGCCGCAACAGCCCAATCTGGGGCTCAAATCAACCCCCGTTTGGTCCTGACCCTTGCACATAGATATGGGCCCAGATAGGGACATGTTGGGCCCGGATTGGCTCAAAATTTGGCCCACCGATGCCAAACTCGAGCTCATTAATGGGCCCATAAGAGGATCGAGTGGGCCCAGATTAGTCCAAGTTGGGCTTAGAATTCCCCCATCTTAGGCCTAAAACAGATTGACTGAAGCCCAGCTCACGGCAACCATAGTACAAAGAGGCCCAACTTGGCCCCGAACATCCCAATTGGGCCGCGTAGGCCAATCCTGGGCTCGAATAAACCCCAACGGAGGCCCATGTTGGACCCAACCTTGAGCCTAGCTCAAAACTTGACTTCTGGCCAACGAAATTTTGAAAAATATGAGAACACAGAATTCTAACGACCGTCACGTCAAGCTTTAGCCGGCACATTAGATATTCCGGTGGTCAGTCCAATCTGAAAAACGACCTTTTTCTCTTCACTTCACTTCAATCGGTTTACAAAGTTTGATAAATCAGTATCCAATTTACTGATCCTTCAATAAAATTGGCACAACGAAATTTTTTTTTTTTTTTTTTTTTTTTTTTTTTTTTTTTTTTTTTTTTTCCGGGTCAAACTCCTAAGCTCACAAGCTGCATTTGTTTGTCGTTTCTGTTTTCCCCTCTTCTTTAAATAAATTGTGCATAAAACAATTATAAACATAGACGATATTGAAACAGCACCTACCAGTACAAATGCACAGAGACCAAAATTTCCGCATCACTTAACAGATAATTTATCCGAAAGATTCCTCTGACCAATGAGTTCTACATAGAAATATACGTTAGCAGATTGGAAAGATCAAGGAGTGCGATCACGACCTTGGTGAGGTGAGCTGTCTCAGATTATACTTAGACAGCTCCTTGTACTTCTCGACAACCCCGATCAAGCAAATGGTCTGAAGTTAAAGGAGGGAATGGAAAAAAAAATAAAAATTAGAGATATACACAACACAGCATATTCTAAAAAGAAAAAAGAAAATTGCTGGCTTCCGCCGACACATCTGCCCAAAGTTCGAAATTTCAGTATTCAAACTTGAAATGAGGTGAAAAAGCTTGCAGCTCAATTTTTGCTGGTACGCTAAAGCTTTTGCTGTCTAGCCCATCTTCATCATACGACGGAAAATACACGGAAGAAAACTGAATATATCTTTCATGAAACCCTATATTCTGTTTAATCTCTCATCACTCAAAATCTGAAAACTAACAAATTATGTATGCACTCCCCTGCATTTTTGGTCTCAAGCATCAAATGATGCAGCATATCCTAATCACAAACATGGCGAGATAACCTTTCTCTTAACCAACTTTTGGCTTTCAAATAAGGCATGACATTGGTTTAACCTTCTTATCAAATGAGTTATGCTAATTATACTCAACGCTGAACAACAAACTAAATCATATCCCACTTCATGAGGTCAGTCATACGAATCCTTTTACATCATAGAGTCAAGTTGCCAACTATATCCTCTAAAAGAGAAAAAAAAAAAATTAAATTTACTGCACCTAACCAACACTTTTATTTATATTTACTTAGAAGGATGTGATTAAAACGTACTTTGACCTCATGCATCTATCAACAAATATACGTCTGTCCACAGATGAACTCTGCCACATGATTAGCAACGAACATTTACCATTTTCAAAGTCTAGGCTATTGAAGTAGTGAACCGTTACATGCACTCAAGACAGATAAATAAAGAACTTAGAAAAACATACTTACAAGATGGATTGATAGCTAAAAATTCTAAGACAGGAGGAAAGGATTATCTGACCTTGACAATCTGAACCACAATGCTTTTATCGGGATTATTGAGATCAACTTTATGTGGCCCAGGAACAGATTTTGCAACTGAGTTTATGATTTTCATCCGGTCGATCCCACTATTTGCCCGCGCGTCATACAATACAGCAAACTGCCCAGAGAATTTACACTGTCATTGACCTTGTTATAAATCAAAAAGTTCAGAGTAATTATAACCAAAGCTCCTTTCATGAAGGTGGCTTAAGCTGCAAATCATTCTTTTACCAGAAAAAGAAGAGTGACGTGAAAAAACAAATCAAGCATACTATAAGAAAAAAAGAAAATACTTAATAAAAGACAGACAGCAGTATCTTCTCATAGAGACCACCATGGCAAACAACACTAGTTCCCTAATAGTTCCCTCGCGGTTCCTCATTTGGGTTGTAAGACTTTATAACCAAATCCTTATTAAGATACTTTGAGAGTGCAAAGCAGATTGACAAGAAGAGTATTTCAGAAACATTTTGTATCTAGTAAATTTGCCTTCACCTTGCCAGAGCATAGAAGATTGATTACATGTCAGATCCTTGTATTTTGCAGCTTTTTATTAGCTGAAGAGGGCATGTGCAGCAGAAAACCCACTAACACATGAACTGTTATTCCACCAGCACCATGAGTTACGGTACAGAATGAAAGAAAAGGAGGATCGTGATAAGTGATATAATATACATAGTCAAACCCTTAAAGACGCAGATTGTGAGGGAAAGAACAATACTCTTGACACAATTTGACACTAGAGAGGAACTACTGTGGCAATTTAGTAGAATGCAATTTCAACATTTTGCTTGTCCTCATAATCACGCTACTACATGCTACTATTTTAGGACACAGGCCTACTGACTTTGGTGCTGAGCAGTTTATTTTCCTGACAACTGTGCTGCTACATGTAGCCTAACATAAAATCTTGAATACGATTAACATTAATGTTAAACAAGAAGCATCACAAATTAATAATCTTGCTTATATTGTGTATTAGAATACCCATTTGGTCACAATCCTTTACATTTATCATATCTAAGTTACATGTAATGATGACTTTTTTCTGTAAGTAATTTCACCTGATAATCTCCCTCGGATGATTTGCTTTGTGTTCATTCAGGCAATAATCACATCAGCAGTTCAAAGAAATGACATGTAATTGCCTCAATTATTATGTCAATTTTTTGTAGCTAAGTCACACAATATTCAATTATGTAGGAAAGGTTAGGCATACAAAATGAATAAAAGCTACAATATACCTTCTGGGGGTGATCAGTTTCGAGTGGAAAGTATTTTGTCACAAGGGGTTTGATTGCTTTTGAGATTTCTTCTTCTGAAGCATAGCAAGCAACTTCAACTGGTAAGACTCTCAAAATGAACCTATAAAAATTTTGAAGCGAATATCAGCAGTGCTTTCGGTATGATTGTGATAGGACAGCATTTCAAAAATGCATGAGGTTGATAGAATCCAGCCAAAAGCTAATAAACATGGGGACCTTGACATATGTTTCCGTGTTGATGCAGCTGATTGCATGATGTGCTGGACTATATCTCTGGGCCCAGGGTCACGACCCTGCTTCCGCATTTGGATAAAGATGACCCCATTACAACCAGAATCAAGGGTCACAAATCGCCTCTGTTAAATACAATAGAAGTTTCTCGTCAGAACAGATAAATTTAAATGATAGGTACACTATGGCCAACTAAATAATATTTGAGTTTGAAGATATGTCAGACTTGCCAAGGCATAAAATCAACAATAGTAAAGGATGGGATTAAAAGAAACAGGAAAAAATTCCGGCACATGCCAACTGCTAATTCTGCAAAAGAATTAAAACCAAAAAGAAAAATGACCTTAAAAATTTGAAAAACGACTACAAATTATGAACTCCAAGGATAAAATTTTGGGAAAGATAAAGAAGTAATGAGAATGCATATGAGCATAGGTGCAAGTAGAAGCACGTAGACATGTGACTCTCAACTAGGAAACAGAGAGACAGATGCTACATCAGATACTTCTCATTCTCAAATCTTAGCTAAGTAACAGAATACTTGTTGCAAGACTAACCGTATTACTGCTTGTCAATGTAAATATCAGAATTAAACCAACATGCTTGTCGGCATTCACTAAGGACAAAACAAATGGCTATTGGAAAGAAATTCCAAACATCATCATTTAGAGTAAGCATTATGTCAAGCAACTTTGGGAGCTTGGACAAAGAATATCTCATTTGTGGTATGAAGCAATTGTTCACAGGTAAAAGAGCTCAAGAATGATTATTCAACAACAGTGACTAGCTTTCAAAGACTTGATGTTGAAAAAGCAATTCACAGGGCTTGTCAACCAGACTTAATATCATATTTGAGCAACTTGGGGGCAGGGAAGAAGTTGAGCAATTTGAGAGCAGGATAAGGAGTTGAACAGCGTTGACAAGTACAGCA
Organism: Eucalyptus tenuipes; assembly: GCA_014182365.1. Lineage (NCBI taxonomy): Eukaryota > Viridiplantae > Streptophyta > Magnoliopsida > Myrtales > Myrtaceae > Eucalyptus > Eucalyptus tenuipes. Next base: position 33,241,784 of record CM024538.1, on the reverse strand, counting down.
ATGACAAATAAATTATTGACACAAGGTATGTATATGAAAGTTGGTTTTGGCATGTCTGTCCGCCCATTCCCCCTCCCCCTTTTTCCCCCAATGAAGATCCTTGCATAGTCAACTTGCAGCCGAATAAACTCATTCATGACATATCAAAACATAATTCCGTCCCCCAAATTTAGGCTTTTGTTTCTGAATATTCATGAAAAGAAGCAACGATATATCCACTGATATAGATATTAGCAAGAGAAGAATGAAACATAGATCACATGGGATTAGCAGAAAAACAAGAAATGTGGAAAAGGAAGTAGGTAAACCAGCATAAATTAACAGAATGGAGTTCGTTCAAAGATTCATCCATCCTGACAATATGAAAACTTCATCTCCTCTAGTTAAAAACCACAGCTCTACTCCATATGAAGGCAAATCTATTATTCATTCTCATATACCTTGTTCTTATCTCCCAGTTCTTTGATTTCATCTTCAATCAGCTTATCAATGGACTTCTCCTCTTTGTTGTCTTTCAAAGAACACTTGGACGAACAATTCTCTAGGCACTGTTTCTCTGAAGGTGGCTCACCAGCTCCACCGCATTGTTCTTCCGGTGTTTCAGCAGTTTTGTCATGACTTTGCTTATCATCCTTCTGATGTTCGGAGTTCTCACCTCTAGAATTTCCTGGATCAACCTGTTCGCCTGTATGAGCCTCAGATTCATTTTCACCACTTTTGTCTTCCCCATCATCATCATCGTCATCATCCTCCTCATCACTAGATGATTCAGATTCAGAGTAACTAAATTTGATCTTCTTATTCGCTGGTTTGGAGACTGCTTCTGCAGGTTTTGAGGTTGTGCCATTTCCATAGAGTAGCTCTTCGAAGAACTACAAAAATGAGAGGAAAAGCCCTTAGGCGTTATGACCACCAATTCATACACAATAAATTCACAGAATCCTATTCTTTATTTTGATATAAGAAGCTAAAAAAAGAACTGATGTTGGGGGATCCCTAGACATAAAACAATAACCTGTGCCAGGAACTCAACATCCCCACCAAAGGATCAAGTAACAGGACTAGGAATTGTTACACAAGGTTCACCTAGCAAGGAGGTCAAAACTTAAAAACTGCTCCCCAAGGCATTTGCAAAGACCTATTGCACTATAGTTTCAGCAACAAGAGCAGTCTACAGATACCTTACGAGAATAACAGAAAGTACATAAAGATGACTACTAATATGTATATAGATATAGTGCAGTGTTCGCTCTAGGGAAATACCAAAAGTATAGGGGATGCCCGATCATTTCATACAGAAAGAAGACAACCTTTTGGTTAGATTTATCTTGATCAACATTTCGAGACTCTTGCAAATCACCTGCTTCAGAACATGTTTCAAGGCACACAAGGTGACATCTCCTAGATATCCTACTCCTTTAATTCCAAATTAAAACACTACAAAATAAGGAATCTCTTTGCTTTGGCTTCTAAGAGTTCGCCTTGACTCCAATGCTCGTTGTGATTCCATAGCAAGAGAAAACCGCAAGTTGCTTTTATGATTATCTTCCTTCTGTAACACAAATGTGCAGCACGCTTTATAAAAAATTGCTGAATCGAGAACTGAATTGATCGGTGCCACTTCATTTCTCTAATGAGCTTAGTAGAATCTCAAAGAGCCTCCAACGTCTGAGGCGAACAGATACTTAATGCAACACAAGGAAAAGTCGAACACAGTAACAACGAAGAAACAGAATCACCGAAGGATCACGGCACAGCGAGAAAGAGCACTGAGCTCAAAAGGATTAACCAAAGATGCGAACCAAAAAAGGAAAACGCCAAGTTGCGACTTGTCAAGTCGACATACAGAGTCAATAACGTTGATGGCTTCGCCAGAGGCTTGCCCTTCCCTGCCGCCGTCGCAAGTGATGAAGAAGCCCTGCACGCCGGGACGCAGCGGATACGATCCCTTCTTCCTCACCGGCCTCTGAAACAAGCGAATCAACAAGGAGCGGAAAGAGAAGAGAGGAGGGAAAAATCAGCCGAGGGTTACGCAACGAACGAGCGAGTAGAAAATCAAGCGCAGGAAACAATCGACACGGGTTGACCGTCGAGAGAACACGAGAACGGACGTTGTGAGGGAGGTAGTGCTTCCTCTTCTTGCCCTTCGCGCCATCGCCGCCGGCGGTTGCGGGCTTCGGCTTGCCGTCGGTGGCCATCACCGCGAGCTTCGACTCTGCTTTTGCTCTCGGTTTTCTGTTACGGGCGCTTCGCGAGGGTTCTGGCTGGGAGGTTGACGGTGATGGCTGAGGAGAGAATAGAGCGGGTCGGGCCGAGTATGCAATTCTGGGCCTGAATATTAGGCCCTCTGATTACTCGCACGTTGCAATTAATTGAATTTTCAAAAATCTTAGGTAAAAAGTTGTTTTTTTCCTTTTTGTCGAAAGGTAAAAAGATATTGATAAATATAAAATCTGATGAGTGTCCGACATCGAGCAGACAGCATGGATATTCCACATTTCTCTCCCTCTTTTTTTTTTTTTGGGATATGTTCGGTAGAAGTCACAAAACTCATCGAAAGTGCGATTGAGTCACCAAAAACTTACAAAAAGTGCGAATCAGTTAAAACTTATCGAGTTGGTTGATTGAGTCACAAAGTTAACACCGTTAGCTTTTTTTTCCGTTAAAAATGCTGACGTGGCATTTTAAATAATCTTTTATTTTCCACGTGGATTTTTTAAATTATTTTTTATTCATTTTAAAAAAATTATTTAAAAACTAAAAAATTAGATTTATTCATTTTATCTTATTTTCACCAAAAACTAAAAAGAAAAATTCAAAAAATTATTTTTAAAAATTGTTTAAAAAAATCAAGGTCCTCTCTCCCGCCGTCGGAGATTTTTTTTTTAAAAAATTGTTTAAAAATTATTATTTTTTAAAATAAAAAATTATTTTTAAAATTATTTTTTTAAAAATTGTTTAAAATTATTTTAAAATTTTTTATAAAATTATTGTTTAAGAAATTGTTTAATTTTTTTTAATTTTTTAAAAATTTTTTTTATATTTTAAAAAATATTGTTGAAAATTATTATTATTTTTTAAATTATTTTTAAAAATTATTTTTTAAAATTTGTTTTTATTTTTTAAAAATTTGTTTAAAAATTATTTTTTTACTTTTTTTAAATAAATTTAGATTTTCATTTTTAATTTTTCATCTAATTTTTAAAGATTTTGAATAAAAAATAATTAAAAAAAACCATTTGAAAAATAAAAAAATTCATTTCAAATATAACGTCGGTGCGCCACGTCAATAAATTCCATTAGTAAATCTAACGATATTAACTTTAGGACTTAATTGAACCAACTCGATGAGTTTTAGGACTGATTGCACTTTTTGTAAGTTTTAGGACTCAAGACTTTCTTAACAAGTTTTAAGACTCCCGCTGAACATATCCCTTTTTTTTTTTTTCCCTCTTTTACCCCGATCGCTTTCGGAATTTTTCTCAAAGAAAAGAAATTAATAAATATAGAGAGGAGAATAGCTGATTTTAAGAAACTGGAGGTGGCAGAGAGAATCAAATCTTTATCACAAGGTCATTCAAAATTGGAGCACTAATATACAACAGAACAAAGCCAATCCAATGAACATATGGTAATATGAACAGAATATACCTAGACTTAAAGAAATGCATGATGGGCATGCGCTGAATTTACAAGGCCTGTAATATGAACAAATTGTGATGTTCTAAGGCATCTGTACGCTATCCACAGTGTTGGGTGGCAGTGGTGTCGACGAATGCGAGGCCGCAAGGAGGGCGGCTCCGAGGCCCGAACCGTCTTCGGTGACTTCAAGAACAAGGTGTTGCGCGACGTCTTCCCCCAAGATCTCTCTCAAGGCTTCAAGCAGATATTCTCTGAACATGGTGTAGCTGGTGTACAAACTGCCTTCTATCGCCACGACCGTTCTTCTCATCCTGGCATCTCCTCTACTTCTGCTGCCGGTGATGCTTCCACCATCCCGACCTTGTTTTCTTCAAGATCCCCACAATACCGGCAGCAGCCAGGCGAGCAGCTCTGCAGGTTACTATGTCGCATACCTTCACAATCAGCTTCCGTACTTTTTTAGGGACTTCTGGAACCTGAAATGATAAGGCACAAAAGAGAAATGGAAAATTTGAATCCCAAGAACCCAACACGAAAAGACTCAACAGGAGAAGACCACAAAAAAAGGCTCAGCCACATTTCAAACTACTTACTTCCAGCATCTCTCTCCATTTTTCATCTACTCCTCTCAAATCTGGGGAGTTATCTTCGTGCATAGCAGCCATTAATGGAGTTCTGGAATAATAATAAATTGAGCAGCTTGCATCAATGAAACAAAGTATGGAGGTCATAACAGAGGCCAAATATTCCCAAGCCATTTTTCATCCTAAGTCCATGGCGACGAATGAGACGTCGATGTCATATCAGAAGTGATTTGTTGGATTTATACATATTCTTGCCCCAAGAGTTTGAGAGTTTACAACAGTATTAAAGAACTTCAGGTATTTCAGCATTCACAAGTATTTCATTTCTGGGAAACCACCAGAAATTCAGAAGACTTGAACCATGACATCAACTTATCAGCAGGTGGACATAAACTTCCATTCCAGACTAAAAGTGCAAGAATCATGCAACCGTATGATCGAATGCTATGTTGACAAAATTAAACTAGTTGCTTTAAAAACCAAAATGCATCTGCTACATTCCCTAAAAAGCTTTCCTTATTTGGTACAAACCATTACAAACATTTCTGAAAGTATTATAAATGTGTATTTGTTGATATCAATACGACTAATTTTGACACTTACACACTCACTTCCTAAAGGACAATTGCATGCCTGATCCTTTCACGCCCACATACACAGGCACATGAAATATGTTATTCTTTGCACTACTCACACTGGCCCTTACATAAACATAATTAAAGAATCCAGAAATTAATCATGAAAGGACAGCTTAACTATCACAGAGAGAGAAAGAGAGAGAGAGAGAGAGAGAGAGAGAGAGAGAGAGTACCTCAGAATGAAAGGAATTGACAATTTTGATGAAAAAGCACTGAAAATATCAGACTCTTGGGACATCCTGAGAATCACTCTCCTCACAATTTCTCCCAGATACATTCCAGATATCATTTTTTCAAAACCCTGCAGCAAATGTCTTGGTCTTACATTAACCGAGCAGGAAAGACACAGATATAACTGAACAAACAAGATCTACCTGTTCGTTGGGGTTGGGACTCTCAGCATCTAAATCAGTATCAAAAGAAGTCCTCGGTAGATGAGAAGACCAGAAACTTCCCCATTCCATGTTCACAACCTATAGAGAGGAACAAGCACCATGAGTAATCAAGATATAAAGCCAGTCACAGTAATATGTGACTAACGGTAAATTCAAATCATACCATAAACCCAGAAGTCGTAACAAGACCCTGGCATTTGATAATTGCATCTGTTCGCTCAACATAGCAGGCATTTGTACCCGTTCCGATGACCACTGAAGCAACCGTGTCTGGATCATGATAATGTCCTAGAGCTAGTGTTCCAACCGTGTCATTCACCTGCTCAACAGAAAACAAGATTTCCATGATGTCATATACATTGTTTGAAGAGGATAATTTTGGATTCTGTAAAGTGCAAATGCTATTCAAGTTCAAGCCAAAAATAGGCCAAACAACTTTTTAAAATCAACCCATATCATGCGCTATGCTAAATAGTATGCTAGATTGCTGGAGAAACATTTTAATCCTCCCTCCTAGGAACATGGAAACACAGACAAAAGAACATAGCCTTTTTTTAATTTATGAAATTCCCAATCCCCATCCATCATACTGCTTCTCAAGCATGCCAAGAATGTGAGGGGCTCACATTTCTCAGTCAAGCAAAAAAAAACGGTATGTTTAAGTGAGGTAATAATAGCAGATTGAAAGTACACAAACTCAGCTGAATAGAATATTAGTCATATTAATCAATCAACAAACCAAACTAGTATGCAGAAACTAAACCACCAATATCCATATCCAAAAGTTCAAGCAACATGAGTGGAATGGTGTAGATTTTATTTTACTTTAGAGAGATAATTCCACAAACTAATAAGGAAAATATTCGTGGACAAAGGAATAGAGATTACCAACACTACAACTCGCATATTTAGGCCATTCCTTGTCAATGCCAGTTGTAAACTTTCAGCGATATCTTTTCCAACCTGAAAATGAATCAAATAGTTACAAAACAAAGTTACTTGTCCAATAGAAAATAAGAGCTTAGAAAATCTCCATAGGTTTTAAGAAATCCTGATATGTACAAAGCAAGAACCAAAACCAATAGGATTGCCACATGAATATCTCTTTCCAATGTCAACTATATACAATGCCCAGGCTAAAAACCGGGCAACGCAATGTCTGACGCTCAGCTCATGCAAAACATTTCACAGATCTTCTCACACATAACCAAGTGACCACGAATTTATTCTATAAATTATAATCGTCTAAAGTCAAAATTTTCCATGATTCTATTGTACTGATGACTAAAGAGACAAACCGTGTCATGAATGGCAAATCCCTGTGTCCATCTCATTAAAATCCCAGATGAAACAGAAGTTTGCTTCACAGGAAATGAGACCGTGAATCCAAGTTCCCTTCTTTTCTCTGGTGAATATCCAGAACTGTTCTCTTTTCTCTCAACAAATTCCTTTAATGAAGTGGCTATAAAGTCAAAAAGATCCTGCAACAAAGGCACGGATTAGTCTTCAAATGAAGCAAATTGGAAGGATTCAATTAGCATGCTGTTAAAACATTCAAGATCCTCATTGAGTCACCTTGCTTGTACTGGTCATCAAATCTTGGGGAATGCTTTGTTGTTCCACAGAATGAGGCAAGATTGAGGACCTTCTGCCTCCCAGCTGAACCTGGAGGACCCTAAAATCGGTGCCCCCAAGATCAAGTGCATAATAAATTCCTTTCTCATCCCTAAAAAAAGAAAACCAAAAAATACAGATGAAGCGCCAAAACTATGTAGGGAGTGAATGTAGACTTGACTTGCACAGAAAAAAACGATGAGAAATTAAGGGGGGGAACAATATCAAATTGTCTCGACATCCATAAACTGATCCTCAAGAAAATGACCTCTAATATTTCCAAGTTGGCAGTTGCCAAGTGTGCAACTAAAGCACATTGATTTGGCCTACACCAAGTAGTTTGTAGAGATCTCCGTTCAACAATATATACGACATTTATAAATAGAAGAAGAATTAACACTAGCAAGTCCAAACTAAAGTCTGTCTAACATAATTTTTTTCAAGAATTATGAACAACATCACTAGCTATCCAAACGAAATCCCTCTACTATTTGTTTCTCTGAATCCCAAATATCATTCAACGAATATGAGTAGCAACGAACTAAAACCTTCCTTAAAACGATACAGTTCAAATAAGATAAATCAAATCACCTATGAATAAAGAGGAATAGAAATATTATCTTTGATGCTTTGAACCATTACACGAAAAGTTTAAAACAAAGATATTCCAAAATAAAAGGGACAAAGAGATTGATTCCTCCATGACGAATGTCAAAACAGAAGATTGCTAGACAGATATCTTAATAAAGGGATGTTGCCATGACACCTCCAAGATAAAAGAAAGTAGTGTCGATATCATCTGGAAGAAAGCACTCACGGGAAAAAAGCAACTTTTGTAGGAAAAGGATAATGGAATAGAAACAACAACGAAAAAAAAGGCAATTGCCTGAAAAGGGTATTGGCCATAAAGGAACAAGAGATTATTTCATGAAAAACAATGACCTCACCTAGTGAAGAATTTTAGCTCATGCTAGTATAAACAACAGGGACAACTTTTGGGCTTTATATAGATTGAGCATCGACAAAAAATACGGGAAAAAAGGCCTAGAATAAAACAGAACAAAGTTAAGCAAATAAAAAACCCGAAACATCAAAGAATATAGTGTTCTAACTCCTCAGCGTGCTGATTCTTCACACAAGGGATGAAAAATGCAACAATGCAATAGACCGACCAACATTAGTACAAGTAGTTACACGCCACAACACAACAAGAACCCAAATAAGAATGGCAATATCATCGGGATCAATGATGAAAAACGCCCTGCTGCGTACAGAATACGGATCATTAGGAAAACAATAAAATTGGGGAAAATCCAGAATAGCCACCGAAAGTAGAGAGCACCTCACACTACAAGCGCCGCCCATTAGGTAGCTATCGAACTCATTATATCCATGCATTCTATTGTACGCCCGCTAGAAAAAGAATATAAGGCCGGAGACCGATCGTGGAATCTCTCTTTCACTAAACAATTCAAACACCAAAATCCAGTGAAACTGCTAAAAAAAAAAGAAAACTGACTCCTGATGCAACAAAAGCTCATTTGAGCACTAAAACTGGACCCAAAGTCTAGCTAAACAACTTCAACTTCGTCGAAATAAATTCATTAACAAAGACGCGTAAGAAAGTTGGTGGAGACACGAGTAAAGTACCCATTGGGGAGAGTATCGACGAAAGTGAGCAACATCTTGAGCTTCGAGCCACCCTCAGAGGCCAAGCCCGCGTGCATCTCAACGGCCATAGCATCCACCACCTGCCTCAGCCTCCCCACCGGCGTCTCGCACGCCTCCTCGAGCTCCCTCAACACTCCCAAAACCCTCCTCCACCTCCTCCCGCTCCTCACCCTCCTGCCCACCGCCACCCCCGCCACCGCCACCGCCGCCACCGCCACCAACCCCACCACCGCCATCGCCCCCACCCCGATCCTCCCCATCGCCCCGCACCGCGTCCCCTTCACGGCCTCCGCCGCGGCGCCGCCGCCGTCGCCAATCACAACCACGATCGGTCCCCGAGGCTCCCCCTCCCCCACCTTAGAGCGCCTCGTCAGGCGAGCGATTCATCGCGTCCCTCTCAGTCCTCTCTCTAGTCGCCGTCGCGGCGGCGCGGAGCCGCGTCCCTCCCCGGCGTCGCCGCGACGGTTCGATGCGGGGAGAGGAGGGGCGGCTCGTGATCATGCAAAGCCGAGGCGTTATCGTCGAGCGCTGCTCTCCTTTATAGCTGGAGCAAGCGAGGTGCAAGGGCGAGAGAGAGTCCGTTGCGAGGTCGAGCGCGACGGCGATCGTCGGAGGAGGGAAGGGAAGGGAAGGAGGGTGGCGGCGATTTCTCCTTTTTCGCGGCGAAGAGTCGCCGGGAAAAGAAATGACCCGTTCGAAGGAAGGCCGAAAAAGCGAGAAGTTAGAGAGAGAGAGAGAGAGAGGGAAGGAGAGGGATTTCCTCTTGCAGTAAACGGTGTTGGAAAGCGAACTGAAAAGCTACTTATACATGCCGCGGAAAGACGGTTTTGCCCTTTGATTTCTTGAAAATGGCGGATTTGCTCTGCTGTCCTCCCACGAGGGATGATCGAACACCGCCCAACTTGTGAAATAAATGACAAAAGCCATAAAAAAATCTCCCTAAATTTTGAGTAGTGTAAAATATTTGCCCTAAATTTATTCTATGATATAAAAAATCTCAAATTTATAATTATTTTACAAATTTACCCTTTATTAAAATTCTGTCGATGAAAATTGTTTTGCTTATATGGACGTCAAAGAGCAAATGGTATTGACATGCCTATCTTAAATGAAATATAAAAACATTATTTTGATTGAAAGATCATCTAATCAAACCTTGATGGGTGATAAATATATTATGTAAATATATAAATATATCACATGAATATAATTTTAAGATTTTTTATGTCATGATAAAAATTTGGGATAAGTACGTCACAGTATACATAATTTAGAGTTTTTTATATCACCAAAAAAAAAGTATAATATAGGATTTTTGTGGCTTTTCCCCTGAAATAAATGGAGCTCTTGTCTTATTTTTATTCTTTTGTACATATTAGCCTTTTCGTTTTTGATAAATAAAGTGAAAATAAGAAACGTACTAAATAATCGCATCTTGATAAGTAAAGTGTGTTGACTCCCCCACCCAACTTGCTAGGTTAAGGTACATGGTCTCATCGAGTGGTTTCAAATAAAGTTAAGTGACATCCTCATGCGCGTGTTAAGCAAACAAATCAACACGTACCTAAAAGTCGGTCCTTAGGTACTCTTTTCATGCGCTGGCTCATGGGCATCAGATTTGATTGAATATTGTGGAAAAATGTTGCTGAAGTATTATAATGAGTTGAAATTGTCGAATCTAAATTTTAAATTAGATTATACATCGTGAGATATGTATAAAATAATTCATAATTTTTTTTAATATCTACTAAATCTCATTATTGATTCAATTCATCGACTCGTTATATATAAATATATAGTGAAATTGTAATCATGATGATTGGGATGTCTAACCAACGAGTGTTCCCGATCAAATATAATCTACAAGGAAGGAATTCAATTTTCAAAAAATCGGAATACAGTGAAACGAAAAAAGGTTATATTTTCTCAATCGATTTTGTCAACGAGAACAGGAGTGGGGGCGGGCAACGGACAGGAGGTTTGACTTATAGCGGGGTGGAGGGGTCGGTGTGGGAGTCGCCACTGACGTTTGGAGATATTTACAGGTTTGGGCTGTGGGGCGGGTGGGATTCGGGAAGGTCGGTTTACTGCTTTGTTTGACTTCGATTTGATTAAGGAATAAGACTTTGCCCAATTAGCGGAGAGGCTGCCCGAACCTCGTGCCGTTTAATTTCGAATTAGTGCACATAACGATGCGATTTTTTCCTTCCACAGCGTGTCCTTCCATGCGCTTCTCTAAACTACGCCGCACGTGTCGGTCAACGGGCGAGTCGCCCATCATCCCTTTAGAAATGCCCAATTTATATCCTTGCTCATTTTGCGGTGTTCCTTTTTGATTTTATAATTTCTCGCTCTTTTTTTACATGGATTTTCGAAATTATGGGTCAGCTAGTTTTAATGAATCCACATAAATTACCAATTTTTCATATATCGATTTACTTCTAGGTCAATTCAAATAAGAGATTTCATACCGTTTCGAATACGAGATTCATTGCTCACAACTTGAATATTCGGCACTCGGACACCTTTAATTTCCAGCTAAGCACCAACCCGCCTTTTGCTTTTCAAGATTAGACTGCTTGCGATGTGCAACTCGGTCGAAATTCTCGTGATGGCAGATTCATTTCATTCTCAACTTTTTGTCCAATCACAGCTTAAATTCTTCCTGGCGGGACCCGAAGAAGAAAAAGAGTTCCGGATTCGTCCCCAAACAGACCGTCCGCGAAGCTTGATGAAAGGGGGAGAGAGCATCACTCGAACGTCGACATGATTTTTTTGACTTTGACCAGAGGGGTGAATCTCTTGCTCGTAGCATCCGTTCGGCCTGAAAAGAAAACGCGGCGCTTTATCGTAACAAACCCCAAAAATTAAACGAAATCGAACGATGGGGAAGCCCGAATTTTCCACTGTCGCTTTCGGGGACCACCTGGGATGACTCGTTGACAGCCCGAGAAAATGGAAAAAAAATAATAATTAGGACAACCGACGACCGAGCCCTGTTTGACGTAACGTCGATCCTTCTTCTCTCTCTCAAATCGCTCCCTTTCGCGCTACAGAGAGGGAAGAAAGGAGGCGTGCTTCAATTGAATTTGGCTTTTGGATGTATGGAGACAGAGGCTCCGACAGATCGTGTCAACGATAAAAGAATCGATTAAATCAGTCAATTTGGAAGAACTTAGGGGAATCTAGAACAGGCCGAAAGCCAAGATTTGACTGATGAATTCTTTCGTCCTTTGGTTACCAAACCCTTTGCTTTGCCTTTCTTTATTCTTTGGCACGGCGTGAGTACTTACCTAACATATTTGCTAAACCTGCATGCCGGTCAAATGTTGATGTGCCTCGTCCTTTCATATCGTGGCTACAAATTCATACCTTGGCGATGAAATGGTCCGACAAATTCGTCAGTCAATTTTTGTACACCACCGGCAACTACATAGATATACTCAAATTCCTGATCGAGGAGAGGAGACGAGAAGCTAAAGGGGTTTCCAACACCCCTTACGGTGTTGAGTATCGATAGCCAATCGAGGTTAATGGAGGTGTTGGAATATATAAATATTAAACAACACTTTTATTTAATAATTAAAGCTTTTAAAACAGATGATTATGGTCTCATAAATTCTCACATGGTATCAGAATTTAAAATCCCCAATTCAAATCTTACCAAGCTCCATTTACCTTTCTAATTAAATATTTCCACACTTAGTATTAGGCAAAAATACCGGACTAATTATGAGGGGGAGTGTTAGAATATATAAATATTAAATAACGTTTTCATCTAATAACTTAAACTTTTGGAACAGTTAGTAGTGATCCCACCAAATCTCACAACACATCCAACGATATAAGATTTTGCGAGATTACCGCAAATTGTTTCAAAATATTAAGTTATTAGATAAAGGTGTATGAGATTTAGTGAGACAATTGCCAACCATTCGAAAAATTTAAGTTATTAGATAAATGCGTGATTTAATATTTATATATTTTAATGAGGGGATCATTAGTCTCCCTTAATCGCTTGATATTCGATGCAATTCCTAAGTGATCTAAGTATAAAAATAAAATCGGGGCATCCATGCACCATGCAGGAAAATGACATATATAATCGGACTCTTAAAGCGAGTAATAAATTCGAAGCGCAGGCGGCATGGAGGACCCGATCTCCATCTCGACCGCCAAGACTAAATAAAATTTCTTCTGAATTCCACGTGGGACCGAGCCGCCTCGTTGCATTTTCAAACGAGATGGTAAGGAAAAGAAGACAAGTCACGACCTCCTGTCGACACGCCCTTCGGCCTGCAAGAACGCGGAACGAGTGGTCGGATCGCGATTTCAGGGGAGGCAGAGGGGCAAAAGAGGGAAAGTGGGGAAAAGAGTGGGGAGGAGTCAGCAATGGTCCTTTGCCTTTTGGGGCTTCGGTGGCACTTTGCTATTTTCCGTATAAACAAGAGGAGGGGAGAGGAGGGACTACTGACTGGGACTGAGCATTAGCGGACGAACGGCGACGGGTCCTGCGTATCCGCCGCCGTACATCCGCCAGCTGTCCTCCGCTAAAACTCCAGCTGTGTTTTCTCGCTTCTCCAAAACCAGGAAAAAGCACATGGGAAAGCTCCCCCTCACCACCCACTCACGAGCCTCGGTGGTACCAACCTTGGCCACCGCGATCCTCTCCATTTTCACACGAGGTTTGTTCAGACCGCACTGTCCGGTTCTCATCGATCTTGGATGAGATCTCTTTGTTGACAGGCAATCATGCCGGCTGCCGAGGGCGTGTAAATTTTATGGTGAAAAAGTGAGAATTCGAATTCACACTGGCGCCAGGATCCCAAGTCCGCCTGCCTGAGGTCCCAGTGCCCGGATGTTGGGGTCCCAGCACTAGGGCATCGAGTTCCCCGACCGACCCAAGAGGCCCAAGGGCTTGGGTGGGTCAAAACTTAATTTTTCTCAAGATTTTCATGTCGATGAATAGAATCACGATGGTGACAAAATCCCAATAACACTTTTTGCTAAATAATCAAAATCCATATTATTGGGTTCCTCTTCTTGATACGGGAAAATTGTAAATTAGATTATCATTTTTTGTAATAATTTAATTTTACACCAAACCAAACGAGGCTAGAACAATTCAAACCTAATGCGGCAGTCAACAAAGTTGCTTGCGATGTTCTTGAAGCAATGATGAACCTACTTCTTTTTCCAGAAAAATAAATTCGATCCAATATTGATATAAGCAATGAAAGAATTCGAAACAAAGGACAACCATTAACCAGTTAAAATAAGGTTGATGTCCAGTGATATGGTCAATATAGGTCATGGCCCACGATGAACACAGTGCAAAACAACGTGATGTGCCACACTCGTTCGCCCATAAGAAACTATTTTGATTAAATTTATGGGTGTGCGCCAACTTTGATCTATGGCCAATGGCCAATCCGCAGTGCCCCCCCGGAAGTGCTGCTGCTACATGGAGCTAGTGACGATTACAGATGACGACTCGTGCTTGACGTCTCCACTTTTATCAAAAGGTTGAACCCTGGCCAAAGGAAATAAAATAAGATCCTCCATCAGATTCATGGTCATGCATCCGTCGTATCCCCGCGCAATTCCTTTTCTAGTAAAGTTCCGCTGCTTAATCTTGCTCCTCGAAGGCTTGAATATGGAGGAAAAGAGGTGGTTAATATGCTAAGAAGACCTTTTCATGTAATGGTCAGATAATTGTGTCGGAGTAATATAATTGCACTTTGATCGGTCCAAATTGATCGCACATGACGGCGTCCATCAAGCACGTCATTTTTACTCCATTGGAATCCAGATAAAGGAACTAGTTAGTCGAGGAAGTTCAAGCAACTCGACCGAAAAACATATAAACAGAAAATAAAAATAAAAATCAAGGGATTTGATCGAGGGTCGAAAGGGTAATTTCTTGCCCTCCAGCATGGAACGCTAATGCATGTAGGCGATCGGGAGAGAATTCATCATTGAAAAGGGGGAAGAGAAAAAGAAAAAAACTCGAGAGCATGAAAAAGGGGGCCTCAGGTCAAGATTAGGGACGATTCGATTGGACAAACCCTGCCGACCAAAAAGCGCAGATCTTGATGGGCCGGTTTATCTCTCCCTCTCGAGATATCAGTGTCCCGAGAGAGCTTTTTCCACCAAAAATAAAAAAATAAATGAAATAAATTTCCCGATTGGTTGAAATCGTTTTGGCAACGCACGAAGAAGAGCCATTCTTTTTCCCCCCTCCCCAAAAAACCTTTCTCTCGAAAAGACTCGAACAGTTGCGAGGTCGAAATCGACCGGAAGTGGGGGCCGCTTTTCGGGGCCATCCACATGAGAGCCCGTGGCACGGGATTGGCCGACCGAAAGACGCCAAAGCCTCGGCGAATCGTCTCGCTCTATTATCGCCCGCGACTTTTTTTAGCGGCTCGCGACTTTCCTAAGTTTCCTTCACCCCCATGATGGGCGACCACGAGGGGGCGATTAACACGATCCATAAATATGGATTGGTATCTTGAAATGTTTTGCCTCCGTTCCGGATCTCAGGTCCGACACGATTGCCGGAGCCCATTATCGACTGGGGATCAGTTTTTTCACGATCTTCATCATGGGACAAGTTCGTTCGTGTTGCTAGCAATTATACCAATCAAAGATCTCTTTCTCCCTCCTCGATCGACTTAGATTAAATATGAGATCGTGTAGCGTAAATGATCTTATGGTACAACCAAAAAGGGCAACCATTAATAGCCAATCTATCGAGCATTTATTTATTTATTTATTTTTGTTTATCCTATTCTAACTATCGATATACTAATAGACTTTTGTCCTTCTTATTTGCAGAGTGTAGGAATCGAACCACACATTCGAAACTAATCGTACCTACACTCCCGTGAAGGCGGAAAATCGAATTCTCAACCTTTCCATTCAATGTGAAAATGATGGCTACTAGGACAATTCCTAGTGGTTTATCCAGCATTTATATGTTTAGACGGCTAAGGAATTTTGTATGAGACACTTGGCCTAATCTATGACCGAGCGTCTTGTCCTCATATAGTTGTAAAACTAAAGTATAGCTGATTTCTTTCTTTAGCATGACATACCATCGTATGATTGTGCACGAGAAGAATCGCGATTGGCCAAATTACCATAAGTCATCCTAAGGCTTTAAGTTGAAAATTGTCTTACGACTCTTTTTGCCTTGAGCAAAACAAATTGCTCTATGAGTATCACAAAAAGTTTTCAATTTATGACCGTACTATAAAACGACATACAACTTTGTCATAATGTCACGTTATATTTAAAAATGGTATGCTATAACTTTGGTCTCGAATATGACAAGACATGGTACATTCGTGTTAAAAGAAAATTCATAATTTACAGCAATAGGACACAAAGTGGTGCGCATCTACAAAATGTCATATTAAAAAATTGCGATATGCAACTTTGGCCGAAGAAAGTTCCTAATTTATGACAGTACGATATAAATTGGTACTCATTTTACAATAACATATTCTCAAATTTAAAAATATTTTAGGAGGGTTTTGGCTTTTAGTGAAACTAAAATTGCATGCACCTTGTTAAAATAATGTGTGACCATGATTGGTCTTCAGTACGATAGGGAGTTATCCATTTTGACAAGAGAACTCGTGATATTTAAAAATAAAGTAAGTGAGTTTTGGCCTTAAGTACGATTCAAGCAAGTAAGCGAAGCGTCACATAATATTTTTCAAAAAGCATATGATTAGACTTAAAAATGACACAAAGTTGTATGTTTTGGTAAAACGTCATATAACATTGAGAAATAATAATACGGAGATTTTGGCATTAAGTATGGCTAAATGTCATATGCGTCGGCAAAACATAAATAAAGAAAAGCACCCAACTTTTGGCTTCTAGTACGATGAAGAGTTGTAGGTATTGGCAAGGCATTATATGATATCATAAAGTGTCGTGCAATAATTTTGACTTGGAATACGAGGGACAATCATTACAATCATGCTAATAATTTCATTTATCAATGAAACTGAAAATAAAACAAAATAAGAAAAGAAAAACAAACAGACCGAGTGCAGGGGCCATATTGCCTCCTCTACTGGCGGCCCTTGCCGGGGTCTGAGGAAGGCCTAGTTGCTCTTGCTTTGCACAGTGATGGTGCCCCTGACCCTCCCTCGTTTCCTTCCCGCCGAATGATTCGGAATTTTCTTTGTTGGGTCTGCATAGAATGATACAAATTGCACGAAGGAAAATTAACAGTCAAAATTTGGTACGGGTCACAACTTACTTTTTCTAGGAAAAAAGTCACGGCCTATATCTTGAGGCGCTCGTGTCATGAGAATGTTTTGACTTTTTATTATCTTATCAGATAAGGTCATGAGCGAACAGCCAGACCGCTCGCGAGCAAAGCATGCTGCCATTTTTAACTACCTCTCACTCATCGCAACCGAGAAAGCAAAACCGAGGAAAACAGACAACGGGGCGCCGGGGGGGTAAGCTCACGCGCCAGGTACCGCGGTGCACCGGGGGCGCACTCTGTCGGTTGGAGGCGTACAGCTAGGCGGGGCCGGCCAAACGGGAGCCGACACGCGTCGGTACCGATCTTACAGCCGAGGATCTGGCGATTCGATGGGGCCCGCGCGCCCTCCCATTTGCGCTCGCCATTATACTGTCCCCGAACCAGGTCGGCCGTTCTAACAGCACAGGGGAGGACCCCCAATTCTCTCTGTCTGTGTCTCTGCGAGCGCGTTGAATCAGCCACGTTTTTCCGCGTGCGGAGGGAGAGCTGGAAATCCTCTCTCGACAGACATCATGCGATCACGTGACGGGGCGCGCACGTGGGCGCCACGTCACCCGCCCCCGGCTTGGGGGGCTCGATCTCGAACGCGACGGTACGGGTCGGTAGATGGGCCAAGAAGCAGATCGGGAACATGGGCTTTCGGCGAGCTCTGGCGTATTACCCGCCGCGACGGACGCGACGACGACGGCCAGTCGCGAAAGACGAGTGCCGCGACAGTTCCGTAAAAACTGAAAAGGACAAAAAAACAGCGTGATCGAGTGAAAGTCTCTGTCGTCCATGCTCAACGGTCACGTTCGCCGTGGCCAAACCGAAGACGAATCGCTCGCCTGCCACGTCGCTTTCCTGACTGAGAAAACGTGCGACGATTGACAAGTCAGATGAGCACGACGTCTCCTGCCCGTTGAAAATCGAAGCTCTTTATTTTCGACCCTCACGTGGAGCTGGATCTGTCGGTTTCGCATGGAATGAGCTTTGTCGCCGCATTGGACGGACCGAGCGTGAGAACATTGGCCATGTGCTAAAAGAAAGACTCGGTTACATAATTATTGCAAATTATACATCGGATTATCTCCATACTCTGATCTTATACGTGATAATTACATGATTTTCATTAGGGTTTTGCTGAAATGTACCCTTAACAAAGCATTTATTCACATAAGTTAATTATGAATTACATTCCATTGTCACATGCTGAAAGAAAAATAAACATTTTTCGCATCCAATGTGTTTTTGGTGCTTACTTATAATTTTTTCTGCTGTGTTTAGATTCAGTAATTGCCTCGAAACTAGTGAGTTTATGCTGTTGCTCCTCGTCACCCATGGATGTGTAATTTGCTTTGGACACTTTTATTTTGTGTTTAGGCAAAATTAAGATTACATGGCCTATATAATAGCTTGAATTTACTGAAAAGGGTCTAGATCCAAACATTTATCTAGAATTTCCTTCAGTAGCACTGGCCTATGCGTTGTGCACCTAGGGATAACTACGATTAGGGGGTAAAATCATGGGTTATAAAAGTTTGATTTGGTGGGTTTTGAAGGTACTCGTCAAGAAAGATCTAGTTTAATCTGCCCCTCAATCTTTTTGGGTGCTTGACGTTGATCTCTCTCCTTGTGACATGGGCCTCTACAGTGGTGGCACTACTCTAGCCCATATGCTGGTGAAAATTTCGGTTTGGGTTGGGTCAGCTTGATCTGAGTACTATGGACACCCCTATGACGTTATTCTTAGCCCGTGTCCTCATGAAATGTGGCCGAATACCTTATGTGATGCGGCACTTAGTTAAATTGCCAAGTGGCAACATCTTATTCGTTAGTATCTCATAAACGCTTTCTTGGGACTAGCAATTATCTTCACATTTTCGGTCAATGTCACCATTGATCACGGTAACTGTCGAGTTTTACCTTCAAATTATCATTGTTGGGTGAATCTTCACCTTATTGTTTTAAGCACGGTAACAAAGTGCAATTTCTCCAAACAGCTCGTAGAGTCGGACCACAAATAGAATGATGTTCCATCTTTCGAGCTTGTCTTGGGCACTTTTCTCGAGTCAATTTCCTACAAAAAGAAGAGAAGATATTTGTGAATTTTGACTGTTCCTAAAGATCTCATTCGACCCCCTTAAGTTTAAGGTTTCGTTCGTTTCACGGGAAATTTTTTCCAAGAAAACGTTTATGAACCATTGGGAGAAATTGTGAACATTGGAAAATAAGGACAAGTATCTAATAAAAACTTGGCGATTGACAAGTATCTATTCAAAGCAAAAATCCCCAAGAACACGTTTTTGGTTTTGACCATGCTTTCTATTCTCAAGAGAACTTCAGTCGTGCCGTGTTCTTGGGAAATACTTGCTTTGAATAGGGCGGTATGCCGTGCTTGACAATCTTGGCAATCGAAAGCGAGTCATTCAACCAAACAATCTAATAAAAGCCTGGCCACTGATTTTTGTTGGACTCATTCAGTATTTAGGTTAGGCATGTTGGACCGGCATCCTTAGCAGCCCAAGGTGGACGAGAGAGGAGAAGAAGCAAGCAAGGGTACGTCCCTGCCAAAGAAAATTCTCCCGCCAGTTATGGCGAAACGAGAGAACATGCACGTGGGCACGCAATCTGGGAAGCATTGGCTTCTTGTCACGATTTCAAGGAACTGGTCGTGCAACGTTACATCTCATTGAGTGATTGACGCCGCAAAAAGTCGGCTGCTGACCATCTTGGAATAATAAGCTCTTCATATTCGAATCTTAGGCCATCGAGTTGCATATAAATAGTTGGTTTAGGTCCATATGCCGAACATCTTTGGAGATCAGCATCTGGGATTCGGCTTTGTTCCCTTAGTCTTTCTCGTAGTCGTTTCGACAAAATGAGTAACAAGATTGTTATGGCTTCGCTAATGCTCGCTCTCGGCCTGCTACTAGCGGGAGCAGAACTGACAGGTTCCTTCTTCTACTTTTCCGTTAGTATGTATCATTCTGTAATGAGAACAGATGTTTTCTTTGAACCCAAGGTATCGACCAAGCGTATCCAGGACATGTCTAAATCTAGATGGTGATTGATAGAGTGATTGGAGTAGATGCTCCTATCGAACACTATAGTAGAAACAAATTCAGTTGCTAACTGCGCTCAACTGTTTGATTGCTCGTGAAACTGTTAAAAACATCAGGTTCTCCTTTCATCACTGCATCATTTCATTTCCAATCCAGGTGCGCAATCCGTAGGCGTCTGCTATGGACGAAATGGCAACAATCTGCCTAGTCAAGCAGAAGTGATCGAGCTATACAAGGCAAACAGCATCGGAAGGATGAGGATTTACGATCCAGACCAAGCTACTCTCCAGGCCCTGAAAGGATCCAACATCGAACTCATCCTCGGTGTTCTTAATGACAACCTCCAGGCCCTAACTGACCCCACCGCAGCGTCCAACTGGGTCCAAAACAACGTTGTAGCATTCTCGTCCGATGTCAAAATCAAGTACATTGCGGTCGGGAATGAAGTCCCCCCGGGTGATACAAAAGCCCAATATGTCCTCCCTGCAATGCAGAACATCCAAAATGCCCTCGCATCCGCCAATTTGCAGGGCCAGATCAAGGTCTCCACGGCAATTGACACGAGTCTGCTAGGCGTATCCTACCCCCCATCGAGCGGGGCATTCAGTGACACTGCAAATCAATTCATAAGCCCCATAATAAGCTTCTTGGTCAATAACGGCTCACCGCTCCTGGCCAACATCTACCCCTACTTCAGCTATGTACAGAATATGCAGAGCATTGATCTTGCCTATGCTCTCTTTACATCACCAGGAGTGGTGGTAACGGATGGTGCATATCAGTACCAAAACCTGTTTGATGCATTGGTGGACTCCCTCTACTCCGCCTTGGAAAAAGCTGGTGGGTCAAGTTTGGCAATTGTGGTATCAGAGAGTGGATGGCCATCAGAAGGAGGCACTGCAGCTTCACTAGACAATGCAGGCACTTACTATGCAAAGTTGATCAGCCATGTGAAGCAAGGCACGCCCAAGAAGGCCGGCCAGGCCATCGAGGCATACTTATTCGCAATGTTCGACGAGAACCTAAAAGCTGCCGGGATCGAGCAGCATTTTGGACTCTTCACTCCGAGCAAGCAACCCAAATATCAAATCTCTTTCGCTTGAGAGAAAAAACCACCTGAGGCTATTCTCGTAATTGTAATAAGGATGCTTCTCTGCTCATCCACTGGAAAACGTAGCTGGGTATGATTTCGAATAATAAGCAAATAAAAAATGGGAACTGTGTACCATTACGAGACAGATAGGTCAACGTTTACATTTTGCATTCCTAGTACAAACCATGAATCTCCTCCAAGAAAAATAACTCGCAAAGAATAGGGAAAGTATGTCTGCTATCTACAAACAGTGAAATCCAAGCATCGAGCAGTCACAAGAAACTGAAATTTTCCAGCTGTTTGATGAGGTGATAATCCAGTCTTTATAGAACCGTCACTAGGAAGAGTAATGAAGCGTGACCGCAATCTAATTTGCAGTCCATACGAAAAATAATTTAGAGTCTGCAGGATTTTCTACAATTGCAACCATACCAGGCACTGACCTTTATCTTCGCCTCTTCTGAATATAGATCCATGAACCAGTCCATATTTTAGCTAAACGAGAGAACATAGAAAATTTGTTTTTCACCTAAAAGTGAAAGATGAAAAGAGGCAGTCAAGATTAAAGAAAACTACAAGATACCCACTCGCTCTCTTGCCATGTTTTTCAAGAACTTGGAAACTGCATTCTGTATAGGCTTTGTATAACCAGCAGCAAAGCTCCCGCTGCTTCCACCGGATAAATCTGGGCTTCTTTACCCTTAGGCAATGGCATCAATCTTCCTTCTTCAAATTCCATCGAATTGGAACAAGCAAGCGCCACTTTGGTGTGACTGGCCAATACGATTCACCTCATAACTACATATTCTTCCACTTTCTTATATATCCTAATTACTTTGGCACTGGTTAACGAATGGCAAGCATGCCCAGATGTGATTTTGTTTATGAACTGAAATACAATCCTCGGGGTATTCATTTAATTTATACCCACGTTAAACAATATGTGGGTGTAGAAGCAAGACTCAGTAAAAGTATGCCACATGTATACAGGTATAGTATGAGAACATCAGGATTAGCTAAGGAAACCGCAAGAAGAAGATAGAAAGCCATAGAAAGGAGAAGAAGGGAGAAACTAACTAATTAGACTCTTGTACTTGCCGTCAAACATAGGAACTTGGTAAGACTACCATTATAATTATACTGTTTGCATATCTGTGTTTTCTTTTCTAAAAAAAACAAATAAATGGCGATCTTATTTTCTTTGGCGTTCTTATAATATGATCTAGAAATCACCAATGGGAAGGATATACAGTAACATCTATCTTTTATATGAAATTAACTATGATTTACACTAAAGGTAATTCGCTATTTGTTTAATTTACAACAGCACACGAATGACGTGAGCCTGTGATCGCCATTCGGGCTGGAAATGTTCTAAGAGATGTAGCATCATTTCCCAACAAAAAGGAAGAAGAAGATAGCCAAAGAAAATAAGAAGAGAGGAAGCATAATGGGCCAACTATACTAGGACACTAGGCATCACCAAATAGGAAGTGGTAACACCATTTTGAACTGATAATGCACATCATGGCAAGATCTTGTGCTTCAGCATTATTGCTTCAAAATTTGAAGGTGATATTTACAGTCATGATGCCACAGCAGTCCAGTAGTTCGCCCCACATAAGCTCGTTGGTGTCCCTATAATACGTGACCACGCCCAATTCGCTTCTTCTAGTTGTCGCATCTCCGCCAACTGCCACAGAAACATCATGCGAGGAGCAATATTGGTTAACAGTGATTCTGCTTATGTTTTTTCAGTTCACAGGTATCATGCTCTAAGGTTATAGTGGCTTAGCCATTATAGTCATTGATTTAATGTTCAGTTTTGGAGATGTACTCTAGACATTCATGTACGTAAATCATGGGCGACACTGTCATGTTTTGTAATCGTAAGGCAATAGTGGCTCACCCTTCCGTCTTTCAGCTCAAAGATCACCGAGTCATCAGAAAATGGAATTGGCCTTGTCAGGGCAACCTGTATTTTGAATCACAAAGGGTGAGTTTCGACAAAACTTGGTGTCCAAGCAAGACATGACAGCGACGCATGAGCTAACCTTTGTGTCACAGTTCCTATTGAGGTCATCGAATTGTGTCGGTTCCTTCTCGACTCCAGCATTAGCATCTTCAGGTACACAAACTGCATCATTCACGCCACTTACTTTCGTCTCTCTCTGGTCCTTGGAGGCCGTGTTTCCTATGTATGGGTGACCAAAGCTTTTCCATTTCCATGTTCTCTCTTCTGTGTACCTCAGATATACTTCTCCGTCTGACCCGATCATGAATAATTGATTACTCTCAAAGCAAGGACCCGGTGGACTTACCAATGTGACGGCTTTATGTGGTGTTCCATGTTCCACCCAATTCCACCCATCAACTGTGCTCCATTGATATTCCACTAGTCCCCCGTCTCTAGAAAGAATAAAAATGGAACCTTCCAAGGATAGCGAGGATGGACGCATCACAGTTCCAGGCGACCTAGATAAGAGCAAGTGCCGGGATTGGTAATGCTCATGCCACAACTCTGTTACTTTGTTGTACTGATATAGTCTTCCATCTGTGCCGACAACGAATACTATATTTCTTCTGAATAGTTCCTGATCTATGATACATGAGACCTTGGTATTTGGAGGCTGGCGACAATCTTTCCATTTAAATTTCCTCATGAAAACCTGCAAAAATAGTCGAGTAGTTCATTGTGATAATTTGTCTTAAGCAAGTTAGAGCAATGTAAAATCAACAGGGGACAATGTCTATATCTATCTTTGTTCTGTCACGGAACGTCTAGCAATTTGAAAATTGAAGCAACATTGTGGATCGTTTTCATTTTTGACAGAAATTCTTGTCAACAAGTAATTCTTTTGTGCCGACTGCCCAACCATGTTTGTAAGAATCCTCTGCCACTTGATGGAATATGTGAACTGACAAAGATGCATGAGAAAATCTTGATTATTCCGAAAGATTTGAATCTCAATCGTCATTCTCATTTGAGCAAATTAAGACATAAAAATAACTGACCTATAGGTAAAAGGCATTCTAGTTGGATGTGGACTACTCACTGTGAATTGCATCAATCTTCCACTTTTGCTCACGAAGAAGAGTGCATCATCTACTGTGAGTTTAATTTCTCTGCCTGGTATACTGTCCCATGGAGGACCTGCTATAACTTGCCTTCCTTTCCTCATAGCTGTGCAATTCACCCACGTGAGCTCGTTGCTGCTTCTCTCTCTCATCAGCAAACTCTTGTAAATGTCGACAAGAAATAGACTCCCATTGTAATTCCCTAGCGCACCTTTCATTGCTGTTGGGTGGTCATGCCGCAGCCAAAACCAAATATTCTCAGCATAGAGATACTCAAAGGTCAAACCACCATCTGTTATGAGGAAAAATGATCTGCTTCCGTGCATCACACGCAGCCGAAAATTAGTGTTAATTCTATCATCTGGGAAAGTATGTTGCTGCACATTTATTCCATCTGATGTGCCTGGGAGTAAGTAACTTTGTTGCGTTGTGCTTGCCTTTCTCCTCCTTGTCACTGTGCTTGTGATTCCTGAATCATTTGGTTCGTCTTTAGTGCCCATTACGCAACTTGCAGGTCCACGTTCTTCAGTGCAATACTCTGCATTCCATCCTTCACTTTCTGGGGCATCTAATATTGACCAGACATACTTTGTCACTGGTTTCTTCCTGATGTTGGGTTGACCGGGGCCTGAGTTTTCACCCCCAAGTCCTGGTAGGTGTAGCTCTGCAAGTCTGCCATCATCAAGTGGGAAAATTACTCTTCCGATCTGTAACTGTACTCCAGAAATACCTCTCGCAGCTTTACCATGCATTGGATGCGCATGATTAGCCCAAGCATCCATAAGTGGCTTCTGGACCAGTTCTATGCAATTCCAAGGCGAGGAATAACATGATAGCAATAACAAACCACAGAGAAAAAAGTTACTGGTGAGTCCGAGATATAAATTTTTTAGCTCTAATGCCAAATGAATTCTTTATTGACGTGAAGTCAGATTTTCTTTTTCATGTAAATGCATGATGAGGTTTCCTTAGGCCAATACCTGAATGTTTTGGTATTCTATATTCCAAAACACATCCTGAGGATGTCGTGAAGAACAGAGAGTACATGTTTTCGCTGGATTCATGTTGTATAACTGGGGTCATGGATGTCAGATTATGATCCTTCGGACTTCCATGAGATATCCATTTCCACTTCTGTTGGTGTATTCGCCTTTCAATTAGATCACCAGCCTGTATGAGGAGTTTGCAGATATAAAGCAAGCAGAAATTCGTTAAGATAGAAACATCTTAGTTTCACAGATAAATAACCCTTCATTTGGTCCCCTAGCACATTCTAAGATCCTCACTATTTCCATATTTAGTGTATCAATTGGCAAAGGTCATGGATATTTCCAGCTGACATCTTCAAAGGATTTGTCAGTATTCATCCATATTAATACGGCATGCGTTATTTCCACTATGGTCACTTCTATCATATCACTTCAGCAACCTAGATTACTCCTGAGATATACCTACGGATGAAAGATTGGTACATGTAAGTAGAAGTACCTTTGTAAGAAGAAATATGGAAGCAGAAAGTTCTCCGTTCATCCCCAGTAAAGTACAACCCCTTGCAACTGTCAGAGAAGCATTTTCTTCTCTTCCCTGTTTCATGATGTGCTTCTTCCATGGTGGCTTTGAGCTTTTATCATACTCGTAAAGATCACCTTTCGAGCTGCATTCAAACACTCTTGTTCAGTTGACTAAGTTGGAACAGTTCACCAAACAGTTCAACTGCAAATGCTTACTAGTACATATTTTGTAAGCAAAGTCTTATGCCAAGTTGAATCTGGTCTGGTTGTCTAGTTAAAGTTTTATCAGATTGTGTGTCGGTATGCCAACTGTGTTGGTTAAGTTTGCTGGCAGTGATATCAAAGAACAAAGGCAGCAAAGAGATTTTACCTTATGATAAATACTGCTTCCGGTCGCAAAGTGCCCGCATCAGTTATCATGGCAACATTAGCACGAGGGGGTCGGCCATGATTTACCCATCTGTGGTTAGAGGACATACAAGCTAACGCCATATGAGTTTCTTGACAAATGATCTACGAGAATTGGAGTTTAAAATTCGTGCCAATACCTTCACCTTGATATTTGTCTTGTGTACAATATCACATATTTGGTTCTTACCTTGGAGGCTCTATATCGCTCAGCTCCAGCAATGCTCCATTCTTCGTGCAAAAATAAACTCTCCTGGAAAAAATGCGGAGTTACGTTCAGTTGTTATCGCGAGATGTCCGACTACAGTAGTCCCCATTACAATCAAATTACTACGTTATTTCAGTTCCTCCGGTTGCATCCTGGAAATTGATTTACTCACATTCCATCAAATGAAACAACACCTGACTTTATTTGGGTGAAAGACCCCTTTTCCTTCTCTTGACTTAAGCTCGAATTGACTGTAACAGGGACCTCAACCCAAATTGGCTGTGAACTTTCACTAAGTCGCATCTGAAAAAATCAAACGCGTGCATAAGTTAGCTGATTCCAACTTAGAATTTTGGGATACTCTGCCATCATTTTTGCAGGGAAGAAGAGACTAACATGCGAAAAGTTAATTCATCTACGAGCAAGTCTCAGTGAATCTCCGGAGAAACCAAGAGAAATTTAGTAACATGAGATTAAACGTGAGGAGATTACTGGACCGCCATGGTCTAATAGAAAAATCAATAGCTGAACTAGCAGCGGATAAAGAGCCTTTTTCTTCTTCGCGATGTCGACGTCGTCTCTTTAGCATCCGAAACGAGTTCAAAGCAAGAGGGACCCCTACCTGGCACAGTTGACCCACTTCAGACAGAGCAAATATCGTCTGGTTGACGATGAAAACCGATACAGCGCGACCTGCCGATGTCGTCAAATCATGGGGCGCCAGAGCCCACTGCACTCCGTTCCAGAACCTCTCGTAGATAGACCCGCTCTCGCCGGTGATCCAAATCGACGTCTCGGACATCTTAGTAACCGAAAGTCTCTTCCTGAGTGGCAGGACCACGTTGGACCCATCCGCCTCTTCTCCTCCGTCGTCTTTAGTCGACACCTCGCTTCGTTCCGGAACGTGGGGTGGCCTCTCGCACCGCTCTTCATCCTGCGACCTCCGATCAATCAAACCAACCTTGGTGCAGTTGTTGTTGGCGCAGGCCACCAGCTCATAAGGCAGCTGGACTTCGACCCAGTGGTTGGTCTCCTCATCGAACTCCCAGAACCGATCGGTTTTCTGCTCGAATTGCCGCGCGGCGTGCTGAACGTACTGGCGGGTGTACCACGAGGCGGAACCGCGCACGACCGGACGATTCCCCGACCAGACGGCGAGCGAGATGAGGAACAGTAGTACCGTCCGTACAGCGCCCATGTCAGATATGCAGGAGGGACCCTTTAAAACAGGGACACGGAGGAGGTGTCGGGAACCGGTAAGGTCGGGCAACGACCGTACTCGATGTGGTGACCCATCGGCACGGAAGCAGGAAAAGGGCAAGGGAGTACTGCGCTACTCAACGGGACCAGGTACCCAGTTTGGCAAACGGAGAGCTCCTGCCATGGGGGTCCATGCTGCGGGCAGGGCAGGGAAGTGGGGGTGATGGAAAGTTCAGGTTTTTATAGGCCGCACCTGCCTCTGTAGCGAACTCCTCTGCTTTTTGCCAACTCTAGACGGTAAAAAAAAATAACATACTGGAGCAGAGCAGGGAGGCCACCTCGATGGAGGGGTTAGCTTAACGGCTTTTTCTCCACGGAGTGCATTTATTTCTTTCTATTTCTTACCTAATACAGATGACTTTACGACGGTCGAGGGGTTGGATTTTCTTTTCTTCCACCTTTTCACCGATTTCCAATCAGGTGAAAGTGAGAATGCACTGTCCAGTGGAGTTGTAACAGAGAGGCTCTTCTTAACTTTTCTATAAAGTTTGCGATTATGATGAATCCTAGATATCGATATCCCCCTTTTGAAATTCCTACGCTGAACTCCATTACAAAAAGGAATACGATTCACGGGCTTCCATTCGATGCTCTTTGCACCATCCGGTCGACTACGCCGGCCCGTTTCCTGACCGTCCGATGAGCATTATCCTTCTTTTCTCTCTTTTTTTCTCCCCCTTTTCTTTCTTGAGCGAGAGAGAGAGTCTTCCTGATCAGGTAACCACACGTTGTTTCCCCGTCAAAACGTTCAAATTGGATCGGGGGAAGAGAAGGGGTGATTATCAGCTGAGGTAGGATGTCACTAATTTGCTTTCGATGGAGTGTAAAGCCATGGCTTCCAAACGCAGACATGTCACAAGTGGGACCTTTTTTTAGTGAGAGATTGGATCGTGGTTGGCGGACCCGTCGCCTTCCATGGTCCACTAGCGATCATCCGTGGGGCCTTCACTTCCCACTAACCATCAGGCACTCTTAATATCTAATACTAGACGCAACGTAATTTTGCTAATTTTCAATCTCATATCATACATGTAAAAACTAGAGTTGCAGATGTGATGGATTGAATACTTAATCACTACTAGAATCTTACGGAATCGATGGGATCGAATGGGTGAGCCTCGGTTTCGCAGCCGAGGCATGTGGGTTGAGATGCGTGGATGTTCATGATTTAGAATCTTGAGATCGGCTGGGCTTGAAGAATCTTGCTTTCTCTCCGCCGGGTCATGTGGCTCTCAATATTCCCGGCTCCATTATTTTTGTTGGGCAACTTGGTATTTTAATTATATTTGACTTCCTGCACCTCCGATCGATATTTACACTTCCAGACATTTAATATATTTTTGATGGGGATTGATTGGAACATGGACATGTACGTTTGTACCTGAGAACAGGGTCTTTGAATTTGATATCCCGCCGTGATTTCGGACTTTTCTAGGGCAGTTGAGGAGTTGTGATGTGATGATGATTGCCGTTTTATAAACGTTCTAAGAGTAATGCTCACGGTCCGATACGCAATCCTTAAATCACGCTTATGAGTTAGTCACCCGAACAAGGGAAAATTCGGGTTTTAATTTCACAAGCACGAAATGGTTACCGAGAAATTAATCTGGCACGAGTGGATCGACTTAGCATCGCAAATTGTACTCCTTTCGAGCCTGCGGATATCTGATTTAGTGCCTGATATAGCTTTGTGATTGTCAGTTAACCAATGGCTATAAAAAAGGGAGAGAGATTCAGCGAGACTTGCGCAACGGGCTCAACGATTGAACCCCTGGGCAGGCGTCCTCTGCTTGACAAATTGAGACAATGCGCGACCTTAATTCTTACGTCTACTCCACTTTCACGCCAAATTTCAGACAAGATGACCTCATTTGTTTGACCCGCTTTGTAATAAAGCAGAAATCTAGATGGTCCTAAATTCCTAATAACTTTCACCATGAATTAGTGGCAACCCAAATCTAGTCTTTCACTACGACATGGATGAAGCGCAAGGATCATGAGACTTTGGGTTTGGCATGATGCGCACGGATAAACATGAAGCCGAACCTCATCTAGAAAACAATCAACCCCGCACAGAGGTAGAAGTGAATTGGAGAGTCACCGATATGCTGAAGTCGTAAGGCAAAGATTAATGAGTTTTAAGCTTTTTATCCAAGGAAACGCCGTTCCTTTAAAAAACGAATGTCAAGATCATCCAAAAGGGCGGTCTAGTCAGCCTGAAAGAGAACCATATAACAATAATTAGCCAAAGAACGAAATAAGGTGGTCCATACAAGAGGAAATGAGGACTCAGACCCATCTTTCTGGTAGCTACATATATATATTATAGAAGCTCTACTTGATCTATTAAAACATATTTATGCAATATATTCTCATGGAAAGAAAAATCGTACACATTATTCTATCATGAATATGATATGCAAAGTCAAACGTAGTTTGCAACTACGATGAGTTTCACTTTTTCTTTTTATGTGCAGCTTAATACAAGTCTCACCATCTTGTGAAGCGTCAGTTGTTTGATTTATTCTGGACAAGGTAAGAAGAATCATCTCGCGTATCACTTGTGCCCAGTTAAAATCAACATTATGATCAGGAGAAATTATTGACTTGGGAAGAGAATTATTATCGACGGACATAATCCATTCACCGAGCCACAAAACTTCTTCTGTATGTAGTGTTGAACAGAAGTTTCAAAAACGTACCTGGAAAAATCCAGAATGTAGTACCTGGACAGAACAAGAACATAGAGTCCTATAGATATCATACGCCAAACCTCAACTAGATTGATAAATACGACTAGTTCTAATCAAGTTCGCTGGTCTAACACAGTCGATTCACTTACCATAACCCAAACGAAAAGCTTTACACTTTACATCAAACTGCGACTTTTCAAGCCTTAAACCCTAGTAAGACCTCAACAAAAGGTTGAATGCAACTTCCAGTTCTCTATTCCACAAAAAGGAGCTCATAAACCAAAGCACCCCCTCCAAACTGGCTAATTCTTCTTCTCGGGGGGCACATCATTCTCAACTGGGTTCACGACCCCATGGTAAGGCACTTCAACCATCAACCTAGGGAGCGGACGTCCCTCAAAATTATCGGGAAAGCATTCAAGTTCAGGCCCAAAATTAAACCTGACCACACAATTAGGTTGATTAGGAAGAGTGTACATTGAAGCAGCTGGGTAGTATCTGCCTCCATACAAATCCTTGAAAGCAACCCCTTGGCATACCCCATTTTTGAAAAAAGAAATCTCACTCCCTGCGTTAGAACATTGCAATTACTGATGAGTAAAGTATAGAGAGTATGACTCTGTTCTGGCAACATTACCCTCCTGAGGAAGGATTAAACAAACACTAAAATCCTACTAAACATGAAGAATGTCAGGTTCTTTGGCCATTGGCTATGAATGCAGGCAAACCTGAACACAAAGGATAACCGCACATCGGTATTCGGTAGACCAAGAAAAATCAAAAGATCCAATGAATATGTATTATCTCTGGATTATTAAGATATAAACTGGAAAATTGGGTGTTGCCATTGTGGCAAGTTCTAAGGGCTGCCAACCATAAAATCCAGCTCATCAATATGCTAATTACCTCAATATAGAATTGACTGTCCTGCCAACATAACACAAGCCACACCAACCCTACTTTAAAGTGCCAATTAAGTAATTGCCTCAACCTAAATAAAGAGAATGAAGTCTATAACATTCACTTTATTTTACTCTTGAAGTTTGTCAGCTAATGTTTCTTATCAGTCCACTTGAATTGAGAGTACTTAAATTTCAAACTGTCATATTTACAAGTAGGACTGCAGGACAGGCTGCCGGCCAGTTACTGTTATGAGATATTCTTCATCTTGTATGCAGTAAAGAGTCTCTGTATACCATAAACATGACTATAACATTAATAACATGATTGATCGGCGGAACTAAATGAATTAACCCAAAATGAAGCTTTAGACCACCATACCCAAAACCTTCCATGGGCTACAGCATACTATGATCCAGTAATAGATCGCTTGACTCCAGACACACATTATCTAAGCTCGACAGTAATTGTCATATTTAAGCACCCGCTTGTAATACTAGGTTTCTTACTGCATTCACATAGAAAAAGAGTCTCATTCAGCCATCCCTTACCTTGCTGCTATAAAATTGATCTCTCCTGCAAAAGTATCATTTTGGAAGAGAATCGCGCATACAGGCTTCGCCTTAAATATTTAGACAGAGTCACTACTAGATTCCTAAAATTTCCAACTATTCCATTGCGGAACGGTTACCATATATGGATTTAACGATGCACAATCAACAACTTACATAAACACACGCCACATAAACACTGAATAACCAACTCAACTCACCAGGCACCACCTTGGGCGGATCCTCCTTTGGGTTGGCCGCGGAAACATATCTCTGCCCCTTAAACAGCACCAAGCGCGGCAGCTTTGGGGCATACTGCTCTCCGTCGGGCAAATTAATGTAGAAACCAATGACATCACCTTCCTTGTACCCTTCATCTCCATATTTCTCCCTGAGAGCCTTGTGCACCTTACACCCATCAATATCCCTATACCCATAGCTATTCGCATCATACCCAACAGGTGCCTGCAAGTCACCTTTCTCTGTAGACCACCCTAACCTCGTGTGCCCTGTCTCAGCCAACCTCTCCACCTTTATTTCAAAGTACCAGGCGCCCTCCACAACCCCTCTTGTGGCCCTAACCATCCTGTACCCCTTCGTGCTGCCGGCAGTCATCCGGTCCTCGCTCAATTCCACTTTCTCCGCCTTGTAGAACTTGGATAGGCAGATTTTCATCTCCGGGTTGTCGTCGGTCCTGTCGGGGAACCGCGGCAAGGGGGCTACCAAGACCTTGTCACTGGAGGCCGAATTGTGGCCATTGTTGGTGTTGTTGGTGCTGTTCTTGCTCTTGTTCTTTTTGCCCTTCCGAGTGGACTTGGGCAACCACACGTTGTTGCTCTTCTTCTTGCTCGATTTCTTCCCGTTGGTCGTGCTCGGAGCCGCTCCGTTTCCGGCGGCCGCGCTCCCATTACGTTCCACAGAGCCGGCTTCGGCTTCTTCTCCTTCTTCCTTGATTACTGCGGGGTCTTCGAGTTCTTGGTTCTCTTCAGGTGGGTGAAGAGTGAGAGTGGACAAAGGTTTCCGCTTTTTGGAAGACGGGTCCTCTTCTTCTTCTTCATCCTCCTCCTCTTCCTCCTCCTCTTCCTCCTCCTCCTCCTGGTCGTCGTCCTCGTCGTTTTGGGAAGTCCGGGGTCGTTTGGGGGATTTCCGGAGCTCAGAGGAAGCGGGGGTTTCTTCGTCATCAGTGGACGAACCGTCGGAAGAGGGCTGGGTTTTCACAGCGGCTGGGTTTTCCGGCGCGCCCGTCGCCGGCGGCGGGGAGGGTTTGTCGGCGGGGGAGGGAGGAGCGGGGCGAGTGGGCAGTTCCCCTGTTTCGTCGTCGTCGTCGTCGTCGTCTCTGTACGTGGCTTGGAGAGAGTCCATCGCCGCGACAACAACCTACGGAGCGTGAAATGGCGACAGAGGAGCTCGTAGGTTCTCGTCGGCGAGAAAGCGAGAGAGATGACTGAGAATTGCGGTGGAAGGACGGGGGTAGAGAGAGAGATTGGCGGAGGAGGAGGGAAGGTAATCCGGCGAGCGCCAGTGCGATGGAAAGACGCCGTTTTGATTTTTGGGATGCGACGGTGGAGGATTTTTTTTTTTTTTTTTGCCTTACCGACTATGGTATTGTAGTTAGGTCATGAAATAAATGAAATGAAAATTTGAGCATGGTTTCATAAGGGAAATTATTGAAGAATTATTTGGAAATGAAGATGGCATAGCACCCTTATTAAGACGTTCTGCATAGGCTATGGTATATTTTCGACGCTTTAGTAGCTGTTTTCGATAGTCATGGATTGTCTTATTTTGATAAGACCCAAAAAAATAAAGTTATTGGAATGAATTAGGCAAAGAACCTTGTTATCTCGGTTATAGTGTAAATATTTGAGTTTATTTATGGGATATGAAACCGAAACTGAATGGAAAGAGACAGTGGTTAATGAATATATTAATGATAGTAGAATCCTTTGTTAAAGATTAATGAAATCTGTATCGAGATGGTGTAGTACAAATATGGAGATTGTGATTTCAAATAAGAAATCTAGATGTAGTATGGTAAATAATTTGGAAATGAAGGTGGCATAACATCGATATGAAGACTTTCTACATAAATTATGGTATATTTTTGACGTTTTAGTAACTGTTTTCGATGGAAATTCATCATGCATTGTCTCATTGTGATAAGGAAAAAAATTACTGTTGTTGAGTTAAATTAAACCGGAAAAACTTGTTCTGTTGGCCGTTTGAGAATAACCCAAAACAGATGAAAAGAGATGGTGGTTAACAAAGATGTTTTTGATTAGCGGAATCTTTCGTTACCGAAGATGTTAATGCGAAGGCTGCTTCAATATGGAAAGATTAATGAAATTTGTATCGAGATGGCTTCGTATGAATATGGAGATCGTGATTTTAGACAAGGAATCTAGATGTACTTCACTATATCACATGAACTCACTTAAAGTTGATGTATTGACGCAGAGAATTAAAAATTCAAATTCATTTCGATCTGAGGTTATGCCCGGAGTTAGAGTCCCACAAGAGAGAGTATCAAGCAAGCTAAAAGAGTAAACTAATCTTCTCGCGCGTTCTTCTTCCTGTCTAAGTTGCGTGATTATGCAAACGTCTGTTCAATCTCAACATGCATGTCCTTACCAACCACTCACGAGGAAAAGCATGAACCATCTCATCTCATATTCTTCATACGCTCTCAAAATAATCAAAAGGTTACAAAGCTTCACATGTATTAGCAGCTCAAACCATGCGAGATGCAATGGCTTTCACTTGTAAAAGATACAGTTCCTGAACAGCTTATTTAAGTGATGAAGCACATATTCTACGGGTGATTTTGCGCTTCGCTTGTCTATGTTGTTGCTCTTGACCTATTTTTGATATCCCTTCTGCTAGTTGAGATGTCGACGGAGATGTCGCTCTGTTATAGCGCAACGAAGCAGAAACTCAGCCATCTTTCTCTAGGGAGTTCACGCAGATCAGTGGCTATTTCGGGACTGCTTTTGCTCCTGTTCTACACATTCTCCTTTAACTACCACACCAGCCAATCCCTGGTTGCCTCTTACCTTCCCTTCAGGCTTAGCTGGCCGCCGTCCAGCCCCAGCCCCGGCACCGACACTCCTACTAACATCAGCCACCTCGTATTTGGCATAGTTGGCACTGTGAATACATGGAATCGGAGGAGGCCCTACGTTGAATCGTGGTGGAGACCAAATGTTACTCGTGGGTATCTCTTCCTGGATCGAGCTCCTTCGAAAGAGCTTCGAGAGTGGCCTCCTTCTTCACCTCCTGTCCGAGTGAACGAAGATATAACTAAGTGGGGAGTACTCCGGCGAGTCAGGAATCGCGTCCCAATAAGGATTTTCCGAACGATCTTGGAGATGTTTAGACAGGGAGACAAAGATGTGAGATGGTATGTAATGGCGGACGACGACACCGTACTCTTCGTGGACAACCTTGTGGAGGTTTTGTCGAAGTATGATCATACCAAGTATTATTATATCGGCTCGAGCTCAGAATTTTTCATGTCCAACTTTTTATTGTCCTTTGAGATGGCGTTTGGGGGAGCTGGCTATGCTTTGAGCTACCCTGTGGTTGAGATGCTGGCGACGGAGTTAGATGCTTGTATAAAAAGAAATCCACGGTTGTATTCTAGCGACCTCATGTTGCACATATGTTTAACCGACCATGGAATTTCCCTGACCGAAGAGAGAGGATTTCATCAGGTATGAATCACGAATTTGAGAATACCTGATCTATCTAATCTGGATTCCTAAGATTTTTCTTGTAACCTTAGAGCAACGATTTTCATTGCCACAGATTGATTTTCATGGCGACATATCAGGTTTTCTATCAGCTCATCCGCAATCTCCTGTCCTATCGCTCCACCACATTGATGCCATCAACCCAATTTTCCCCTCCATGAACCACTCTGAAGCTATCAATCAGCTCATGAAACCAGCACAAGTCGACCAATCCCGTCTCCTGCAACAAACCATCTGCTACCACAGGGAAAGAAAGTGGTCGATCTCTGTATCATGGGGTTACTCTGCTCATATATATGAGAACATACTTTCTCGAAGCTTCTTACGGCGACCCATGGAGACATTCAAGCCATGGATGAAGAGAGTTAAGTCACCTCTTTATATGTTCAACACGCGGATCCCTGAGGACAATCCATGCATAGTTCCTCATGTATTTTTCTTGAAATCCATGGAGAATGCTACCTGTGACGAAATTGTGACTACTTACACTCGAGCATCAAAGAGCGGATTACCATCTTGTGCACCTGGTGGAAATCACTCTGCAAATCCCATCTCCAGAGTTCAGGTTTTTTCACCAAGAAGAAGACACATTGAGGTCAGTACCTTCATCTAATCTGCATATGGGCATGCAACAAGCTGTCGTATTTGACACCAACCATATATGTCAACATATTCATCTGTCCATTTGCTCTTTCAGGCAGGAAGAATGGAGTGCTGTGATGTTCTAGCTGGCAACCAGAACACCACAAAGGTCAGATTAAGGCCCTGCATGTTCGGTGAAGTCATTGCCTAAGAGCAGAACGACATGAATGTGTCATGTCGGTTTAGAAATGTTTTTCAGATTAATGATATATTGGATCTTAGGATCAATACTGAATTTATTCATCCACTTTTGAGCCAAAAAAGTTGGTAGGTTGTGGAGTTAATAAAGATGCAATGGTCCAACGCATGAGAGAAATTACTGCCAAAGAACAAAACTATCAGTGGTAAGAATATCCAAAATGTTTGTGTTCATGATGATAATGGAAACTTCATCCTAAATTCTTCAACTCTTTCAGGATTACAACCGTATGGTACCGCTGACGTCTGAACTACATATATTTCTTAGAGCACTCTTAAGACCCATAAGTAAGAAGAAATCCGAAAGTTAAATTCAAGGTCATTTATTTGTAGGATAAATCATGTGTGCAATAAACCAGTCATACTGAGAGAAGCCTCGGTTTGTATGAATCAAAACCGGTGGCAACTTCAAGGATTGCCGCTTGCTGAGGATATGTGGATTGACGTTTCAAATGCCTTCACAAAGAAAATCAAACAAATTGTTTGATCTTGGGTCTACTGAATACCTATCCAACGCGCATAGTCTACCCACCTGTCCAATGATCATGTAGTTCATTACCTTTAACCAAGGGTGTACAAACCTCGATTAGTAAAAAAGATCCAGATAAAACAAGTCTTACAATAGTGAGCCTAAGAATGTGTTGCCGGTTCGAACAGCAAAGCAAATAGCACTGAGCATGAATTTGTGTTGGTGGAGCAAGGGCTCCAACATCCTCTGCTCAATGACACCAGCCAATAGTTGGTACCTGTTGAGCAATTGGAAATTTAAATGCATGCCAAAACCATTATCTTGACATGTAGCTGGGCAAATATAGACAACTGGTTCTCTTAAGTAGCAGCAACAAGCAAAACTTGCTAAACCTTGGAATTCATGAACAAGTTATTATATTCAAAAAAGAAAGTTAGGTCTTCAAGTATGGTTTATTTGATGGCAGACCCAGCGAGCTCTTCTGGCTAGTCTAGAGAAAAGTGGATAGTTTGCATCAGGTCTTACTGAAAGATCCAAGCAGAATGAGCCAGAATGTAAAAAGCACAGTAGTTTTCTCAAAAAGACCAAGTAAAGTATACTCTAAAATCATAGATACTAAAAAAAAAACCCATCAAACTTTTAATCCTCTCAAGAAATTGTCCCTCTGTGAGCTGTTCAAAACAGACAAAACAAAGATGTTTTCCTAGGAGGAATCACAAGAAAACAATCCTTTCGGAGAGAAAAATTATATGAAGGCAACGGCGGATGCAGGTATCAGGTAAAGGCAGCAAACCTGAGATTACTTGAAACAGCCATGTAAACACCATAGGCAGCACTAGTTGACAAAATCGGTACATTTTCCACTTCACCAGAAGAGTTATCAACAGCCTTCCTTGCGTTAATCAAGGCATTTGTCACAAATGTACCAACCTGAGTAACAAGAAAACTTTGATTATCAAGATTTAGAAACCTTTATTTGTAGAATTTAGTGTCCCTTAATTTTCTTTAGCTAATCTAGTCCTTGCAATCTGCAATGATGAAATAAGAAAGATCATAGCACTTTTCTCTTCACTTAATTGACATGAAGTCAAGGAGAAGACCTCTTTTCAGCATCCAAAGGATGAGAAACGACATGCCATGATGTAATTCCTTTTTAAGCTACTATGTTAATTGTCCTACGATGAGCTGGACAAGTACAACTTGCATTTGAAGTAGAAGCTTGGACTAGGCTAAAGTGATGACATCTTTGATTGCTGGATTGAACTGAAGATTTCCTGGAAGAGATGAAAACTCACCAGTGATGATGCAGTGCCAACTGCAAAAAGCTTTGTGCCATTACGCTGCATGATATTAAAATATGAGGATTAACATGCACGACTGCTGAAAATGGGCATATCAAGCAACAATTGAAAAGGGAGGGAAATACTTACCAGGATGGAACCTATCCTCTGTAAGAATGAATATGATGATCCAGGAAGTGCAATCTGCAGATGATCGAGGATAAATTAGTTCATAGTATAGAAGCAGGGCCCAGAGATCTTCATAGAAGAGCAGCTGACTGTAATAGAGGAAGCAGTAACCTGAAATGCATTATCGGGACAGCTATAGAAGAACTTTGCCAGTGACCCAGCATTGGTTGCAAGGGCAGGGCGAAGAGAAACCGTTGGAGCGGGGAGATAAACAAGCATGAAATCCGCAAGTATTGCCATTACCTAAAAGAGTAAGAGTCAGAAGCATAACCAAATCGTATCATTAAGTCTTCATCTGTAACGGATATGTCGCTACTCATGTAGATGGGAGTGGGACCAAACAAAGCCAACATCTTCTGAAAATCAACAGGAACAGTTAAAATTTTTTACTAAACATTACTAGCTGGGAATATTTTCTCATTCACTCGAAAAAACACAGAAGAAAGACATGAGTGCGTATGTTTGTGTATCTTCACATGTTTAGGAACAATTTCATCCAGTAAAATAAGGGGCGTTCCTTAAAGTATAATAACTCTAGATTAACCTATTTGTTTACTTGGAATATATGGTATCATAAACACAAAAATTTGTGAAATCTTTGAAATTGCTGCTGAGAGGATGCACAAGTTGGTTTTACAATGAATACTACTAATAATTCATGAACCTGCATTAATACCAACGTTCTTAACGAAGACTTATAAATAAAAGGCAGCCAATCCATACCACATCGGCAAAAACTATTTCCAGCTCGTCGAAAAATTTCTCTCCCCGGCGTGAATACTCCGCAGCGGTCTACAAAGAGACATAAATCCTTGTAGTAGGTTTGTTTTGCAAAAAAAATAAATAATAATATAAGCGGTACACAACGAAGAGGAATGTGTATGCTGGAATTATCAGAAGATCATCATTATTAATCTATCAATCACATCAGTTTAAGGAGCTCACCCTCGATCAGGCAGGAACAAGCCCATTGCAGTAGACAAAAAATTAACCTAATAATGTACATTATCCTTAATAGCAGATACTATGTGAAGGCTCCTGTTAGAAGCACTTGTTAAACATGCTCAATAAGAAAAATAAAATACAATTTCTGATGCATCGACTATGCATCCCGCAAGGACAATCAGTGAATTGGAAACTGTAAGATTTCCTTAATAGCTGCCCCAAAGGGATGCCCGAGGCTCTGACATTCACTTTGAATCTGATCGACTCGCTACTAAGGTGATGGGAAGTCATATACTTCAAGAGGCCTTAGAAAATTCAACTCGTTTTCCATCAAGGTTCAATCTTTTATCCGGTGCTTTTAGAATCTGTATGGAACAGATTTATTTATAGCTACAGAGTCTCTCCCTCGGTCTTGACACAATGAGAGATACAGAACCCCACTGGAGAGCAATTCACCAGACAGTCAGCTCAAACGAAATGCGATCTTTCCCTCCCCTCCCTAAACCAAAAGAATGGAACTTGAAAAATACTAATCTCGCATCAGACAGCAATCTAAAGTAATGAATACTTTCAGCAGAGAGAATGAATTTCACAAGAGTCGAAACTTGGAGCTCGAATCGCGCAGAATGAACAGCGCAAATGTACAAAGCTAACTTCACACCTTAGTGAAGAGCCCGACGCCGCATTCGATCCCGACCTTGGCCAAGAACAGATCGTCAGCCAACAACCTTTCCTTAAACCCGCCGAACTGAAGCAACCAACGGAACAGCGCCGACTTCTCCAGCTCGACGTACTTCGTCACCACCGACCCCGGGATCCTCCCGTCGCCAAGAGCCGCCGCCAAGTCCCCCGGCAAGCTCTCCACGCCTCGACCGGCCTCCGCCAGCACCATGAGCGCCTCCTTCTTGTTATTATCGCCGGCATTGTCGCCGCCCCCTCCGCCGCCGCAGGCGGAGGACCCGTCGTCCCCGCCCCAGCCGCCCCCGCCGCCGGAGCAGAAGGCTAAGTGGAGGGGAGGGCGGCTCTGGTGGGTGGCGAGGGAAGCGGAGGGCAGGGAGAGGCGAAGGCGGAGGCGGGGCAAGGAAGGCGGCTGCGAGGAGGCGGCGGGGCGGAGGAGAGGACCGCCGTTGGCGGGCGGCGGCGGCGGCGGGGTTGAAGAAGGTGGCGGTCGCCATTGTCGGAAATGCGGGCCGCGCGATTTAGGCGTTGGGGAGGAAGAATTGCGCGGGCTTTCAGGTCGTCGTCTTTGCGATTCCGTATTTCTCAGCTTTGTAGTCGTTTCGGGCGTGGAAATCGTAGAGATTTTGGAAGAATCCCAAATTCAGGTCGGGGCGCGTGGAGCCCACTCCCCCCCCCCCCAACAGAAATTGGAAATTTAGGGAAATCATTTATTACCGCCGCGGAATAAATGGGAATTATGGTTGGTTGGTTGGACGAGTTTTTCCTTCAAAACGTGGTCCGTCTGAAGCGTATGACCTTTATTACTGACCAACCCAACCGAAAAAAAAAAGCGCAAAAAATAGAAATATTTATTAAAATTTGGAACTTTTTAAAATAATCAAATATACTCATATAATCTTAAGCGTGACAAGAGGCACAATGGCCAACGGCATAAATCTTAAGCTTTTCTTATTTGAAATTCGGATTTGAAAATTAAATAGTTCATGTGTGTAATAGACTTGTTTCATGATATTTAAATGAGTAGTGTTGAATTTTAATTGCCGAAAATTGAAATGAAAAATCGTACGATGAGTATTGAAAATTAATAACTAAATTTTATCAATTTTTCTCAAAGATAGAAAAGTGATCATGTTTTAGCATTACATGTGATGAAATTTTAGTTGTCACTAATCATTTCTGCTATTGAATGAACAAGGCAAATACTCCACACTTACCATTTTATGTGAATTTTTTTTTTTTTGACTTAATTGAGTCTACGAAGTCTATGTTAATTAAGGTTATTAAATAATATTTCATCTCATTATTAAAAAAGAGGCCATAAGCGTGGTTGGTTCCCAGAGAGGGAAAAACCGGGGGGGAGAGAGAGAGAGAATTCAGACATCCTAGGTGGTGGAGCTACTCCTGATTGGACAGTGGGTACACGCGCTCGAAGCGAGCGTGAAGTTGGAAATAACTGGGTTGGTGCGGGGAGTACGCCTAAGCTCATTGTTGCAGTGAGCCCCACAAGAAAATATGGGCCCCCTTCAGGTTTAGCAATTAATATCGACTAAAATAATCGATTTCATGTTTTTCAATAAAAGAAAGACGGTTATCCTTTTGCGCCCGCTTTTGTTTCGTATTTCCACTTCGTGCCCGCCGATTTTCCCCGTCATTTTCAGTCTCACCCCTCTCGGCTGGGCCACAGGAACGTTGGTCAAATGTAAGTGTGACTGGAGACGCTAATCGATCTTTAAGAAATACATTTTGCATCGTCAGTCACTCAAAATCTTTCATAGGTGACCAAATAGTTTGAGATAAAAAGGGCACGAGTGGCCTTAAATCCATATTATATCCTTCCGAGGATGAAATCGCTTGACTTTGATACCTGATCATACCTTAATTCATATTGTATCATTCTTTTGCTTTTAGAATGTTGATCACAACAGAAAATTTGCTTTTTCAAGGGATGCTGCTATGTATTGTTGCCGTTGGTCTTCCCTTTAACTAGTTTATGACTATCCTTCTTTGAAAAATAAAATAAAATTTTGCCACTTTGGCAAACGTTACATACGCAAATTATTTGATACTTGAACATTTAGATTAATTCATTGTTGGTCTTCCATTTAACTAGTTTATGACTATCCTTCTTTGAAAAAATAAATAAATTATGCCACTTTGGCAAATGTTACGTACACAAATTATTCAATGCTTGAACATTTAGATTAATTCGCTAGTCTCCATTTAACTAGTTCATGACTATCCTTCTTTGAAAAAAAAATTATGCCACTTTAAGTTTTTCAATGTAGAGAAATCTTGGAATTTTATGCCACTCGTCGTCCCAAAGCCGTGTTGTCATTTTACCATATGGTTATGTTCGCAGATAGGACTAAGCAGAAGTTCGGCATTAATTTTACTTTAGTCTTTAATTCATGAATTTTTTTTCCACAATTTCAGAACTTAAAACCACGCTTCTCATTTAATGTTGGATTCCTTTAACATTTCAACTAACGTAACAATGACATAATTAATATAGAAACGACGCCCTAAATTTGTTCATGATAATGTAAAAAAACCCTATACTTAATTGCTAAGGAAAAATTTAGAATGTGACATTGGGTGGTTAAAAGCTCATTCAAAAATCTGCTTGAGAGTCGAGTTTACGCGATGCGCTGAGAGCACGCTTGGCGTTGTTACAGCACATTAGTTGAAATTGCAAAGTCGCATGAAAAGTATGGTCGCGAAAGGAAATAGAGAAGTGTAGGGGTAAAGAACGGCAATAAACATGCAATTGAGGGGGGCTTGATGGGAAAAAAGGCGCATTCTATTGGTGGGGAGCTGGAAGCCGACATGTCGGCCGGGGTATGGGGGGGTGTTGGGTGATTTCTCCCAAGAACTCGGGAAGCCCGAGCGTGTTTTTATTTGTTGCCTCGGCAAGTCCGTCGGGGAACGTGCTGTGTAGGGACAAAAAATTAATGTCGAAGCATTCTCGCACGCGAAGACCGTTCGACTGCTCTATGGCGCGCGTCTGGTTCAACCAACGACGAATAGACGGCGGCAGTATCGGCTTATTTTGTCGTGCTTACTTACCAGATCATAGTTGGCAAATTCGGAAGAAAGGGGCGTCGATTAGAATAAATGATCCTGCCGTCGCTCTGCTTTTGCGAGGTCTCATTTGCCTTTGGAACTGATTAACATTGAAGGTTCTTAGCAAGTTACAATATGGAGGCATGCGTGAGGTTCACGGCGAATGCCCTTCGCGTGCACCGTTGGCTGAAGACCTAATAAGAAGATCGCGGTGGGTCGGACACTCGGTGCAATTCTGATTCAGCGGCGATTTTGAAAGAACGCATCGATGGCATTTCTTGTTTTATT
Organism: Eucalyptus tenuipes; assembly: GCA_014182365.1. Classification (NCBI taxonomy): domain Eukaryota; kingdom Viridiplantae; phylum Streptophyta; class Magnoliopsida; order Myrtales; family Myrtaceae; genus Eucalyptus; species Eucalyptus tenuipes. The sequence continues at coordinate 33,198,697 of CM024538.1, read as the reverse complement.
ATGAAGATGAGGACAGGGAGCAGGAAGATTCATGACTCCTCCCTTTACCAATGTTCACGTGCAAACACACTTCATGGGAAAAAAAAAGAAAAAAAACAGTCAGCGGGCGAAAAGCCTCGCATTTACATTTGTGACTTGGGAAAAATTTCTCTCAGAAGTTAACAAATCCCTTCTCCTTCAGACTTTCAACAGTCTCCTTCAAGCTCTGGTATATATCGATGTAATCAATCCCCAAGCGGTTCGCTCTCTTCGTGGACACCCAATAGACCGGCATGTAACGGATGCTGTGATCCCTGGGAAGCAAACAGACAAAAGACAGACAACATGGGAAAAATGAGACGTAGGCTTGGTAACCTATATCAGTCGTGCCTAGTTAACAGCCATCCACGGTACTCTTCTGATTAGGAGGAAGTGGATTTTAGCAGAATAATAAAATGTCATATTGACTGAAGGGTGGCTTCACCTTCGAATATATAGATGGGAGATGGTAACTCCAAAAGTTTCTACCACCAGAAATTAAAGTTATAGAAAATGTGTAAATCAGCAGCACATTTTCGAACCAATGGCCTCTCCCAAGAAAGACTCGTCTACCTACACTCAATAAAAGAGAAACCTCGATACTCTACTGCCCACTACACACATAAAGGGTAAATGATAAAGGTCTAAACTACTTACTTTTCTGGAAGCTGAAGAGAAGGGTAAAGCTTGCGTAAGAAGCTCACAATCTCATAGTAGTGTGGAACACACTCAACTAAGCAATATCTTCCGCGGGCTGATGGGACTTCAAATGCCAGTATATGAGCATTTGCAACATCTTTGACATTCACCCATCCACAACTTTCATCTGGAAAAGTTGGTGCACCTGAGTTGGAATCACACGCACACCACATTTGAAAGAGAATCCCCAGGTTAGAAGGGATATAACCAAGCTTCAGAGATATTAGGCTGCATGTAAGGATGGCTTGGTATGGTGAAAACACAACCAGAAAACTGGTGGCAATGAAATGGGTGATGGTGTACCTCAATTCAACTAAAACAAGTATAACCACATCGACCACAGCACATACTTCATAAGTTTTATATCCTATCTCCTTTCACCAAGGAAAAACTACAGAAATAATAAAAAATACTCAAAAAACCAAGATGAGGACTTCCCTGAATAGGAGAGATACTGCTAATGCCTCACAACTAAATTGGTAAATCAGTACAATTATATAATCGTCGTTTGTCAACAAGCTACAACAGTAAATATACTTCTTTCCTCCCCTCAACAGATATAACTGAATTGGGATGGTAAAGAAACAAAATAGCAGCGCCAGCTTCCTTGTTTGTTAGGGCAGAGAGCTGTTTGTCAGTGCAGGATAGTAAATATACTTCTCTTCTCCCCTCAAATAGTAACCTCCAACAGATATAACTGAATTGGGATGGTAAAGAAACAAAATAGCAGCGCCAGCTTCCTTGTTTGTTAGGCCAGAGAGCTGTTTGTCAATGCAATCCTGCACGATCCGTGCAATGGAAATACTAAACAACTCTAAAATCTGGAGAACTTTCATGGTTACTGCTGAATTACCATTTATCAAATTTGCGATCGCCACAGCACCTCTGTTAAGTTTTGGCTGCAAAAGAGGACCAATCACCATACCTGGGTTGATTGTGACCATGTCAATACCCTTTTCTCTCACAAATTCCCAGGCAGCTTTCTCAGCCAAGGTCTTGGAGAGCTCATACCACATCTACATGGGGGCCAAAATGAGAGAGATATAATGCATTCACAACGAAAAGGAACGCCTCTTCCAATTTGATGGCATTTTGAAAACCACTGAGATGTGACAAAACGAAATGGCCCAACTCCGCCCACCAGCCAACTGGTTTTGTGTCAATAACTAGAAATGTAAAAAGGGAAAGGGCGCTTTAACAGTGAACAGTTTAATTTCACTCATGTTAATCATCTCAGCACCAGTAGAAAATAACACAAGACGATGAAATTTAACTGGACAAGATGCCTACGTTATTTTCCCTCAACAAGTCTGGTTCAGAAAACCAATCTTCTTTCACCTCAACATCAGGTGTCAGCGGTGTTCCATCATGCTCAACTGCAGCCATAGATGATGTCAAGACCACACGACTGCACAGAAGGTGTTTTGGAACAGGACTTCAGAACATTAAGAGTTCCCTTCACAGCAGGATCCAGTAATTCTGCCTGAAATATGATGACAATTAATTAGACAAAAGAGAAAAAATAGCATAAATAACGAGAGACCAAATTGTGTTGCTACATGTCTCAGAATCTTTTAGTGCATCCCTAGAACTTGAATTATGAATCCTACTTAAGTTTTTTCCCCTTGCTAATTCAAGGTTTCTCAGCAAGGAACAGCCGGCATTTTGACATCCATAATCTTATAATATGACAGAGACAAGGGCATGGGATGAGGCAATTGGCTACATATTTGACATAATGAACAGTATTTGGCCCCAAAAAAAAAAAAAAAAAAAAAAATCCAGGCGGAAACTTCCCATTGAAGACCTTTAACATGCTCATTCGGCCTGGATAGACATGCAGTAATTAGCAAAGGCACTCAGGAAATATGACATGTTTTGGTCATGTTAACTGATCACCTAACACACCATGCGTATAAGAAATAGAGTGCTGAAGAATTTAATCAGTTTCAGAAACATAGTCCACTTATATTGTGGAGACACCTCATCTGTTAATTAGAATTCAAGCTACAACTCCACTACATCTGACATCACGAAATTCAGTCTGGTACAGATTCAATAATAGAAGGACCTCCATTGGTTCCGCGTAGTTCTAGTCATAGAAGTAATTGTTACATAATACTGTAAGTAGTGCAAGTATGTTGGAGGTCCCCATATATATGACTGTTCTCTCCCAGTACCCAAAAAATTGACAGAAGTAACACCCTACTATATGATCTATTTTGCTAGAAACATGACAAAGTCGAGAGAAATCTATTCGTAAACAGGTTTTGTTATTATCAATTAAACTATGTAACAAAGTAAGTGAAAATTTGAATCTTTTAAAGTCTGAGGGAAAGCTTAGGTGAGAATATCAGATTCTGCAAATTAAAAAGCAGAAGAGTACAGTCACTTCAACTACAGTTTCCAGGCACCCTTCAGTCCCTTTCGTAATCAATGGCGAAGCTAAAGTATAACAAAACTTAGCAGGAGTGAACATGTTAATGAACTTGGTTATGGTTAATATTGAATAAATTCCTGCTCTCTCAGGATAAGCATGAAGCATGCTAGTTGGCCTCAATAAAATAAAATGTGACAAAAAGGGACTAACAAAAAAGGGGAAAAACTACTCTGCAAGGACTAGTGTATCAATTCTGGAACCAAACCTGCGGATCCTTGACATCATGATAAAAAGGAGAGGCAGTGTGAAAAACGCCTACACAACCCTCAACAATAGGATCAAATGAACCCTCTTCCAGCAGGTTTGCTTTGAACAGTTGAAGCCTCTCTCTCGCTCCATCAAGTGCAAGCAGATGTTCAGTTTTTTCTGGATCATCTATTGGAGAGACAAGAGCAATCACTGTAAATGAGCAGTTTGTGTTGGAGGTAATAGGTTTGAGAGAGAAGAAGCGGTTGCTTGAAGTATTACACCAAGAGACGTCAAGTTTGGAACGCTCAACAGTGTTACCTCCAGCGTAGGGAAACCCTAGAGTTTATATATGCAAGCTATTGGGCTTCGGCCCATATGGACCAAAATAACCGTGCTTTTACCTATTGGGCTTGTATGTGAACATATTATTTTTGGATTATATTAACAATATATCCAACAATCTCCTCCTATGTTCACCATACAAAGACAATCCAATAAGGTAGGCGGTGTAATGTTCAAACAAGCATGAATCATCCACATTCAGTCCAAGACAATTAACTCGGATCTGTCAAAGAGTTTTCAGCAATAAAGTATTAAACTCAATCATCATTTGCAATCTAAACAAGTGAATCATACTTATCATGAATCTGTTTCGAGATCAACAAATCAAAAGCAAGTATTAGGAGTTTTAGATTCAATCTAAACTCATTCAAATCCGCAAAATAAATCTTAAACTCAGTTCACAACCAATATATGCATAATAATGTTCACAAAATAGAAATAACAAAATGTAAGTCTCAAGTAAATGGACTTCATCAAAATAGGCAATAGCAGGTAAACTGTCAAGTACCCACATGCTCAAAATGATATATATTCATTCATCAAGTAGGTCATCTTGGTCAGGATCCCACTCATTAAGCTCTCCTCCATCTCTGCCATCCCCGTAGAACGTCAAATATGAATTTCATATTATCATGAATTCAATCATTTGAATTAAAACCTTAATACCATTCTATCGGGCAGAGAAGAACATATATTGATGTCATAAAGCATCATAATATCATATTCATAAGCATCAAGCCAGTTTCATAAATTATGAACAAGACCTAAACAATGTAATTTACAAAGAGCCATCAACTTAAGTTTATTTGTAAGAGAACAACTATTTTGTCTAGTTTCAAAGAACAGGACCAATAGTCAAGTCACTTACAATAACCTAGTCATGTAATATCAAGTTTCAATTAAGAACAAGACCAGCATGCTTCTTAAGTAAACAATTGTTTCTATGTTTCAATTTGGAACGTCACAGTTACTAATTCCTTAAAGTCAAATAATCTAGCATCAAGTTTGGAATAAGATCATTTAACCAAAGGGATAGTCCAATCTAGTTGAATTGTATCATCAACTTTGGAATGACACAAGTTTCCCGATAGAACATTTGAATTAGGTTAAAGTCATCTTCATCAAATTTGGAATGAGACAACTCACCCTTTTCAAATTAGTCAAAGAATCGTGAACATCGATGAAACATATAAACTGTGCTTATCATTGTAGCCAATAAAGGAAGATTCGATAATTCAAAACACACAATTAGAAGATAAGTAAATGGTAGTTAAGACTTGCCTATATAGTCTTTAACCCCAATTCCCCCACTGTTTTGAATAATTGATCTTTAGGCATACCTTTGGTGAGAGTATCGGCTATGTTATCCTTCTATCTCACATCGATCAAGGTGATAACCCCTTGTTCTCTCAGATAATTCAACAACGCATGTCTCAGTCTCACATGTCTTCTCTTCGAATTAAAGAGAGCATTCTTGACGACTTGGACAGCTGCTCGATTATCATAGAATAGGTTCAAAGAATTAATCTTTAGTCGAGTCAAAGGAATATCCATAATCAGATTCTTTATCCACTCTGCCTCTTCGCCGGCTGAGGCTAAAGCAAAAAGTTCTGATTCCTTAGACGACAATGCAATACAAGTCTGTCGTTTGGATTTCCAAGTAATAGCAGCTCCACCCAAAGTGAATACATATCCACTAGTGGACTTACTATTTCCAATATCTCGAACACCACGAGGCATCGAATATCCATCCACAGTTGGAGGATAACCAGAATAATAGAGAGCATAATCTTTAGTACCTTTAAGGTATCTCATCAGCCTATCAAGGGCATCCCAATGCTCTTTATTGGGATTACTAGTAAAACGACTCAAAGCATACCAAGCGTAAAGGTTATGTCAGGTCTAGTGCAACTCATAGCATACATGAGACTACCAAGCAGTTTCGAGTATTTTAACTGATCAACGCTGGTCCCTTCATTAGGACTCAGTCTGTTATTATACTCACATGGTGTCTCACTCGGTTTACACTTATCGTATCCCCAAGTAGAAAGTAGCTGCTCAATATAATGAGTCTGGCTAAGGGAGATAACTTGCCGTTTAAAGCTTACTTTCATACCAAGAATGGTATTAGCAATACCAAGATCTTTCATGTCAAATTCTTTAGCTAAAGTAGCTTTCACGTCACTCACTGAGAATGATCGGAACCAAGAATTAACATGTCATCAACATACAAGCAAATGATGACTATCTTATTTGACATAGAACGATGGTAAAGGCATTTATCTCGAATAACTAGACCGAAAGCCATAACTCTTTACCACTTTGTCAAATTTAAGATGCCACATCTTAGGTGCTTGTTTAAGACCATACAAGGATTTATTCAATTTACAAACTTTGTCCTCAAGACCTTTCATAACATATCCTTCCGGTTGTTCCATGTAAATTTCCTCATTTAATTCCCCATTTAAGAAAGCTGTTTTTACATCCATTTGATGCACTACAAAGTGTTCAATAGATGCCAAAGCAAGAAGAATTCTTATAGTTGATAGATGACACACGGGTGAATAAACATCAAAATAGTCTATTCCACTCTGCTTTGTTTATAGCCTTTAGCTACTAAACGTGCTTTGTATCTGGCTATTTATCCATCACTATTCAGTTTCTTCTTCAACACCCATTTACAGCCTATAGCTGCCAAGTGTGGTTCTGCAGCAGAGAGCTCATTTCATCATCTATGGCTTCTGCCCACAGTAGAGATTCCCTAGATCTCATTGCTTCCTGATAGGAGAATGGATCATCCTCAAGATGGTAAGCAACAAAATCCTCACCAAAACTTCTGGGAATTCTCTCTCTTGTAGATACTCTTACTGGAATTAGCAAACTGTGTGGAATTAGTGTCAGAAGGGCCTGCTTCAGATTCTACAGGAGATTCTAAAATCATATCGTAGATCCGAAACATTCAAGCCTTGATCTCTCGAGAAACTTGTTTTCGAAGAACACCGCATCTCTAGATTCTATCTTTGTGTTAGTAGATAGATCTAAAAACCTATTTGCAGCACTATCTTCGCACTACCTAGATATACACAAGTAATGGTTCTAGATCCCACCTTAGGTTTCTTAGGATCTGGTATGCTTACATAAGCAATACAACCCCAAGTCTTAAGAGTATCATATCTACAAGGGTGCTTATGCCATATCTCATAAGGTGTCATAGACAACTTAGAGTGCGGCAACCTGTTCAAGATGTGATTAGCGGTTAGAACCTGCTTCTCCAAAAGTAGGAGGAAGGCATGCCAGCTGTAAGTAACATAGAGTTTAACATTTCGGTTAATGTTCTATTCTTACGCTCGCAACGCCATTTGATTGGGGTGAATAAGGAGCGGTGGTTTCAAGTATTATACCTTACGAAGCACAAAATTCCTTGAACCTTGACATAGTATATTCTCCTCCTCTATCACTCCTAAACCTCTTAATTTTCAAGTTAAGTTGATTTTCTACTCTAGACTTGAAAATCTTAAATTTTTCAAAAGCCTCATCTTTCGATTTCAATAAATAGACATGACAATATCTAGAAAAATCATCTATGAATGTTATTAGATACTTCCGACCACCTTTAGTAATGTAATTTCTAAAATCACAAATGTCGAATGTATTAACTCAAGAAGTTGTGTGCTTTTAGAAACCAACTTAAAGGGTTTTCTAGTGATTTTAGCCTGTGCACACACTTCACACTTGTCAAATCGAATAGAAGTATCTAATGGAATGTTGTGAGTTTTAGCTAGATGTTGCATTTTCCTGTAATTCACATGTCCAAGTCTATTGTGTAGCAACTTTGGATCAATCAAAATAGAATTCACATGGTTTATGCTATCGTATTTAAACTCAACCTATACATACCATTAACCATGAATGCACAACCGAAATAATATGAGTTAACGAGATAAAGTTACTCTACCATTCATAGTTGAAAAAGACATACCAGCTTTATCAAGTAAACTCATAGATATCAAATTCTTTTTAAGTAAAGGTACTACTCTAACATGTTTTAGAGTTAGTAATTTACTGAAGAAAGCACCAAATTTGCGGTTCCGGCATGAGTCACCTTTGCCTCACCACCATTGCAATTTTCCACAGTGTCTTTCACTTCTGTGACCTCAGTGAGTAAGTTCTTGTCATTTGTAGCATGACAAGTACCGCCACTGTCCAACCACCACTCAGAAGAGACGCTAGCCTTTCCATTATTCATCATTCCAATGAAGACTTGAGGCTCAGATCCTCTAATTAGCATATTGGCCTCATTCTGTGGTGTGTCATTCTTTGGCTTCTTTGGTAACTTACACTCTGTTGCCCGGTGACCCCACTTTCCACAGTTATGGCACTTGCCCTTCTTCTTCTTTTGGAAGATAGTCTTTTTGGCCTCTAAGCGTAAAGAGGATTCACCTTTTGGTGACTTGAACTTTTTTCGAGGTTTATTGGAGTGTGAAACTAAGTTGGCAACCGACTTTTGTTGTCCTACTTGTTCAAAACTCTTCCTAGTAATATTTTGATCCTCAATGTGAATATACCTCTTTAATTCATCAAGTCCCATCTCGTACCTTCGCCCGTGCATTTCAGTCTTGAAAGAACTCCATTCGGTTGGTAGTTTGCTTAACACAAGACCAACAAAAAGATTATCGGACATATCGAGTTATCATCTTTCAACTTGTTCCTCATGTTCTCAAATTCAACTAACGAGAGGTGATGCTTGAATTCATAGTGAATTTAAAATCAAAGAATTTCTCCGCTAGGAGAGTTTTAGAGAGCCCCTCTTGTTTTGGGGCGAGCGTTCAAGTGATCCCATATCTCTTTCGCCGTCTTATACTCACTATAAGTCATAGCCAGATTAGGATTTAGAGAGTTCAACAAGTAATCTCTACAAAAATCCTCATCTTTGTTCCATTGATATTCATCCACATCTTCAGTGGTAGATGCAAAATCACTTAATACAGTATAGAATATGTCACGTTCTTTCATGCCAAATTGAACATGTAATTTTCAGCCATGAAATTCAGTAACATCAAACGATTGCAACTTTATAATATCATAGGAACTACGCTTTGCCATTTTAATCAGAGCAAAGTGTTAGAAAGAGTGTACCTTGGAGTCCTCGGAGCCACAAAGTCGAATAACTCTCCTAACCTTGATCAAACCGCTCTGCAGAGATGGAATTTGCCAAAACAAACCCCAAAAACAGATCAAGAGCGCCCAAAAACCTTGGGATGGACTGCCCTTGTCGTCGAAACTCGCTGGAAATTTCCGCCGCCAAAATTCGCTGAAATCCCGAAATTCGCTAGAAATTTAGATGGAAACTTCGAGGGTGCCGTAACTTCTTCGTCCGACCTCCGATCGACGCGAGTGACCACTCAAAACGTTCGTATCGACGAGTAGAACAAAGCCCAAGTGGTTTCACCCTCTAAAATTGGCTATAATTTTTGGGTTTTTGAATCAAAGATTTCGGTCACCCGAATCTTCAAACTCAGATCCCGGCCAATACCACCGTCGAAATCGAAAGTAAAATACACCCGTGAGTTTGTCTTGACGAAATCTTCAAGAAGACACCTTACTCGCTCAAATCCAACACACGATCATAATACTTCAAGATTGTTGGAGGTAATAGGTTTGAGAGAAGAAGCGGTTCTTGAAGTATTACACCAAGAGACGTCAAGTTTGGAACGCTCAACAGCAGGTGTTACCTCCAGGCGTAGGAAACCCTAGAGTTTATATATGCAAGCTATTGAGGCTGGCATATGGACCAAAAAATAACCGTCTTTTTACCTATTGGGCTTGTATGTGAACATATTATTTTTGGATTATATTAACAATATATCCAACAGTTTGGATATAAGGAAAGCCGCAAAATTCAATGAACATAACACATCCACTAAACTGGAATGGCTCGAGTCAAACGACATCATGGCTCTTCAACAAAAGTTTGAATGAAGGCAATTTCATGAAAGTCGAAGATATCTGTTTTTTTTTTTTTCCTCAGAAACTAAATGATTTGGAGCATGGCACTGTTAGAAGATTCCTGAATGTTCGTAGAAGATTCCTGAATGTTCTCTTTCATTTGCCTCGCCTATCAATGCAGGAATGAATTCGAGTAACAGCTGCAAGATCACTCTCAGTATAAATACATACAAGCCGTAAAAGATAACCAGTGCACAGCACAACTACTCTGGTTCTGGAAGAATAACCTTGCATTCGGCATGTCCAGGCCAGAAGAAAAAAGGTTTTATCCAGATTGATTATACCTCTAGGCATCCTCGTCTGGTAATCAATAATCTCACAAGATGACTCCTCTATACTCCAGAAATGCTCAGAACAGAAGCAGAAGGACAACCTCTCTACAAGGCGCACCGTCGGAACAAAAGCATCCACACTCGGATAAACCCCGCTCAGCTGCTAAAACCTCGATCAACTTCAAAACGATCCAGCCAAAACCGAAACTACTTGGCCGCGGTCTCAAGGTACAGATCCGCGAACTTTCATCTACGACAGCAGAATCACAGCAAATGACAGGCGAAACAGAGCATGTTCAACAGCACGAGAGCTCATCACGAAGCAAAATCAGTCGATCATGGACAATCAAACGGTCGCTCGCGTCAATCATCACCAAAAGACGGAGACGAGCGCGAATGAAAACGGAAAAACGAGAGGGGATCGAGAACGGACTCGGATCGCGAACGGAGGCCTTGACGGTGTAGCCGCGCTGCAAGAGGAGCTTGACGAGCCACGAGGCGATGTAGCCGGACGCTCCGGTGACGCACACGGTCTTCCCGGCACCGACCGCCGCGCTCATTCTCGTCTTCTCCGATTGTCCTTCTTCGTCGCTTCGAGGAGGAGGAGGAGGAGGAGGTTGCTCTTGCTCTGCAAGTTGGCGCGCAGCCCTGAGTACTTTTATAGCAGCAGAGCGAGCGCGCTTCGACGTCCATTTCAAAAGACGCGGACGCTCATCGACGCCGACTCAAGCGCAATGCCACGTGGCGCCGTATCCGCAGCTCGGATGTGAAGGGACCCACCAACGCGATGGTATTTCTTACGAGTATTTTATATTCTTAAAGGGGTTTACTGTACAAGTGAAAATTTAGTTGGTTTCCCACGTGACGCCCCCGTGCATCCACTGTAGTTTCTAGAACTTTCCACCTATTCTTTCATAAATTTTTAGCACCGGTCATACAAAATTTTATATAATATCAAAGGAAGTCCCAAATTTAAGTCTTTCTAGACCTCTATTTATCCTCCCAATTTAGATTTTTTTTTTCACATTTATAGTTTAGGCTTTTTGATAGGAAATTAACTAATTCAATGCAAGATGCTTCCTTTGAGAGAGATGCAGGCATTTACAATTTCTATGATAGTAACTTTTCATAACAATTTCTGAAAAACTGTTATAAAAGAATGCATTATTAAAGGAGAAATAATTTCGCGACAGATTTTAATTTATTGTGAGAATGATAGTCTGTTTTGGATTATAGAAATAAAATAATAAATAATTAAAAATTATTGTGTGGTCCATTCTTTGAAGAGTTTTGATTCACAGATTCTCACATTAACCAAAAATTATTATGATTCCAAAAATAGACCCCTTAGAAGAAGAAGATTTAACTTAACTGTAATTTGGGCTTTTTAAGACTTATTGTAATTTGCGCCTTTTAAGACTAACTTAACAAGCAATAATGTGGGTCCAGGTCATATTGTAGTTTAGTGATTCGGAGCCTAAACCTAAGTGAGGTTAAAATTAATCAATTAAACAACTTTTGCATGTAATGAATACACTATAAATCATTTTTAATTGGGTGGAATTTTTTTTCAATAATAACATTTCATTCATTTCTATAGAAATACCATAAGGATATAATATAGTTCAACTACAAATCAAGACAAATCTTAAACGGCTTCAAAACAAAACAAGTTCCAAATAACAAGATAAATTATTCGAACAAGGTTGGAGGTTATATGCTTAAAGGGCAGATTTGTGACTTTGCAAACTAAAATCGGTGTTCGATCATAGAATCCATCTTCAATAATGAGCATGCATTGAAGTCTCCATCTATTATCACAGTTTTGTCTTTCGGGGTGTGCATGTAGGTTCGGTACACCGGACACCATTGTCGTTCAAAGTAAAGAGGTTGAATAAGCGCAAATTTGACGCTTGTGAAAGTGAAACTTTCACAAAACTCTTCCAATCCCTTTTAAAATTAGCTTTGTACACTAATGAAATCCAAGGGAAACAAAACCCCAAAATCATACGCAAAAGCAACCCCAAATTTAGATTAGATCGGAGAAACCTCCCTGGAAAGAGAAAAGCTCCCCAAACAAGAGGACAGCAAAAAAAGAAGAAGAAAACAGAGAACTGAATCATTCAAAGAAAAAGGGAGACTGAAAAAAAAAGCTATGAATCCACCCAATTAATTATCGTAATTAATTGGGCGAATTCACCTCAATAAGATGGATGAAGAATTGCAATTGAGGTGTTAAAGCTTTAGGATGCTTTCGTGCCTTAAAATTTACTAAACATCTCATTAATCTCGAAGCGCTAAAATTGCATATAATGCTGCAATCGAGCTATATCTAGTATAGATCTATTTGCAAAATCTCGGATATATCAATATATATATATTCTTTTTGGTTGGTGTTGGTCAGTTGTATGAAAAAAAAATCCCAAAGGCTAGTTTGATACTTAAAAGATTGATTTGTATTATGTTAAACTCAAATGGCTAAGAAAATTCGCCAATGATTGATGGGAATTCACTAAACAAATACCAGATCAAGAAGGAGAAGATGGTTGTTGGGTTGGTAAACCGTTATCATTCTCTTGGATTCAAATATATAGTTATAATACACGGGCACATATATATGGGTGATGATTTTTGCCCGTCTATTTTATTATTTGATCCGTTTGTCTTTCGCGGCACCAACGATGGATAATGATCAGAGCCACAACCGTGATCGGGATGATCAAGGTCAACGGAAAGTCGGTGTCGACCCATGCATGCCGTCTTCGAGCCTAAAATTAGCGGCGGCGGCGGCGGCGGCGGTGCCGCCATCCAAGGCCGAGTTTCCTCTCGAGAATCCACCCGGGTTGAGGTTCATCCCCACTGACGAGGAGCTCATTCTCTATTACTTGAAGCCCAAAGTCGCGGGCGATCCGGTTCCGGCCAGCAACTTCTTCGCCGACGTCGATCTCTACAAGTTCGACCCCAGAACGCTCATCGGTAAGCACATCATAAAGGTGGCCGCCGTGTAGTCTCGGGCTCCGTTCGGTTTGTGATGCATGCGCATGCATGCTTCAAGATGCGATTTCTCGCTCGGTCGTTCCTCATTTTGAATTTCTTGGCTTTCGTCGAGCCTGTTTGGTTTTCTCTTTCTTGGACTTTCTTGGCTTTTCTTGAATTGCGCGGTAAATTCTTGTGTGAATTCGTCCCGGTACAAGCTCATGCTTCCGCCAGAAACAATGGAGAAATGCAGAAGAAATTACCCTGACGCGATTCGTTCTGCGATTCTCCAGAGAACCGCATGGGAGCGGGCATAGATGGGGACGAGTGGTACTTCTTCACTCTGAGGGACAGGAAGTATCGGATGTTAAAGAACAAAGATCAAAAACACAGATTATAGATGCTGATGAAAGTAGAAAAGCAGAGTCAGAAGCTGAACAAGCTGAAGCAGAAGCAGCTGAACAAGCTAAAGCAGCTGAGCAAGCTCGAAATAAAGAAAAGCTAAGCTGGCAATCCTTGAAGTAGCTGAGTTGGCAATCCACGACGAAGCTGGCTATATAGAAGATTAAAACCAGAAACAGAAGTCGAATAAGCTGCACAAGGAGCTGTACGCGTGTCAATGTAACAGTGTAGTCATTCTGTTGTAACTGAAGTTGTTAAGTCAGTTTTGGAAGATAGTTTAGGTTGTTAACTCGATGTAAAGCTTCATTAAGGAAGGAGAGGAAAGAAAGATAAACTCGAGGTTCTCTCTATTCTCTCGGGTTTTCTTCTGAGCAGTAGAACTTCGTAAGATTGTATAAGAACGAGAGGAGAAGAGAAATGTTCTTGACGGATGTATTGATCATTCAGTAATCGCAATATACAGAGTTCTTTCTTTCATATACATCTTATCTTCTGTCTTCTGTTTCTTCACATCGGAACGGGTCGCGGTGGAACCGGTGTACGCCCAGCGGGGTTTGGAAGTCGTCCCTGAAGAAAAGCGTCATCCTGGCGGAGAACAGGACAATCGGATACAAGACGTCATTGGCCTTTCTACGAAAAGGCTCGAAAAGACGAAGAGACGGGACGGATTTGAATATGCACGAGTATAGATTGGAGGAGGACGAGAAGGGGGACCGCACCAGTATAGACGGGAAGAAGGTAGTGAAGGACAAGAGGGTTTCAATTCTTTCGTTCATGTTTACATTTTAGTTTTCCTTGCCCGCTTGGCATGGATTGACGTCTTTGTAATGCTCATTGTGGCAGTTGGATGAGTGGGTTCTGTGCAAGGTCTACACGCCGAGGCATGCAAAGCAATCGAAGAATCAAGGCCGGAAAAAGGCTATTATTGATGAATGCTACTTGCAACACCTTCAATCCGCCCCCAATCACGAGGTCAACACGAGCCAACAAGTCGACGCCGTCCACAATCATCGATTGCTTCAGAGTTCTCAGATCAATGCACCCAATCGCGAGCTCAACATGAGCCAACAAGTCGATGCGGTCAACATTCTTCGACTGCTTCAGAGTTCTCAGATCAATGCGCCCAATCACGAGCTCAACCTGAGCCAACAAGTCGACGCGGTCGACAATCATCGACTGCCCCAGGGTTCTCGGATCAATGCTCTCGGCGGTCCGGAGACCAACCAACCCGCCTACAATATTCTGCAATATCTCAACCATACGCACCCCAACTTTGGGCCTTACCGCCCGCGTGGGAGGCGGATCAGTGTGCATCTGCACGTTCCACGGGTGGTCCTACAGGCCACGACTCTCGGGCCTCCTATTCGGCAACTCACTGGCAATCCTCCTCCTGCATCACATCCGAGCGGAAGCTCTTCCTTTCTGGCGCAATCCACGCGCCGAAATACTCGTCCGGGGCTGGTGTATTACTTGGACGATTTCATCGGCGCCAACCCATATCATCCGTCGCCGCATCATAGGTGATCACTATGCAAGCAAACTCTTATGATATACATTGATTGTCGGATGATATGATTTTGATAATCCTGTTTTCTTATCATCATGCTTGTAGAATTTTTTGGACGGACCCAAAATATGCTCCTCAAGTGTCAGAAAATAAAACGTGAAGGAAACTCAACTTTGGAAATTGTGAAAAAATCTATGTATTGAGGGTCGATAGTTCTATATTTGATGATAGACGAGGCTTGGAACGAACTCTAAGATGCAAATTGGGGAAGCGTAGGGAAAGGAACGACAATAAACATGTAATTGAGTGGAACTGCTGGTCGAGGTATGGGGCAATGGGCATGACCAAAACATAAGCTGAACAACTTGAAATCCTGTGTAGAAGGCGGTGAAAGATGTGCTCGATGAGAATATCGGATTGCGCAAATAAAAAAAGCAGAAGAGTACAGTCAGTTCAACTACAGTTTCCAGGCGCCCTTCATTCCCTTTAGTAATCCAAAGGCAAAGCTAAAGTATAACAAAACTAAACAGGAGGGACCATGTTAATGAACTTGGCCACGGCTAATATTGAATAAATTTCTACTCTCTCAGAATAAGCATGAAGCATGCTAGTTGGCCTCAATAAAATAAATTTGGTAAAAAAGGGGCTAATGGAAAAGGGGAAACACTACTCTGCATGGACTAGTGTATGAATTCTGCGGATCCCAGACATCATGATAGAAGGGCGAGGCAGCGTGAAAATCACTTGCACAACCCTCAGCAATAGGATCAAATGAACCTTCTTCCAGGAGGTTCGCTTTGAACAGTTGAAGTCTCTCTCTCGCTCCATCAAGTGCAAGCAGATGTTCAGTCTTTTCCGGATCATCTGTTGGAGAGAAAAGAACAATCACTCCAAATGAGGAGTTTGGATATAAGGAAAGTTGCAAAATTTGATGACCATAACTCGACCACTAAACCAGAACGGCTCGAGTCAAACAACATCGTGGCTCTGTTATCGAGATTTGAAAATCTCATGTAACAATACCGAGAAAACAAACCCAAGATCTTGAAACTTTTTAGAAGATTCCCGAATGTTCTCTTCCATTCGCCTCGCCTGCTAATGCAGGAATGAGTTCGAGTAACAGCTGCAATATCACTCTTAATATAAACAAAGACAAGCCATAAAAGATGACCAGCGTACCGCACAAATCAAGACCTCATTGAGGAATGTCTTCGGAGCTGGCAAAACAATGCTAACTCAGCAGCAGAACAACTACTCCGGTTCTGGAAGAATATAACCTCGCATTCGGCATGTCCAATCCAAAGGATAAAAAGTTTAATCCAGATTGATTATTCCTCTCACCGTCCTCATCTGGTAACCAATAATCGCACGAGTGGACTCCTCTATAGTCCAGCAGTGCCCGAAAAAGAAGCAGAAGGAGAACCTATCTCCAAGGCCCACTTGTCGGAACAAAAGCATCCACAATCGGATAAACCCCGCTCAACTGCCAAAACCTCCATCAACTTCAGATGCATGAACTTCCATCTACGACGGCAGAGTCACAGCAAATGGCGACAAGAGCGCATCACGTAGCCGCGTTGCAAGAGGAGCTTGACGAGCCACGAAGCGCCGTGTCGGCCGTCCGGATGTGAAGGTACCCCACGAACGCGAAGGTATTTCTTACAAGTATTTTATATTCTTAAAGGGGGATTAATTGTCGGTTTGGCTTACGGTATACGTGAAAATTTTATTTGGTTTCCCACGTAATTATTTCCTAAATTTTTAGAATTGCTCTCACAAAATCTCATATAATATTACAGAAAGTCTCATATCTGAATCTTTCTAAAATCCTATTTGCCTTCTTAATTGACATAGTTTCATGTTTATAGTTTAAATTAGAATCCAGAAATTTCACATTTTCCGATGAAAAATGACTAATATAGTGCAAGATGCTTTCTATGAGAGATGCTAGTTATGTTTTGGATGTGTGGCATCTTGCACTTATGGTGATGGTAGCTGTTTATGATAATTACTAGAGAACCATCATAAAATAAGCGTTATTAAAATTACACACAAGACTTTTAATAGATACTATCCAAAAACAGTAGAAAATTTTAATTCTTATTTTCGGGCTTCCATCTACTGTAATTTGGGCTTTTTAAGACTAACTTAGCAAGCAATAATTTGGGTCCAGGTCATAATTTAGTTTAGTGATTCGGAACCTAAACCTAAGTGAGGTTAAAATTAATCAATCAAACAACTTTTGCATGTAGTGACTGTACTATAAACCATTTTTAATTGGGCAATTTTTTTTTTGTCAAAATAACATTTTATTCATTTCCACATAAACACAAGAGAGATACAATGCGGTTCAACTGCAAATTAAGACAAATCCTAAATGGCTTCAAAACAAAACAAACTCCATATAACAAGGTTGATTATCACTTTAAACCAAAATTCACGGCTGATCATGGAACCCATCTTCAATAATGAGCGTACATTGAGATGTACATCTATTACTATAGTTTTGCCTTTTACAGTGCATGACTAGGTTCAGTGTCCTTAATACCATCGTTGTCCAAAGTAAAAGGTCAAATGAGCAGAGATTCAATGCCTGTGAAAATGTGAAAATGAAACCTTCACAAAACTTCTTCAATCTCCTTCGAAACTAGACTTGTACACCAAGGAAACCTGAGGGAAGCAAAATCCCAAAATTATACATGCAAAGAACCCCAAGTCTAGACTAGATCGGAATAAAAACCTCCCCAAAATATGAGAGAGAAGCTAGACTAGATCAGAAAAGAAAACCTCTCCAAACAAGAGGAAAGCAAATAAATAAATAAATAAATAAATAAATAAATAAATAAATAAATAAAATAATAAGAGAACCGAATAGCAAAAAAATAAAATAAAATGGAGGTTGAAGAAGAAAACTGTGTAAAAATGAGAGGGAGAGGAGAGAACTAGGAAGGAGTTAATTATCCATTGTGACCATTTGGGTAAATTCACGCCGGCAAGATGCATGAAGAATTGCAATTGAGGAGTTCAAGCCTCAAACTTTACCAGACATCTCATTAGTATCGAAGTGATATCGCTGTATCGGTCCAAAATATATAGAGCAATTGGCATCTTGTTCTTTTTGGTCGGTGAATAGGAAAAAAAAAAAAGAACCCATAAGGGTTAGTTTGATACTTGAAGACTGATCTGTATTATGTTAAACCCAAACGGCTACGAAAATTCGTCCAATGATCGACGGGAAATAACTAAATAAATACGAGATCAAGAAGGAGACGATGGTTGTTAGGAATGGAAACCGTTATCATCCTGAACGAATAAAGCCGCAACCAACCGAATGTCGACTCAAAGGATCTGTTATTTTGGATTCATATATATTGGCCTATCTATTTTATTATTTGATCCGTTTTGTCTTTCGCGGCACCAACGATGGAGAATAATGATCAGAGCCACAACCGTGTTCGGGATGATCAAGGTCAACGGAAAGTCGGTGTCGACCCATGCACGCCGTCTTCGAGCCGAGAATTAGTGGCTTCGCCGCCACCGCCGCCGTCTGTGGCCAAGTTTCCAGCTGGGTTCAGATTCGACCCCACCGACCAGGAGCTCATTATCCATTACTTGAAGCCCAAAGTTGCGGGCGATCCGATTCCGATCAGTGACATCTTCGCCGATGTCAATCTCTACAAGTTCGACCCCGGAATGCTCACCGGTATGTATATCAACCGCCGTGTAGTCTCGGGCTCCGTTCGGTTTGTTATGTACGTGCATGCGTTCTTGAAGATGCGATTTCTCTCGCTTGGTCGTTCCTCGTTTTGAATTTCTTGGCTTTCGTCGAGCCTGTTCGGTTCCTCTTTCTTGGACTTTCTTGGCGTTTCTTGAAATGACGCGGTGAATTCTTGTGTGGATTCGTCTCGGTGCAAGCTCGCGCTTCCGTGACAGCGCAATCGCTCATTTTATATTCGCGAGGAACTATCATGTGCAAATGCACAAGAAATTACCCCTGACGCGATTCGTTCTGCGATTCTCCAGAGAACCACAAGGGGGCGGGCATAGATGGGGACGAGTGGTACTTCTTCACTCCGAGTGACAGGAAGCATCCGAGCGGGTCGTGGCCGACTCGTTTCACTCCCGGCGGGTTTTGGTGGGTGACCGGGAAGGATAGCGTCATCCGGATGGAGAATAAAACGATCGGATATAAGAGCTCGTTGGCCTTCTATCGAGAAGTCTGGCAAAGTCGAAGCGACGGGACGGCCTGGTGCATGCACGAGTATAGATTGGAGGAGGACGAGAAGAGGGACCGCACCAGTGTAGACGGGAAGAAGAGAGGGAAGGACAAGATGGTTTGAATTCATTCCTTCATGTTTTACATTAAAGTTTTCCTTGCCCGCTTGGCGTGGAATGACGTCTTTGTGATGCGTATTGTGGCAGTTGGATGAGTGGGTTCTGTGCAAGGTCTACACGCCCAATTATGCAAAGCGCTCGAAGAACCGCCAGTAATCCGATCTTTCGCCGAAGAAGAGGGACAGACCGAACCTTGATTGGCCAGACGGCGATGGTGATTACCGGCAATTCTCCTCCTGAACTGCATCCAAGAGGAAGCTCTTCCCTTCCTGTGCAATCCATGTGTCGAAATCCTCGTCCAGGGGTGGTGTGTTACTTTGACGATATTATTGACACCAACCGATATCGTTCGTGACTGCATCATAGGTGATTACTACGCAAGCGAGCTCTTATGATATCCATCATTGACTGTAGGATGACTAATTCACTCGTGATTTTGATAATTCTGTTTTCTCATAATCATGCTCATAGATTTTTTTGAATGGATATCCCAAATTATGCTCCTTGAGTGTTGGAAAATAAAAGATAAAGAAATTCTTTTTTTAGAAATCGTGAAAAATTCTATGTATTGAGGATCGATAGTTCTATATTTGATGGTGACGATGCTTGGAACGAACTCTAACATGCAAATTAGGGGGAGCCTAGGGCAGGTGATATCTTTTCAAAGGACACGGGAAATGTGGTCAAAAGTCAAAGCCCAAAACATGTTTGATGTTGATCTTGGCTAGTGGTCCGCCGGGAAACTGCCGCGTAGGGACTAATAAGAAAAAAGGAAGAATAACATTCTCGTACTCGAAGGCGTTCGACTGCGCTTGGCAATATTCAACCAACCGATCTTCTATTCTATCGTGTTGCCAGATTACAGTTGGCAAATTGTCACGAGACTAGGTGAAGAAGAAGAAATGAAGAAGAAGAAAGAGCGTAGGGAAGAATTTGGAGAGGAAAAATGTATGCCTTAATTCATTGATTGTAAACTGTGTACAATGGTGTATATAATACAAAAGAAGTAACAATAAAGAGAAAGTGTATAAATCCTAAATATTCTGTAATCTTTCTAATCCTAAGATAGACACAATTCATATCAATTTACAAACCGTACCGATCTTGTAAATCATATCTTCCAACACAGATCCTGCCGTGATCCTACGAGGTTACGTTGCCTCTAGAACTGATTATTATGTCGACTATTCAAAGGTATAAACTTCAAAGTTCTATGAAGTTATCATACAGAGGATGGCGTGAATTTCGTGAAGGCGAAAAGCCTCCCATTTGCAATTCTGACTTGGGAAAATTTTTCTGTCAGAATTTAACAAATCCCTTCTCCTTCAGGCTTTCAACAGTTTCCTTCGAACTCTGGTCCAGAGGAACGTAGTCGATCCCCAGGCTTTTTCTCCTTGGACACCCAGTAGACCGGCGTGCAAGGCTCGTCATCGTAGTGTGGAACACACTCAACTAAGCAATATCTTCCGGGGGCTGATGGGACTTCAAATGCCGGTGTATGAGCATTTGCAACGTCTTTGACATTCACCCATCCACAACTTTCATCTGGAAAAGTTGGTGCACCTGAGTTGGAATCACGCGCACACCACATTGGAAAGAGGAACTCCTTGTTACTTAGGGCAGAGAGCTGTTTGTCAATGCAATCATGCATGATCCGTCCAATGGAAACACAAAACAATTCTAAAATCTGGAGAGCTTTCACGGTTACCGCTGAATTACCATTTATCAAATTTGCGATCGCTGCAGCACTCATGTTGAGTGTTGCTGAATTACACTTTTCTTTCACAAATTCCCAAGCAGCTTCCTCAGCCCAAGTCTTGGATAGCTCAACATCTACATGGGGCAAAAATGAGAGAGAGATAATGCATTCGCAACAAAAACGAAAGCCACTTCCAAGTTGATGGAATTATGCAAACCACTGAGATGTAACAAAATGAAATGGACCGACTGCTCCACCAACCGGCCAACTGGTTTTGTGTCAATAACTAGAAATGTCAAAAGGGAAAGAGCGCTTTAAAAGGAGTGGTTAACAGTGAACGGTCAGATTTCACTCATGTTGATCATCTCAGCACCAGTAGAAAATTACACGAGACGGTGAAATTTAACTGGACAAGATGCGTACGTTATTTTCCCTCAACAAGTCTGCATGAGAAAACCAATCTTCATCCACCTCAACATCAGGTGTCTGCGGTGTTCCATCACGCTCAACCGCAGCCATAGATGATGTCAAGACCACACGCTGCGCAGGAGGTGTTTTGGAAAAGGACTTCAGAACATTAAGAGTTCCCTTCACAGCAGGATCCAGTAATTCTGCCTGAAATATGATGACAATTAATTAGCCAAAAGAGAAAAAATAGCATAAACAAAGAGACACCAAATTGTGTTACTACATGTCTCAGAATTTTTTAGTGCATCCCTAGAGCTTGAATTTTGAATCCTCCTTAAGTTTTTTTCTTCTTGCCAATTCAAGGTTTCTCAGCGAGGAACAGCCAACATTTTGACATCCATAATCTTATAATATGACAAAGACAAGGGCGTGGGATGACGCAATCGGCTTCATATTTGACTCAATGAACAGTATTTGGCCCAAAAAACGAATCTAGGGGGAAACTTCCCATTGAAGACCTTTAACATGCTCATTCGGCCAAGATGGACAAGCAGTAATTAGCAAAAGCACTCAGGAAATATGACATGTCTTAGTCATGTTAACTGATTACCTAACACATCATGTAAATAAAAAATAAGGTGCTGGACAATTTAATTAGTATCAGAAACACAGTCCACTTATATCGTGGGGACACCTCATTAGTAAATTAGAATTCAAGCTACAACTAAACTCCATCTAATTTCACGAACTTCCGTCTGGTACGGATTCGGTAATAGAAGAATCTCCATTGATTCCGCATAGTTCTAGTGATAAAACTAATTGTACGCAACATTATAAGTAGTGCAAGTATGAAGGAGGTCCCCATATAAATTACTGTTCTCTCCGAATATACAAAAATTGACAAAAGTTAACACCCTACTATATTTGCTAGAAACATGGCAAAGTCGAGAGAAATCCATTCATAAACCGGTTTTGCTATCATCAAATGAACTATGTAATGAAATAAATGAAAATTTGGATCTTTCAAAGTCTGAGGGAAAACTTAGGTTAGTCCTACGACTCACATTCTGTTATTTCCTTGCCTGTAACTTAAAGAAACATAACGAGATAGACAACCAAACTATCCTCGCACTAAAAGAAGAATACATCAACAGATGCTAGACTAAAGGTATAGAAGCGCATAACTGAAACATAAGCTGGACAACTTAAAATCCTGTGTAGAATTGATCCCAACCCAGTTTCACAAACAATTTGCAAAGCTATACATTAGCAGGTGGTGAGAGATGTGCTTGATGGGAATATCAGATTCTGCAAATCAAAGAGCAGAAGAGTACAGTCACTTCAACTACAGTTTCCAGGCACCCTTCGGTCGTTTTCGTAATGAAAGGCAAAGCTAAAGAAGAACAAAACTAAACAGGAGTAACGATGGTAATGAACCTTTTCATGGTTTATATTGATTAGATTCCTACTCTCAGGATAAGCATGAGGCATGATAGTTGGCCTGAATGAAATAAAATGTGGCGAGAAGGACTAATGAAAATGTGGAAAAATTACTCCGCAAGGACTAGTGTATGAATTCTGGAACCAAACCTGCGGATCCTTGACATCATGATAAAAGGGAGAGGCAGTGTGAAAAACGCCTGCACAACCCTCAACAATAGGATCAAATGAACCCTCTTCCAGCAGGGTTGCTTTGAACAGTTGAAGTCTCTCTTTCGCCCCCATCAAGTGCAAGCCAATGTTCAGTCTTTTCTGGATCATCTGTCGGAGAGACAAGAGCAATCACTGTAAGTGAGCTGTTTGGAGATAAGGAAAGCAGCAAAATTCAATGACCATAACTCGTCCACTAAACTCGAACGGCTGGAGTCAAAACGATATCATGGCTCTATTATTGAGATTTGAAAACCTCATGTAACAATACCGAGAAAACAAACCCAAGATCTTGAAACTTTTATGAAGATTCCTGAATGTTTTCTTTCATTTGCCTTGCCTACCAATGCAGGAATGAGTTCGAGTGACAGCTGCAAGATCACTCTTAATAAAAACAAATACAAGCCATAAAAGATAACCAGCGTACCACACAAATCACAACCTCATTGAGGAATGTCTTCGAAGCTGGCAAAACAATCCTAACTAAGAAGCAAACAGCCACTCTGGTTCTGGAAGAATATAACCTCGCATTTGGCATGTGCATGCCGAATGAAAAAAAGGTTTATCCAGATTGATTTACCTCTGACCATCCTCATCTGGTAATCAATAATCTCACGAGATGACCACTCTGCACTCAAGACATGCTCGGAAAAGAAGCAGAAGGAAAACCTTTCTACAAGGCACACTTGTAGGAACAAAAGCATCCCCAATCGGATAAACCCTGCTCAGCTGCCAAAACCTCGATCGACTTCAAAACAATCCAGCCAAGACCGAAACTACTTGGGCACGGTCACTCGCGTCGATCATCACCAAAAGACACCGACTCAAAGACAGATCGAGCCAGAATGAAAACAGAAAAACGAGAAGGGGATCGAGAACGGGACTCGGATCGCGGACGGAGGCCTTGACGGTGTAGCAATGCTGCAAGAGGAGCTTAACGAGCCATGAAGCTGTGTAGCCGGACGCTCCGGTCACGCACACGACCTTCCTGGCACTGACCGCCGCACTCATTCTCGCCTTCGTCGATTATCCTTCTTCTTCTTCTTCGCTTCGAGGAGGAGGAGGTTGCTCTTGCTCTGCAGTTGGCGCGGTGCCCTGAGTGCTCTTTTAGCAGCAGAACGAGCGCGCGCTTCCATGTCCATTTCAAAAGACGCGGACGCTCGTGGACGCCGATCCAAGCGCAATGCCACGTGGCGTCGTGTTGGCCGTCCAGATGTGAAGGGACCCAACGAACGCGAAGGTATTTCTTACCAGTATTTTATATTCTTAAAGGGGGTTTAATTGTTGGTTTGGCTTACGGTATAAATGAAAATTTTAGTTGGTTTCCCACGTAATTCTTTCCCAAAATTTGAGGACTGCTCTTACAAAATCTCACATAATATTAGAGCAAATCCCTGACCTGAATCTTTCTAAATTCCTATTTACCTTCTTAGTTTACATATTTTCACGTTTATAATTTAAAAGAGAGTAAAAAAACTCCATTTTCCGGTAAGAAATGATTAATATGGTGCAAGATGCTTCCTATGAGAGATGCCAGTTATGTTTTGTATGTGTGGCATCTTGCATTTATTATGATGGTAACTGTTTATAACAAAAATAGACCAATCAGAAGAAGGTTTAACCCTTATTTATAGGCCTCTTTCTACTGTAATTTGGTTCTTCTAAGACTAACTTAGTAAAAAAAAAATTTGAGTCCAGGTCATATTTTAGTTTAGTGATTCGGAGCCTAAACCTAAGTGAGGTTAATATTAATCAATTAAACAACTTTTGCATGTAATGACCGAGCAATAAATCAATTTTAATTGGGAAATTTTTTTTTGTCGAAATAGCATTTTATTCATTTCCACATAAACACAAGAGAGATACAATGCAGTTCAATTACAAATCAACACAAATCCTAGACGGCTTCAAAACAAAACAAACTCCATATAACAAAGTTAATTATTAGAACAAACCAAAATTGGTGGTTGATCATTGAATCCATATTCAATAATGAGCACACATTGAGATCTACATCTATTACTTTGCCTTTTGATAGTGCGCATCTAGGTTCAGCGTCCTTAACACCATTGCCCTTCAGAGTAAAAAAGGTCGAACGGGCAAAGATCTTACACCTATGAAAGTGAAACCTTCACGAAACTCCTTCAATCCTCGAAGCTAGACTTATGCATCAAT
Organism: Eucalyptus tenuipes; assembly: GCA_014182365.1. NCBI lineage: Eukaryota > Viridiplantae > Streptophyta > Magnoliopsida > Myrtales > Myrtaceae > Eucalyptus > Eucalyptus tenuipes. The sequence goes on along the minus strand of CM024538.1, from coordinate 33,173,579 downwards.
GAAACCAAAGGGAAGCAAAACTCCAAGGCTGCATTTGGTAGTCAAAATAAAATTTAGGATATAATACAATTTATCTTATCCTACATTTGATACATGTTCAAGATAGAATAAAGTTGGATATAGAGATGATACAAGTAAGATAGAATTATCCTATGGGGGAGGTGTGATAAAGATGGATAGAATTTATAATACCTAATAAGAAAGTTATTTTTTTCAAATAACAAAATTCTTAAATTATCAAATTAAAAATTATATTTCAAAATAAAGAATACTTGAATTATAATATAAGAAATTTATGATAACAAAAAAATAAAATTTTATTTTTAACTTAATTTTATTTTTATTTAAATATTCTAATTTAATTTTATCTTATTAAATGTTTTAGGTGTTTTAGTATTTTAGGTGTATTAGTACAATTTTCTATTCAATAAAATCTTATTAGAGAATGATGGAAGGGAAAGAAAAATAAATTAATTTTAAAAAAGAAGAAAATAAAATAAAATAAAAAGCAAATAAAAATAAAGTAAACAATAGTGTTGCGATAAATTTTTACCATATTTGTTTGTAAAATTTGTGATTAATTTATATTGATATGATGTTTATACTAAACAATATATATATTATGATGTGAATATATCATATTACTACTGCAAATACCAAACGGTAGAAAGAATATAACAAAATCCTTTGAATTTCATATCCAATTTTATGTAGTCCTATCATGCTTAGAAATCCAGACGACCAAACGTAACCCAAAAATATACATGCAAAGAACCCTATGTCTAGACTAGAGTGGAATAGAAATCTCCCCATGGGAGAGAGAAGCTTTTGGATCTAGACTAAAGCGGAAGAGAAAACTTCCCAAACAAGAGAAAAGCAAAACCGAGGTTGAAGAAGAAAACTTTGTAAAAATGAGAGGGAAAGGGGAGAACTAAGGAGTTAATTACCCATTGTAATTATTTGGGTGAATTCACACCGACAAGATGCATGAAGAATTGCAATTGAAATGTTCAAGCTTTAGGATACTTCCATGCCTCAAAATTTACCGGACATCTCACTAATCTCAAAGGGATATAGTTGTATATAATACTACAATCTATTGAATATGTATATAGATCTATTTGCAAAATTGCGGATGTATCGGTCCAAATAGGATAATGGGTTAAAATATATACATACACATATACATATATATGTGTGTGTGTACGTATATATTAGAGAAATTGGCATCTTGTTATTTTTTGGTCGGTGAATAAAAAAACAAACCCAGAAGGGCTAGTTTGATACTTAAAGACTGCTTTGTATTATGTTAAACGCAAACGGCTATGAAAATTCGCACAATAATTGACGGGGATTTATTAAATGAATACGAGATCAAGAAGGAGAAGATGGTTGTCAGGTTGGTAAACCGTTATCATCCTGAACGAATAAAGCAGCAACCAACTGAATGTCGACTCAAAGGATTGCAATTTTGGATTCAAATATTAAGTTATAATATTTAAATCCTATATATATGTATGCGTGTGGGTGATAATTTTGGCTATTTATCTCAATATTCGATCCGTTTGTCTTTCGCGGCACCAACGATGGAGAATAACGATCAGAGCCACAACCGTGATCGGGATGATCAGCCAAAAGGAATGCATGTGGACGGTCAACTGAAAGTCGCATGCACGCCATCTTCAAGCCAAGAATTAGTGGCGCCGCCGCGGCCATCGTCCGCGGCCGAGTTCCCTTTCAAGATTCCAATCGGGTTCAGATTCCTCCCCACTGACCAGGAGCTCATTATCCATTACTTGAAGCCAAAAGTCACGGGTGATCCGGTTCCGGTCAGCGACATCTTCGCCGACGTCGATCTCTACAAGTTCGACCCCAGAACGCTCATCGGTACGTACGTATGTGCATGCATGCTTGAAGAAGCGATTTCTCGCTCGGTCGTTCCTCGTTTTGAATTTCTTGGCTTTCGTCGAGCCTGTTTGATCTTCTCTTTCTTGGACTTTCTTGGCGTTTCTTGAAATGCGCGGTGAATTCTTGTGTGGATTCGTCTCGGTGCAAGCTCACGCTTCCGTGACAGCGCAATCGCTCATTTATGTTCGCGATGAACTATCACGTGCAAATGCACAAGAAATTACCGTGTGATGCAACTCGTTCTGCGATTCTCCAGAGAACCACAAGGGAGCGGGCATAGACGGGGACGAGTGGTACTTCTTCACTCCGAGGGACAGGAAGTATCCGAGCGGGTCGCGGCCGAATCGCTGCTCGCCCGGTGGGTTTTGGAGGGCGAATGCGAAGGACAGCGTTGTCCGGATGGAGAATAAAACGATCGGATACAAGAACTCGTTGGCCTTCTATCGAGGAGACTCGAAAAGACGAGGCGACCGGACAGCCTTGAATATGCACGAGTATATATTGAAGGAGGACGAGAAGAGGGACGGCACCAGTATAGGCGGGAAGAAAGGAGTGAAGGACAAGAGGGTTTGAATTCATTCCTTCATGTTTACATTTTAATTTTCCTTGCCATTACGCTTATAGCGTGGATTGATGTCTATGAGGACGTGCATTGTGACAGTTGGATGAGTGGGTTCTGTGCAAGGTCTACACGCCCAGGCATGCAAAGCACTCGAAGAACGGCCAGAAATCTGATCATCCACCGAAGAAGAGGAACGAACGGAACCTTGATCAGCCAGACGGCCACAACGTCCCGACGACCACCGGCAAAAAATCTGATCATCCATTGAAGAAGAGGAACGGACAGAACCTTGATCAGCCAGACGGGGGTGGCCACAATGCCCCATCGACCGCCGGCAAGAAATCCGTTCTTCCACCGAAGAAGAGGAACAAACAGAAACTTGATCAGTCAGACGGCAACGGCCACAATGCCCCATCGACCGCCGGCCAAAAATCTGATCTTCCACTGAAGAAGAGGAACAAACAGAACCTTGATCAGCCAAACCGTGATGGCGACAATGCCTCAACGACCGCCAGCAAGAAATCTGCAAGTTTGACGTGTGGTCCCGCAGGCCGCAAGTCTCAGGCCTCCTATTCGGCAGCTCACCGGCAATTCTCCTCCTGAATCGCATCCAAGCGGAAGCTCTTCCTTTCCGGTGCAATCCATGCGTCGAAATCCTCTTCCAGGGCTAGTGTATTACTTGGACAATTTCATCAACACCAACCCATATCATCCGTCACAGCACCTATATGCAAGCGAGCTCTTATGATATACATTGATTGTAGGATGATTAATTCACTTGTGTGATTTTGATAATCTGTTTTCTCACTGTTATTGTCGTAGGTTTTTTTGGACGGATAACCAACATATGCTCCTCGAATGTCGAAAAATAAACCGCGATGAAACTCAACTTTGGAAATCGTGAAAAATTCTATATATTGAGGATCGATAGTCCTATATTTGATGATAGACGGTGCTTGGAACTAACTCTAAGTTGCAAATGAGGGGAAGTATGGGGCAAGGAACGACAATAAACATGCAGTTGGGGCAGGTGGTATCTTTCCAAGAACAGGGGAAATGTGGTCAAAAGTGAAAGCCCAAAACATGTTTGATGTTGACCTTGGCTAGTCCGTCGGGGAACTGCCGTGTAGGGACAAAAAATAAAAAAAATAAAAAAGAAAAAGAAAAGATGATTCTCGTACTCGAAGACCGTTCGACTGCACTTGGCAATATTACAATCAAGCGACCTTTTGTTCTGTCGTGTTGACAGATTACAGTTGGCCAATCCTGCTGTCACTGTGCTTTTTACGAGGTTACATTGCCTCTAGAGCTGATTATTATGTTGACTATTCAAGGGGATAAATTTCGAAGTTCTAATGAGTTATCGTGCGTGTATTTCGCGAAGGTGAAAAGCCTCCCATTTACATTTCTGACTCGGGAAAATTTTCTGTCAGAATTTAACAAATCTCTTCTCCTTCAGGCTTTCAACAGTTTCCTTCAAAATCTGCTCCAGAGGAATGTAGTCAATCCTCCAAGCTGTTCACTTTCTCCATGGACACCCGATAGACCGGCGTGCAAGGCTCGTCGTCGTCTGCACACCTGCTAAGCGAATTTCAAGTATAAACAGCTGTCTCCCTGGGAAGCAAACTGACACAAGATAGACATCATGGGAAAAATGAAACGTGGGCTGGGTAACTTATTATTTGTGCCTAGTTGACAGCCATCCATTGTACTCTCATGAGTAGGAGAAAATGGATTTTAAAAGAAGAGGAATTATAGTGACCGACGGGTGGCATCCATCACTTTTGATCGCCGGTGCGTGTATATAATCTCATGAAAATGAGATGGTAACTCCAAAAGTTTCTACCATGCGAAATGAAACTTATAAAACAAAATTGGGTAAGTCAGCAGCACATGATTCTGAACCAATGGCATCCCCCAAGAAAGATGTGTCTACCTTTACACAATAATTTGGAAACCTCGATACTTTACAGCTCGCTACCCATTTAGAAGGTAAGGGTCTAACTACTTTTCTGGAAGCTGAAGTGAAGGATAAAGCCTGCGTAAGATCTTCCCAATCTCACCGTAGTGTGAAACACATGATGGAGTTGTGGAGCCTAATAGAGGAAAATTATGTTGAAGCACAGAAACAATTTGTTTTGGGTAAGCACTTCCCAGTAGGTCACTCATCTTGTCTTATTAAAATAAACATTAGGGCTTTTATTGTTGCTAATGGCATACATATAATTTCCACCATTATTATGTATGCCATAGACTTCTGCTATATATGGGGGCACTATATTTTATAGTTAAAACATTGAAAATTTAACTTAAGAACTTATAAGATTGATACTAATAGTAGAAAAATTGTCTAGTGCGCCATCGTAGTTTTTCCCTTCCTGATTTTGGGAAGGGTTTTCCATGTAAATATTCTTGCTTGTTTTTCTTCTCTATTTTTTCTCTTCATATATTCGTGTTCCTAACAAGAGATATTAGAACTTGGTTTTGGCGAAATAGTGGGAGCGAATATGGATGAAGGGAATGTGAAGATTGATCGGTTTGATGGCAAGGATTTTGGTTTATGGAAAATACGGATCGAGGATATGCTATACCAAAAGAACTTGTATAAACTTCTTTCTAGAGAGAAACCAGATTCTATGAAGCAAGAAGAGTGGGAATTGTTAGATCAACAAGCTCTGGGTTTGATTCGTCTCAAGCTGGCGTGGAACTTTGCTTTCAACATTGCCAATGAGGTGACAACAGTGGATTTGATGGTGGCGTTGTCCAACATGTACAAGAAGTCTTTTGCATCAAACAAGCTATATTTGATGCGTTGTCTTTTCAATCTAAAGATGGATGAGGGTGTTTCTGTGATAGATCACATCAATGAATTTAATGTGATTATGACTCAGTTGAGTTTGGTGGATATCAAATTTGATGAGATAAAGCTCTAATTTTATTATCTTATCTATTTGAAAGTTAGAGTGTAACTGTGACTACTGTGAGTAGTTCGTTTGGAAATAAAAAGTTGAAGCTTCAAACAATCTAAAATTTGATTCTTAACGAAGATATTTGCAGATGAGAATCAGCTGAATTGTTGGGTGTTGCCTTAAATACTAAAGGTAGAGGGAGAAGTAATCAATGAAGGCGGGACCAATACACGGTAGATCAAAGTCTAGAGGAAGAAGTAAATCGAGACCTCGTAGAGAAATAATTTGTTGGAATTGCGAAAAGAAATGCCATCTAAAACCAGATTGTAGAGCCCCAAAGAAGAAGTTTCAGTATCAAAACCAAAATCAAGAGGGAGCAAATTCTGTAAATGCAACTCTTGAAGAGACGCATAATAGCGATGCTTTAATTTTGAGCATCAATAGTTCAACTGAGTCTTAGATTCTTCACTCAGTCCACTTATATTGTGGAGACACCTCATCAGTAAATTAGAATTCAAGCCACAACTCAACTACATCTAACTTCACGAACTTCAATCTGATACGGACTCAATAATAGAAGGATCTCCATTGGTTCTGCATCGTTCTAGTACTAGAACTAATTGTAAGTAACATTCTAAGTAGGCCAAGTATGAAGGAGGTCCCAATATAAATGACTGTTCACTCCCTATACCCAAAAAATTGACAAAAGTGAACACGCTAGCATATGATCTATTTCGCTAGAACCATGACAAAGTCGAGAGAAATCCATTCGTGGACGGGTTTTGTTATCATCAATTATAAAGTAAACCATGAAACGAAATAAATGAAAGTCTGAGGGAAAACTTGGGTAAGTCCTACGACTCACATTCTCTTATTTCCTTCCCTGTAACTTATGAATGTAAAGAAACATAACGAGATAGACAACCACACTATCGTCGCAATAAAAGAAGAATACATCAGCGAATGCTAGACTAAAGATATAGAAGCACAAAACCGAAACATAAGCTGGACAACTTAAAATCCTTTGTAGAATTGATCCCAACCCACTTTCACAAACAATTTGCAAAGCTGTACATTAGAAGGGGGTGAGAGATGTGCTCGATGAGAATATCAGATTCTGCAAATCAAAGAGCAGAAGAGTACAGTCACTTCCACTACAGTTTCCAGGCACCCTTCATTCCCTTTCGTAATCATGAGGCAAAGCTGAAGTATAACAAAACTAAACAGGAGTGACCATGTTAACGAACTTTTTCATGGTTAATATTGAATAGATTCCTACTCTCAGGATAAGCATAGTTGGCCTCAATAAAATAAAATGTGGCAAAAAAGGACTAAAATGTGGAAAAACTACTCTGCAAGGACTAGTGTATGAATTCTGGAGCCAAACCTGCGGATCCTTGACATCATGATAAAAGGGAGAGGCAGTGTGAAAAACGTCTGCACAACCCTCGTCAACAGGATCAAATGAACCCCGTTCCAGCAGGTTTGCTTTGAACAGTTGAAGTCTCTCCTTTGCTGCATGAGGTGCAAGCAGATGTTCGGCCTTTTTTGGATCATCTGTTGGAGAGACAAGAGCAATCGTTGTAAATGAGCTGTTTGGACATAAGGAAAGCCACAAAATTCAATGAACATAACTTATCCACTAAACTGGAAGGGCTCGAGTCAAACAACATCATGTCTCTTCCCCAGTAACTAAATGATTTGGAGCATGGTACTGTTATTGAAATTTGAAAACCTCATGTAACCAAACCGAGAGAACAAAATCCCAAGATCTTGAAACTTTTATGAAGATACCTGAATGTTCTCTTTCATTTGCCTCACCAACCGATGCAGCAATGAGTTTGAGTAACAGCTGCAAGATCATTCTTAATAAGAACGAACACGAGCCATAAAAGGTAACCAGCGCACCACACAAATCACAACCTCATTAAGGAATGTCTTCGGCGCTGGCAAAACAATCCTAACTAATGCATTTGGCTTGAGCATGCCAAAAGAAAGAAAGGTTTATCCAGATTGATTATACCTCTAACCATCCTCATCTGGTAATCAATAATCTCACGAGATGACTACTACTCTGTACTCAAGACATGCTCGGAAAAGAAGCAGAAGGAGCACCTCTCTGCAAGGCCCACCGTCCGGACAAAAAGCATCCACAATTGGATAAACCCCGACTCAGCTGCTAAAACCTCGATCGACTTCACAACAATCCATCCAAAACCGAAACTACTCGGCCACGGTCTCAAACTACAGATCCACGAGCTTTCATCTACGACAACAGAGTTGCACGAAATGACGACAAAACAGACCGTGTTCAACAACACGAGAGCTCATCACGAAGCAAAATCTGTCGATCATGGACAATCGAACGGTCGCTCGCGTCATTCATCACCAAAAGAAACGGACGCGAACGGAAGCGAAAACGAGAGGGGATCGAGGAACGGACTCGGATCGCGGACGGAGGCCTTGACGGTGTTGCGACGCTGCAGGAGGAGCTCGACGAGCCACGAAGCGATGCAGCCGGACGCTCCGGCGACGCACACGGTCTTCTCGGCACCGACCGCCGCGCTCATTCTCGTCTTCTCCGATCGCTCTTCTTCGTCCTGCAGTTGGCGCGCAGCCCTGAGCGCTCCTGTAGCAGAGCGAGCGCGCGCTCTTTGATTTACATGTTCATTCGTTTCCATAATCTTAATCTAATAATTCAATCATTTAGAAAAATCGACAATAGCCTTAGTAAATCTCATACAATTTTCAACTAAGAGGTCTTGAGTTTGAATACTTCCAAATTTTTGTTGGTTAATAAAGATAATTTTTACAATTTTTCAAAATATTTTTATTTCCTCTTTTCTTTTTCTTTTTTTCCCTTTCTTCATCATTCTCTAAGGGCCTATTTGTTTGTATTCTTTTTTTTTTTTGTTTATGAACAAATTTTCTGTTTTTTTTTGTTTCCGGGAACAAAAAAAGAACATAAACGTGTTTGTTTGCGTTTTTGTTCCAAATCTATTTTTTTGTTCCTAGGAACAAAAAAAAAGAAGAAACAAGAAACAAGAAAAATCATTTAGAAAAATCGACAATAGCCTTAGTAAATCTCATACAATTTTCAACTAAGAGGTCTTGAGTTTGAATACTTCCAAATTTTTGTTGGTTAATAAAGATAATTTTTACAATTTTTCAAAATATTTTTATTTCCTCTTTTCTTTTTTCTTTTTTTCCCTTTCTTCATCATTCTCTAAGGGCCTATTTGTTTGTATTCTTTTTTTTTTTTTTTGTTTATGAACAAATTTTCTGTTTTTTTGTTTAGGGAACAAAAAAAGAACATAAACGTGTTTGTTTCCTAGGAAAAAAAAAAAAGAAAAGAAACAAGAAAAACTTGTTTTTCTTGTTTTGGAACGTTTTGCGAAACACTTCTCTCTTCTCTTCTTTTCTTTTTCTTTTCTTCTTCTTTTTCTTTGGCCGGTCGCTCGCTCGGCCATGACCGGCGACCGGCCGTCGAGGGCTGGCGAACTCGCCGGAGCGTTGCCCGGCCCCCGGCGAGGCTCGGCCTCGCCTTGGCTGGGTGAGGTTGGCCTTGCCGAAACGGGCGAGCCCGAGCTCGCCCGACCATGATCCGGCGAGGCCGACCTTGCGCCCGGCCCGGCGACGCTCCCAGATCCGGCGAGGCGGGCTTGGCTCGGCTCGCCTTGGCTGGGCGAGGCCGTCGGCCAAAAGGAAAAAAAAAAAAAGAAAAAAAAAAAAGAAAGAAAAAAATGAAAAATTAATTAAAAAATTGAAAAAATTAAAGGAAACAAAAAAAAGAACAAAAATTTACCAAACGTGTTTCTGTTTTTTTTTTTTTTTTTTAATTTCCGGAACAAGTTCACTAAATGCGTTTTCTAGTAAAAAATTGTTCCCCGTAACAGAAATAATTTTTTCTATTTCTATTTCCTAAAACAATTTTTGAACAGAAATACAAACAAATACACCCTAAGCCTCCTCGACGTCTGGCAACCAGCTATAAGAGAGGGCTGGTGAGTTGTGCCTCGCCCTATACCGACAGGAATCAAGACAAAAGAAAAAGGCTATTTTTCTTAATGATGGCTACTTGCAAGACCTTCAATCCACGTCAAATCACAAGCTAAACAGTCAATGTTATTGACAATTATGGATTGCTTCGGTGTTCTCATATTAATGCTCTTGATGGTCCGAAGACTAATCAACCGGCCTACAATGTCAGCACACCGCCCGAGTGAAATGTGGGTTAGCATGCACTACAAGTTTAGTGGGTGGTTGTGCAGCCTGCGAATCTCGAGTTTCCAATTTGGCAACCAATTGGCAATTCTCCTCCGAATTGCATCCAAGCGGAAGCTCTTACCTTTCGTAGCAATCCACTCGCCAAAATCCTTGTTGAGCAGCGGTGAATAACTTTGACATTTAATCAACGCTGACCCATATCATTTGTCACTGTATCATAGGTGATTATTATACAAGTAAGCTCTTATGATATACATTGCCTCTAGGATGATTAATTTACGCATATGATTTTAATATTTCTTCTTTCTCATCATTCTCGTACATTTTTTGGACGGGTGCCCAAAATATGCTCCTTGAGCATTAGAAAAAAACGCGGAAAAAGACTTTACTTTGGAAACCGTGAAAAAGATTTTGTATTGAGGATAGATAATTCCGTGTTCGATAACGATGTTTTGGTAAGAACTCTAAGATGCAAATTACACAGGGAAATGAACCGTTCGTTTCGCGAGAAAATATCATGTTTTCGGAAAACATTTTCCTAGAAATCATTTTCTAGGAAAATGACTCTATTTTTCGGTATTCTAATTTGAAATCTAAACTTTGAGTGGAAAATATTTTCCACTGTTCATTAGCTAATTTAATTGTATGGGAAAAATTATCAAAAATTGAATTTTAATATTTTTTATTGACCAAAAAAATTAGTTTTATTTCTTATATTTTTTAAAAAATGAATTTTTAATTATTTGTATTTTTAAAAAAATCGAAATTTTTATTTTTTTCTTTTTTCCTTTTCTTTTCCTTCCTCCTTCCTTCTTCCTCCTTCCTTCTTCCTCCTCCTTCCTCCGCCTCCGCATGCCCGACGATGGCAGGCTGCAGCGGCCGACCAAGACCCAGGTCACTAGATCCGGCGAGCTCGAGGCTCGGCCGATCTCGCTTGAGCTCGCCGAGTTTCGCCGGGCTCTAGCGAGCCGCGAGCTTGCCGGATCTAGCGGCGGAGCTCGGCTCGCTGGATCGGGAGCCCGAGCTCTGTTGCTAGATCCGGCGAGCTCGAGCAAGGCTCGAGCCCCGCCCGCTCGCCCGATTTGGCGAGCCGTGAGCTCCGCCCAAGCCGGCGAGCTTCGCCCGCCCGATCCGGCGAGGCCCGAGCTCGACTTTGCCAAATCGGGCTAGGCGGAGCCTCGCCAGGCTGGGCGAGGCTCGGGCGGCTTGCGGCCGATCGCGCCGCCGCCGCCATGGCCGCCGACCGGTCAAGGCCAAAGAAGAAGATGAAAAGGAAAGAAAAATAAAAACTCGATTTTAAAAAAGAAAAAGAAAGCATAAAAATAAAAGGAAAATGTATTGATAAAAAAAAGCAAGATATAATAAGTTATGGAAAATGTTTTCCACTTCTCAAAAGTGGAAAACATTTTCCTCACTTTTAAAGTTGTTTTTTTTTTTTCAATGATAAAAAACATTTTATTTGATTAGTTCATTTTCAGGTAAACGAACGCATTTGAAAAATCCGGAAAACGTTTTAGGAGTCATTTTCTCGCGAAACGAACGGATCCAGTAATTCAAGGGCCCGGGGCTTGGGGGGGGGCGGCGCTAAATGGGAAAAAGGCGCAATTTCACTGGCGAGATGGAAGCCGACGTGTCAGTCGGGGGTGGGCAGGTGGATACTTTCCAAGAGCAAGGGAAATGCGTTCAAGTCATTGGTGAAAAATGTTTCTTTGTACCTCAACAAGTCCGTCGGGAAAGGACCGTTTAGAGACGGAATAATAATAGTACTCGAACACCATTTGACTACACTTTACATTACCCGATCGAGGGACCTTCCGATCTGTCGCGTCATCAGACTATAGTTGGCAAATCCGAAAGCAACAGTTGTCGAGAAAAAATTATATGATCCTGCTGTCCTCTACGAACTCGCATTGCCTCTGATTATTATGTTGACTATTAAAGGGTCTAAACTTGGAAGTTCTAGAAAGTTTTGATAGGGAGGGGGCCGTAAATTTCGCGAGGGGATAATTTCGGACGCCCTTCGCGCAAACCACTGGCCGTGGACCTAATAACAACGTTGCCGCCGGTCGGACACTCGGTCCATCCTAATTCAACGATTGAGCAAGAACACAGCAACGGCACTTCTCGTTTTATTATGAAGACGAGTACAGAGGAGCAGGAAAATCTATGGTTTCCTGCCTTCACCAATGTTCGTGTGCAAACACACTTCATGGGAACGAACAGGCAGTAGGGTGATAAGCCTCCCTATTACATTTCTGAATTGGGGAAATTTTCTATCAGAACTTAACAAATCCCTTCTCCTTCAGGCTTTCAACAGTCTCCTTCAAATTCTGCTGCAGAGGAATGTAGTCGATCCCCAAGCTTTTCACTTTCTCCTTGGACACCTGATAGATCGGCACGAAAGGCTTGTCGTCCGCGGACCTACGAAGTGAATTTCAAGCAGAATCAGCAATCGCTGCTGGAAGCAAACAGACGCAAGATAGACATCATGGGAAAAATGAGACCGTAGACCTAGGAACTTGTATATGAGATGGTAACTCCAAAAGTTCCTACCACCAGAAATGAAAGTTTAAAAAAAAAAAAAAAGATCTTGTAAATCAGTAGCATATGATTTTATACCAATAGTATTTCCCATGAAAAACTTGTCTACCTTCACACGATAATAGGAAAACCTTGATACTCTACAGGTCACTATACATGTACAGGTTATGGTCTAACCACTTACTTTTCTGGAAGCTGGGCAGAAGGGTAAAGCTCGCGTAAGATCCTCACGATCTCGGAGTAGTGTGCAATTCTCTCAACTAAACAATATCTTCCGCTGGCTGATGGGACCTCAAATGCCAGTATATGAGCATTTGCAACATCTTTGACATTGACCCATCCAAAACTTGCATTTGGAAAAGTTGATGCACCTGAGTTGGAATCACAAGCAGAATGGATATCAAATTAAAATACTCTTGGTTAGAAGGGATAGGACAAAACGTTAAAAAAAAAAAGAGTAGGCTGCATATAACAAGGATGGCTACTGTATGGTGAAAACACAAGGGGAAAATTGACGGCAATGAAGTGGGTGATGGTACACCTCAATTCAATTGGTATCCTTTCTCCTTTCTCCCAAGGAAAAATCACAGAAGTAATCAAAATCAAACAAAGAAATGAGATGAGGACTTTACCAAAAAGGAGAGATACCGAATGCCCCAGCTGAATGGGTAAATTTGTACAATTATATAATCATCATATGTTAAGAAGTTAGAAAAGTAAATATTCATATTTCCTCCCCTCAAATAGTAATTTAGAATGGGTAAAACTGAATTAGGATGGTAAAGAAACAGAATAGCGGGGCGAGCTTCCTTGTTAGTTAGGGCAGAGAACTGTTTGTCAATGCAATCATGCATGATGGATGCAATGGAAACACGAAACTATGTTATCTGGAGAACGGTAGCTACCGAATTACCATTTATCAAATTTCCGATAGCCGCAGCACTTGTGTTAAGTGTTGGCTGCAAAAGAGGACCAATCACCATAGCTGGGTTAATTGTAACCATGTCAATGCCCTTTTCTTTCACAAATTTCCAGGCAGCATCCTCAGCCAAAGTCTTGGAAAGCACATACCACGCCTACAAGGGGGCAAAAATTAGAGAGATATAATGCATTCATGACGGAAAAGAAAGCCACTTCAAAATTGATGCTGTTATGATAACCACTGAGATTGAAATGGAACAACTCCACCAACCAGCCAGCTAGTTTGTGTCAATAACAAGAAATACAAAATGGGAGAGATCACTTTGAGAGGAGTGGTTAACAGTGCATTTTTAGATTTCACTCATGTTGATCATCTCAGCACCAGTAGATAATACATGAGACAACAAAATTAAAATGGAAAAGATGCATACATTGGTTTGCCTGCACAAGTCTGGATCAGAAAACCAACTTTCATCCACCACAACTTCAGGTGTCCGCGGTTGTCTATTGTATGCAACTGCAGCCATAGATGATGTCAAGACCACACGCTGCAAAGAAGGCGCTTTGGAACATGACTTCAGGACATTAAGAGTTCCCTTCACAGCCGGATCAAGTAATTCTGCCTGAAATATGATAACAATTAATTTGCCAAAAGAGATAAATTAGATGAAATAATGAGAGAACAGATTGTGTCACTACATGTCATAAAATCTTCAGTGCACACCTAGAACTTGAATTATAAATCCTACTTAAGTTTTTTCTACTCGCCAATTCAAGGTGCCTTAGTGAGCAGCAGCCAGCATTTTGACATCCATAGTCTTAAAATATGACAAAGACAAGGGCATGGGTTAAGGCAAGGCTACATAATTGACTTAATGAACAGCATTTGCCCAAAAAAAAAAAGAAAAAATCTAAAGAAAACTTCCCAATGAAGACCTTTTACATGCTCATTTGGCCTGGATAGGCAAGAACTAATTAGCAAGGCACTCAGGAAGTTGACATGCTACTCTATGATCTTGCTCATCCATAAAAGAATCATATCAAAGTCGAGATAAATCCATTCGTAAACAGGCTTTGTTATCATCAATTACAAAGTAAAAATGTAACAAAATAAATGAACATTTGAATCTTTTAGAGTCTAAGGGAAAAATTAGGTAAGTCCTCGGACTCACATGCTCTTATTTCCTTGCCTGTAACTTACGCATGTAAGGAAACATAATGAGATACACAACCAAACTATTATCACACCAAAAAGAGAATACATTAGCGGATACTAGAGTAAAGGTATAGAAGCCAATGACCAAAAGATAAGCCGGACAACTTAAAATCCCATATACAATTGATCACAACCAATTTGCAAAGCTGCACATTAGAAGGTAATGAAAGATGTGCTTGATGAGAATATCGGATTATGCAAATCAAAAAGCAGAAGAATACAGTCACTTCCACTACAGTTTCCAGGCACCCTTCATTCCCTTTCAGAATTAAAAAAGGCAAAGCTATAGTATAACAAAACTAAACGGAGGTGACCGAGTTTATGAACTTGGTTATGGTTAATATTGAATAAATTCCGACACTCAGGATAAGCATGACGCATGCTGGTTGGCTTCAATAAATAAAATGTGGCAAAAAAGGATTAATGGAAAATGGAAAAAAGAACTACTCTGCAATGACTAGTGTGTGAATTCTGGAACCAAACCTGCGGATCCTTGACATCATGATAAAAGGGAGAGGCAGTGTGAAAAACGCCTGCACAACCCTCAACAATAGGATCAAATGAACCCTCTTCCAGCAGGTTTGCTTTGAACAGTTGAAGTCTATCTTTCGCTCCATCAAGTCCAAGCAGGTGTTCAGTCTTTTTCGGATCAGCTGTAGGAGAGACGAGGAATCACTGTAAATGAGCTGTTTGGAGATAAGGAAAGCAGGAATATTCAATGACCATAACTCTTCCACTAAACTGGAGGGGCTCGAGTCAAACAACATCATGGCTCTTCGACAAAAGTTTGAATGAAGGCATTTTCATGAAAGTCGAAGATATCTGGCTATTTCCCCAGGAAACTAAATGATTTAAAGCATGGCACTGTAATAGAAATTCGAAAACCTCATGTAACAATACCGAGAAAACAAACCCAATATCTCGTAACCTTTTAGAAGATTCCCGAACATTCTCTTTCATTTTTTCCTTGCCTACCTAACTAAGGCACAACTACTCCAGTTCTGAAAGAATAACCTCACATTTAGGCCAAAAGGAAAAAAGAGGTTTATCCAGATTGATTATACCTCTAACCACCATCATCTGGTAATCAATAATCCCACGAGATGACTCCTCTATACTCCAGAAATGCTCGAAAAAGAAGCAAAAAGAAAACCTTTCTACAAGGCACGCCGTCGGGAAAAAAGCACTACACCCCCAGTTTCAGTTAAACCCCACTCAGCTGTTAAAACCGCGATTACCTCAAACCAATCCAGCCAAAACATAAGCTACTTCACTTGGCCACCAGTCCAAAACTGCATACGCACGAAACATTCATCCACGGCATGGAATTACGCGAGATAACGACGAAATAGACCGCGTCACACAGACGGGACACACACAACACGAGAGAGAATCAAAGACCATCGGGAAGCAAAACCGGCCGATCCGGGACAACAAACGGCCGATCACCACCAAAAGGCACGCATCAGAGCAAGACTCGACTCCAGTGAGAACGGAAACTAGAGGGGATCGAGGAACGGACTCGGATCGCGGACGGAGGCCTTGACGGTGTAGCCGCGCTGCAGGAGGAGCTTGACGAGCCACGAGGCGATGTAACCGGACGCCCCGGTCACGCACACGACCTTCCCGGCACCGCCCGCCGCGCTCATTCTCGCCTTCGTCTCCTTCGTCGTCCTTCTTCTTCTTCTTCGCTTCGAGGAGGTGCCTCTCTCGCCCTGCTGCAGATGCGGTCGTCGAGCACGCAGGAGCACTCTTTATAGTGGGACGGGGCTGCGATATCCTCTTGAAAAACGCTGACGCCACGTCGATGCCGCCCCCGACCGCAGCGCCACGTGGCGCCGTGCCCGCCGTCGGATGCTAACGGAACGTCAAGGCATTATTTTTTTATAGTTATAATAAGCATTTTTATATTGCTTTGAAGGGGGGTTTAAGTGTCGGGGTCACGCGTCGGCTGACGGAATTTAAGCCGAGGTTTACGTCATCAGTAAGGTAAATCATTTTGGAGGGGCCAAGCTGAACGCCGCCTGTCTTCTAGCAGTCACCACTTTCTTCAATTGAGTGACTTAATAAAGAATGATCAACGGAGAGATATAACACGAGTGTACTAATTCTAAATTGGATTGATAATTTTTTATGATATTGATTTTAAATAGAAATTGGATGATTTCCCACCGAATGCCTCGTGGATTAAACAAAGTTTCTTCAATAAGGACAAGATAATTTTCAAACTACCGATTTTGTTTTCTTTGGGTTTTCCTAGATTCTTTTGGATGCATGGAATCTTTACTTCTGGTTTGGACAACTTCCTTTTATTTTCTTTAGTTGTTTTGAATTTCCGAAATTGCTCGTGGGAATGAAAATGTTGAAGTCTGTTCACGGCTAATGACTAGGATGCAGTCGAGATGCACAACGTTCTTGCTCGCCCAATTTAGGCCATTCTTGCTCGCCCAACGTCGGCCAATCTTAACATCACTCGATATGTATTGTTGTACGATGTGGTCCATAGTCAACATTTGTATAGTAACTAAAAGTAGTTGTACGATGTGATCCATGGCCAACATTTGAATAGTAATTAAAAGTAGTTGTACGATGTGGTCCATAGTCTACATTTATATAGTAATCAAAAGTGAGACCTCATTGGATGGCATCGACAAAAATTCCAAACTATCATATCCACAACTCATTTAACTATAATTGATTTTTATGTCGCATAAAATCTTGAAATTACATAAAACTAGTACATATTGAGAATTTACACTCCGCAAGCTTCTGTCCAATATCTCGTTAAATTGATGACGTGAAAATAGACACAACCAATAATTTTTGTTATCTGAATCCGATATGGAGATTCGGCATAAATGGCTTTTTTTGCAAAGGACGTTGTCTTAGAAATTCAAGCTCTTTAGCCTAGACTTGCGAGGAAGAGAAGATCTCGGAACGAGTCGCGAAATTTCGGCCGTCTCAGGGCAAGTGTTCAGATTGTTGGCGACGTCTCTCTTTGCAATTTACGAAGCCTCACAGATTCTCCATCACCTTCTCTCTATCGAGTACCGTCTTGATAGCCAGGGGACAACAACTCCTCTCCATTCTTGCCATCTCCAGTAGTTTCCTTTCTGGACAAGAGCTCCCTCGCAATTTGCAATCTTGCTGAAATCCTTAATTTTACCTCCAAATTTTGGTGATTTGGAAGAGAATGAACATATTTGATTTTCCCCTAATTCCCAATTCCAGTACATTATGACGTCGTTTAAAAATTTGTTTTTGCTGAATATTCATATTGGATCCATGTCAAATGAGTTACTTGCCACATGTGTTTTCATGTCAACAATTTAATGAGAATATTTAGATGAAAACTAATAGAGAGTAAATTTGTTATGGGTGTACTAATTTGAAATTTTTTATAATGCGAAAATTGAACCAAACACATAAAAAAATATCACTAATAATGCTCAAACTAAACAAATGACCGGACACTTGTCAAATAGCTCAACAAAAACATTTGGTTTTTTTTTCTTTGTGTGTAATTCCCTTGAGGACTCTTCAATTATCTATTAAGTTATACATGGATGAGGATATGAATTTTAGGTTCCATTTATTAGCGAAAAATAAATGATTTAAAAATCATTTTTTATATAATAATTACTTATATCACTTGAAATAATTACCTAATGAAAAATATTTTCCTTATCAATAATAATTCATATTTAAATATTTTCGTGAACGATAAAAGTATTATTTATTTATTTATTTTTTAAGTAATATAATAAATCATTTAGTTTATTTATTATCCGCAGAACAAATATCTTTATTGGCGTGGGACCTCAAAAGAAGACCGAAAGACTCTTGCTTGTCGCTCATTCCATCTAATCCATATGTCAGCATCATTCTTTCATGATGATTATTTTTATAATAAGTATTTTTATATTGCTTTAAAGGGGGGTTTAATTGTCGGGGTGACGTGTCGGCTGACGGAATTTAAGCCGAGCTTTACGTCATCAATAACATAAATCATTTTGGAGTGACCAAGTGGTACGTCTCCTCTCTTCCAGCAGACTTACTACTTTCATCAATTCGACGACTAAATAAGAATAATCAACGGAGAGATATCGTCCAGCCGATCTCGAAGTAATCGTGACGATCTCATTGCTGTTGACCATTGGCTCAAAAAATCAAAAAAAAAAAAAGATTTTGGATCGTTTTGAATTATATTGACGCTTACATAATCTTGTCATCACACACACACATATATATAACTCCGTTGAATTGCATGAAATCACCACAAAGCAAAAGCAAAATCCATTGGAGCTTCTTCATATAAATAAAAAGGGTTCACATCACCAAAAATTTCGTATCAGTATATTTGCGCCACATTGACCCTCCCAAAATCTCAAAGTTACCACAATTGGGGAGTGAATACGATGCCATCATTTCAATTTAGGATAAATGTGTAAGAGTTTTCCTAGTGTAGGCCATATTAATTGATATTATAATTTACCGTTTTACGGAGTTAATCTAAGGTGAAATAGAAGATTGCTTAATTAATTTAAGGAAGAAGTACACTATCAGTGCCATAAGTTGTGTACGGCGCTCACTTTGGTGCCAAAAGTTTTCGTCGGATCACTTAAGTGCCAAATCGGAGGAAAAACGATTACTTTGGTGCCACCGGTGAAAGATTCCGGCCAAAATGATTACGTGGCTTTTTTAAAAAAAAAATCGACAAGGCCTTTAAACGACGTCGTTTTCAGTCCTCCTAAAAAAACGACATCGTTTTGCTGTCCTACATGGATGGTCTCACAAAAACGACGCCGTTTAACTCATTTGGGGATTTTTTTTTTTTTGAGATTGAAATTAGGGTTTTTCTGACCTAACTCGCTTGGCCGTAGTCGCTCGGCCTCCGCCGTCACTCGCTCAACCGCCATTGCTCGGCACTGTTCGGACGCCCTCAATGGCACACAAGGGAACACCAGCCCCGATTGTCGGAGCCTAGGTACTGGAAGACGTAGGCCAGGCACTCGTCGGGGAGATCGGAGATGGAGAGGGAGACATCAATGGCGGTGCACTCGTTGGCAGCCTCCCCGAGCACCGGCCAGATCATGGCCTTCGACTTGGCCGCCGAGTGGCCGTCGTCGGGGGTCGGGGTTGGGGTCGTGGCCGAGTGGCCGGTCGGGGTCGGGGTTGGGGTCCGCCGAGTGGCGAGTGGCCATCATCATGGTCGGGGTCGAAGCTGCGGCCGCCGAGTGGCCATCGTCGAAGTTGGGGTTGAGGTCGGGGTCGGGGTCGGAGCCGCGGCCGCCGAGTGGCCATCGTCGGGGTCAGGGTGGGGGTCGGGTCGAGTTGCGGCCGCCGAGCACGGGGCCGTCGAGGACGGCGACCGGGTCGGAGATTTAGGGTTTTGAATTGGGGGAGACACCAAACGTCATCGTTTTGGTGTTAGGATGGCGACCTGTGTTCTTCGGCGAGCCACATCAGCTTCAAAAATTAATAAAAAAGTGCCACGTCGGATTTCCGGCCAACCGGATCGGAGTTGGCACCAAAGTGAGCGTTTTTCAAACTTTTTGGCACTTAAGTGATCCGACAGAAAATTTTGGCACCAAAGTGAGCGTCGTACACAACTTATGACACTAATATTGTACTTATCCCATTAATTTAATATTAGGCGGGCTAGTGTGGGCCAAGTCGTACTTGGCCCGTAATGAGAAGGCCTACTTAGAAACTTTATAAATAGTGCTCAAGTCTCTCTTCTAATATTAATTCTCACAATTATCCTCATAAATGAGCGTTTACCTAGCATTAAAGGGCGAAATGGGTCATCTCATTGAGCCAGTGATACAGAGGGCAAAACGGAAAAATTCTTGAGTTTGGATTGTCGCTATTCCGCATAAAAAACGGTGGTCTAAATCAGGTGTGTAAATTTGTCTACATGATTATTTATGTGTTGTTGTTTCTAACTATGGAGATTTTGGGTTGTGCTTTGGCATCTTACATATGGTATCAGAGCAATCATAACCTAAAACTTGAACGCATAGTTTTTTTGTGATTTTTCATGATTTTTTTGTTCAATAAAAATCAACTTTAATTACAAATTCGGAATGGGCTCATCGGGACAAGCAAAACCATGGCCGGTGAGCTGCCAAGGGTGGCCGCACGCGCCCCATGTGCCCCCACGCACCACCAAGGTGTCGAGCATGCGACCCATGCACGGTCACGCCCCTCATGTGCTCTCACGCGCAGGGCACTACTCATGTGTGCGTCGTATGCGCGAGGGCAGACATCAGCGACCCATAGAACCAGACTTGACTCAACCCGTTGACTTGACTTGGTTGATGGTTGACCGACCGTTGACCCGACCCGATCCGATCTGTTGACCAAACTCAGATTTGACTCGTTGCCCTACCTGATCCGATTCACTATTGACTGGACCGGTTAATCAATCGGACCGTCCGTTGATCGGCCTATCAGTTGGACTGGAAGATGACCGATCTAGGTGGCCAGTGTGTGCGCAGGATGCGCCGCACGCTCCGGATGTGCATACAGGCCCGTTTTTGGAATCTATGTGCTTGTATGGAGATGCTCTACACTGTGATATATTTATTTTTATTTTTGATAATTTTATGTATGTGAAAATACATACGAAATCCTAAATGCACATGTTTTTTTAAGGTTATTTTAGGGTATTTTTGAGTATTTTCTTGTATTTTTCTACGATTTTGAAAATATAGGTGCTGAGTTATAGGTATGTCATTACATAGATATTGTGTAGAGTGTGATGCATTTATAATATATAAATTTTAATTAGTATCAATGAATAAAGCAATGCAATTAGCATGATATTTAATTTTAGTGATTAATTGTCCCTGTCACTAAAGTTAAAATCATATGTATATAGTGTATGTGAGAAGTAAAGTTTAAATCCCCACTATAAGATAAATATCGGTCTCATATAATGATATGATGTCTCCTATTCTAATGCGTGGTCATACTCCCAAAGGAGATGATTATATATTAGTTCATGGAGAGATGCATGACAATATGGTGGAGGAGTACTGATTTTAGTGGTTCATATACCTAAAGGTGGTGAATTCACGAATGTTGGAATATATTTTCATTGTTGCTGTCATGTGGAGAGTATATAGTATTTTGCCCAAATGTAATTATGTGTTAATGTATGTAACTCTCTGAATGTGTACTTATATGTCTTCAAGTCATACAGTACTCACATAATGCTAATTACATACATTAGTTGTTATTTTAGTTACATTATCTATAATTAAAAACTCAATTATTATTGAGGTTTTTATTAGTTTAAACTTTAAGTAGTGGAAATATGTTTTTCTGTTTAGGAAAAGAGCAATCGGATTTGCTTTGTATCCATAAAGCGTTCCATTTATGAACACTTAAAAATGGTTTACCAACTGATTGCACTACTAAAGGATGATGAAAGCCTTGGTGGCTTGAAATTATATCTTGTCTAATACCGAGATTATAACAGATATGCACGAACTCTTTAACATAATGTATGATTGTTCTAATAAGATTAAGGATTACATTGTAAGGATGGTAGATTTGAAGTTTAAAAATCATACTCATAAAAGAACTTATGAAACCACCGATCATTCTAATAGTCTGGGTTTTACGATAGAATCTTTAGCGTTATGCATAAATTTTATTTCAACAAAGTCATTGATGACTATTTCTTTTGTACTTGATTAAGGAAAAGTCTAAACCTTTAGATAAATTCAAAAAAATTTCGAAATAAAATTGAAAAACAGTTAGAATAAGTATTAAAGGTTGTTAGACCTAATCGTGGTGGTGAGTATTTTGGCAAGTATGGCAATGTCTAATAGCTTAAAGGGTCATTTGTCAAATAATTGGTAAATTTTGGGGCGGTAACTTAATTTACTATGTCTGAAAATCCTGAACAAAATTATTTGGCCGAAAGGTATAATCGCACTATAATGAACATGATAATGAGTATGATTGATAAGATTAATTTATTCGGTCTTCTGTGGGCTGATATTTTAAAAGCAACATTTTCACATACAAAAACGTGTTTCTTACCAAAGTTATTCCATTAGCTCCTTTTGAGTTTTGGACATGACGTAAATCTAACTTGAATCATATTAAAATTTAGGGGTGTCTTGCCGAAGTGAGATTATATAATTCAATATTAAGTGTGTTGGAATTTAGATCAACTCGAAATTATTTTGTATCTTACCCAAATTATTCAAATGGGTATCGATTTTATGACCCTAATGAAGGTACAAGAATTATGGAATCATAGACGGTAAAGTTTATAAAGTTCGAGGACCTTGAGGCATCTTTTGTCATTTGCACTTAGGTTCGTAAGGATCGTTCCTGCCATATATTGGGTTTATCTCGTAGGACATTTACTTATCATATTTTGGAAATATTCAGTATACATTACTGCATGCCAGAAATTACTTCTGTCATTAAAGGTGATAGATCGAACCTGTTACATCGTCCTTATTTAGATATTGAGAAAATCTAATTAAAAGGTATACCTTCTGTCAGTGCACTTGAAAGTATCATGTATGCTCAAATTTGCACTAGACTAAATATCGCTTTTGCGATAGGACTTGTAGGCAAATATTAGTTAAATCTAGAACACAATCATTAGGTTACTTCCAATAAGTTTTTTTTTTTTGAGGTATTTAAAAAGGGGACAAAAGACTATATGCCAATTTATAGGCATGTTCAAGTCCTACAGTTAGTAGGATATTTGGATGTAAACTTTATTGGCTAGTAGGATGACATGAAATCAATAACGGAATACGTATTTATGTTAGTAGGAAGTGTAGTAAATAGAAAGCTATGTCATCTTCTATCATGTAAGCGGAGTTTGTAGCATACTTTTAGGCTGTTACTTAGGCTCTTAGGCTCCGGAACCTCATTAGGGAATTGATCGTATTTAAATTTATGAATATTTACATACAATTGTATTGAGACAATAGCTTTATAGTGTTATTTATTAACAATAGAAGGTTCAAGGGATCTAAACATATGGCCGTCAAATTTTTTACCATAAAAAATAGTACAGAATAATGACATTATAAAAGAGCATATTTCCACAGATGATATGGTTGCAAATCCACGAATTAAAGGATTTCGCTATTCTGTTCTTGAACGACATATCATTATATGAGCTTAGGAGCATTATGAGATGCCGTTGTTTAGTGGGAGCTGTTTCGGTTTTACTCTAATAAAGCTTATATCTATATTTGTTACACTTAGTAACAATTTGATATATATCAACTTTTGTATTTAATAAATTATTTTTGAATGTGTTGTCATTATATTGATTAAATATTAATAAAAGTCTCAAGGTATTGTAGAAACCAAGAGTAGAGGTTAGGGGCATCATGTTATTAGCCTTGAGCATATGTTTTATTACACAAAAAAAAAAAAATGTTAACCATAAAGATATTCTCTGGTGGCACTGGTTTTGTGACACTTAAGGTAAGAGAATTGTGATTGATAAATGGTATTTCTTTATGAGAGTTGTTATCGATTTGTCACACTACCACATTGAATCCATATCAATAAAGTTAAAAGCACTCATGATTAGGGAAGATTCTGTGTGTATACATGTAGTTACCGTAATGATTTGGTGTTTGAGATTTTATGGGATATGATTGACTATTAAGAATTATATATAGACCAATGTGCATACATATAGTTCAATTTCAATTAATATAGCCCAAGTAGGAGAATATAAGAGTTTTCCTAGTATGGGTTACATTAATTAATATTGTAATTTATCATTTTACTGGTTTTATCTAAGGTGAGATAAAATGTTTCTTACTTAGTCTAATAAGGCGGTGACTAGTGTGGGCCGAGTTGTACCTGACTCGTAATAAGAGGGCCTAGTTAGAAACTTTATGAATAATGCTCAAGTTTCTCCTTTAACCTTAATTCTCACAATTATCCTCACAAAAGAGCGTTTACCTAGTACTAAATGGTGATGGAGCCGTCTCATTGAGCCAGTGATACAATAGAGGAGAAGTTTTTAAGTTTGGATTGTTGCTATGAGCGTCAAAAAGTTGGTCCAAACCAGGTGTGTAAATCTATCTACATGATTACATATGTGTTCTTATTTCTAGCTATGGAGATCTTGAGTTGTGCTTTCGGATTTCTTAATTAGTCTAATATGAGATTGGCTAGTGTGAGTCAAGTTGTACTTAGCCCGTAATGAGAGAGTCTGATTAGAAACTTTATAAATAGTGCTCAAGTCTCTCCTCCAACCATAATTCTCACAATTATCCTCACAAAGGAGCGTTTACCTAGCGCTAAAGGGTGAGGGGGCCGTCTCATTGAGCAAGTGATACAAAAGGTAATAGAGGAGAAGTTTTTGAGTTTGGATCGCCGCTATTATGCATTAAGAACGATGGTTCAAATCATATGTGTAAATCTGTCTATATGATTACATATGTGTTCTTGTTTATAGTTATGAAGATCTTGGATTACACTTTCATGTCTTACAAAATATGACATGAGTATACCAATACGAGAGTTTTTACTATATGATTAGGAATTTTTATATGTAATCGATTTCTCGTCGAATGCCTCATGCATTAACCAAAGTTTCTTCCATAAGGACAGGATAATTTCCAAACTATTGATTTTGTTTTCTTTCTTTTTCCATAGATTCTTTTGGATGTATGGAATCTTTACGTCCATTTGCGACACTTCCGTTTATTCTCTTCTTCTTTTTTTAATATAATTTTTGAAATTGCTTGTGGCAATTAAAATATTGAAGTCTGTTGACGGCTAGCGACTAGGATGGAGTCGAGATGCACGACGTTCTTGCTCGCCCAATCAGGGCCACTCTTGCTCCCCCAATTTAGGCCTATCTTAACATCACTCGATATGGATTGTTGTATGATGTGGCCCATAGTCAACATTTATATAGCAATTAACATTGAGGTAACATTCCCTAGCATTAACAAAAATTCCAAACTTGTCATATCCGTGACATATTTACCCATAATTAATTTTCGCATCGCAGAAAATCTTCAAATTATACACCTATGGTGCATTTATCTTGGACTAATTTTCGCATCACAAAAAATCATAAATCAGTACACCATGATAAATTTAAACTCTACTAGCTTCTGTCCAATATCTCATTAACTCGCTGACGTGAAAACACATGTGGCGACCAGCTTGCCTAATGTGGATTCGATATGGAAATTCAGCATAAATGACTTTTAAAAAGGACATGGTCTTAGAAATTCAAGCTCGTTAGCCCAAACTAGCGAGAAAGAGAAGATCTTACAAAGAGTCTCTAGATAGCAGGGGATAGCAATTTCTCTCTATTCTGATCATCTCCAGTAGCTCCCTTTCTAGACGAGAGCTTCCTCGCATTTTGCAATCTTGCTGAAATTCTTAATTTTACCAAAAGATTTTGGTGATTTGGAAGAGAATGAACCGATTTGATTTTGGAGTGGCAAAGCTGAACGCCTCCTCTCTTATGGCAGACACGCCACTTTTCGTCAATTCAGTGACTAATTAAAGAATAATCAACGGAGAGATAGTGTCCGCAAGCTGATCTATTGACCATTGACTCGAAAAAGAAGACAAAGACATCGGATCATTTTTAATTATATCTACACAACCTTGTCGTCACATAAAAAAGCCAAAAAAAAAAAAAAGAAAAAGAAAGAAAAGAATGCTCGGCAAGTGAACTTGCATGAAATTACCGAAAAAAAAAGTAAAAGTTTTTTCATTTTGAATAATCAATGTGGATTTTTTTTGGTGGATTATTATAGTGTCCATAGCCAGTGAAGTCTAAATTCCGTCATTGGTTGAATGGACTTTGAAACTCCAGTTAATAAATTGAATTGCTTACAATCGAACGGTCGCTCGCGTCATTCATCACCAAAAGAAACGGACGCGAACGGAAGCGGAAACGGAAACGAGAGGGGATCGAGAGTGGACTCGGATGGAGAACGGAGGCCTTGACGGTGTAGCGACGCTGCAGGAGGAGCTCGACGAGCCACGAAGCGAGCTCCGGCGACACACACGGTCTTCTCGGCACCGACCGCCGCGCTCATTCTCGTCTTCTCCGATCGCTCTTCTTCGTCCTGCAGTTGGCGCGCAGCCCTGAGCGCTCCTGTAGCAGAGCGAGCGAGCGCGCGCGCTTCGATGTCCATTTCAAAAGACGCGGACGCTCGTCGACGCTGACCCGGGCGCAATGCCACGCGGCGTCGTATCCGCCGTTCGGATGCGTGAGGGGACACTCGAAGTTAAAGGTATCTTTCACAAGTATTTTATACTCTTGAAGGGGATTTAATTGTCGGTATTTGACGGCTTGGCTTCCGGGATAAATAGAAATTTAGTTGGTTTCCCACATAATCCCCCGTGCATCAGCCAAAATTTCTTGAAGAACGATAAGATAATTTCCTTGTATTGATTTACATTTTGATTTACATTTTCATTCCTTTCCATAATCTTAATCTAATAATTCAATCGTTTAGAAAAATCGACAATAGCTTTAGTAAATCTCATACAATTTCCAACTAAGAGATCTTGAGTTTGAATCCTTCCAAATTCTTGTTGGCTAATAAAGACAATTTTTACAATTTAAAAAAAAATTATTTCCTCTTTCTCTTTTTTTCCCCTTCTTCATCAGTCTCTAAGCCTCCGCGACGACTGGCAACCAGCTATAAGAGAGGACTGGTGAGGTGGAGCCTTGCCCTATCCCGACAAGAATCAAGACAAAAAAAGAGAGGCTATTTTTATTAATGATGGCTATTTGCAAGACCTTCGATCCACACCAAATCACAAGCTCAACATGAACTAGACAATTGATGTTGTCGACAATTATGGACTGCTTCGGTGTTCTCATATTAATGCTCTCGATGGTCCGAAGACTAATCAACCGGCCTTCAATGTCAGCACACCGCCCGAGTGAAATGTGGGTTAGCATGCACCTACAAGTTTAGTGGGTGGTTATGCAGCCTACGAGTCTCGAGTTTCCCATTTGGCAACCAATTGGCAATTCTCCTTCGAATCGCATCCATGCGGAAGCTCTTACCTTCCGGAGCAATCCACTCGCCAAAATCCTTGTTGAGCAGCGATGAATAACTTTGACAATTTAATCAACACCAATCCATATCATTCGTCACTGTATCATAGGTGATTATTATACAAGTAAGCTCTCATGATATACATTGACTCTAGGATGATTAATTTACGCATATGATTTTAATATTTCATTTTTCTAATCATTCTCGTACATTTTTTGGATGGGTTCCCATAATATGCTCCTCAAGCATCAGAAAATTATGCGCAAAAAGAGAGGGGGGGGCGCAATTCCAATGGCGAGATGGAAGCCGACGTGTCGGTCAGGGATGGGTAGGTGGATACTTTCCAAGAGCAAGGGAAATGCGTTCAAGTCATTGGTCAAAAATGTTTCTTTGTACCTCGACAAGCCCGTCAGGGAAGGACTGTTTACAGTGTTTGGGGCCTGTTTGGTAAGATAGCGTTCAGTAACCTTTTGTTTTCGAGAATAATTTCTGATCAGAAATGATTATTTTTTATTATATTTTAGAATAATTTCTGAGTAAAAAAGTGCATTTAGTAACTATACAAAATTTATGATTTTGGAATAGAAAAGGAATATAAATGTGTTTGGTGACTGTATAAAATTTTTATTCCAATTATTTTTCAATTACCTTTTTAGATAAGTGTAAATTTGATATTAAATTCTCATGGACCACTCACTCATATAATTGTTTTCTTATGAGTGAAGAACTCGTATTATATTTTATTATATTTTCAATTTCAAAAGAATTCGAATTTAGAATTCTATTCTATTCCAAAATTTCTATCAAATCATAGAAATTCTAATTAACTATATTTATACTAAGTAATAAAAATATTAACTAATCAAATTTTTATTTTAAATTAAATAGTATAAACTATAAATATAAATACTAAATAATAAATTAAAATACAAAATTAAATATGTATTCTATATGTAACAAAATTTCAATTCCTACTTCAAATCATTTTTTTTAAATTTTTATTTTTTTTTAATTTTTAATTTTTCTTTTCTTTTTTCTTCTTCTTCTTCTTCTTCTTCTTCTTCAAGGTGGTTGGTCGCGGCCTTGGGATGACCGGCGATTGGCTAGATGAGGGCCGGCGACCTCACCGAAGTGTCGCGGCCCTTGGCGAGGCCGTGCCTTGTTGACCGAGCCTTGGCTAGGCGAGTGGCCTTGCCCAAATCTAGCAAGGCCAAGCTCGCCCAGCCATCGGCGGGGGTCGACCTCGCCGGGCCACCACGAGGTTGGCCTCGCCTTGGCCGAACGACGCCGACCTCACGATGCCCGACAAGGTTAAGCCTCGTCAACGGCTGGATGAGCTCGGCCTTGCTAGATCTAGGCGAGGTCGAGCCTCGTCAACAGCTGGGCGAGCTCGGCCTCGCCAAATCTAGGCGAGGTCGAGCCTCGCCTAGCCTGGCGAGGCTCGGTAGTGGTCGGGGGAGGCTTGGGCAAGGCCTACCTAGCCATTGGCGAGCCTCCGACGATCGGTGGCGACAGACGGCAACGGACGGCGGGGGGTGGCGACGGCAGTGGTGGAAGCACTTGAAGAACAAGGGAGAGAGAAGATGAACAAGAAGAAAGAAGAGGAAAATAAAAAAAATAATAATAAGTTGACTTGATTCTAGAATTGTTATCGGGAATAAAAATCAATTTTTTTTTTATTTCGATTCGTTCCAAATCTATTTTTTTGGAAACAAAAAAAAAAATTTGTTCTAGAACAAAAATTTTACCACACATATTTCTGCTCCAAATCTACTACTGGGAACAAAAGAACATAAACAAGCATTGTTTGGGTTGGGTATGGGTCATTAGATTTACACCAAGAATATGGGTCAAAACGGGTTTAATGGGTCAAATATGAGTCGACCCATCCATTTGCCACCCCTACTGGCCAGTGGTCAAAAGCTTGGTGCTGAAAAAGGGAATTCACTGCTTATCTTTTAGTTATGGATCAGTAGACATTGCAGTTATGACAAAGCAGAAACGAAGAGTCGAATAGATTCAGAAGGGCATGACAGAGACAGCGGAAAGAGACGAAGAAGAAGCTCAAATCGATATTTTGGTCTTCATCGGCTTCAAGTTATGACGTTATCCCCCAAACACCCATGCGAGCAAGAAGGGCCATTTCTGCAATCCATTTCATCCGAAGAGCCGAAGCAGAAACGAAAGGTTGAATACATTCAGAAGCCGAGAGGGAGAAAGTCGAAGAAGCTGAACTTTGCGAAACCGACCCAATCTGCGAAAAGCCTTGAAGCGAAGCGGAGCCAAGAGAATCACTTGCCAAATGCAAGGTGCGTGCATGCGTGCATGGTTCAGACAAATGTACACACGCAGAGCGAAAACGCACCCTATCGAATGAAGAAAAAGCAAAGAAATTGCTTGGCAAGAAAAAGTTCAGCAAAGTCATCCCAAAGTCAGCGAATCCTGGGGACGCGCTTACCGAGAGAGACCATCACCCACCGGAATGCCCTTTTCGGCACCCTCTGTTCCTCCGAATCCGTCGACGAATTCTCAAACAAATTCGAAAAGATATGTTTATTTTAATGGCTCGAGCTCACTCAGAATTAGATCAAGGCATCAAATTTAAAAGATAATACACCCGACCCATACCCGTTTTATTATGAAGACGAGTACAGAGGAGCAGGAAAATCTATGGTTTCCTGCCTTCACCAATGTTCGTGTGCAAACACACTTCATGGGAACGAACAGGCAGTAGGGTGATAAGCCTCCCTATTACATTTCTGAATTGGGAAAATTTTCTATTATAACTTAACAAATCCCTTCTCCTTCAGGCTTTCAACAGTCTCCTTCAAACTCTGCTCCAGAGGAATGGAGTCGATCCCCAAGCTTTTCACTTTCTCCTTGGACACCTGATAGATCGGCACGAAAGGCTTGTCGTCCGCGGACCTACGAAGTGAATTTCAAGCAGAATCAGCAATCGCCGCTGGAAGCAAACAGACGCAAGATAGACATCATGGGAAAAAATGAGACAGTAGACCTAGGAACTTGTATATGAGATGGTAACTCCAAAAGTTTCCTACCATCAGAAATGAAAGTTAAAAAAAAAAAAAAATCTTGTAAATCAGCAGCATATGATTTTATACCAATAGTATTTCCCATGAAAAACTTGTCTACCTTCACACGATAATAGGAAAACCTTGATACTCTACAGGTTATGGTCTAACTACTTACTTTTCTGGAAGCTGGACAGAAGGGTAAAGCTCGCGTAAGATCCTCACGATCTCGGAGCAGTGTGCAATTCTCTCAACTAAACAATATCTTCCGCTGGCTGATGGGACCTCAAATGCCAGTATATGAGCATTTGCAACATCTTTGACATTGACCCATCCAAAACTTGCATTTGGAAAAGTTGGTGCACCTGAGTTGGAATCACAAGCAGAATTGATATCAAATTAAAATACTCTTGGTTAGAAGGGATACGACAAAACTTTCAAAAAAACAAAAAAAAAAAGTAGGCTGCATATAACAAGGATGGCTACTGTATGGTGAAAACACAAGGGGAAAATTGACGGCAATGAAGTGGGTGACGGTACACCTCAATTCAATTGGTATCCTTTGTCCTTTCTCCCAAAATAAAAGCACAAAAGTGATCAAAATCAAACAAAGAAATGAGACGAGGACCTTACCAAAAAGGAGAGATACCGACAAAGCCCCAGCTGAATGGGTAAATTTGTACAATTATATAATCATCATATGTTAAGAAGTTTTTTTTTTTTTCTTTTTTTTGGTCGGACATATGTTAAGAAGTTGGAAAAGTAAATATTCATATTTCCCCCTCTCAGATAGTAATTTAGAATGGGTAAAACTGAATTAGGATGGTAAAGAAACAGAATAGCGGGGAGAGCTTCCTTGTTAGTTAGGGCAGAGAACTGTTTGTCAATGCAATCATGCATTATCGATGCAATGGAAACACGAAACTCTGTTATCTGGAGAACGATAGCTACTGAATTACCATTCATCAAATTTCCGATCGCCGCAGCACTTGTGTTAAGTGTTGGCTGCAAAAGAGGACCAATCACCATAGCTGGGTTAATTGTAACCATGTCAATGCCCTTTTCTTTCACAAATTTCCAGGCAGCGTCCTCAGCCAAAGTCTTGGAAAGCAAATACCACGCCTTCAAGGGGGCAAAAATTAGAGAGATATAATGCATTCATGACAGAAAAGAAAGCCACTTCAAAATTGATGCCGTTATGATAACCACTGAGATTGAAATGGAACAACTCCACCAACCAGCCAGCTAGTTTGTGTCAATAACAAGAAATACAAAATGGGAGAGATCACTTTGAGAGGAGTGGTTAACAGTGCATTTTTAGATTTCACTCATGTTGATCATCTCAGCACCAGTAGATAATACATGAGACAACAAAATTAAACTGGACAAGATGCATACATTGGTTTGCCTGCACAAGTCTGGATCAGAAAACCAACTTTCATCCACCACAACTTCAGGTGTCCGCAGTTGTCCATTGTATACAACTGCAGCGATAGATGATGTCAAGACCACACGCTGCACAGAAGGTGCTTTGGAACATGACTTCAGGACATTAAGAGTTCCCTTCACAGCCGGATCAAGTAATTCTGCCTGAAATATGATAACAATTAATTTGCCAAAAGAGATAATATAGATGAAATAATGAGAGAACAGATTGTGTCACTACATGTCATAAAATCTTCAGTGCACACCTAGAACTTGAATTATAAATCCTACTTAAGTTTTTTCTCCTCGCCAATTCAAGGTTCCTCAGTGAGCAGCAGCCAGCATTTTGACATCCATAGTCTTAAAATATGAAAAAGACAAGGGCATGGGATAAGGCAAGGCTCCATATTTGACTTAACGAACAGCATTTGTCCCAAAAAAAAAAAAAAATTCTAGAGAAAACTTCCCAATGAAGACCTTTTACATGCTCATTTGGCCTGGATAGGAAAGAATTAATTAGCAAGGCACTCAGGAAATATGACATGTTTTAGTCATGTTAACCAATTACCTAACACATCATTTAAATAAGAAATGGGGTGCTGAAGAATTCAATTATCAGAAATGGAGACACCTCCTTAGTAAATAATAATTCAAATATCTCTCAACTCCGTCTAACTTCACAAACTTCAATCTAGTACATACTCAATAATAGTAGGATCTCCATTGATTCTGCGTAGTTCTAGTAAGAGAACTAATTCCACATAACATTGTAAGAAGCGCAAGTGTGAGGGAGGTCCCCATATAAATGATGGTTCTCTCCCAAAACACATGAACTGATAGAAGTTGACATGCTACTCTATGATCTTGCTCATCCATAAAAGAATCATATCAAAGTCGAGATAAATCCCTTCGTAAACAGGCTCTGTTATCACCAATTACCAAGCAAAAATGTAACAAAATAAATGAAAATTTGAATTTTCAGAGTCTAAGGGAAAAATTAGGTAAGTCCTTGGACTCACATGCTCTTACTTCCTTGCCTGTAACTTACGCACGTAAGGAAACATAATGAGATAAACAATCAAACTATTATCGCACCAAAAAGAGAATACATTAGCGGATACTAGGGTAAAGGTATAGAAGCCAGTGACCAAAAGATAAGCCGGACAACTTAAAATCCCATATAAAATTGATCCCGACCAATTTTCACAAACAATTTGCAAAGCTGTACATTAGAAGGTAATGAGAGATGTGCTTTGATGAGAATATTGGATTATGCAAATCAAAGAGCAGAAGAATACAGTCACTTCCACTACAGTTTCCAGGAACCCTTCATTCCCTTTCATAATTAAAAAAGGCAAAGCTATAGTATAACAAAACTAAACGGGGGTGACCAAATTAATGAACTTGGTTATGGTTAATTTTGAATAAATTCCGACTCTCTCAGGATAAGCATGACGCATTCTGGTTGGCTTCAATAAATAAAACGTGGCAAAAAAGGATTAATGGAAAATAGAAAAAAGAACTACTCTGCAATGACTAGTGTATAAATTCTGGAACCAAACCTGTGGATCCTTGACATCATGATAAAAGGGAGAGGCAGTGTGAAAAACGCCTGCACAACCCTCAACAATAGGATCAAATGAACCCTCTTCCAGCAGGTTTGCTTTGAACAGTTGAAGTCTATCTTTCGCTCCATCAAGTCCAAGCAGGTGTTCGATCTTTTTTAGATCATCTGTAGGAGAGACAAGAGCAATCACTGTAAAAGAGTTGTTTGGAGATAAGGAAAACCGGAATATTCAATGACCATAACTCTTCCACTAAACTGGAACAGCTCGAGTCAAACAACATCATGGCTCTTCGACAAAAGTTTGAATGAAGGCATTTTCATGAAAGTCGAAGATATCTGGTTTTTCCCCCGGAAACTAAATGATTTAAAGCATGGCACTGTAATAGAAATTTGGAAACCTCATGTAACAATACCGAGAAAACAAACCCAATATCTTGGAACTTTTTAGAAGATTACCAAACGTTCTCCTTCATTTTTTCCTTGCCTACCAATGCAGGAACGAATTCGAATAACAGCTGCGAGATCACTGTTAATCTAACCAAATCACAACCTTATGGAGTAAGGTCTTCAGAGCTGGCCAAACAATCCTAACTAAGGCACAACTACTCCAGTTCTAAAAGAATAACCTCACATTTAGGCCAAAAGGAGAAAAGAGGTTTATCCAGATTGATTATACCTCTAACCACCATCATCTGGAAATCAATAATCTCACGAGATGACTCCTCTATACTCCAGAAACGCTCGAAAAAGAAGCAAAAAGAAAACCTTTCTAAGAGTAAGAGGCACGCCGTCGGAAAAAAAGCACTACACCCCCAGTTTCAGTTGAACCCCACTCAGCTGTTAAAACCTCGATTAACTCAAACCAATCCAGCCAGCACACAAGCTACTTCACTCGGCCAACAGTCCAAAACTGCATATGCACGAAACATTCATCTACGGCATAGAATTACGCGATATGACGACGACGAAATAGAACGCGTCGCACGGGACACAAGAGAATCAAAGACCATCGGGAAGCAAAAACCGGCCGATTGGGGACAACCAACGGCCGATCACCACCAAAAGGCACGCATCAGAGCAAGACTCGACTCCAGCGGAAAACGGAAACGAGAGGGGATCGAGGAACGGACTCGGATCGCGGACGGAGGCCTTGACGGTGTAGCCGCGCTGCAGGAGGAGCTTGACAAGCCACGAGGCGATGTAACCGGACGCCCCCGTCACGCACACGACCTTCCCGGCACCGCCCGCCGCGCTCATTCTCGCCTTCTCCGATTCGCCTTCCTCTCCTTCGTCCTTCTTCTTCTTCTTCGTTTCGAGGAGGTGCCTCTCTCGCTCTGCTGCAGTTGCGACTGGCGAGCAACCGGGAGCGCTCTTTGTCGCGGAGTGCGCGTCGATATCCATTTTAAAAAAACGCTGACGCCACGTCGACGCCGCCCCACGTGGCGCCGTACCTGCCGTCGGATGCTAACGGAACGTCGTATTATTTTTATAATTATAATAAGCATTTTTATATTGCTTTGAAAAGGGGGATTTAAGTGTCGGGGTGACGCGTCGGCTGACGGAATTTAAGCCGAGATTTATGTCATCAGTAAGGCAAATCATTTTGGAGTGACTAAATAAAAAATAATCAACGGGGAGATATTGATCACATGCTGGTCTTGTGACGATCTCACTGCGATCCACCATTGACTCGAAAAAGATAAAAAAAGATTTCGGATCTTTTTTAATTATATCCACACCTCCACAATCTTGTCATCACATAAAGAAGTTAAAAAAAGAAAAAGGAAGCTCGGTGAGTGAACTTGCATAAAATCACCGAAAAACAAAAGCAAAACCCCCTAGAGCCTGGCTCATATCACAAAAAAATCTCACATCATTATATATGTGTCATAGTAATTGGGAGCAAATATGGCACGACCATCCCAATTTAGATAAATATAACATGAGTGTACTAATTCTAAATTGGATTGAGAATTTTTTATGATATTAATCTTAAATAGAAATTGGACGATTTCCCGCCGAATGCCTCGTGTATTAAACAAAGTTTCTTCAATAAGGACAAGATAATTTCCAAACTACCGATTTTGTTTTCTCTGGGTTTTCCTAGATTCTTTTGGATGCATGGAATCTTTACTTCTGTTTTGGACAACTTCCTTTTATTTTCTTTAGTTGTTTTTAATTTCCGAAATTGCTTGTGGGAATGAAAATGTTGAAGTCTGTTCACGGCTAATGACTAGGGTGCAGTCGAGACACACAACATTCTTGCTTGCCCAATTTAGGCCATTCTTGCTCGCCCAATGTTGGCCAATCTTAACATCACTCAATATGTATTATTGTACGATGTGGTCCATAGTCAACATTTATATAGTAATCGAAAGTTGTTGTATGATGCGGTCCATAGTCTACATTTATATAGTAATCAAAAGTGAGGGGTCATTTGATGGCATCGACAAAAATTCCAAACTATTGTATCCACAACTCATTTAATTATAATTGATTTTCATGTCGTAGAAAATTCTAAAATTACATAAAACTAGTACATGGTTGAGAAATTTTCACTTCGCTAGCTTCTATCCAATATCTTGTTAAATTGATGACGTGGAAATACACACGGCCAATAATTTTTGTGATGTGAATCCGTTATGCAATAAACATCTCCTCAATGGAAATCACACGCATAGACAAATGGGTGTCAAATACTCTTACCTCAAAGGCTGACTACCAGGAGAAAGCTTTCGTTGCTGGAGTACTGTGTCAAATTTGGAAGGCAAGGAACACTATGGTCTTCCGAGCTCAACCGCCACAACCAAGATCGATCCTAGAGGAAGGTACCCTAGAATCTCGTCTCTACTGAAAATGGCACGTGCACGAAGAAGACACGAACATCAGCAAACATTCACACCCCGAACCATGGACGCAAATGAAGAACCAGATCTGGAAAATAAACGTGGACAACTCTTGGTGTAGCTCATCCATGACTGGATTGGTGGCTGTGATTTGTAGAAATGAGCATGGCATTGTCGTTGATGGTCTTGTGAAGAATATCCTAGCTGTGAGAGAGGAGCTACTCTGGTTGAAGAAGATGTTGGACACACGAACCCCACGAACTGAGTTCAATTCAGTTTCTGACTTGTACTTTCTCTTTGCGGGAGAATTACCAAAAAGTCCTAAACCTATTGCAATTGTGCCAATTTAGTCCTAAACTTTTTTTTGACCAATTTAGTCCTAAACCTTTTACAATTGTGCCAAATCAGTTCATCCGGCCAAAATTGGCCGGCCGGCGCTGATGTGGACGCCGGCCGGCCGGTGAACGATTTTTTAATATTTTTTTTTATTTTTTTTCGAATTTTTATTTTTTTTTTTTGAATTTTTTTTCCATCATCTTCTTCCTCCTGGCGGCGGCGCCGCCGAAGGGAGGGCCGATGATGTCGGGCTCGTCGACCACCGGCGAGGCCCGCCCCGCCGGCCACCGGCGAAGGCGAGCCTCGCCCGGCGACGGCAAGGCGCGCCGTCGCCCAGCCATGGCGAGGTCAAGCCTCGCCAGATCTAGCGACGGCGGTGGCCTCGCCCGACCATGGCGATGGCGGCCTTGCCGATCACTAGTGAGATACCCTCGCCCGGGCCGACGAGCCGCCGTCGCCGGATCCGGCGAGGCTCGATCTTGCCATGGCTAGGCAAGGCCGAGTCTCGCCTTGGTTGGGCGACGGCGGCCTCGCCGTCGCTGCGCAAGGCTCGCCCCGCCGGCCATTGGCGAAGGCGAGCCTCGCCCAAAGAACGGCGAGGCCGTCGTTGCTAGATCCGGCGAGGCTCTACCTCGCCATGGTTGGGCGAGGCCGAGCCTCGCCTTGTCCGGGCAACGGCGGCCTCGCCGTTGCTGGGCGAGGCTCGCCTTCGCCAGTGACCGACGGGGGCGAGCCTCGCCAGTGGCCGGCGAGGCTGACCTCGCCGGCCAGAGGAAGAAGATGATGGAAAAAAAAGATTCAAAAAAAATTTAAAAAATTTTCAAAAAAAATTAAAAAATCGTTTGCCGACCGGCGAATTTTGGCCGGATGGATGAATTGGCACAATTGTAAAAGGTTTAGGACTAAATTGGCAAAAAAAAAGTTTAGGACTGAATTGGCAAGACACCGCAATAGGTTTAGTGACTTTTTTGGTAATTCTCCCTTCTCTTTGCCTCAGATAATTTAGTGGCTGTTGAAAGCATTATGGGACAAAGGGAAGCACCGTGGGCCCAAGTCCCTCATCAGCAACTGCACCTTTTTATTGGGCCTTCATCCTCAAGCCTGGCTTATCTTTCAGCCCAGAGAAGCCAACCAAGCGGCCGATTGGGTAGCGAGGGCCCATCGTACTGGCTCCCTCCCACCGAGTTGGATTGATAATCCTCCCCCACCCTCTTCACTTAATCCTATGCTTAGATATTGAATCTACCTGTTATCCGTTTTTGGCAAGTAATAAAAAAAAAAAAATCTGATATGGAGATTCGGCATAAATGGCTTTTTTTCGAAGGACGCTACCTTAGAAATTCAAGCTCTTTAGCCTAGACTTGCGAGGAAGAGAAGATCTCAGAACGAGTCGTGAAATTTCGATCGTCTCAGGGCAAGTGTTTAGATTGTTGGCGACGTCTCTCTTTGCAATTTACGAAGCCCCACAGA
Source organism: Eucalyptus tenuipes (assembly GCA_014182365.1). Taxonomy (NCBI): domain Eukaryota; kingdom Viridiplantae; phylum Streptophyta; class Magnoliopsida; order Myrtales; family Myrtaceae; genus Eucalyptus; species Eucalyptus tenuipes. The sequence goes on along the minus strand of CM024538.1, from coordinate 33,135,570 downwards.
TTCTCCATCACCTTATCTCTATCAAATACCATCTTGATAGCCACGGGACAACAACTCATCTCCATTCTTGCCATCTCCAGTAGTTTCCTTTCTGGACAAGAGCTCCCTCCCAATTTGCAATCTTGCTGAAAACCTTAATTTTCCCTCAAGATTTTGGTGATTTGGAAGAGAATGAACAGATTTGATTTTCCCCTAAGTCCCAATTCTAGTACATTATGACGTCATTTAAAAAGCTGAATTTTCATATTGGATTCACGTCAAACAAGTCACTTGCCACATGTGTATTTAACGAGAATATTAGATGGAAACTAATAGAGCATAAATTGATCGTAAGTATATTAATTTAGAATTTTTTATAATGCGAAAATTGAACCAATCACATAAAAAAATATCACTAATAATGCTCAAACTAAACAACTGATCGGACACTTGTCAAACAGCCCAACAGAACATGCGGCTTTTTTTTTTTTTTTTTTTTTCTGTGTGTAACTCCGTTGAGAACTGTTCAATTATCTATCATGTTATTCACGGATGAGGATATGAATTTTAGATTCAGTTTATTTTGCAGAAAATAAATAATTCAAAATTTAATTTTTTTATAAAATAATCACTTATATTAATTGAAATAATTAGTTAATGAAAAATATTTTCATTATTTAATAAATATCTAAATATTTTCATGAACAACAAAAGCATTTTTTATCTATTTAATTTTTTAAAGCAATATAAAAAATCATTTAGATTATTTATTATCCACGGGACAAATATCTTTATTGGTGTGGGACCAAGGGGTGAGCATCGGTCCAGGGTCAACCCTGGACCGACCCTGGACCGGTCCAACCCCGTCGATCCTAGTTCGGTTCTTAGGAAGATTAGGTCGGTCCTTGGTCCTAGAATTCCTGGATCAGCACTATGCAGGTCGGTCCTTGGTCCTGAGAGTTTCGGGTAGGTCCAATCCGGACCAACCCTGAATATATATAATATTATCTATAATTTTTTTTATATAGAGAAAACCTTAAAATAAATTGCGTCAACAATATTAAACAGCTCTTTAGTGAGGAGTTCAAGTAATTTTACATTGTTCTTTAATAACTTAGATTTTTAATGTCTTTTACGGCGTCAATAGCCATAATTTATAAATGAGGAAAATGTTTTTGTGAGGAGTCATCACGGCGTCCAAAAAGGTATAAACAACTCCTTATGGCATCCTTCTATAGTATTTGTTCTCTTCTGTTTTATTTGTCCTCTTAGTCTTCAATTTGCCAAAATCGAAATAAATAACTTCTCCGCTCGCCACTCAACACTCGCCTTGCTCGCTTTGGGTCACTCATGCTGCTCGCCGCTTGATGCTCGCTTGACTTGTTGCTCCCTACTTGACATTCGATGCTCATTCTGTTCAACGTTCACCCCACTTGAGCCCCACTGCTCGCCTTTCTTAACTGACCTTGCTCATCATTGAACCCATTGGATCGGTATGGTTCTCGGTTGCCCTTTCAAGGAGTACAAAAAATGAAATAAAAAATTATTGGTTAATCATGGGTTAACCTTGAAACCGGACCTAACCCATTGGATTAGCCCAGTCCTCAATCGTTTTTTTAAGGAGTACAAAAAATGAAATAAAAAATTATCGGTTGGTCTCGGATTGACCCTGGAATCGGACCGAACTCATTGGGTCGGTCCGGTCCTCGATCACAAGCTCAATAGGATCGGTCCACAGTCCCAAAAATTGAGGATCAGCACTGTGCGAGTTGATCCTAAGGTTAGGGGGTGGATCGGCCCAATCTGGACCATGCTCACCCCTAGTGGGACCTCAAAAGAAGATCGAAAGACTCTTGCTTGTTACTCATTCCATCTAATCCATATGTCAGCATCATTCTTTTATAATGATTATTTTTATAGTAAGTATTTTTATATTGCTTTGAGGGGGGCGGGTTTAATTGTCGGGGTGACGTGTCGGCTGACGGAATTTAAGCCGAGCTTTACGTCATCGCAAATCATTTTGGAGTGACCAAGCAGTACGTCTCCTCTCTTCCAGCAGACTTACTACTTTCATCAATTCAGCGACTAAATGAGAATAATCAACGGAGAGATATTGTCCGCATGCTGATCTCGAAGTAATTGGGACGATCTCATTGCTATCGACCATTAACTCAAAAAATCAAAAGAAAAAAAGATTTTGGATCATTTTGAATTATATTGAATTACATTAAAAAAAAAAAACTCACTTGAATTACGTGAAATCACCACAAAGCAAAAGCAAAATTAATTGCAGCTTCTTCATATAAATAAAAAGGGTTCACATTACTAAAAATTTCATACTAGTATATGTGCCACATTGACCCTCCCAAAATCTCAAATTTACTACTATTGGGGAGTAAATATGATGCCATCATTTCAATTTGGGATAAATGTGGCATGAGTATACCAATTCGAGAGTTTTTGCTATCCGATTAGGAATTTTTGATAGTGTTAATCCTAAATAGGATGTAATCGATTTTCCACGGAATGCCTCATTAACCAGAGTTGCTTCAATAAGGACAGGATAATTTCCAAACTACCGATATTGTTTTCTTTCCGTTTCCATAGATTTTTTTGGATGTATGGAATTTTACTTCTGTTTTTGATACTTCCTTTTATTTTCTTCTCTCTTTTTTTTTTTTAATTTCCAAAATTGCTTGTGGCAATTGAAATATTGAAGCCTGTTGAGGGCTAGCGACTAGGATGCAATCGAGATGCATGACGTTCTTGCTTGCCCAATCAGGGTCATTCTTGCTCCCCCAATTTAGGTCAATCTTAACATCATTCGACATGGATTGTTGTATGATGTGGTCCATAGTGAATATTTATATAGCAATCAACATTGAGGCAACGTTCCATAGTATTGATAAAAATTTCAAACTTGTCATATTCGTGACATATTTAACCATAAATGATTTTCCCGTCGCAGAAAATCTTTAAATTATACACCTACGGTGCATTTATCTTGGGCTAATTTTCACATCACAAAAAATTATAAACTGGTACATCGTGAGAAATTTAACTCGTTAAATTACTAATGTAAAAACACATGTGGCGAGCAGTTTGCCTGATGTGGATTCGACATGGAAATTCAATAGAAATGGCTTTTTTTTTTGGGGGTCGGTACATAGCATTCATTACTAAAACGTTGCGGCAATGCAACTAAGTCCGGCATCTATACATAATAAAGACCATAGTAGATGGGGGGATTACGTAACCAACTAAGTGGAAGAATATTGTCCCAGTGGGCTTTTGCGGCCCAATCAGCGGACTTGTTGGCCTCCCTGAGAACATAAGACACAGAAACATTTGTGAGCTTGGCCAGCAAATCTTTGCATTCCTCATAAATGGCTTTTAAAAAGGACGTTTCTGTAGAAATTCAAGTTCGTGGCAGAAGTACAGCCCAAGTGCCAAAACTTGGCATGAGGGGACACTTAAGTGCCAAAACTTTAAAAGTGTACACTTAAGTGCCACCTCCGGCGAACCTTGCTAGAAATCTTACGTGGCAATATTTTATTATTTTTCTTACCTACGTGGCTCGGGAGAGAGCCGACTCGGCCGAAACTCACCGGAAACGACGTCGTTTGCAAAATAAAAATTAAACTACCAGCTAAAATTTTCTAAAAAATAAAAATGTGTAAATAATTAATATAAAAATTAATTAAATTAAACCTAACCTTAATTTTATTTAAAATATTCTAAAAATTAAAAAACTTAAAATTAAAAAACCTAAAAAGTAAAAACTTAAAATTAAAAAACCTAAAAAATAAAAAAATTATAATTAAAAAACCTAAAAAATAAAAAAATTATAATTAAAAAACCTAAAAAATCAAAAATCAAAATTAAAAAACCAAAAAAATTAAAAACTCAAAATTAAAAAACCTAAAAAATAAAAAACTCATAATTAAAAAACCTAAAAAATTAAAAACTTAAAATTAAAAAAACCTAAAAAATTAAAAACTTAAAATTAAAAAATCTAAAAAATAAAAAAAAAAAAAATTATAATTAAAAAACGTAGAAAAAAAAAAAAAATTATAATTAAAAAACCTAAAAAATAAAAAAAAATTATAATTAGAAAACCTAAATTATAAAAAAATAAAAACCTTATAATAAAAAACATAAAAAATAAAAAACTTATAATTAAAAAACCTAAAAAATAAAAAAATTATAATAAAAAACCTAAAAAATAATAAAAAATAATAAAAAACCTAAAAATTATAATTAAAAAACCTAAAAAAAAAAAAATATAATTAAAAAACCTAAAATATGAAAAAATTATAATTAAAAAAACCCAAAAAATAAAAAAAAATTATAATTAAAAAACCTAAAAATTAAAAACTTATAATTAAAAAAAAAAAAAAAATAAAAAATAATTATAATTAGAAAACCTAAAAAAAAAAAAATATAATTAAAAAACCTAAAAAAAAAAAAAAAACTTATAATTAAAAACCTAAAAAATAAAAAAAAATTATAATTAAAAAACCTAAAAAATAAAAAGTATAATTAAAAAACCTAAAAATAAAAAAATTATAATTAAAAAACCTAAAAAATAAAAAAACTTAAAATTTAAAAACCTAAAATTACAAAAAAAAAAAGAGTTGGCCACCGTCGCCGCGATCCGACGAGCGCTCGCGCCCTCGCCGCCGGTCGGCCGGGGGGCCGACGACCCAAGCCGACCCTCCCCCACTGTCGTCGGCCCTTCCGGCGGCGGCGAGGAGGCGGTGGCGGCGAGGGCTCAACCCTCGCCCACCCCCTTCGGCCCCCACCTTTTTTTTTTTTTTTTTTTAGGTTTTTTAATTAAGTTTTTTATGTTTTAGGTTTTTAATTGTAAGTTTTTTATTTTTTAGGTTTTTTAATTTTAAGCTTTTTAATTTTTAGGATTTTTAATTTTAATTTTATAAGTTTTTTATGTTTTTTAATGATAATTTTTATTTTTTAGGTTTTTAATTATAAGTTTTTAATTTTTTTAGTTTTTTTAGTTTTTTTGTTTTTGAATTATAATTTTTTTTTATTTTTAGATTTTTCAATTTTAAGTTTTTTTAGGTTTTTTAATTATAATTTTTTTTAATTTTTAGGTTTTTAATTTTAAGTTTTTAAGTTTTTAAGGTTTTTTAATTATATTTTTTTTTTATTTTTTAGGTTTTTATTTATAATTTTTTTATTTTTTAGGTTTTTTAATTATAAGTTTCTTATTTTTAGGTTTTTTAATGATAATTTTTTTTATTTTTTAGGTTTTTTAATTTTAAGTTTTTTTTAGGTTTTTTATTATAATTTTTTTAATTTTTAGGTTTTTTAATTATAATTTTTTAAGTTTTTAAGTTTTTTGAATTATAAGTTTTTTATATTTTAGGTTTTTTAATTATAAGTTTTTATTTTATAGGTTTTTTAATTATGTTTTTTTAGGGTTTTTAATTTTAAGTTTTTAATTTTTTAGGTTTTTTTTAATTTTAAGTTTTTTAATTTTTAGGTTTTTTAATTATAATTTTTAAAGTTTTTCAGGTTTTTTAATTATAATTTTTTTATTTTTTAGATTTTTTAATTATAATTTTTAAGTTTTTTAGGTTTTTTAATTATAAGTTTTTTATTTTTTGGTTTTTTTTATAATTTTTTTTAGGTTTTTTTAAGTTTTTAATTTTTTAGGTTTTTTAATTTTTATTTTTTAAATTTTTAGGTTTTTTAATTTTAAGTTTTTAATTTTTTAGGTTTTTTTTATAATTTTTTAATTTTTAAGTTTTTTAATTATAATTTTTTATTTTTTTTATTTTTAGTTTTTTATTTTTTATTATAATTTTTTTAATTTTTAGGTTTTTTAATTTTAATTTTTTTAGTTTTTTAGGTTTTTTTATTATAATTTTTTATTTTTTATGTTTTTTAATTTTAATTTTTTTTTATTTTTTAGGTTTTTATTATTTTTATTATTTTTTAGGTTTTTAATTTTAAGTTTTTAATTTTTTTTTGGTTTTTTAATTATGATTTTTTTATTTTTTAGGTTTTTTAATTTTGAGTTTTCTATTTTTTAGAATATTTTAAATAAAATTAAGTTTAAATTTAATTTAATTAATTTTTATATTAATTATTTACACGTCGACACTAAACGACGTCGTTTTTGCGTTTTGCCGCCACATAAGCAAGCGAAACGACGCCGTTTTCTCGCCAGATCAGCAAGTTTGTTAGCCCATACTCACAAGAAAGAGAAGATCTTACAAAGAGTCTCTTGATAACATGGAATAGCAATTCCTCTCTATTCTTATCATCTCCAGTAGCGTCCTTGTAGACGAGAGCTTCCTCTCATTTGCAATCTTTCTGAAATCCTTAATTTTACCAAAAGATTTTGGTGATTTGGAAGAGAATGAACAGATTTGATTTTGACGCTGTTTAAAGAGCTGTTTTTACTGAATTTCCATACTAGATGCAATCAAATCATTTAGGGCGCGTTTGGTAACGTTTCTGTTCCGAATAACAATTTTTGAACAAAAATAGTTTTTTTTTGTTTCTATTCTCGGAAACAATTTCTGAATATAAGAACACGCTTGATAACTGCCAAAATTTCTACTCCGAGAATAGAAATGTGTTTAGTAAACTTGTATAATTTTGTTGTTTTTTTTTTTTAGTTTTTCAATATTTTTTATTATATTTTTCCTTTTTTTCTTTCTTTTTCCTTTTTTTTTTTTTTTTTTCATTCTTTCTCTTTATGGCCGGTCGCCGGCGACTGGCTGGGCGAGCTCTGGTGAGCTCGCCGAAGCCTTGCCGGTGGCCTCAGTGGCTAGCCGAGCCTCGCACCGGCCGGCGAGGCTCGACCTTGCCGGAGCTAGGGCAAGGTCAAGCCTCGCCGATGGCTGCGGTGGCCAGGCAAGCCTCTCGAGGCTCGACCTCGCCTAGATGGCGTGAGGTCGGCCTCGCCTAGGCTGGGCGAGCTCGAGCTCACCCAAATATGCCGAGACCAAGCTCGCCCAGCCACCGGTGAGGTCGACCTCGCCCAGCCACGATGAGGCTTGGCTTGATGAGCCTCATCGTGGCCAGCGTCTCCAGGGGCTGGCGACACTCCGGTAAGGTCGCCGACCCTCATCTGGCTAGTCGCCAGCGCCGGCCATGGCCAAGGCCAGTGACCGGCAAAAGGAAGAAGAAGAAGAAGAAGAAGAAGAAAAGAAAGATAAGATAAAAAGACAAGAGAGAAAAATTATTTTTCAGAATTGTTCCCGGAATAATAAACAACTTTTTTCTACTTCTTGTTTCTGTTCCAAATCTGTTCTGAACCGAGAACAAAAGTTTTACCAAACACGTTTATGTTCTTTTTTGTTTCTTGGAACAAAATAACAAAAACAAAAATAAACAAAGAGGCCCTTACTTGCCATGCGTATGTTTTCACATTGACAATTTAACAAGGATATTAAATAGAAACTAACAAAGTGTAGATTTATCATGGGTGTATTAATTTGTGATCTTTTATGATGTCTAAAATTAATCAATTGCATGTGACATCTTGATTTTCGACCATGTTTCAATTAAATGAACTAGGCTTTTCATCAACGCGCCTATGGTCCTTTTCTCTAAGCTGATCACTCACGAGATAACTGATCTATCGGGTGAAGCCGTTAAGGGATATAAACGCGACAGATTTGAGAATTCGATCAGAAATTGACTGCTCGACCGTGATAAATGGCAAGGGTCAATACGGCACTGTTATAATCGATTAGAGATTGGAGATAGGTTGATTCGACAGAAGCACGTAATTAAATTGTGAGTGATTTCACCTGATTGCAAAATTCATGTCGAACGGTACTGACCTGATGTTTCTGTCGATTTTGTACCTAGTGCCCGTAATTGAAATCTTGAGATTTTTACGACTACCGAGGGTTGTCGATGAGTCGAAAATGCACAAACGTGGATCGAGAATTATCAGCCACATGTTAAATGCGATAAAATTTCTAAAAGCTGCCCGGTAGGTTAGGTCATGCTAAAATCGCGTCCGATCGAAATTAATCACGAAATTGAACTCGGTTTCGGGAATCGAAAGTTCGAGTGTGTCACGATTTATTTTTGGAATGTCGACTCATCCTTTGAAGAATTTTCGGCAAGCCCGGAATTTTGGCGGAAAATCAAAATTTGGCAAATTTAATTAAGGAAATTCGGAGGGCCACTTTTATATGGATTTTTGGCCTTCAAAATGGATCGAGTGGTGAAGAGAATGGTGGAAATTCGTTTAGGTTGCCCCCTTGGAATTTTTAGTCACCAAATTGGATTGAATTAGTGAGGAATTGAAGATGGAAATTAAGAAATTTGTAGGGGCTGCTGCTGTGTTGTTTTTGGGCATCAAATTGAAGTCATATGGTGAAGATTTGTGAAGAAATTGGCTTGTGGATGAAGCTTGGACAACAAAAGCAGAAGACTTTGGTGCCAAAATGATCATTGCCTAGATATTTTTCTTGCAAGCCCATTGGCTCAAGCCAAGACTTTCAAGACCCTTTGTCCCCCCCTCTCTCTCTCTCCTTCCCCCTTCTTCTCCCCCTTACACGACCAAAACATCCTCCCCCTTTCTGATGCTACCTTCTTCTTCTTCTTCTTCTTCTTCCTCAAGGCTTCATTTTCCTCCACTGTTGAAGCTGCAAACACCTAGGGCCAAGCCAGCACAACCAGTTGCATCACTAGCCTACCTACTCGCATCCAAGCCGCCGCCCGCGAGCCTGGTCCCCGCGAGCCCAGCCCGCATCGCCTGGCCGTCCCTGCTTGACCACCATCCCCGTCCGTCCCGTCAAGCGGCTAGCCGAGCCGCCCTGCTCGTCCCCATCACCGCCTGCTCCGCCTGGCTCTGCCAGCTACCTTAGCCAGCTCTATCCGGCCCCATCCAGAATCGAAGCTAGCTCGGTCCAGAACAAGGACCGAGCAGAAACCAGCTGGGCCATGAGCCTAGCAATGCCTTTTTCGGCCCCTTCCAAGCCTCCCTTGGTGTCACCGTAGGCCTGGGTTTTGGTCGCTGTCGCGCCGCTGTCACCGTGGACCGGTTAGCTCACTAAACCGGCGAGTTAACCTCCTAAGCTCTAATTAGGGGTTAATTGCACGTAATGGATGATTAGTTATGCTAATTAAGGATTAGTAATTAGTTAGCCTTAAGTGAGGTTAGTGTAATTTAGTTAGCTTAGTTAGTTAATTAGATTATGTAGTTAGGCTAGTTAGTAATTAGGTGGTTAATAAATTACTTAGTTAGCTTTGTAGGTTATGTAGCTAGCTTAGTTAGATTAATTTTATTAGTTCAATTAGGTGGTTAGATTAGCTTATGTAGATTAATTAGTGGTTTAATTTAAATAATTTGCAATTTATTTAATTAATTATTAATTAGCGTAAATTATACCGGGATAGTCGGTTGTCAGAATTTCTCGATGATCGTCATGATTGTATTAGCTTGTGCAATTGATTGCTAATTTATGCAATTGAGTGATGGATGATGATTTTTAATTATTATTTAAAAAATATGAATTTTTGGTATTTAATTAGAAAAATACCGGGTGTCAGGTTTTGACGCCAAAAATATTTTAAGTACTATATAAAATTGTGGAATTTTAAAATGGGAGAATGTCACGTTTTATGGTTCAATTTGACTATGTAACTACGCACAATTATTTTATCGGATATTTTTAATATGAAGAAAATATGTCAAGTACATTATTTGAAATGGAAATGTTTGAGTGCAAAGCACGATGTTCTTGGCCGAGCATGGATGTACGTGTGGTCACTATCGGAACCCGTCACCTAGCGGGAGTTTGGGGACGATGCCCGATTTTATCGGATGCTTGGCGGGGCTCCAAATGCCGAGTCGCGGTTGAGGCCGAACCGATGCTCCTTTATGAAATGCCATCTAGGCAAGGGTTCTAGACGTTGCCGTGCCTGACGAGGTGGGACGGTGCCCGATTTTTATTGGATGCTCGGCAGGGGTTTGGATGATCGCCGACTGGGGAGTTGGCCATGATCGATGGGTCATAAGAACTGGAACATGCATGAGTGGATGAGATAGCCGCGCCTGATTATGAGACAAAATTATGTGGCACGGTATGGGACGTGTCATAACGGTTTTACCCTATAATCGGGACCCCTGTGAATGTTTGATGGATGAAATGAGGTGTTCCAGTTGTTAAGCATGCTTGTGATATCTATAATACATATATGGTGCACTAATGTGCAGGGACGCGCCCAAGCGAGGTAAGTCTTATATGGTGCATGTTTAGTGAATTTGCTTCCTAATCGAGATTTAGGGTGTTGACTTGCTGAGATTATATATCACCCTATTGTGGTTTAAATATTTTCAGGTCCCTAGTGTGGAGAATTCGGGGCCCGAGGTTGAAGGGTCTGGAATATAAGTGGCCCAGTAGTTTCTTTTGGGTTAGACCTTCTGTATTTAAACCTTTGAGATTGGTTTGGCATGTATATGTAAAGTATGTTTTATGAAGACTGGTTGTCCTGCTTTTCTATCTCATGTTTGTTGTTGTCCGGGTATATGTTTAATTTACTTCCGCATGTGCATAAAACGAATGGCTCGGTGATGCATCCTGGAAACGTCCCAATTTTAGTCGACCGCCGAGAGATGTGCGCGTGCCCGGGGTTCAGGGCGTGACAATACAGGTGATCAAACACTTGTCAAATAGCCCAATAAAAAATATACCCTTTTTCTTTTTCTCTGTGTGTGTGTCATGATCAAATTCTGTTCCTTTTACAATTACCTTGAGGACTCTTCAATTATCTATTTAGTTACACACATACTATAATATGAATTTTAGGTTCCGTTTATTTCGTGAAAAATAAATAATTTTAAAAATACTTTAAAAAAAATATCGCTTATATTGTTTGAAACTGTTGACCAATGAAATATTTTCATTATTGATGATAATCTTTATTTAAATTTTTTTGTGAATGATGAAAATATTTTTTATTTTTTCATGAGCAATATGAGCAATTATTTTTGAAAAAAAATATTTTTTAAACTATTCATTTTTCACGAAAAGAAACATCCTCGTTGGCGTGGGACCTCATAAGAAAACCTTGTTTATTGCACTTTCCATCTAATTCATATATCAGCAACATTCTTTTTCCTTACTATCAAAAGGAGTAATGATGGTCAGGAAATTCCCCCGATTCCTTCCTCCACGATGTTCATATGCACCAAACACTTTCTAACACGAGAGAAGATAGCAAATAGGGTAAAACCTCCCGTTTGCATCCTTCCTAACTTGGGATGGAATATCCTGTTATCAGAATTTAACAAGTCCCTTCTCCTTCAGGCTTTCAACGGTTTCCTTCAAACTCTGCTCCAGAGGAATGTAGTCCAGCCCAAGGCTTGTCGCTTTGTCCTTGGACACCTGAGAGCTCGATGGAAAAGGCTTGTCATCCGCGCACCTGCGTGCAAAATATCGAGTTGCCTAGAGGAAAACTCGTCCACCTTCACGTGAATCATGACATGATAATAGAGTGAACTCGATGCTCAACAGCACACTATGCATGTGACGATGTGAATGCTCAGGTGTTCGATGCTCGTGTCTTGGAATAGACAGACCTCAGACACGTGCATGTATACATGCAAAGCCTGTAACTTAACTACTTACTTTTCGGGAAGCTGGAGAGAAGGATAGAGCTCACGTAAGATCCTCACGATTTCGGAGTAGTGTACAGCTCTCTCAACTAAGCAATATCTTCCACTGGCTGACGGGTCCTCAAATGCCAATATATGAGCCTCTGCCACATCTTTAACGTTCACCAATCGCCTAATTTCATTCGGAAAAGTTTGCGCTCCTGAGTTGAAATTGCACTGGATTAGAAGCAGAAATATTCTCTTGATAAGAAGGAAGGGGTGTAATAAACCTCAAAATACATTAGGATGACATCTGTAATCTGGAAAATCTTCACCTGAATTACCATTTACCAAATTTGCAATTGCCACAGCACTTGTGTTAAGTGTTGGCTGTAAAAGTGGGCCAATCACCAAGCCTGGGTTGATTGTAACCATATCAATACCCTTCTCTTTCGCAAATTTCCAGGCAGCATCCTCAGCTAAAGTTTTTGAGAGTGCATACCACATCTATTGGAGGAAAAAGAGAGGGAGATGAAGCACTCGTGCTGAAACAGAAAGCCACTTCCAAATTGACGGCATTTTGACAACTTTTGAGATGTACCGAAATGGAATGGCAGGTTTTAGTCAATTATTATAAAGATTCAACAGGAAAGATCACATCAAGGAGTGGTTAACCATGCAATGTTGACACTTAAATTCACGTTGATCATCTCAGCTCCAGCACAATATAACACATGAGACAAGAAGAGTACTGAATTGGACAAGATGCTTACATTTCTTTTCCTGCAGAACTCTGGATCAGAAAAGCAATTTTCATCAACTACCACATCAACTGTCAATGGTTGCCCCGTGAATGCAACTGCAGCCATAGATGATGTTAAGACCACACGCCTGACAGAAGGTGCTTTGGAACACGACTTCAGAACATTAAGAGTCCCCTTCAAGGCGGGATCAAGTAATTCTGCCTGAAATATGATGAGAATTCATAAGACAAAAGAAATAAAAGGGGTAAAAGACGAGAGATGAATCACGCTACCAAGAGTTCCCTTCAGCTAACTTTATTTCTTATGATTTTGTCACTAGCCAATTCAAGGCTTCTCACATTGAGGCACAATATTAGCAAGACATAAAAGATATGAGAGAAAGTATAGAAACTCAATGAACGGGCAGCCTTTTGACATCCACAATCTTAGACAGGGGCAAGTGACGACCCACCTAGAACTTGAATTATAAATCCTACTTAAGTTTTTTCTCTTTGCCAATTCAAGGTTTCTTAGTGAGCAAGAGCCAGCAATTTGACATCCATAGGCTCAAAATATGACAAAGACAAGGGCATGGGATAAGGCAAGGCTACATATTTCACTTATGAGCAGTATTTATCTGAAAAAACAAATCTAGAGCAAACTTCCCAATGTAGACCTTTTACATGCTCATTTGGCCTGGATAGACAAGCATTAATTAGCAAGGCACTCAGGAAATATGACATGTTTCAGTCATGTTAACCAATTACCTAACACATCATTTCAGTAAGAAATGAGGTGCTGAAGAATTCAATTAGCATTAGAAGCATAGTCCACTTATATCATGGAGACACTCATTAGTAAATAATAATTCAACTATCTCACATCTCCGTCTAACTTCAAAAACTTCAATCTAGTACGTACTCAATAATAGTAGGATCTTCATTGATTCTGCGTAGTTCTAGTAAGAGAACTAATTGTACGTAACATTGTAATTAGCGCAAGTATGAGGGAGATCCCCCGATAAATGATGGTTCTCTCCCAAAACACAAAAACTGACAAAAGTTGACACGCTACTCTATGATCTTGGTCATCCATAAAGGAATCATGTCAAGGTCAAGATAAATCCATTCGTAAACAGGCTTTGTTATCATCAATTATCAAGTAAAAAATGTAACAAAATAAATGAAAATTTGAATCTTGTAGAGTTGAAGGGAAAAATTAGGTAAGTCCTCGGACTCACATGCTCTTATTTCCTTGCCTGTAACTTATGCACATAAGGAAACATAGTGAGATACACAACCAAACTATAAGCGCACCAAAAAGAGAATACATTAGCAGATACTAGAGTAAAGGTATAGAAGCGAATGACCAAAAGATAAGCCGGACAACTTAAATCCCGTAAACAATTGATCCCAACCAATTTTCACTAACAATTTGCAAAGCTGTACATTAGAAGGTGACGAGAAATGTGCTTGATGAGAATATCAGATTATGCAAATCAAAGATTAGAAGAACACGGTCACTTCCACTACAGTTTCCAGGCACCCTTCATTCCCTTTCATTGTTACGAAAGGCAAAGCTATAGTATAACAAAACTAAACAGGGGTGACCAAGTTAATGAACTTGGTTATGGTTAATATCGAATAAATCCCTACTCTCTCAGGAGAAGCATGACGCATGCTGGTTGGCTTCAATAAATAAAATGTGGCAAAAAAGGATAAATGGAAATTGGAAAATGGAAAATGGAACTACTCTGCAATGACTAGTGTATGAATTCTGGAACCAAACCTGCGGATCCTTGACATCATGATAAAAGGGAGAGGCAGTGTGAAAAACGCCTGCACAACCCTCAACAATAGGATCAAATGAACCCTCTTCCAGCAGGTTTGCTTTGAACAGTTGAAGTCTATTTTCCGCTCCATCAAGTCCAAGCAGGTGTTCAGTCTTTTTTGGATCATCTGTAGGAGAGACGAGGAATCACTGTAAATGAGCTGTTTGGAGAAAAGGAAAGCGGGAAGGGCTCAAGTCAAACATCATCATGGCTCTTCAACAAAAGTTTGAATGAAGGCATTTTCATGAAAGTCTTAGATATCTGGTTTTCTCCTCAGAAACTAAATGATTTGGAGCATGGGACTGTTATTGAAATTTAAAAACCTCAAGTAACAAAACCGAGAAAACAAACCCAATATCTTGTAACTTCTTAGAAGATTCCTGAATGTTCTCTTTCATTTTTTCCCCGCCTACTAATGCAGGAATGAATTTGAATAACAGCTGCAAGATCACTGTTAATCTAACCAAATACAAGCCTTAGAAGTTAACCAGCGTTCCACAAATCACAACCTCATGGAGTAATGTCTTCGGAACTGGCAAAACAATCCTGAGGCACAACTACTCCAGTTCTGGAAGAATGACCTCAAATTCCGCATTCGCAGGCGAAAAGGAAAAAAAAAGGTTTATCCAGATCGATTATACCTCTAACCACCATCATCTCTTAATCAATAATCTCACGAGACGACTCCTCTATACTCCAGAAATGCTCGAAAAAGAAGCAAAAGGAAAACCTTTCTAAGAGGCACGCCGTCGGAAAAAAGCACTACACCCCCAGTTTCAGTTAAACCCCACTCAGCCGCTAAAACCTCGATTGCCTCAAACCAACCCAGCCAAAACACAAGCTACTTCAACGAGATAACGACGAAACAGAACGCGTCGCACAGGACACACACGACACGAGAGAGAATCAAAGACCAGCCGATCGTGGACAACCAACGGCCAGTCACCGCCAAAAGGCACGCGTCAAAGCAAGACTCGACTCCAACGGAAAGCGGAAACGAGAGGGGATCGAGGAACGGACTCGGATCGCGGACGGAGGCCTTGACGGTGTAGCCGCGCTGCAGGAGGAGCTTGACGAGCCACGAGGCGATGTAACCGGACGCCCCCGTCACGCACACGACCTTCCCGGCACCGCCCGCCGCGCTCATTCTTGCCTCCTCCGATTCTCCTTCGTCTCCTTCGTGCTCTGCTGCAGATGCCACTGGCGAGCAACCGGGAGCGCTCTTTGTAGCGGAGTGCGCGTCGATATCCATTTTTGAAAAACGTCGACGCCACGTCGACGCCGCCCCCAGGCGCAGCCTCACGTGGCGCCGTGCCCGCCGTCGGGTGCTACCGCAACGTCAGGCATTATTTTCGTAATTATAATAAGCATTTTTATATTCTTTGACGGTGGGCCTTAGGTGCCGGGGTGACGGATCGGCTGACGGAATTGAAGCCGGGCTTTACGTCATCAGCGACGTAAATCATTTTGGAGTGGCCAAGCTGAACGCCTCCTCTCTTATGGCAGACACGCCACTTTTCGTCAAAGAACACAAAGACGTCGGATCATTTTGAATTATATCTACACGGCCTTATCGTCACATAAAAAAGCCAAAAAAGGAAAAAAAGAAAAGAATGCTCGGCAAGTGAACTTGCAAGAAATCACCGAAAAACAAAAGTAAAACCTATCAGAGCTTCTTCATATGAAAAAAAGAAGAAAAAGGACTCACGTCACCAAAAATCTCGTACCAATATATTTGTGCCACATCGAGCCTTCCAAAGTCCAAGATTAACCAAAATTTAGGGGCAAATATGGCACAATCATCTCAATTTGAAATAAATGTGGTACAAGTTTATTAATAAGAATTTTTTTCTGAACATTTTCGTAAATGATGAAAATATTTTTTATTTATTAATGAATAATATAAGCAATCATTTTTTAAAAGAATATTTTTCAAATCATTCATTTTTTGCAAAATAAATACCCTTGGCATAGGACCTCATAAGAAGACTCTTGTTTATTGCTCATTCCATCTAATTCATATATTAGCAACATTCTTTTTCCTTATTATCAAAAGGAGTAAAGATAATCAGGAAATTCCCCTGATTCCTTCCTTCACAATCAATGTTCATATGCACCAAACACTTTCTAACATGAGATAAGACAGCAAATAGGGTAGAACCACCCGTTTGCATCTTTCCTAACTTGGGATGGAATATCTATTATCAGAATTTAACAAGTCCCTTCTCCTTCAGGCTTTCAACGGTTTCCTTCAAACTCTGCTCCAGAGGAATGTAGTCCAGCCCCAGGCTCCTCGCTTTGTCCTTGGACACCTGATAGCTCGGTGCAAAAGGCTTGTCATCCGTGCACCTGCGTGCAAAATATCAAGTAATTTTAGAGGAAAACTCGTCCACCTTCACCTGAATCATGGTTAATGATAGAGTGAACTCGATGCTCAACGCACATTACACACAAGACAATGTGAATGCTCAAGTGTTCGATGCTTGCATCTTGGAATGGTCAGACATTGGACAAGTGCATTTATACATGCGAAGCTAAACCAAAGGCCGTAACTTAATTACTTACTTTTCGGGAAGCTGGAGAGAAGGGTAGAGCTCACGTAAAATCCTCACGATCTCGGAGTAGTGTGCGACTCTCTCAACTAAACAATATCTTCCGCTGGCTGACGGGTTCTCAAATGCCAATAGATGAGCGTCTGCCACATCTTTGACGTTCACCAGTCGTGTACTTGCATTTGGAAAAGTTTGCGCTCCTGAGTAGAAATTGCACCGGATTAGAAGGAGAAATATTCTCTTGATTAGAAGGAAGGGATGTGATAAAGCTCTAAAGGTATTAGGATGACCTCTGTAATCTAGAAAAACTGCATGGTTACCACTGAATTACCATTTACCAAATTTGCAATTGCTGCAGCACTTGTGTTCAGTGTTGGCTGTAAAAGAGGACCAATCACCAAGCCTGGGTTGATTGTAACCATATCAATACCCTTTTCCTTCACGAATTTCCAGGCAGCATCCTCAGCTAAAGTCTTTGAGAGTGCATAACACATCTATTGGAAGAAAAAGAGAGGGAGATAAAGCACTCGTGATGAAACAGAAAGCCACTTCCAAATTGACGACATTATGATAACTTCTGAGTTGTGCCGAAATGGAATGGCGGGTTTTAGTTAATTACCAGACAGATTCAACAGGAAAGATCACATTAAGGAGTGGTTAACCATGCAATGTTGACACTTACACTCACGTTGATCATCTCAGCTCCAGTCCAATATAACACATGAGACAAGAAGAGTACTGAATTGGACAAGATCTTACGTTTGTTTTCCTGCAGAACTCTATATCAGAAAACCAATTTTCATCAACTACAACATCAACTGTCAATGATTGTCCAGTGAATGCAACTGCAACCATAGATGATGTTAAGACCACACGCTTGACAGAAGGTGCTTTGGAACATGACTTCAGAACATTAAGAGTCCCCTTCAAGGCTGGATCAAGTAATTCTGCCTGAAATATGAGGAGGATTCATAAGTCGAAAGAAATAAAATGGGTAAAAAGATGAGAAATGAATTGCATCACTAATAGTTCCCTTCAGCTAATCTTATTTCTTATGGTTTTATCACTAGCCAATTCAAGGCTTCTCACATTGAGGCACACTATTAACAAGACAAAAAAAAAACAAGAGACAATATAGATACTCAATGAACAGGCAGCATTTTGACATCCACAATCTTATACAAGGGCAAGCAACAACCCACCCAGCCACATACCTGATACTAATGAACATTATTTCTCCAGTAAAGAGAAGGAGAATTTTTGCATGGAAGAGCTTTAATATATAGTTAGGAAGCTGGTTCAGGAAACATCACATGCTTAGTCAAGTTAACTGATTACCTAACACGTCATGCAAATCAGAATAAAGTTAGCTGAAAGCTGAAATTCTCATCAACAACCTTAACTCAATGAACTTTAAACGGGTACAGACTGAAATGCAACTAAAGTAAACAGGAATGACCAAGTTCGTGAATTTGGTTAATAGCAAATGATTCCCTACTCTCTCAGAATAAACATGAAGCATGCGTTTAGCCCACGATGAAGGAAATTATAGCAATAAAGGGCTTAAGAAGAAAGGGGAAAAGGGCTCCTCTCCAAGGACTGGTATATGGTTCTAGAGCCAAACCTGCGGATCCCTGACATCATGATAAAAGGGAGAGGCAGTGTGAAATATTCCTACACAGCCCTCTACAATAGGATCGAATGATCCCTCTTCCAGCAAGTCTGCCTTGAACAGCCGAAGTCTATCCTTGGCTCCATCCAGCGCAAGTAAATGTTCAACCTTCTTTGGATCATCTGTCGAGGAGACGCAGACGATCGTTACGAATGAGCTATTCGGAAAATAAGGAAGGAGGTGAAATCCGAAAAACTATAGCTCATCCTCTAAACTGAAAATGGCTCAAATCAGACAACATCGCAACTCCATAACACAAATTCTCCAGAAACTAAACAATTTGGAGCGCAGTAGCGCTGTTATAGAAAGTTCAAACCTTGTAACAGGCGTCGGATCGATAATACCTTCAATCCCCTTCATCTGGTAATCAATGTCATCACCTCATGACTCCTTTATACACTAAGAAGTAGGAATTCTCCCGAAAAAACAAAAAATCGGGAAAAAATTTTCTACAACACACATCGTCGAAAAAGGCAAGCTAAAATGGCATAATTCTGAATCCCCTGGATCGATCAAACCCGGTTCAGTCGCCGAAACCTCGACCACTTCAAAACGATCCAGCTACAACAAAAGCTACTTGACCAGTCCACCAAACTGTCTGGAACTCGAAACGCACGAAGCTTTCGTCTACTACTACCTCAGAACCTCAGGCAACGATGACGAAATAGACCGCCCCCCGCAACCCATACGCGAGGCGAGAGCGAATCACCGCGATCAGGACACAATCCCAGTAGATCGAGCACAAATTACTACCAAAACCGCCGTACGACAGAGAAGGGACCTCGGAGGAAAACGGAAACGAGGAGGGATCGAGAAAGTACTGGGATCGCGAACGGAGGCTTTGACGGTGTAGCCGCGCTGCAAGAGGAGCTTGACGAGCCACGAGGCGATGTAACCGGACGCGCCGGTCACGCACACGGCCTTCCCTTCGCCGATCGCCGCGCTCATTCTCGTCTTCTCCGATTCTCCTTCTTCTCCTTAGTCTTCGCTCGCTGCAGTTTCGCGAGGTTCCTTTCGGTGCTCTCTTGCTTTTCAATGGCGGAAGCGCGCTTCCACGTCCATTTCAAGCGCGGGCTCGGGCGAGGAAGATTCACGTGGCGTAGGGACGACACCGTTTGACTTTTCAAAATTGAGTTTCAGGTGATTGAGAATCGGAAAAGATTAGCACTAGATGCAAATTAGATTAAGTGTTGGACATACCATAAACATGTAATCGAGAGTAGACCGATGGAAAAAGCCAATTTTACTAGTGAGCTGGAAGTTGACATAATGTCAATCGAATATAGAATAAGTAATGAGAAAATATTAGGTGGGTCTGTCTTGTCATATAAGTTATGTGTCACTCTACTCTTTGATCGTCACGTATTTATAATGAACTTATTTGTTGGATTTGTTTCTCTTGATCTCTCTCCTCCATTATCCTCTCTTTAAGCTCGTCAATAGTGTCTCCTCCCCCCGTTGCTCGTCCCTCTCCTTCACCTACACGTCCCAGAGCTTCACTTAAAAGCTCCATCCCAACTGCGCCGACCTCTACCAGCACCCGCATACCTCCACCACACGTACGATGCCTCCGATTCCTCCCTCTCCATTATCGCCCTCGAGCCGCGGTCGCCTCTTGTCTCCGACGGCCATCGAGGAGTTGTTCAACTTTGACACCATGTTCTCCGGTGTCAGCTTCGGATCCCTCTTGTACGAAAAAGCCTGTCTCGTCGAAAAACCATTCTTTGTGTTGAGATGCGTGTCACTTGTGTTAGAAAGTTTCATGTAGGTAAAATTGATGTAGCGTGGAGCGGCTAATACATTTTAGATGGTTCATAAATCTTGGACTTAATCTTTTGAAAGAAGACGAATTAAATTGGATAAGTTAACTAGTGGCTTTGCATGTATTTGTTTCAACTAAGACGAATATAAGATTGAGCGTCCTCTTGATGACATTATGGTGATCACCGAGTTGTAACAATATGAAATGGACCAGACTGCCTCCACCCACCAGTCAGCTGGTGTTGTGTCAAAAACCAGAACTATAAAATGGGAGAGATCACTTTAAGAGTTGTCGACAGTGCGCTGTTAGATTCGTTCATGTTGATCGTCTCAGCACCAGGAGAAAATAATACACTCGACGATGCAAAATTAAATTGGACAAGACGTTGTAAGTTGGTTTGCCTGCACAAGTCTGGACCAGAAAACCAACTTTCATCCACAACGACATCCCGGATCGGTCTTCCGTTGTATGCAACTGCAGCAATAGATGATGTCATGACCACACGCTGCACGGAGACATTATGGAACATGACTTCAGAACGGGATCAAATAGTTCTGCTTGAAATATGATAACGATTAATTAGCCAATAGAGATAAAATAGCTGGAATAATGAGAGACTAACACGCTGTTCTATGATCTATTTTGCTCGTTGACAAAAGAAACGTAACAAAGTCGAGAAAAATCCATTCGTAAGCAGGTTGCGTTATCATCAATTAAGAAGTAAAAGATGTAAAGAATCAATGAAAATTCGAACATTTCAGAGAATGAGGGAAAAATTATGTAATGCCTATGTTTAATGCGCTCTTATTTTCACAAGCAATTTGCGAACCTGTACATCAGAAGGCGATGATAGATTTGCTTGACGAAAATAACAGATCATGCAAAGCAAAGAACAGGAGTACAATCACTACTCACTACAATTATAGTTTCCAGGCACCCTTCATTCCCTTTCACAATTGAAAGGCAAAGCGAAAAACATAACAAAACTAAACCATGAAGCATGCTGTTTGGCGTCAATAAACAAAAAATGTGGCATAAAAGGATTAATGCAACAAAAAAAAAAAAAAAAAAAAAACCTGCTCTGCAAGAACTACTGAACGAATTAAGGAGCCAAACCTGAGGATCCTCGACATCATGATAAAGGGCAAGCCAGTGCGAAAAACACCTACACAACCCTCCACAACAGGATCAAATGAACCATCGTCCAGCAGGCTGGCTTTGAACGGTTGAAGTCTCTCCTTCGCTCATCAAGTGCAAGCAAATGTTCAGTCTTTTTTTGGATCGTCTGTCAGAGAGACACACGAACAATCACAGTGAATGAGCTGCTTGAATATAAGGAAAGCGGCAAAACTCAACGCCTTTAGCTCATTCACTAAACTAGAACGGCTCGAGTCAAACAGACATCAGAATTACACGAATTGAGACGACATAGACCCTGTCAGACAAGATACACACAACATGAGAGCGGACCGAGATCATTTAGGAAGCACAAAATCAACTCGAATGAAAATGGAAACGAGAGGGATCGAGAACGGACTGGGGTCGCGCACAGAGGCCTTGACGGTGTAGCCGCGCTGCAAGAGAAGCTTGATGAGCCACAAGGCAATGTAACTGGATGCGCCGGTCAGGTGCTCGATCTCCCGGCACCAATGTTCCCGCTCATTTTGCAGTCTTGTCCGATTCTTGCTGTTATTCTTCTTCGTTTCAGAAGGTCGCTCTTGCTCTGCAGTTCTCGAGTTGCCATCAGTGCTGTTCCGGCAGAGTCGGGCTTCAAAATATAATGATCCGACGTCTACAAGTCGTGTTCGACTTGCCGATAGAAGCCAAGGTGTCTGTTTGCTGGCATCAATTAGGCAGCGGCACTTGCTTTTATATTAATCTCAAGATTCTCAGCTCAAACTTAAAATCAGAACAGTAGTGGGAAACGCAGAAACAACATTATTGATTGATAACTCTATAAAAATAGAATTATTTTACTTATTTTAGGCAACAATTAATGTGATATCTATGAGAAAATATTTGAATTTCCTTCTAATTATTTGAATTTTTCTTGTTTATGCAGAATAATGAGATATGGAGAAGATAAGGAAAAAAATGGCAAAAATCAGGAATTCAAATCAAAAAGCAATGGAAGATGGATATCAAATTAGGAAATCTTTGATTTTGTTCTCTAATGTTATCTGCAAGCGTTGGAAGATAGATATCTTGGATATATCCTATAAATATGAGAACATTGAGAGCGCAGCTAGATTTTTGTTAGATCATTTTTCATTGTTTTGAGAGTTTTTCAGGTATTTTGAAGAGAAGACAAAAGTGGTGACAGAATTCTTATTATTTGATTCAAGATGTTGAGTTTGATTTTTATTTTTATTTTTTCTTCTACTATGTAATATTTTCTTTTGTTAGGGCTAAGATGTAACTTAACCGTGATGATGTGAATTTCATAATTTTTATATTTTGCAATTGATTTCATTCATGTGAGTTATATATTATTATGCATAATGCTTTTGAGTGACTGGCCACCACTTGAATGATCTGATGTACATGTTTGAGACTGAGAAGTGATAGTATGCAATTGCTCATTATAATATATAACCATGAATTAAACGTGGATAGAAATATACTTGTGTAGCTTTCGGTGATAAGGTGATCCAAAAAACTCATTATAAATCGGGAATATTCATAGTTTTAATGCACTTATGTTTATTTTATAGTGGATTAATAAACTGAGAAGGTTTACTATATCTAGAGATAGGATAGTAAATAGATTAGGAAATTCCGCTATCACTGATTCTAATATGTACATGACAAAGCCATGCAAAAAAAAAAAATAATAAAAAAGTAGAACCTTTCTATATCTCGTATAAAATGACTTGGCGGCATGAAAAAGATCGGTATAAAATAATAAGAACTTGTCCTATTTATTCATGCAAGCATCCATAGAGTACACGGAATTAGGTACATTTTCTTTAATATAATCATAAATCAAATCAATGATTAATCGATTACATGTACGGAATTATATGATGTCTCTTGTTTATTTCACATGATATTAGAACATCACGTGTGTGATGCACACGATGCATTAGGCATCTAGAAAGAAAATTCAAAGATCTTCTTGTTGTGAAAAACCAATTCATTTGTCCAAAGAATAGCAAATGTGTCTAGAGTTGCTTAGATTATATTTCGATTGAGAGAACATAATTTTTAGATGTAATCATTTTTCATCTTGACAGTCCCAATTGTCTTCCCACGTATAAAAAGAAATTTATCAAGGAAACTGTTGTCTCTTTTTATTGTTTAAGTTGTATTTAGGTTATTGTTCATGGAACCCCTCGTGTAGCTAGCAGTAAACTTGAAAATTACTCGTCATTAATCATATTGTTGTATTATATTGAAATATAGGTAGCCCAATTATAAATGTCAATGGACTAATTTTTAGCACGAGCTATGACATACGATCATAAAAGATAAAGAAATCTATCGTAAAGTTCATGATGAAGCATTATAAGTGATTGAACTTAGGTAAGGTCAAATATTAGAATATTATAATTTGATTTTTTTATTATACGGAAAGTGAAAAGAGCAGGCTTCCTATTATATCAATAATCTCTTACCTTGTTTATTAGGCGGGCTTCATTATTTGGCTAGAAAATCACCATAAGAAAACAAGTATCACCAATTGCACACTTTTCCAATTTGAAATGAAAAGACCAAAAAAAAAAAAATTAACCCATAAATCTGAAAGGTAATGCAACCGTGTATATGTAACATTCTATTAAAACCACAACATTATATTTTCAAGGGGATATTGTACAATCACTCTTGAAAAAACTAGGCATATACCTTTCCATTACTGGTGTGACATCCAGCCATTATTAGTCATCATATGTGGCACGCTGACGTAAACAATTTTACTTGAAACAACATCCTATGTGAATCACCATGTCAACAATTTCTGAGTTTAATTGAACATAAGGACTTCATTGAATTTGCACAATAGTTTAAGATTATCTTAGCAAAATTGAAATGTTTATGATTGAATTGCCATCATTACAATAGGTTTATGATTGACTTGATCAATTTTAAGAAAGTTATTATAGAAACACGGATTGCTAAAGCAATTATATGTTACACCACGTATAATAACTACTATCCAAAATAGATCCCTAGTCAATTTAGAACAGGATAAATTTTATCATATACTATATTTGGTGCCCGTTTAAGATAGGATAAATTCATATCTAAGAGATATATGTTGGATAAAATTATCTCATCGGTGAAGAGGGATAAAGATAGATATGACTTGTAATATGCATAATACAAAAGTTATATCTCTCAAAAAACGATCTCGAAAAATAAACTTATTCAATTAATATGACTTGTCATTTTTTGTCATTTGAATTTAGAATTCATATATATATATATATATATATATATATATATATATATATATTCACCAAAAAAAATAATAATATTTGAATTCTAAATCTAAAATGACAAAAAATGACAACAATTTTTTTCTATATTATTTATATAATCAATTTTTTTTATCTTATAGTATAAATTCAATATATATATTATAATAGTATTTATATTAATTGCATATTTGAGATATTTTAATATTTTAGGAATATTAGTGTAGTTTACTATTTAATAAAAATTTAGTAGAGAATGTAGGAAGGGGAAAAAGAATTTAAAAAGAGAGGGGAAATAATAAAAATAAGCAACTAAAAAGGAAATAGGTAAGAGTGTTGTAGGAGATTTTTACTGTGTTCCTTTAAATAAATTTTAGGTTCTTCTACATTAATATGTCTTTTATACCAAACAATGGCCATAATAAGATATGAAAATATCCAATTTTAATACTAAGATTCACCAATCAGTAAATAAGACATAGCGACATCTCTTAATTTTATATTTTATTTTATCTAGTCTTATCAAGTAATAACCCAAAAACATTAAAGAGTCTTTTTTCAAATGTAATTGGCTTTTTCAAGACTAACTTAACTAGCAATAATTGGGGTCCAAGTCATTGGATTGTCGTTTAGTGACTTTGAAGCCTACAACTAATTGGGGGTTTAACATAATGTTAATAAATTAAACAACTTTTACTCATAATAACTAAAACAACAAATCATCCTGACTGGTTGAGTTGACCCCACCAAAATTCATAAAGACATGCAATGAAGGCGTTCAAGGTTTAGGACACTTCCGTGCCTGAGTATATTTAACGAACATTTTATTAATGTCAAAGCACTAAAGTTGTACATAATGCTATAACTAAGCTATATCACATACCATTTAGGTAATATTAAGTTATTTGTGAAATTGCGGACATGTTGGTTTAAAAAGGATAATGGGTTAAATTATCTTTAAGAGCGATTTGCATCTTAACCACTCCCTTCTTTAGGTCGGTGTTCCAAAATCAAAGGGCTAGTTTAATTTTTAAGATTGATTTATGTTATGTTAAACTCAAAAGGCGTGGGGCCATTTATAGGTTAAATCTTTTGAAGACAAATTTATTCAACACCTGATGGAAATCTTAAATCTATGGAAATTCGCTAAATAACTAACGGATTTTTTTTATTTAATAAAGAAACCAAGAAGGAGGAGATAATTGTTAGGTTGCTAAACAAAATACTACTCATATTAGGGTTGTATTCCTAATTTGAATCACTTAATCTGGAAATTTTATAAAATAGATGGGGTGATGATTTTTGCCCATTTAGTCGCTGGAGGAGTTTTTTACCTTTAACAATCAATTGTGCACCAAGTTTGTAAATTACAGCACCTCGAAAAAGATATAGGGTGAGTGTTTTGAAGTTAAAATTTTTTTAAGTCTTTTGTGAGATCGAGAGATTGTTTAAAAGATTCTTGCGTTGCTCTTTTAATGGAGTGGCCACATTTATCCAACCACGTGAAAACGTATCTAATCTACTCGCTTCGTATATATATATATATATATATATATATATATATATATATATATATATGTATATATATATATATATATGTATACATATATATGTATACATATATTTTTTTTTAACAACGTATATATATCTTTTGGTTGGATCGTTTTTTTCCTGCACAGTAGGTACACACTTGCAGCGAAAGAGGCTCTATCGTCAAGGCAAGGATGGAGAACAATGATCACAGCCACAGCCGCCATTGCGACGACCAGCCAAAGGGAACGCATGTCAACGGTCAACGGAATGCCGGCGTCGACCAATGCATGACGTCTTCAAGCCAAGAACTAGTGGCGGCGCCGCCGCAGCCGTCATCCGAGGACGATTTCCAGCTCGAGTTTCCACTCGGGTTCAGATTTGTCCCCTCCGACGAGCAGCTCATTCTGTATTACTTGAAGCCCAAAATCGCAGGCGATCCGATTCCGCTTGCTGACTTCTTCGCCGACGTCGATCTCTACCAGTTTGACCCCAGAGAGCTCATCGGTACGTACATATACGTGGCCGCCGTATAGACTCGGACTCCGGTCGGTTTATAGTGTACGCGCATTCATGCTTGAAGATTGGATTTCTTGTTCTGTCGTTCCTCCGTTTGAATTTCTTGGCTTTCTCTGGGCTTGTTTGGTTTTCTCTTTCTTTGACTTTCTTGGCGTTTCTTTCATCTTTTTACCATTGTTATTCTTATCTTTATTTGGTTCTTATCTCTAGAGGAAAATAGTTGAATGGAAACTATTTGTTGTTTCACATACACGCTTGGCGAAAATAGATAAGAGCAGCTTATTCCATGGGAGAATTATCAAAAATATACTAAACCTATTATAATTGTGTTAATCCAGTCGTAAATCTTTTTCTTCTGGCCATTCAATCTTAAACTTATTCATACCATCTAGCCAATTTTTGCCGATTGATGCTGACTTTAACAAATTTTAATTATTTTTTTATTTTTTAAAAAAAATTTTTTAAATATTTTTAATTTTTAATTTTCCTCTTCTTCCTTCTTAGATCTAGGCGAGGCCAATGCCACAGGTGAAGGTGGCCTCGCCTAGTGGTTGGGCAACCTCGCCGAAATCTCATCGGCCATTGTTGGAAAGAAAGAAAAAGAAGGAAGAAGAGAAAAGAGAAAAAGAAAAAATAAAATAAAATATTTTCAAAATCTATCTACATCAACATTCGCCAAATCGTGTCTATGTCAATATTGGCTGACCAAAATTGATCGGATGAACTGAATTGGCACAACAATAAAAAAATTATGACTGAATTGATAAAAGAAAAAAAAAAAAAGCTAAAAACTGAATTGATACAATTATAATAAGTTTAAGAATTTTTTGGTAATTTTTCCCTTATTTCGTGGTATAGTCAGAATCTAAGTCTAAATGCAGTAGAAATTACTCCTATGCAACTCATTTCACGATTCTCCAGAGAACCACAAGGGAGCGGGCAAAGGTGAGGACGAGTTTTACTTCTTCACTCCGAGGGACAGGAAGTATCCGAACGGGTCGCGGCCGAATCGCCGCACGCCCAGCGGGTTTTGGAAGGCGACCGCGAAGGATAGCGTCATCCGGATGGAGAACAAAACGATCGGGTACAAGAGGCTGTTGGCCTTCTCTCGAGGAGCCTCGCCCAGACGAGGCGACGAGACGGCCTTGAGCATGCACGAGTATAGGTTGGAGGAGGACAAGAAGAGGAAACGCACCGGGACAAACGAGAAGAAGGGAGCGAAGGACAAGAGGGTTTGGATTCATACGTTCATGTCGACATTATCGTATCTTAGTTTTCCTTGCCGTTACACTTAACGCGAAATTGTTGATGTCTTTGTGACGTATGTTGTGGCAGTTGGATGAGTGGGTTCTGTGCAAGGTCTTCACGCCCAAGCATGCAAAGCATTCGAAGAACGGCCGGAAATCTGATCATCCACTGAAGACAAGGAACGAACAGAACCATGATCAGCCAGACGGCAAGGGTTGATGATGCCCCGACGACCGCCGGCACGAATCGAGGCCGGACAAAGGGTATTGTTGTTGATGATGGCTACTTACAAGACCTTCAATCCACGCCAACTCGCAAGCTCAACATGGGCCGACAAGTCGATGTGGTCGACAACTATCAACTGCCTCAGAGTTCTCAGATAAGCGCTCTCGGCAGTCCGGAGACCGACCAACCAGCATACAATATTTTTCCATATCGCAGCCATACAGACCCCGACTCAATGGCGCATTGTCCGAGTGGGATGCAGATCAGCATACATCTACAAGTCCAGCGGGTGGCCCCGCAGCCCGCGAGCCTCGGGCCTCCTACCGGCAATGCTCCTCCTGAATCACATCCAAGCAGGAGCTGTTGCCTTCCGGCACCCTCCACTCGCCGAAATCCTCGTCAAGTAACGGTGCATAGCTTTAAGGATTTAATCAGCACCAACCCAGAGAATTCGCTCCCACATAATAGGTGATCAGATATCCAAGCGAGTTCTTATGATATATATTGACTCTAGCTATCATTAGCAAGCGGTTGGGATTGGAGGTTTTACTCGGATTAGGATTATTTAATCAACTCGTGTGGATTTGATACTTCTTTTTCTCTCATCATGTTGTTATACAGATTTTGTGTTCGTCGATTTTTCTTTGCTAGTGTGAAAAAATCGGCCTTATCCTTTGTTTTGGTGTTCGTAAATTTTCATGTCTGAAGGTAGGAAAGTCGATGAACTATATCTTAAGATGTTAGTTTTAGTGAACCATCTTCAGATGTTTGTTCGAAAAAAAGTCCCAAGCCCATTCTCGAGGCCCATTCTCCAGGCAGGCCTCACAGGGCATGCGAAGAACACTATATGCAACCAAGAACGTTATGTTAGGTGGAGTCAAGGATGGATATTTCTCGAATGTCGAGTCCTCGGCACAAGGTCGCTGCTCCCGGCAGGTCGCTAGCCCTTATGGCATTTGATTGAATAGAGGAGGGACTCTGTGCAGCAGAATGTTGAAAGACAACCCGTTTTGAGCAGAGGCTCTAGGATTTTCCTCATCGCTCTTCGCATCATGGTCCTGTGCTTTGTGCCACTAGTAAAAACTGGATGGAAAATTTGTGCTGTTTCCCTGATACATGGGCAAAATCTGCTTGGACTTGATCATCCCTTTACAACATCACTGTGCTAATGTGCAATTTATCGTTGATCCTTCGATTCAACAGTAGCAAAATTTGCAAATCTTTCGAATGGTTTTTACTGATGAAAGCAAGAACTTAATCACCGAAATTGTACAGATTTCCCAATGAAGTAGCAAGACAATTTTTTTTTTTTTTTTTTTTTTTTTTTGGGGGGAGGTGGGGGAAAGCGAAATAGAAGCTGAAATGCCATGAGCTTTCTAGCCCAGGCTTTCCTCGCCACCAGTTTCTCTCTTCAGATAACAAGAGATACACGTGGCAAGCACCCATTAGGGCCACACTTGTCTGAAGATAAGGAAATGGATGATGCCCTCCCCCCCTCAACAAGCGCTTTGCACTTGCCATCCTCCTCGACCCTCAAATAATAACAAATTCCCTCCCCCACAAACGTAAAGTTGCAAGTCGAGAGAAGCTGAGAAAGAAAGCGAAACGCTCACCCAACCACGCTTGCAACAGCAGCAATGGCTTCCATGACCATGACAGCCTCCTTCCTCGCCGGCTCGTCGGCTGTGGTCGGCAAGCTCCCATCCGCCAAGGCCTCGAGAGGGCTCGTCGTGGCCAAGGCCTCGAGAGCCACCGAGGCCGAGAAGGCCAGCCTTGAATTCGATGCCACCAAGGAAGAGAGAGTCAACGGGAGGAGGGACTTGGTCTTCGCCGCCGCAGCCGCAGCCGCAGCCGCATGCGCCAGTCGCGAGGGCCGCTGTTGCGGAGGAAGAGGAGCCGAGGAAAGGATCTCCCGAGGCCAAGAAGAAGTATGCTCCTATTTGCGTGACAATGCCCACCGCTCGCGTGTGCCGCAACTGAGGGTCAGGAATTTGGCAACTCCTTTTTCACCCCTCTTGCTTTCGTGTTGATTTGGGAATGATGATATGTTTGTAAAACCTGGTATTCTCATATCTTGCTATCTTGGGACTAATCGATTACCATTCTATCTAAGTCCGCTTCTTTGGTCTGAGTCACACTTTCCTGTTGCTTTCCAACTTGAATATTCATTTCGACGTCGGGCTATCCTTTCTGCTTGCGCGGGTGTGATCGTCGGTACTTGTCGGGCAGTGAATGTTTGAAAGAGAAAATAATTTAGATGCATATCTTCTTCGGAATTGCATTATCCAAATTCACTCAGGACTGGCAATTGGCTCTGGCCACTAGAGATTTTCCCCACAGCAAAGCGTTACCCATCCGACTTAGTAGCAGCGGCCAGTTTGCATTAGGTCTGGACTCATTCAACAACCAGCTTTCATGTATAAATAGTTACTGCGTGTCGCCAGAACCAACTCATTGTTGTAGTAACTATGGCGAAAACATACATGAAATTTTACAATGTTCTGAAAGAGTTGCAACATGAAAAGATGATGCAATTCAACTGAACTGCATCCCACGCATGTGGCTGGTCGCCGCAGTACAATCCCCATAATAAGGCCACCGGGTTTTGGTGCGGTGTCCGATCACTGACAATTCTGTAAAGCTTATGCTGTAAAGCCAACCAGCATACAAGTTGAATCATACAAGCAGCTACAGGCAACAGAAGAAATTTGATTACTCGAGTAAAGGGAAATTACAAAAGGGAAAAAAGAAAACTCAATTGTTGACACCGACTCGAGGTCTTGCAAAAGCTGGAAAAAGAAGCTGATGGAAGTAAGAGATAAAAAACAACGACACCTCGCACTGCATCTACTCAACAGAAGCCGTTACTGTATGGTAACGACATAGGCAAAACGGTAGATCATCTTCTTATTCAACTCGGCATTGGTGAGGCAGGCATTAAAAAGATCGACTTGAACTGCTATCTCACTCAGCCTTCCCATTTTGCTGGGTGGCGACAAAGTTCCGGACTACTTCTATGGCTAATTGATGAGCACTTTTGTCCTGCACCTTTGCCAGTTCTTCCATGGCCTCGTATGTCTCCTTATCAGCAAATAGCTTCAGGTTGTAGCGCGCAGGTGCCTTTATGACACCATCCCACTTGTCAACCCACTCTTGAAGCTTCTCAAATCCCTGGTGGAAAACAAGACCGTTAAAGAAAATTGGCTAGCCCACAATGAAGGAAAAGAAAGGACGTTATAACAGATCATACAATCTCATTCTTGACAAATATTGGCTAAAAATATTCCTAATCTGATAAAAAAAAACTATAAAATATTCGCAAGCTGTAATTATTTGGTGCTAACCACACGATTAGTGAAGTCGCCAAATGATTCCTTGGATTGTCTCTTACGCTTCCAATAGTAGAAAAGAGGTTCAAAAACCTTCTCAAGATCCTGAACTTTAACCTTATTCATAAAAGTTCTTGCTATTGATGTCTGATTTGGTGTCCCTCCAAGCCAAATCTGTTTTTCCACACAAATTAAAGGTTAAAATGAGTTTATTCTGATAGTTTTCAGGAGATATAAGGCATTGAGAAAGTGTAAGACGTACCTGGTAACTGTTAGGACCATCACCAACAAGTCCAAGTTCAGCCATGTATGGTCTAGCACAGCCGTTAGGGCAGCCAGTTACCCTTATCACAAGAGATTCATTGTACTTAAGACCAACCTACAATGCCAATGCCAACGAACCTATTCAGATACCGTACTGCGATAATATGGCATTACACGACTGAGCTGTCATGAATGGGTGGTCATATACCTTATCAAATACAGCTCGAGCCCGCTTAAGTAGATCAGGTATTCCTCGTTCAGCTTCAGTTATTGCCAATGGGCATAGAGGCAATGCAGGGCACGCCATTGCAGTTATATTGAGAGAGTCCACGTATTTAGGTTCCTGTCCACAATCACGACTTTCTTATTATCGTGCAGTGAAATAAAGCACACCAAGCAAAGGTAGAGAAAAAGAAATAATACAATCTCTGAATGTCATAATATCAAAGACAAAGTCTGGATCTAGAGTCAACAGCAATGTCCTCTGGGAGGTTGCAACCATATAATAAACAGTTTCCATGTTGTATTCAACTTTAGGGAGCAAAAGGGACTCCTCCTTAGGAGAAATTTCTTACTGATGGCACTGGAATCCTTAAAACCTCCAAGCACAGCTTAAATAGTCATACAAGCGGACTCAATTGTGCAGGTATCAACACAGTGATTTGAAAAAGCATCGCTCTGTTTACAGATTTTTGTTTCGCACAAAGCACATACCTTCCGTGATTATGCTACTGAAACAACATGCAAATGGAAATGAGATGTTCTTAACTGGAGTGGACAAATTTCTTAAATGATATTAAATCATCACATAAACTAACACCAGAGTGAGAATAGTATCTCCGACGCAACTTACCAGAAAACCACCCTGTGCAAGAGCTTTTGTGATAGGATGCTTCCACGCATTCCGTATATCACACAATATTAAATTCTGGTTTGGTGTGAGTTGAACATTGAGATTATATTTCTCTATTATCTCTCTTAGTGTCTTTTTCATATTCCCCCCAATACGTCCATTATCAACATGCAGCCCGCAAAACCAACCACCATCTCCCTGCCAAAAACATTTGAGAATCACAAATCAGAGATCATATGGGTCAAGCATGGTACAAGAATGTTAAGGCCTGATATAGGACACAGAATTATCAGAATGCAACAGATATCAAGATCCCTCAGAATAAGAAAATGATAGCAAACAATAAAAAATACACACACCTGCTTCTGCCATCCCAGGTAACTCTTGAACTCCCACTCTGGTAATTCACGAATTGGCTCAAATTTCTTGCCATAATACTGCTCAACAACGCTTCTGAACTTTTCAATTCCCCAAGAACTAACCAAATATTTCATTCTACTATATTTACGATCATCTCTTCTCCCATTTTCTCTCTGTGTAACAACAATAGCCTTTATTGCATACAAAATGTCCTCTTTTGGCACATAACCCAAAGGTTCTGACAGGCGGGGGAAGGTAGTCTCCACCCTATGCGTTCTTCCCATACCACCACCAACCTGCAAAAGAAAATATTACAATTATGCAATTAAAAAAAAAAACAAAAAGCATTTAAGAAAAAATGTCAGTCAATATCCAATAGAAACACGAGTCATCTTACATATAAGTTAAATCCTTGAGGCTCTCCCTCCTCATTAGAGATGACAACAACTCCAATGTCATTTGTAAAGATATCAACTGAGTTATCTGTGGGCACAGTAACAGCAATTTTGAACTTCCTGGGCAAGAATTGAGTTCCATAAATTGGCTCAGGGGAGTCAGGGAAGTTTGTTCCATGAGAATTATCGTTTCGAGCCTTCACAACCTCAGCAGGTTCATCTGAGGTGATTTTCTCTCCATCCACCCACATATCAAAGTAGAAACCTGACTGCGGTGTAAGAAGTGAAGCAATATTTTCTGCAGTTTCTTGTGCAAATTTGTAATCCTTTCTCGCATATGGGGCAGCAGGGGCAAGAACATTTCGGTTGAGATCTCCACAAGCACCGAGAGTTGAGCCCATGTTCATAATTATCGTGCTCATCACTGTCTTGAGGTCCTTCTTCAGGACTCCATGGAGCTGAAATGTTTGTCTTGTAGTCAAACGAAGTGTTCCTATTCCAAACTGATCGGCAAGATCATCCATGACCAAATAAAGTCGGTTGGGAACTTTTCCAAAGGGGTTCTTTGTACGAAGCATGAACGAATATGATCTTCCCCCACGTTCGTCCCTGTTGTACTGTTGATAGCTCCCATGGAACTTGATGATTTGGATAGCAGATTCATTTATGTTGGGGGCATCCGTCAGCAGTTCCTCATTGAGAGGGTACCTTATGTAATTACTTTGTTCTTTAATTATTTCAACCTTGCTACGTTTAGGCTCAGCAGCAGTTTCAGGCTTTATTGGCTGCACAGTGTTAAGAAAACTCATTAAGAAAGAGGCATAAATTATCTGCTACTTAGAAAGCAAAAATTCAAGTCATAATAGCTTCCTGTCAAGATATAGGATGCATCTGGTCTTCCCCATTGTTTATACATTAATCAAATTTACAGATAAAAGCAAGACGAAGAACAGAGATGCAAAAAGGAAAGTGATCCCGGAGTACTAATTAACCCATGTAGTAAGTCGAACACCGAGAATTCGAGTACAGATACAAATTAAGCTTGCAAAGCCAAAAGAGACGGCATCAACAATCCAAGTCTGACAGAAGGAAGGTGTTGTTTTATCAAGAGTTTGATTATGATGGCGCACGTTCTCCCTGTAGGAACTTACCGAGTGCAAGTCCATATCCATCGCTGGCAATTTATGAAAAGAAAAACGATTTTTGGCAGCGTGCCTTAAGCAAGAGATCTATAATTGTGAGAATGAAAAGGAATCTATCTTTCGCCTGAAACAATTTTCTTTAGCAGCGCTCTTTACATTTTTCAAATTTTTTCTTTTTTCAAGAATGTATCAAGCAGAATCAGCGTTGTTATCGACTGCCCCAGTTCTCTCCCTCAACTTTCCTAAACTAAACACCCCAAAAGGAAAACAAAAAAAGGGAAAAAAAGCTGCCAACTTTCAGTCTTTCATTTTCATTGTACCGATTTCCCAATCAATCTTGACCCCCCAAAATCTCCAAAGTCTCCAGATACATGCAAAGGGAAGCCCAGCAAAATGCCAATTCAAGCAAGAGAGAAGGCAACGAACTAAAATCCAGGCAGGAAATGCAAACAATTCCCGAACAAAAGACGCGGAACCCCAGAGCAGCGAACCAGGACTCACCGTCGACACGGCTCTCACCACCGACGAGCTCGAAGGAGCAGAAGAGGAGCCAGACGAGAGCGACAGCGCGTTCAGCTGCCTCGCGACCGGAACCGAGCCCGAAGACTTGAGCCCGGTGAAGCTCCGGAACGCCGCCGCCGCCGCCGCCGCCGCAGCCTTGCGATCGCCCGGCACCGCCGTGCTCGCAGCTCCAAGCGCCGTCGTCATGACCAATCAACAACCTCCCTCGACGCCCCCGTCCAAGGCACGGCCGGCTAGGGTTTCGAAGCGGAGGTACAGCGGAGCGAATGAGATTATCTGAGATTGGGTGGTGGTGGTGGCGGCGATGGAGAAACTGGAAAAAGCGAAGTGCTCCCAGTGCGGGATTATATCAAATTATGAGTGAATCTCTCCAAATCGATCTTTTCTTCATTTCTCTTTATTTATTACTATTATTTTTTGAGCGGGGCTCCTTTCGTGCCATTTATCTAATTCGCTCGAGGTCCGCTAACGTGCGCCGCCGCGTCACGTGCCTGACAGGGCAAGTGGGCGCGAACCCGCTCGCGTCCTTCGCACGCGCTCGCCGGAATGACCTGACGATCGAGATGAGGCGCGTGGCGGGCGTGGGCCTTTTTCGCCGGAGGCGCGAAACCCCAAATTGGCTACGACGACACATTGAACCTGGACGGGATTTTGGACTGGCAGGGGGGCCCCGACCGGGGTCAACTAGGGCTGCGGCGGTTTTCTGTCTAATTTTTCAATTGCCAATAGAAGGAAAGTCATTTGGAAAAAGAGTGTTGATTCGATACGCTCGGCTCCACGATTGTCATTTCACTTTACAGATCACGACAGAGATTCCTTATTCGACTCGCTCGTGTGGGAGAAGCGAGCACTAGGTGTGGACATTGGTTTCGCGATAAAAAATCCTGTTCTATCCGCATTGCATTGAGTTTCTTTTATCTTCTCATTTCTTGTTAAAGTAGTAGATGGATGAGTTCTTCTTGTTCAAAATTCTAATGAGACCAAGTTCGGTTCTTAGTTACATTTTTCTTTTCCTGTATTATGCAGTTCAGTTATGTTTTCCCTAGAAATAACTAAATTGGATAGGAAAGCGAGGATTGAGAACCAAATCCAAAATAAAGGATCGAGATCCAAGCCGATCCAAGCCGAAAATAAACTACTGAGGAAAATATTTTCCATTGGAAAAAACAACCTTCAAATATGAGGAAAATGCCGCTTCTTTTCACCAACCATTTTTGTTGCATTTTTAAGTTTCTCCTGTCTTCTCATTTCAGCAAGTAATGGATGAGCTCCTTGACGTCTGGCTATGTTGGTTGCTCCTGCGTTTCTTTGAACTTCCGGAGAGCTCGAGCGAGATCGGTCGAGCCTTGAGCTGCATTTGGCGATCGGGTCGTTAGGCAGCGGTAGGCCATCGGGCGTGCGGCGGCGGAGGAGGGAGGAAGGAAGAAGGAAAAGAAAAAGAAACAAAAATTTCGATTTTTAAAAATATAAATAATTAAAAATTCAATTTTTTAGAAAATATAAAAAAAAATAAAATTAATTTTTGGTCAATTAAAAATATTAAAATTCAATTCTTCAATAATTTTTCCCAAACAATTAAATTAGCTAACGAACGGTGGAAAATATTTTCCACTCAAAGTTCATGTTTCGGAACACACAGAAAAATATTTTTTAGGAAATGGTTCATTTTCCACAAAATGAACGGACCCAGTTTCTCCTATCTTCTCATTTCAGCAAGAGATGGATGAGCTCCCGAGGCCTTTGAACCCTCGTAACATTGCGTTTCTTCAAACATTTTGTGATTCACGAGGCCTCAACCCTCCCTAGCCCAAGGTGAGCTTGAAGCTTGCGGATCTAGCGAGGCCTCAAGTCTCTTTAAGTATGGTGAGGGCTAGAGCTTGCTGGGTATAGTGTGATGATTGGCAACTAGCTAACGAAGAAGACAAAGAAAAAGAAAAAGAAAACACATAAAAATAAAAAATAATTAAAAATTTGATTTTTTTAAATGTTTTTGTAAGAATAAATGTTTCTTTAACCAATGACCCAAGTTTGAGTGTAGACGACTGACACATAGCCTTTGCGGACTCGAGCTTCGGGGTCAAGACCAAAGCTTAAGCGTCGAATACTCGAGCTGCTCTTCATAGACTATAGCTTGGGTGCCAAAAGCATTGGGTATGAGCACCATGGTTTTAAGCTTGGCTTTAATGGACCCAGGCATGAGCATTGGGGTCTCGGGCACAAGCTTGGATGTCGGAAACTTAATCTTGAACGATGGGATCTAAGAGTTGACGTTGGCATTTTCGTGCCCAAGCATAGGGGCGAGTGATTCCAAATTTTGTATAATTTTCACAAGAAATCTGGATCTTACCCATTGGAATAGGTTTATTGTTTTTTAGAACATAGTATCTGTCATACATATCATATAACTTCAGAACCTATCTTGTCACAGGTTCCAAGATCAATTTCATGATCTACCTAACTTCCACTTATATTATTAATTGAACGATTACAATGAATTAAAACTCTTGATGGCCACCATTTGCTACTACAACTCATCGATCATAAAGACACACAAAAAATATGAACATTAATAAAGTTATTAAACTAATACTTTCAAATCATACACTCATTATTTGATTACAAATTCCAAGTTCATCCAACTAAAAACCTAGAATTTACTCGTTGAAACAGGTTTTTCATTTTTTGGAATGAGGATTTTTTTTTTATATACATATCTTGAAACCCGGGACCTATAAGTTCCACTGATCCGATTTTCAAGTTCTAGGTTCTATTATGAAATCATGCTCATCTCGGACCAAGTGTAAAATTTATGATTCAAGCGTTGGTATTTAATTATTTTTTGAAAAACATCTTCTCTATTTTAAAGAGGAAATCATTTTCTCATTAAATTTTAATTGCAAAAAAAAAAATTGATTAAGAAAAATATTTTCTGTTAATTAATTTTCCTAAACAAATCAAATGTCAAAAGATGGAAAAAAAAGTATTTTTTGAAAATATGTTTTTACGAAACGAACCAACCCTAGTTGCATGTCAGATACGTTAAATACGTTCTTGCGGGCGTCAGCCTCACGCGAACAGAAACGATAACGGGTTTCAAAAGCTACTGAAACTCAAGAATTGAATATCAGATGGATCCGCCCGTCAAAGAAATCAAGAGGGGGGCAGATGCGTGGCGGACCGACGCGAATAAAGACGTCAAGGGCTGCTCATGATTAGGAAATACGATTTTAATAAGGAGAAGCGAAATTTGAATTCCTCTGACACCGAGCGCAGCAGCCGGACAGAAAGACAGACGGAGAGGGGAATCCACGCGAGAAGGACAAAAGGGCAAGCAAGGGGGACCACTTCGACGGCCCTTTCAGGAAAAAGGTTTATTTTCTTTCTTTAATCCCCTCTAAATTATTCATGAACATGTCTGCAAGCCCGGCCGGCTTGCCCACGGACCTGCGTGCGTGGGCTTGGTCCGATACAGATGCAAAACCAAGTTTTCTGTACAAGTGTTGAGATGCAGTGCGGATGTGGCAACTGGGTTTGGGTTATCTCCAGGTGTTGAAAATATAGACCTTAGAAAATGAACAGTCAGATATATCTCTGTAGGAATATAAAAGCCTGGAGAGGCGTGATGCTTGCCTAATGTAGCTCAACTAAGTGTGTTTTCCCGTTGGCCGGCACCGGATCGCATTGTCACAGGCGAATGTATTAGGGAGTTTCGAGCAGCGATGGCGATGACTGGAGAGAATCCGCGGCTTCTGAAGCTTGTGTTGTGATGGGAGTTTCTGGGGGAGAGTCCGGTCCGTCTATGGAGGGTTTGATGACGCTGTAGAACAACAGGTTATAGAGGAAGGTGAAGAGCAGGAGGCCGCCGGCTGTGTACGATAGTAAAGATCCCGAAATCTCCATCCCGACTTCTCCTGTCACCTGGTCACTCGCCAGCTTCACATCTGAAGCTGCGATGTTCAAGAACACATAACAAAATAAAATCACGTTAGAGAGTCATCTTCCATATATGATGGTGAAGGGTTCGCGACAACAAAACCATGAGACAACAGAATACCACCACACCACACCATAAATCAGATGCGATAGACTGTTCAGCTACAACCAGAGTCCACTGGCCACATCTTCCATGTGCTTAAACTTAGTATCTCTCATGGTTCCGTATTGTGGATTTGCAATGAGAGAACAAAACATTTCATGGAGCAAGAGCAGGCACAAGAAAGTGTCAGCAACGACACGATATAGTGAACCAATCCAATTTTCCCAAAGACAGATTGGAGTATCTACTATCTTGAAGATTGCAGTCATGGACTCTGCACTCTTAAAACTCATTTCACACATGCCAGGTGACGGCTAGAGCACAATGGTGATATTCCAAGACCTGAAACTCCAACATCAGGCTCAATTTTCGACCCAGCTACCAGTTAAAACTTAATTGCCTTGCTACACTCTATCACTGTGCGACCACAAACCAGCGCCAGCGACAGAAGCTTAAATTGGTTTTGCCAAACTACATTACCGTCAAACATGACACTTAAATGAAGGTGCTCTGTGATTCAAATTTCTTCGTCGTCATCCCCGCAAAAAGTCTGTGTAGTGCTTATCCTTGACACAAGTATAGCAGTGTAAACGAAGCTACAAATACAAAATACACAGCTTGACAAGAGCACACTCAAGAAAGTAAAGCCACAGGAACGAGCATTGAAACTGCACATTGGGCAGTCACGGCTATTAAGTAACTCATCACGGAGGTTGCAGTGAGAAATCTTCTTAAAAGGTTCTGAATTTATCAAAAAGCAACGTATTTGTCAATTTTGGCTTGAATCTATAACATTCTTTCATTGACATTATATCAACTTTATATTGTTCGGGAATAACTTTTCCTCGGTTGACCTATTAACATGTCTGGAAGACAAATCAAAGTATAGTCTTCAAGGCATTTTAAGCTTAGAAGAAAGTATCAAATTTCTCTGTGGGTCCAGAACCATGGACAACTATACTTCTCTATCCTATAAGTGCAAGAAGCCCCAGCATGGCCTAAATCTCCAATCTCCCTTGTCCTCTATGTTTGTGGAACATACAGCAGCAACCGGTACGTTAACAGAGAGAATTCTCTTAGCGCCGCCAGTAGCGGGGATATCGTTAAGAAACGGTCTATACGCACCGCTTTCTAGTTGCTTTCAACTTGTGATTATCTATACAAGTAAACAAAGAAAAAGGCAAGTTTTGCACTTCTCATCATATAATTCAAGCGACATAGTTCTAAATTTCTAATCATCTTTCACAGGCTCGATACCAAGCATCTTTTCGATGACCCCGAACCAATCATGTAACTAAAAACCCCACCAAAAAGTTCTCACTGCAAACTCAGAAAAGAAAACGAGCAAGAAGAGAATTCACAAACGAACAAAATTGCACGGTTTCAGACCGGAACAGGGGCATACC
This sequence comes from Eucalyptus tenuipes, assembly GCA_014182365.1. Lineage (NCBI taxonomy): Eukaryota > Viridiplantae > Streptophyta > Magnoliopsida > Myrtales > Myrtaceae > Eucalyptus > Eucalyptus tenuipes. The sequence continues at coordinate 33,095,191 of CM024538.1, read as the reverse complement.
CTTGACTTTTGGAGACGGGGTTCGCTTCCGGGATAGAGATTGGAGCTGCTGGTCGAGCTTCTGAAGGGCTTGGCGAGCCTTGTCCTGGTCTATCTCGAATTGCTTCGAGTCTTCCTCCACCGCACGCACAACCGTGAAACGAGCTCTTCCCTTGAAAACTTCGTACCGTTCGTGGACTAAGAGCTGAGGAGACGCCACACGCAGGGAAAGCATCTGAGTGGAAAAGAAGGGCGTATAGATTGGCGCGTCGATCGAGAACTGCAGATGGGTTCCCAAGCTTGAGGATGAACCACAGACGAGAGTGTTTTATCTTAATCGGAATATGCGTCCTTGCCCGCGAGGGAAAAAAGAGGTCGGGCAGCGAAGCTTGAGAGGATCTTAAAAATTGTGCAAAGAAGGCCCAAAGGGTCGGCATGAAATGGGCCGGGTCCAGCCCGTCCCCGGAAGGCCGCTCGTCACCCTTGGCGGTCAAGGAAAACGGGCCCGCCCGGCACCGTCAGCTTGTGAAATGGGTCGGGTCGGCCCATTTGACATCTCGAATTCAAATGCGAGTGATCATTTCCAGGGGTGAGTGGTTTCAATAGAATTTGCAACCTATCCATCGGAATCTGTTCCTTAATTTTTGGAACATGAAATCTGTTTTACATATCTTGGAACTTGAAATCTTTGCGATTAGTTTCGGGGTCCAATTTTCTTTTTTGTCGTTTCATTTTTAATTAAGCAAAATGAAAGTGAATGCAACAATAAAGATGAAAGTTTCGTAATTGTCAATAACAATAATTCATCAAAGATAAACATATAAAATAAAATAAATAATAAAAAGTTCAAAACACATAAGATAAATCTCAACTATAGAATTCAAAGTATTATTTCGCGTTACTCCTCCAACCTATTTATTCTCGATCCATTCCACCAAAAGCGACGGCTCATTTTTCGCCGCCCATGTTGAGCGGATAGGTGGTGAATTGTCCCAGCCTACGTGAATAGAGAGGATGGAAGCATCCATGTTAATAAACCATCTCGGTTCCCAAAGTCCCTGCACTCCTTGAATGACTATGGTCCAACCCCTTTCTACGTTGCCCTGCTTTCTCCATGGTCCAGGCCAACAGGACTCAAAACTGCTCATGGGACCGCACCGTCGAATGTGTCGTTCTTCAAGTTGTTTATTGCTCAGGCTTTTGCATCAGACTAACAAGAACTACAGTAGATGACATGGTCACAGAACTAAAGCTGCCGATGGTCGTAGATTGATCATCATTCGCCTTCTTTCTTGAAACAACTGGAGAGTACAGAGCAGGATCGAAATACAAGCTTTCGCACGTTTCAGAGACTAGCAGGACCTCCTCTCACCTCGACTTCACCTTCGCGCATTTCTTCCTCATCGAAGTAGTAAGCAGGGGCTTGCCACTTCATCTGAACTCGCAGTTTCTATTTTAGGATTTTCTGGGTTTTGATTTGGTTACCTTCCTTAAAAAGTGGAATTGAAACTGCATTGAGACTTACCGGAACTGGAACCAGACTAGTTTTATTTTGAAACTATGCTTATCTCTAATTATTTCCATCACTCACAAGTCATCGGAAATTACCAAAAAGAGTCTTTAAGTCCATCATTTTTGTGCCAATTTATTTTTAGACTTTTCAATAGTGCCCATCGAATCCTAATCATTTTTGCATTTTGCCAATTGAATCTATCCAGTCAATTTTGGCCAAAAATCACTAACGTAGATATCAATTGTCCTACGTGGCACGATCGATGCCAACATGTATTTATTTGAATTTTTTTTTTTTTTTTGGAGATTGAGGGCTGGCAAGGGTCACTAACCAGCCCTTGCTAACCACAAGCGAAGGGACACCCTCGCCTAGGGCCGTAGAGGGTCACAATGCCCTTATTTCTTGCGAATCTGATTGCAGTGTCATGGGTTGGAGCCCTCACCTAGTGGCTAACAAGGGTTGCCTACCAACCATTGCCACTACTTGGCGAGGGCATCATGGCCCTCACTGGCCCTTAGTCAAAAGAGAAAAGTTTAGAAAGGTCATGCTACATGGGACGATCAATATTTATGTTAGTGATTTCAGTCAAAATTGGCCAATGAACTTAATTGGTAAAATATGAAAAAGTTTAAGACTTGATTGACATAATTAAAAAGTTTAGGACCAAATTGGCACAAGTGTAATATGATTAAGGCTTTTTTGGTAATTATCCCCTAGTCATCACCTCTTCCAATTGAGTGCACGGTCGATTCTTCGAAAATTTAAGCTTTTGGGGAACCACACAGGCTATGGCACGATGATTCTCTCCAATGACGGAGCTAGAATTACTTTAAGGGGGCAAGCGACTTAAAGGTGCAATGCATATTAATCTACACTGTGTAATAAATCGATATAAAAAGATGATTTATGTATATTATTCTTTTTTTTCAATCATAAATAGTATTCTTGAAATAGTTTTAGCTAGTGAAGTATTTTATGTTTATTTAATAAATTTTTTTATGAACACGTCAGAATTTAATTATCATTAGTATTCCACTTTAAAATCAAAAATTGGTTTTATCAAATGTCATGAGTCCTTACTTGTGTAAATTATGGATAATCACATCAAAATTGATTAGTTATGTTTGATTGCTAGTTCTTGGGGGCCTTGAGGGACAACCTCCTAATGGCTCTATTATCTTGGGAGAACTATAGAAAAATCTTAAACCTATTATAATAATGCCAGTTTAATCTTAAAATTTAGCCAATTCAATTCTAAACATTTTGTAATTATGTCAATTCAGTTTATCCAATCAAATTCGGCTGGCCGGCGCTAATGTGAACACTAGCTGACACTGGCTATCTATGAATGCTCACATAGATAATATTTTAATATTTTAATATTTTTTGAATTTTTTTTTATCTTATCTTATATTTTTCCTTTTTTCTCCTTCTTCCTTCTTCTTTTGGTTAGTGGCGACTAGCCAAAGGTGAGGGTTGGCAAGCATCGCTGAGCCATGGCAAGGGCTACCCCCACCAGCCACTGGCGAGGCTCGCCCTCCCTAGCACTTGCCTCCGCCGGAGAAAGAAGGAAGAAAGGAAAAAAAAAAAAACAAAAAAATTAATAAAAATTCGAAAAAAATAAAAATAAATTATTAAAAAAAGTCAACATCCACGTCAGCACCGATTGGCTCAATTTGGCCGGATAGACTGAATTGGCACATTTATAAAAGGTTTAGGACTGAATTAGTAAAATAAAATTATGACTGAATTGACATAATTGCAATAAGTTTGGGACTTTTTTAGTATTTTTTAGTATTTTTTCTAATTATCTCTTATGCCTTCTTGTTAGGTTCAATGTTGGATTGGATCTCTTCAGAAGCAAGATTCTAATTTTTACGATTTTCATGCTTGGAGAAATATGAAATATCGGATTTGGTTCCACACAGTATAGGATTTCTCAAAAAGAGTGCGAAATTGGGATTACCTAGGAATAATTTGGATCAGGATTCCAATGCTACATTCCTAATGAAACAAAATTATTAGAAACCCAACTTTATTGCCGCTCCCGCTGTCGGTTGCTAGTCGACTGGTCCCGCTGGCACCATGCTAGGGGAGGTGTGAGAAATATTCTTTCTTCAAAGGCCAAAACTTTGTGCAATCCAAATGTATCGAAAAGAGATCTCATTCCAATGAATAGGATTTCTAGAAATGAGAATTCATTTGAGGATTCCTAATCATAAGATTGAACGAGGCCTCGTTCCAAACTCTAAGCGACTGTCCTAACAATGATTGTATCCATACAACAGTGAACTTTTGCATTGCTACAAGAGGGACCCGACGGAGTCGGATTGAGAGAATTCCCATCTTTTGGTGACAATTCAAACATGTAAGTACCGAATCTGCTTAATCACTTAGATTTTCCTTTTAAAACACGCCATTTTCAGGTTAATCCCCCCTGTCGGGCCAAAGCCTAGGATTCTCGAGTCCTAGGAACTAGCAAAACCATGGAAAGTCTCCTCGTTCCTTAACGCGCTAACCCTCGTCTTAAAAGTAGAGCGCCCATCGCAATGGTTTCCCCTTGCTAATGATATCCCGACAAGAGTGCATGGCCAAACGCCATCTTTATCCCTCTTTAATCAAACATTAACATCCCCTTTTGAGATCCTGGATGAGAATAACCCGTGTGAACTTTGACCCATGCTTTCGACCGTGCTCGATCGCATGGAGGCCCACCCGACCGATATTCTATATTTAGCAACCTAGAATAGTCCATAGATAGTATTGAATAGAGGTCAAATATCAAATGCTATCAAACTAGGATAGGCACACTTGACCGATAAGTGTAGATGAATGCTTCACTCCTTGAGCTAACTTTTGAGGTGAGAGACTTCTAAAACTAGCCAACACAAGTATCAGAGCTTAAGTTACTAACAAGTTTAGACACAAGAATCACTTGAAAATGGTTGTTCCAGCTCCGAATTAAGCCCAATGTGTGAGAGAGAGATTGTTGGGATTTATCCCCCGTACCTCATTGGGGAGATTATGGAATGGATTGGTGGTCAGTTTATAAGTGTGAGGGAAAATTATACCATTTGAGTTAGCTTTTAAGGTAAAAGAAGCTCAAAACCACCAAACACTAATATCAGACCTCAGACCCAATAGTCATTTAAGAGATACAGGTTGTTGCGACTTCGACCTAGAGCTCGATATGTGAGGGAGAGATTGTAAAAGTTATCCTATATTGGTTGTGGAAGAGGCCGCTAATCAGTTTATAAGTGTATGAGAAAATCTCACTCTTTGAATTAACTTTTTAGGCGAGACAGATTTAAGATCACCCAACATTACTAAGAAGTAAGATGGATCAAAATTGAAAGTAAAACGGCTAAACTGTATAGTTATTCTTCCGTTTGCATTGATTAAATGTCTACTCTCTAATATAATGAAGATATTTAATTTCTGATCTAATATAATCTAATCTTGTTAACCTAGGGGTTTTTTTATGGCAACAGAAACCTAATTGATTTTGTTAACCCGGGGGTGTCTGATGTGAACATGATTTACCACGCTGGGTGTTGACCCGAAAGTTAAAGAAGATAGAAAAACCTTTGGTGAAAGAAATGTGGGGGCAACCTCGGATTCTAGAAAAGTTGGCGATGCGTGGAACCTAAGAAAAAAACAACCACATCCCGGTAACAACACGAAAGAAAAATCACCACCATGTGTTTTGATTTGTCGGGTATTTCAATTCATAAATAAAGTGAGTCGTCGCTCAAGGACAACCATCCATCCAACTCAGCTTCTTCGGCCGTTCAATTCGCGCATATTTTCCTCATTCCGAGGCGATTCTGAAAACCCTAATCATCATATTTTTCTCTCCATGCACACGAGCGCACAGTACTCAGGTGTTCACATTATATCTCCACGGTGCAAAGCCAATCTATCCGCGGCGACCGAGGTCACGCAGACATATAAAAGACAAGGGTTTGAGTTTCGCTATCTTTTGCATGTGAAACATAATATCAGGTGTCTTCTGCGACGATCGAACTTCAGGTACCACACGCATCTCCGCCTCGAACGTTGCTGTATTTTCCATGTTTATGCCGCGGATCAAGTGAGAAACAATGGTTGCTTAAAACCCTAGTTAACTCGAAGATGATGAACATGCAAATGACCATCATCATCATGATGCCCAGCAAAGTTGGGTCCACACGAATTTGAAAAAAGTGAGAGAAGGGGAAAGGTGAGAGAAGGGGAAAGGAAAAAAAAATTGGGGGGCCACTAGAATGATTGAAGAAGCAGGAGAGGACGGGGGGCTTCGCAATAAATGCGGTTTTGTCCTTCACATATTCCCTTCTTCAATTATGAGCTCGGGAAAGCTGAACGCAAAATGGACGTTCAAAGCTAAAAGCTTTTCATCCACTACGCAAAATGGTCCCTTTAAGATCACCACATCACCCCGACCAAAAAAAAAAAAAAAAAAAAGATCACCACATCACCTGTTGCTTCATATATAATAAATTTGTTGGCCTAAAAAAGACGGGCTTTGTTCCCAAACCCTACTATGTGCACATTCATCTTGAGAATCATCTTGTTTTCTGATTATGTCTCTTCGGCCGTGTTTATTTAACTGTCATCTCGAGTTCATCAATATTAGAGGGAAAAAAAGATTGATGGGTTTCTAATCTATTTTAAGATTACACAAGGGCTATTAGATTATGCGCTCATGCCCGTGATAAAGTCGAAACTCGTCTAACTGCATTTACCCACTAAAATCTACGCAAGTTTCATCATTTTCAACGTTGCTTATAGACCTTGTTGGGGTAGGTAGGGCTATAGGCTGTTTTATTTTTCTTTACATGGTGGGCAGAACATAGTGAAGTACAATGAAAAAGAATCTCGTGTCGTGTCTTGTTTGTGCATGGTGTTAAAGGATAGGTTGATTTACCACGGGCATCGTCCGTCCGTTTCTTGAATCGAGCGCTTGTGATGGGGAGGGATACATCCGTGAAAGTAAAGAATGATTGATGAACAGCGAAAATGTGTGATGAGTGGAATTTCTTCAGATTCTCCAAGGCTGAGGTTTATCAGCAACCCGCACGAGTCGTCTCATCGGATTCCCTTCGCCTTTTTACTCTCTCTCTCTCTCTCCCTGGGTTTAATTGGAGGTGTAAATTCTCCTTGTTTGTTTCAATTCTAAAGCAGCCTCTTTGACTACCCTTCAAGATCCCCAGAAGATGTTATAAATATATAAACTTGATTCTTTCTTAATTAATTATAGACTCCAACATCCATTAAAACTCTCTCTCTCTCTCTCTCTCTCTCTTTCTCTACATACATACATATATATATATATATATATATATATTGATTGATGTGATGAATTTGTTTATAAAATACAACCATCATCTCCTGGATTGAGCATATTTTCCACTGCCTTTCTCATGTTCATGACATTTCTTTCTTGAAGACTATTTAATTTCTTTTTCTAACAGAGTAAAGTAGCAAGAAGACAAGTATCCCACTATCCATTTCCAGGCACCATTATCCTAAATATCATAAGTCCTTTTAACACGAAAGTAAAACGTTAAAGAAAAAGAAAAATATGATGGACCCATTAAAACATTTGACGGTAATTTAAATTAAATCTAATGAAACTTTTGTTCCAAAAAAAAATTAATGAAAGTAATTTGACTCTAATCCATACATTCAGGAACTATAAATATTTTGAAATTTCATTTTAGATTAAATAAGCTATGTGTCGAGTTCAATATTCTTTTACTTTTACGAATATAAAAGATAAGGCTATTTAATTTGAACCTCTTATATTCAATTTATGAACTTATGGACGGTGCTATTTATGGAAACTTAATGATTTGAGAATAATCACGCCTATTTGTAGAAAATCCAATAAAAGAACGAATATGAAATTAATTTATCCGAAGAAAAGTTTAGGCTAAGTCATAGTCTTGGATGAAATTAGTTGTGGTGGCAGACATTGACATTGTCATACCGAGCGACTCTCTTAAACAAAGCAAAGCACTAAATCATAAGGTCACCACACCTAACTCAAGAAGGTGGAGCAAAGAGAAGACAGACAGAAATTCTGCTCTTCATACTCGAAATAACAACAGAAAAGTAGGAAAGAAAAGCCTTTTCTTTTACTTTATCAGATCAACTTTTGACAATCAAGGAAGATTACAACACTAACATCACACTCACTCAGCCTCCCTAACAACCCACTACAAATTGCACTTTCTTCAATCTCGAAAAGTCAGAGATAACATTAGCCCAAGAAAAAAAAAAAGTTTTGCAGTAACACCGAATTTCAGCTGGACCTCCCAGCTGAATCCGAGTGATTTGATCAGTCATTCCCTACAGATTTGAAGGCCAGAATTAGCAATTGGCCCCGGGAGGGAAAGCAAGCAAATCGAGAGAGCTTAAAAGGTCCCTAACCCTATTGCTCAGAATCTTCAAATTCTCACACAGTGTCATCACACTACTATAACCTTCAAACGCCTACCTAAAAGTGGTTCATAAAGATGACCAAAAACCAATAAGACATGGTCATCTTTTTTGCTTTACATGGGGGCACACTCACAAGCTTCAAACTGAAATACCGCGAAGCGCGAAGAAGAAGAAGAGCTCTATGTCCGGAGGAGCGAAGAATGCAATTGGCCTCCTCCGCAGGCGGCAGCTCGACATGACTCTCTGCTTCTTCGGCGCAGGTGGGCAGGTCTCGATCTCCGGTATCCGGAATCTCTGCGCTTTCGGAGTGGAGCAGTGGCTTGCGGAAATTTTTTCACCTCCCAATTCCGAGTCGCTCGTTGTATTGCTGACCTTGGGCGAACTCTCTGAGCAGACTGTAGAGGATGACGAAGTGGAACTTTCTTGATTCTTCACTTGCAGAGAGCTTTTCTCGTAATGGGTCCTTCTCGGTTTTGTGGTTGATCTTCTTGTCCTCGCTCTTCTGCTGCCCTTTGATGCCATTTGGCAAGAACAGAACTTACTCCGCTAAGTATTTGATTCTTGAAGATGAGCGAACCTGGGAAGTTAAGGAAGAAAGTGAGAACTTTACTAGGTTCAGAGAATGAAGACTCTCAGAATGCTGAATTCAAACCCTGCCACTACCCGCCCCTACTTGTGTGCTTTAAAGCGACTAAATTTGACCCAAAAGTGATCAAAGAAAGCTCGAGGTGGGTGGTGACAACATCTTTGGAAACAAACCTTTATGAGGCCCAAAAGAACTCCCGATAAAAGAAGAGAAATTTCCCACCAAGAACACTGAATTGGCAGTGCACTCGAGTCTTCTTCTACAAGATATCGCGCTTTGCTTAAATGAAGAAACTTTCCGAGAGGGAGAGACTGGCTGACTGACTTTCACAGAGCCCCATATGAGATCATCACCAAACTTTTGCAGAATCTTCCACTCACAGCAAACAAAGCTGACTGTCGTAACAGCAAGCTGTGTCGCCTTGGAAGCACTTAAGAGCTCTCCAGCGAACCCACCAAAAGGTTCGTGATCAATTGAAGGTCCTGAGGCAAGCAACGATCTGTACGTGCCTAAGAAAACGAACGAGAGAGAGAGAGAGAGAGAGAGAGAGAGAGAGACCCACCACTTCCCGGTGAGGAAGGCTTGAAAAGCCCTGATCACGAAGCATAAACCCGGGGGGACTGAGAACGCGAGAGAGAATGATTTCACCAAAGAGAGAGCGATTCCACCGTTCGATTTGCAGCTTAGGACATTATAGGACTTCGAGTTGAACTCGGAAGGCGATAATCAGGGCAGGCCTGCCCGCTGCCCATGTAGACTTTCTCTTTTTATAAGGATGATTGCATCTTAAACGTGTCCTGCAAACACATTGTTTTAAAACTCTAAAAAAAACGCCTACTCAAATTTTAGGATTTTTTTTTGGAAATTGATACAATCAAATATCTCCACTAATTTTGTTTTATTTAGTCAACGGAGATGACGTGGCTTTTTACAATTTGTTTCTCTTTTTTTCATGTGAATGTTCATATTGACTGAAGTGTATGAGCATGATCAAAATAACTTCATTTCATTAATTAAATTAAATTGAAAACTGATATTTAAATTACTGTGAAATGAACCTCTTAACTTAAATTCATCCTTGCACGAAATAAAAACCAAAAATATTTATAAAATTTTCACGAAATGAAGCGAAAACATTGAGGTTTTCTTTATTTATTTTCTGTATTGCGAGTGGGGGAGATGATTTCTAGACAAAAAGGAAAAGGGTTGATTCTGGAAAGAGTTCATTTTTCCGTTTTGATCTTGACCAGTTTCTAATTTAAATGAAATATTAAACGCCAACACATGATTGCCAGAGCTTATGTAATATTTCTCTCGCTAGTTTTGAGCTCAATTTTTGAATCAATCCTTGCTAAAGGCCTAGCGGGACCCTGTCATCCCCCAACACCAAAATGATAACAATAAAAAAACAACGTATTTGCGTTCTCATAAGCAATCACAAGATTCAAAGCCTATATGATATAGCTTTCATGCAATAGTTATAATTGTGGGAATGGATGCTCCGACTTTTATTGATGTGTGGCAAACTCCTCGGACGTCAAACGGCCCGCTCTGGAATAATGCAAGCCAGGATTGTATTGTTGTCTCTGATTTAGTTAGAGATGTCAAGTAGAATCCAACATGTTCATTGATCTCGTTATTGCAGATAAGGTGGTAGTTTCTAAAACAAAATATTTCTAACATTTTCGTGCACTAAAGAGGAAAATTTGAGGTTTTTCTTTATTTATTTTCTGCATTGCGAGCTGGGGAGATGATTTCTAGACAAAAACGAAAAGGGTTGATTCTCTCAAGAGTTCATTTGGCGGATTCGATCTTAACCAGTTTCCGATTTAAATGAAATATTAAACGCCAGCATTTGATTGTTAGAGCTTATTTAATATTTCTCTCGTCGGTTTTGAACTCAGTTTCTTAATCGAATCAGTCCTTGTTTAAGGCCCAGCGAGATCTTGTTGTCTCAAGACCAAAATAAAAAGCACAAGGTATTCACATTCTCACAAGCGATCACGGTATTTAGAGCCGGTATGGTATAACTTTCATGCAATAATTACGATTGTGAAAATGGATGCTCTGGCTTTTAATGTTTGGCAAACTCCTTGGACATCAACACAGCGCACTTTGAAATAACGCAAGTTGAGATTGTGATATTGTCTCTGATATAGTTAGGGACATAAAGTATAATCTAACATGTTCATCGATCTCGTTATTGTCAATTTAATCTTAATTCTTTTGCAATTGTGTTAATTCAGTCCATTCGACTAATTTTGGCCAGTTGATGCTAACCATTTGGCCGATGCTAACATTAATAATTTTTAATAATATTTTATTTTTTTGAATTTTTAATAAATCTTATTCTTTTTCATATTCTTCCTTCTTTGCTTTTCTCCATATGGTGGTCGGCAAGGGCCATGAAGCCCTCACCAGTGAGGGTTGAGGCTTGGGGGCCTTGGCCGAGGGTAGCTTTGCCAGCCACAAGTGAAGGTAGCTTTGCTCGTGGCCCTCAAGCCTCACCTAGTAGCCGGCAAGCCTGTGGGAAAAAAAAAGAAGAAAAAAAAAGAAAAAAAAAGAAAGATAAAAAAAACAACTTAAAATTGTCTACATCAATGACAATCAATTAAAATTGATCGAATGGACTGAATTGACATAATTAAAAAAATTTAGGATTGAATTGATAAAAAAAAATAATAATAATTTTGAATTAACACGGTTGCAATAGGTTTAAGACTTTTTGATAATTCTCCCTCTGGATCGATTCCCATCATGATAAAAACTCAAAAAGCACCCTCCACCTCAAACTTCCACCTCAAATTTCCACATTGTCTATATCGAAGTATCTTTTCAACTAAACAAGAAAATAGAAATAAAGAAGAATCGATGACTAAAATCGCGTGATTCCACGGTTCTTCTTGGCAACCTTCTCTAATGGTGGCGATGGCATTTCCAGTAGTAGTAGCCATCGCTACAGTCGCTGCTGTCATCTGTGTACCCGTCGTCCGAAGGATACTCTTCACCCAAGTTCTCGTAAACGCTATACAGAACACGGCCACGCATTTACTACGATACCAGAATGATCAAGACGAGTTGGATATTCATGGACAGATGCTCTAAGGCTAGGACGTGTCATATGTACCAGACAAGTTTTACCCTTTCACGCATGTGGGTATTGTAAAAAGAGCTTAAAATTACGGATGGTCCATTATTTTTGTTAACATACGATTAACATATGTTCAAACGTAAGTGTGCTCGAAATTTATTAGACCAAATGACATGCGGCGGCAATCGAGGCTCTCCGAAGGGTCAATAATCCAACCCCGTAATTCCCAATTCCCATGGAATTAGGAGCCAGCATCAACCACATGTGGCTGGTTATCTGGGTAAAGAGTCTTCTTTCTACCATTCAATTTCTTAAAACATGTGGCTGGTTTTCTGGGTAAAGAGTCTTATTTTACCATTCAATTTCTTAAAGTTTCAGATAGATGCAAGCATCATTGGTCAAAGCACTCATAACTTTATTCAAATATTTAAAAAGCTTTTCCTCGTGTTGTTGGGCTCTTGGCTTGGGGAAAAGCCTAAAATTAGGAGCCAGCATCAAACTCACTTGGCCCCTTGGGTTTCTTTAGTGCTTTAGCATAGTGCTAAACCACTGATGGAAACACAGAAATTTTGCATAAATTCAAGGCCAAAACTGACACATGCTTTCTCCATGCAGATCAAGAAACTCCACTCTGACCTGAACAGGCCTCAAAAAGGAAATTTTAGACATTACAGTGCAGCCAAATAATCCTACCAGTCACAAAGTAGCATTACACGCCAACTAAGAATAGTCACCGTCCCCTCGAAACTGCTTCATCCAACTCCTCATGCGTTGAAACGAACAACTCGATATACCGACTCCCCAGTGTCATCCTGTCCTTGGCCATAGCGGCTCTAGAATCATCTGTGCTCGCAAACTCGGCGTATGCTTCCCCAGAAGGCCTCCCCTCGGAGTTGAAGACAATATGGATAGAATCTTCAGACAGTTCAAAGTCTTTGAAAAATTCCAACACGTCATCCTTGCCAGCTGAAAATGGCAATCCCCTCAATCGGAGTATTCCCGTGTGCTCTGCAGAGTCCTTCCTCTCGTTAGAAGACTTTCCTCGGGATATGCTCCGGTGAGGAGATCCTCCACGAGCTTCTGAAACTTCATTCGCTATAGCCTTGTAATAGTCCTGCCTCTTACTTCTGAAGACTTCAACATATCTACGACCCATGCTTTGCCTGTTTCTTTGAAGTGCAAAATCGACTTGAAGAGGATAACCCAGAACGCAGAACGCTTCTCCGGTGAACTTCCCATCATGGTGAACAAACAGAACATCAACGATGTCCAGGCCGTGAAAGAACTCAGCAACGTCAGCTTCAGTACAATTAAAAGGAAGGCCGCGAAGCCGCACCAGCGGGAAAGGTGGAGACTGACCGGTGTAAGCATAAGGTGAAGCATTGTACATGTAGCTTGAACCAGGAGAAGCGCCATAGAATGAAGAGCCCTGATCAAATAGGCGTTGTCGCTTTGGACCCATTTCACGCCCATCATCAAAATAATCAAACCTACCAAAATTTCTGGTAGAAGGGAAAGAGCAACAATATCATGTAACTTGTTTTGTAAACAATACTACAGTTAAAATTAAAATAAAAATAAAGCCCAAACTATGGTCTTCAGCCATTCTTTACTTTGAGGAAAGAAGATGATCCTTCGAACAACTAAAGTAAGCAATACTATGCTTGTGTTTTTCCAGGCATCCGAAGCATATCGTCCCTAATGAAAATTACAAGCCAATATGTATCCAATGATTGTTTTTACCAGAATTTCAGAGAAAACATATAACTTGTGCTCATGCTTTCAAAAGTGAAACTACTTCTCATCTTTCACAGGGCAAAACAACACCACCTATTGTCTGCCGTAGAACCTGATGTCACCAGATGTTAACTGAGCTAAATTTTATACTTGAAGAATGGGGAGACTACGTCTTTTCGTGGGCTTCCTCCATTCAATTGTTCAATTATCACAAATGAGGAATAAACTTTAAATTCAAGCTGAAAAACTTAAAAGCATGATTAATAGAACATTTCAAAGCCTTCAAGCTGTAAAATTCATTTCTCATGAACTATCAAAACACGCACTGAATACAGGAAAGGAAAGCAATATTGTCCCATGCACTTCTGAACGGGTCGACCAGTCTCTACATACAAAGGCTGCTTCTTTCCCTATAACTTCTTCGAAATTGTGGGCAATGCACCAAACTAGAGGTGAGTGACTGGTATCCATGAACAATTACTGTCTTAATCTACACGACTAATCAGGAATAAATTTGGGACAATGAACAGAAATTGCTCAATGAGAAGAGAAGTATACATAAAAAAATATGCAAGGTAACAAAGTTCGCGCCAGCAGAACATCCAAAATGATGGTACTGAATTGACATATTCCTTGTCACAGTGAACGGACAAAGCACATCCCCTGTACAAAAAAGGTATACGACAACACCTAAACCACTACAACAAATCAAAACAAACAGTTACTACTGACTATTATACGCAACATTCACAAAAGTTTACATATTTGCCGAATGTTATGATGCCCCTGAGCTGGAATTATGGGAGTTAGGCCATTACGTCAAACAAAAAGGCCTCTTTCTAGGACAACCCCAGCCATTGCATCTAAACCATCAAATGCACAGTCACCAGAATTTAAGCACAATAAGGGACTTCCAAGAACTCGTGTTTTGCAGCTGAATTTAACCAGCTGGACCTTGGCAATTCCAAATTATTCCGCCATTAACCCAGAAGTCGAAACTACCGACAAAAAGAGGGGGAAAAAGAATCGTCAAGATGGGTTCAAGTTCCAAACTTGGGGACACGAATTGGGGTAATTTGCAAATGCAAGAAGAACCCAAGCTCCGGCGGGACTCAAACCAATAAACAAAACCCTACAGAACCCATTCGCAACAGAAGATACTAAGCGCGCCGAAGAATAACAGCCAAATCATTCACGGAAAAAGAGGAAAGGCATCAAATTTTACGAAAGCGCATAGAAAACGAGCAAATTAGTCGCAATTATTGAGGAGCAAACGCGACATCGGGGACGACCCAAGCGCGGGAGAAAGAGATATAAAACGATGCGAAATCGACATTTACCCTCTGTAGTACATCGACATGTCTGGCTGCCGCGCGAGAGAGTCAATTGTTTTCGAATGGGTGTGAATCAATCGCTCCGATCTTCTTTCGCCGGAGAACCTCGAAGCTCTCTGCGATTTGACGGCGGTGGCGGACGGGCGGCGAGGGGAGAGACCTGGTTCTGGAATGCGAGACGAGGAAGGGAAGAAGCTTCTGGTCTAGTGGGGAGATGGTGACGTGGCATCCGTGTTTCTTCCCCCCGACTCGAGCTGAAACGACGGCGTCCCTCGAGCGTGGGCCGATAGATGTAACCGGGCTATGGCGTTGGCCCTTCGTATGGGCTTTTCTTTTTTGGGTCGATTTCACATGGGCTTTTTGACTCTCTTTTTTCCTTGGAAAAAAAGACAACAACAAATCCCAAACTATGCTTTTTTCTCTCTCTCTCTTTTTTGAATTTTTTGTGAAGTAACAAAACCCGAATTATGCTCACTATGACATATTTACTCTAAATCTTTTTCTGATGTAAAATATTCTTATAAAGGCGAGTGCAGAGTATATTATCAGGATAATGTGTTATCTTATCATTTATAATGATCTCTCATACCAACTTCAAAATTGTACATTATTGAAATTTTATTAGGTGACTTTTCAATCACCCTTAGCGCCATGTCAACATTATTTGCTTTCTGGCATCTATGTTTAATAGTTCTTGTTGAGAGAACTTTAATTAATGATAAATGTGTTACGGATGTATAACTTTAGGATTTTTTTGTTTAACATAAAAAAATTAAGAATAAATATGTCACAATTAATATAATTTACAATTTTTGGTGATTTTGTCCTTTTTTTCCTTTTGTGTACGTACGAGGAAAGCCCGGTAAGGTTTTTCTTCTCGTCGGAAGGGATTCGTCGCAACGGACTGAAATGAGAAATTGGTCGAAAATTTTTTTCAATTAAACGCCACCGTGTTGATTGCCTTTTCTCAATTTGCCCCCGCGTTGGACACCAATGTTCCAAACAGCCCCAAAGGTGCGCGTGAGGTGACTCGCACTCTCTGCTTCACGGAACACTATTTTGCGCCAAGAAAAATATGGAACAGTCCACTTCGCTGCAAATCACCAACTTGTCTTCCCCTCGTCGCCATTCTCTCTCTCAATAGCCGCTTCCTCGACATCACGGTTGCCGGTTCTTATCGCTAATTTTCGAGCCCCCCGCATCGATCTCGATCGCCTTATCCTCACGCCCTCCTCCCTCGCCGGTCAGCTCCGCCCTCACCAGCAACCTCACATTGGCCGACGAGAAACATCGACATGTCCATATCTCCATTCCCAACTGCATTATCCAATCACCTCCACTTTTTAGCATGTCCATTGCTTTCTGCAGTGCAACAAATGGCGCCTCTTGCCACCCCTATTTTTGTATCCATCGGTGTCTAGTAATGTATTTTGAGAAAAGAGGATCAACATAAGGGGATGATGGGAAATTTTTCCCGAGCCTATCGGTACCTTGTCAAATCGATCGATTCAATATGATTTTATGAACATTATTATACCCATTTTGCCATGACACAATCAACATGATATGATATGAGTTGCTAATCCTATTTTTAGCAAGGAATTATGCTCATATGCTTGGCATGCATGCCTTCCCCTATTCATAGAAATTCAAAATAAGCAGGTCTGATCAAGGAATTTCTTTCTTGAGCCCGACACGTTCGCTCCAACTTGTTGTAGCTCGCTCAAACCTAAACACTTTATACGAAATGATTGTCCATTTTCCTTTTCCAATTACATGCGTTTGGACAAGAACGTTTTCAAGTTTTTAGTCGTGTTGCATGCACCTGTCGAGCCGTGCGAGTTGGCGGCCGTAGGAAGAGGCGAAGTTGAATTGCAACACCGTGCGGACCAATTTAACACGTTCCCGCAAATTCCGGGACTCCACGTGGCGAGGGAATCCCGCGAAATTGGAGGAGCCGACCGCTTGTCCATTCGGACTGCCTACAGAAAGATTCAACGAAGAAGGAAACCGAAGCTTCGGTTGGTGGGGGATTGTGGACCTCAAAATATCGTCTGGTTAACGTTCACACACCTTAAAAAACACACCAATCCTTCCTTGCGGAGAACAGAAAACACCTTCTCTCTTTGAAGATTCTCTCCCTCCTCGCCCAATTCGTGAATCTTTGACTGCTCTTCTTCTTCATCTCGTATATTCTGAAGTACCCATTTGCGACTTCCCTCGGAATTTCTCTCTTGCGGGGGCACCCCTAGTTTCGTGGATACTTCTGACAGGAACCCTGATCTTGATCTTGCAAATACTCAAGAACAAGTTTGTTTATTATTTGTGAGGTTCTTGTCGGCTCCGCGAGAGGGGAGGATATGGTTGGGGCTCTATCCGTCGTGGGCTCGTCAGTCGTGGAATCGCACACGTCTCCATGCCTGTGCCTCGATTCGCTTCCTTCGAGCATGAGCCTTAAGAGCGGGGAGATTTAGTCAGCTTGCACAGGAGCGCGTTGGGAAGGAAGCAGCTCTCGAGGCCCGGATCGTTGGAGCTGGGGAGCTCGTTCCTCGACTCGTGGAATGATTGGCGGCTCAAGGCCAAGGCGATTTCCGGTGACACAAGGCGCCGCCGCTGCTTCTCGAAAAAGCCGCGGAAGCACCGGAACTTCAAGGTCGTGAGCGAGTTGGCTGGGCAGTACGAAGACAGTTTCGAGGATGTCAAGACGGTGAGCATCCTCTGTCCGGCATGCATCATAGCTTTACGGTTTCATGCTCATTTTTGGTAATTTAGATGTCCTGATTTGAGTGAAATACTCGTGCTCTGTAGTTTTTTTTTTTTTTTTTTTTTTTTACTATTCCTATTGAATTTTGTCCTCCTGTCATTACAAGGGCACAAGAACTGGTGACGTAGCCAGGAAAAGAATTTTTATGAAGCATCTTGTTACATGGAAAACTTTTCATATGCCTGCAGCAAATACTCAATTATTTCACGTATAAAGCCGTGAGGACGGTTCTCAGCCAGCTGTACGAGATGAACCCGACGCAGTACAGGTGGTTTTATGAGTAAGTTTCTGATCTTCACCCATCATGCGATGCTAGCTTGATCATAGCTCGCTTGTGTACATGTCGAGTCGCGACAATCAGTTATCTGCTGAACTACCCATGACAAAACAGAAGGCCGATGGCTATGTACTCGCGAAGATTATGCTTTTTCTCCAATTCATTGTGTGAACTTGTCAGAAGACCCTCTGGTTCTCTACAAAGCATAGTCGATTCTATATTTTAGATTTTGAAGTTAACTGTAGATTTTATGGCATGTAATTAAGAAAGGCAGATTTTGATGAAGCTTGTATCAAAACGAGGGGAGATTTCTCCAACCTTAGATTGTCCATTCAAGTTCTAACTTCAAGTAGTTGCATGAAATAAGGCGTACTCTCCAGCTCATGCTTGTTGTCCCTGTCATCTTTGTGTGCGAGTTTCCATACTCCAACATCATGTCTAAGTATTGCTGCTTCATCTCTAATGGTCAGATTTGTCGCGACAAACAAGCCTGGAGATGGAAAGCGTTTCATCAAAATACTGGGAAAGGTATTCTTCAGAACTCTGTAATACCATTTTTGTCATGGATCATGCAAAGATAATGACCGAACCTGCATTTAAAGCTTTTGCAACATTAGGGCGCAAAATTTTGACCCGCTAGGGCCACATTAACAGAAGAACAAGAGGTTACGTTTACACTTTTTTCAACCCACTGGATATGAAAGAAGGAATAACTTTGCATGTTCTCTCTCCCTCTTTAATCTCAGGAGAAGCATGATCTTGCTGAGAGAGTAATGATAACTCGTCTTCACCTTTATGGGAAATGGGTCAAGGTAACAAAAGTCGAGAAATTAATTGTTTCTTTGTGTATGTGTAATCTAGTTAAATTTATGTCATTGTTGTACAGAAATGCAATCATGCTGAAATATACCAAGAGATATCTGATGAGAACTTGGAGTTGATGCGTGAACGGCTCATGGAGACTGTTATTTGGCCCTCGGATGATACGAACACAGAGAAGATTGGCTAAGATGTTGCGACTTCACATTCCATTCATTGGGTTATACTTCTGTCAGTTGTTAGCTTACTTCATCCTTACTAAGCTTCAATCTTAATTTTCCCTTACCATACGTAAATAGTTCCTAGATACTTTACAGAAGCAATTATTAGATAGTGATAATTTCCCCTTTCATCAACATTGTTACTTCTGACAAGTTCAATCTTGGCATTTTCATTTCAAAAGTTGGAACACCATTTGGGGAAGAAAAGGTTTATCTTCACTCGACAACCAAAAAAGGTTTAACTGCTAGTTGTAAAAACCCCTAAACCAAAGCAACAGATATGAGAGTACCGTACATGCAGAGTTCACTGAAGTACACCCCGATAGAAACTGAATGCGTCATGTTGCAGTATAAAACACTCAAGAAATGGAAGATTAGATCAAGTCAGGTTGCAGGGCTCACCGACGGAGAGAGCTCCACACAATGCCAAGCTAAGATAATTGGCGTGGAAATGTCTTAAATTGCTGCTCTTATTTTGTGGCAAAAGGCTTGGCGATATTTTCTGCGCATAAAAGCAATTGCCTCACTGCTGCATCCTTTTTTACCTCAATGTTAGTGATTTATCATTGATGTGCTCATCTAATTTCACTATATGACCAATGTATTGCCAAGAGGATGAAGGCCAAAAAAACTTCTGTATGCAGTCATCTGAAATAAGTTTTTGGCTATGCAACTTCCTAGGATTAAATCTTCCTTTGGGGCCAAATTAGGGTGATTATTAACCTCGTATACTGCCCCAAATCTCCATGTAGGTAAACACATTACCACAGTAGGAAAGTCGCTCCAAAATTAAGAACCCAACCTTATGTGGAAGAGATATCGACTACTTAAAAAGCCAGCCTGGTTGTGACACGTTCTAGTTGTCACCTCGTACGGTGAAATTATATACGCTTGACATACATTGTCAATCCATGTCCAAATATCTGAAGGTTTTGAGATGAAAATGCTTGACATGTTATCTGAGTTCCACCTCCTTGTTTCTGTGCAATGGCATTCTCTTCTCCTTGTTATCACGATGTTCCATCCAAACACAAGTTTTCTATGTTAATTAGCTTGAAGACTATGTTGATTTTTTTACCGGAGCAGAAAAGGCATCACCCCAAATAGGCAAGAATTATATTAAAAACCCATACATTGTCAACTACTCTCCTAAACGTCTTATAGCCCAAAATTGGAAAAAACAAAGTCAGTTTTCAAAATTCAGAACCATTTAAGTTCAAGTATGCACCCTTCACTGCCATGTAATGTGTTACACTTTGGCTTGCTTACCAGCAGAATCATACATCCGAATAAGTAGCTGATAACGTCACCTCCTCCTAAAACCACCGACTTCAACTTTCGAACATCCATGCAGTTCTGAATAATACCAAGAAGCTTTTCCAAACTACATAAGCATGGTTTCCCATAGAAGGAGCTCTATGACAAACTTCAAGTGCTTGATATCACTTGTAGCAGGGTGCCCTGAAGTTCGACTGCGCTAATTATGGGATGATAAACCATGAATATTACCTTCCATTCTGAGACTTGTAATTGTCAAGGTGTTCTGAGGAACTTGCAGATCTTATGAGGAGACTTCAAATATTTTACTACTCATTGATGTGCAACAGATCCTCCGAATGTTTAACTAACTCTCTTCATCAAGCAATATCCATTGGATATCGGAAACATAGCCAGCGTCCTTGATGGAGCATGACAACGAACTTAAAAATGCATAAATCAAATCCGTCTTAGGATGTGATTGATCTCTGGCAGTGAAAACATGAGCTTGATCTCTTATAACAATCCAACTAATTCCTGGCGGTTTTCTAAGACCTTTCTCTTTCAGCCATGCCCTTATAAGCCCGACCTCTGACCAAAGACCTGCAGTAGCATAGATATTGGAGAGTAGAACATAATTTCCCTCATTCATAGGCTCCAATTCAACGATTTTCTCAAAGACAAGCTTGACGAGCTTGGTATTAGAATGGACTTGACAAGCACTAAGCAGAGCTCTCCACACTGAAGCATCAGCTTCGATAGGCATTGAATTGATAAAGTCTAGAGCTTCACCTAAGTAGCCACCACGCCCAAGAAGATCAACCACACAACCATAGTGAATAAGTTCAGGATTCACCTTAAACTTGCAAAACATTGAACTGAAAAGAAGCAAACCCTCCTCTATCAATCCAGAATGGCTGCAAGCAGATAAAATAGACACAAAAGTTGCACTGTTTGGTTTCATACCATCTTCCAGCATCTTTAGAAAGGTAGATATAGCGCCTTCTCCTTGACCATGAATTCCATAGCCAGTTATCAAAGCATTCCATGAGATAACATCCCTTCGCCAAATCAAGTTAAAAACTTTCTCAGCATTGTGGAGACTGCCACATTTTGCATACATAGTTATCAGAGCATTTGCAAGAGATGCATCAGAACCAATAGATGATTCCCTCCTGGTTATGTAAGCATGAATGCACTGGCCTAGGTGAAGATCAGCTAGGTGGATACATGATAGAACATTTATAAGCGTGACTGAGTTAGGTTCAACTTCCGAGATCATACGTCTAAAGAGTAGCAGAGCCTTGTGAGTCTGGTTGTTTCTAATGTAACTGGAAATCAAAGAATTCCATGAGACTATGTCTCTGTTGGAGCAGCGGTCGAATAAATTCTCTGCTGTCACTTCATCACCACAGTTCATGTACATCTGTGTCAGGGCAGTGTTCAAGGGTATATTAATATCAATGCCATGTTTGATTACATAGCCATGGATAGATCGGCCTATGTTGAGCGAAGGTACGTCATCACAGGAAGCAAGAATTGATATAATTGTATGAGAGTTGGGTTTGATTTCAGACTCATGCATTCTTAGAAAGACTTCCAATGCTTCAACTTTTGTGTTACTATTGGCCAATGCTGCAATTAAAGTGTTCCAAGATATTACATCAACGTCTGGTAGTTGAGTAAAAGCCTTCTTGACAGCTTCGGCACAATTGGTCTCTTTGTACATATTCATAAGTGCATTACCAAGAGAAACATCAATAAGCATACCAGCCTTAATCACATACGCATGTAAACTTCTACCGAATCTCATCCCATCTGCTAAGTCTGCACATGAAGACAACATGACAATAATAGTTCTTTTATCTGCCTGGACATCCTCTGTTAGCATTCTCAAGAACAACCTCTGAGCTTCTTTAGGACAGCTGAAATCATTGTACGTCGACAACATTGAATTCCACAGTGCAACATCACGGGTAGGAACAGATTTAAATATTTCGTATGTGAACTCTGGTTTCTGTAGCTTATTATACATATGCAGCAAGGCATTTGCTGAGTAGACATCACGACTTAGATCAGACTTAATAGCCATTTGATGAATTTGCATTGCCAGACCAAGAGATCCATGCTCTGTGCAGGCCTGAATCACAATCAACATGGTGACCTCATCAAGTTTGCCCCCCTCCTCTAGAATCCTCACAAACAGCTCCAAAACCATTAAGTACTCACCAGCTTCAAAATAACCCGTGATGATTGCATTCCAACTCACCATGTTCTTCACCTCCATCATGTCAAACACACTGTGCAGAACCTTCGAGTTAAACTTAGCATAAAACCCTATCAAAGCAGTTCCAACATGAGGGCATTCATGAAATAGCCCACTCCTCAAAGAATAACAGTGTATTTCCTCCCCCATTCTCAACTCCATTGCTTCCCCACAGGCCAAAAGTAACGCCACAACAGTGCGAGAACTCGGCCTCACACTCCGCCTCCCCATTTCCACGAACACCGAAATCGCCTCCTCGTGATCACCCACCCCCACGTACCCGTTTATCATCGCATTCCACAGAACAACATCTCTTTCGGCCATTCTATCAAACACGTACCGAGCATCCTCGACGAGCCCGCACTTGCAATAAAAATCGACAAGGGAAGTAGCCACCCGCACATCCTCCATCAAGTCCGTACCCAGGATACTCGAATGGATCCTCTTGCCTAGCTCCACGTCATCCAGCCTCGAGCAGGCCTTGAGCACCAGAGGCAACGCGGCCTCGTCGGGCGACACGCGCGAAGACAGCATGCGGGCATAGGTCGACAGGATCGCCCCGTCGTTCCTGAGCTTGGCATGGCGTCTGATGAGCGCGTTCCAGTCCTTCCGGTCTTTGCTCGGCGGGTCGGGTCGTGCCGGCGAAGGTGGGAGCTTGAGATAGCCGAAGGAGCTCAGTGACATCTCCGCTCGAAAAAGCCACGTGTCCCCGCGGCACGGCAACCGACCGTTAATGCGGTTACGTTTCTCTCCAAGCAATTGGGCCCGAGCGAGCTCGGTCGGGCCTAGCGGGCTTTGAGGCCCATTGTATTATTGGGCTATGCTGCGCCCATACCGACCAAAAAAAAACAGATTAATATAATTTTAAGCGAAACCACAGCAACTAAGTCGCTTTGGCCGAGTGGTTAAGGCGTGTGCCTGCTAAGTACATGGGGTTTCCCCGCGAGAGTTCGAATCTCTCAGGCGACGGTGCCTTTTTTTTCCCCTTTCTTTTTTGACTTTTTTTTACGAGCCACTCCTTTTATTTGCGTTGAAATACACAAATTTTTTCTTTTTTAATTTTTAAAAAAGGGGGCCCGTGATAATTTCGTTAACGACTGTTTAGTAATCGTTATCTTGGGGAGAGTGGAGGGAGGAGATCTGTCCGACATCACGGCTTATGAGAATTCCGCACCTGTCAAACGAGGTAAGAAAAGTCAAAATAACCCATCATTCATCTAAAGCTCCAAGACAAAGATGAAAAGGTTCGTTTGCATGTCCCTTTCCGAGAGTCCGGCTCCTCGGATTGGCCCGATTCCTTTTTGGCTGATGTCTCAAACCAACCCCCCCTCCTCTTCTAGATGTCAATAAATAAAACCTATCAATTAACCATTGGTTTTTCCAAAGCTCGATTCCCCTGCATTGGTAATAACTTTAGAGGGCCATCGAATCACGGTACGACACGTGCGCACTTCGAATGACTAGAATTATAACTTTTCCGGTCCGCTAGAGCCAAAGAGGCTTGACGGTGAACAGAAGCTTCAGTAATGAAACCTTGCTTAATAAGGATGCACGGGTTGCTTGCCCTAGCTTATCAGTTGATGGCAATTGGATGGATGAGCCTAAGGTTAGGTAGAAATCTCCCTCGGTTTTCGCATCAAACCCCTTAGAAATCACTTACCTGGCTTCTCCGTCAAGCTTTGTTCGGCGGCTTGACTTGTGAGCTTGGCTTTGTCAGTGTCGTCTAAGTCGTGTAGACCGACAACACCTTGACGATTAGCTGCGTTTTGAAGAATTTTAGCTAGTGGTATCTTCTTTCATACGGGGTCTTTTCAAATCAGGGGTAGCAATTTTTAACGAATGGTTTTGCTTCAAGAGTTAAAACGTCATTATCTGTATGAATTATGCACTTAAACAGAAATGCGTTGGGAAATTGTAATATTAAGGTCATATATTCTTAAAGGTTGCTTGTACTGCTTGCCCCTTTTCAACGTGGCTAGGAGGTTAGGTGTCTATTTTTCCTCGATGCAGTGATTAATGGAGCCATAATTGCAATTAGAAGTTAACCCATTGAGGATAACTAACGGACGAATATAAAACTATGATAATATCTGCAGGAAATGAGAGCAAAGCTGACTAAGTACTCTTTACGTGTCTATTTTTCTACCAAGTGGACTGCACAACTAACTGATTTAACTCCATTATCGAGCATGCTCATCTTCCTATGAAGTCTCGAGAGAGAGAGAGAGAGAGAGAGAGAGAGAGAGAGAGATTTTCCATCACCTCCATCAAATATGTATGATTTCACTTTATATCAGATAACTCTCCACTAATAACAACTTCCACCCCCCCCAACTTTCGATTTTGTACATCACATGATGATCACAAATTTGCAAACCTACCAACTTGACGTTTCTCTCTACCTTTATTGTCTACCCACATCCATCTATGACATGTATACATCGACCATTATTCCGGAACTTCACATGATCGCGTAACGACAGAAAAGTGACTTCAGCAATCTACTTACAAGCAAAAGTGTGTACCAGCCAGTTTGCACCTTAATTACACCAATTCGATGCTTCACCTTCCAAATCCAAGTACCACTGCTCACTTTTTATTTGGGGGGAGGGAAGAAAAGGGATATACACTATAAACTACCATGGTCATGGGCCGGTCGTCAGGAAATTAAGCAAAAACAAGAGGGACAGCTGGGGAAATTATTTTTGTTGTGGAATCATATGTGACAATGACAGACGGGTTTCCTAAATTCAAGAACGTGTATATTCTGGGGTTCTTGCTCTTTTCTTAATCCAAAGTGAGAATGGTTCTATTACTTAGAGTGGAGGACGGAGAAACAAAGGAAAAAAACTGTTGGTGATTTTGGGAGAGAGCTATCACCACCTATTGAATAACCTGGAAATCAGCAGAAGAAAATGAAGAGACATCTTTCATCAACTCCTCCAAGTCCCACTCCCCCACTTTCATCTCCTCTCCTCCGTTCCACAAGTTCCCCAGACCAGCCATGCTTTCTATTCTACCATAGTTGTTTAAGTTGCCTATGTTTTCAACGACATCATCAGTGGTATAGTTGAAGTTACTAAGGTCGTTGCTGCTATTGTGTTCGCTGTCATATGTGTTCTCAGTTTTCACATTTTCAATGCTTATGCTCTCTAGTGGAGGAACATAGAGTTGATCTCCATTACTGCCACAACCAACAACACCTCCGAATCTCCCGAATTCACTGCTAACTCCGCCTTGCACCGTGCAGTAATTAGAATTTGCATCACAGTATCCACTTAAACCGGGGAGGTCAAGGCCTTGGTTGAGTGAGGGTAGTAATGGATCGATAATCTGGTTAAGAGCCAAAGCTTGCACGGATGACAACGAGTCCATATAAAGTGGCATGAGTCCTTGTTCCTGAAGGGAGATGAGACCTCCCATGACATCTTTAACGTCTGATGACATGGAGGAATCGCTCGTGTTTGGCGAGTGTCTACAAGAAGACGATGACGAGTTCTTGAGCCTCTTCTTTATGGTCGAGTTCCAAAAGTTCTTTATTTCGTTGTCAGTCCGTCCCGGCAACCGAGCCGCGATTTGCGACCACCTTTGAAGAAGAAGAAGAAGAAGGCATTAGGCAATATAAGACTCACTGTCTGCTGATGTAAAAGTAAGGGCAGATAAATCAAGTTGCTCGGATGACTTTCAAGAACATGCAAGATAATCATGCAAAGCATTGAATAATACTCAGCGTGATAATTCCGATGTGGAGTATCTTCAACTCAAAGGCCAGAAAATGGCACCAGAGCATGTCGGTGTCCTTTTCAGCTTCTTGTCCTTTCGTTAGGTTTATTATAATACAGTAGCATCAACAACCTAGCTAGATTTCAGTAGGCTTGTATTTCTATATACTATATAGTATGCTTTTTCTTATGCAAATGGTTGGTGCGTTTGACTGGATGCATGGCTGTTCATGGAAACTTACTTCAGAATTGTCCTGGCGCGATTTATTTTCTACGTGCAACCAAAGTCCAACGAAGCAGTAGGTAAGATAAACGAATAATTAGTTAGAGACTTATTATTCTCTATTCTAAAGTCCTTTTAACCACTGTAGATTGCAAAGAGGTCGCTCTTGTGTCTTTTGCATGTATGCATGCAAGATTTCTCTTTTGTCATTTTTTCAGTCCATTGTTCATAGGACTTGACTTTATAGCTTGTTCTCATTTGGCCTACATACTGCTATGCTTCCTGTGTCATTTTCACAGTCTAAGAGAGTATCATACTTTAGTACACCTCTAATTAGTGACGTCCTGTTATTTATTTTTATTTTTTAATCCATTAAAAGGAACATTGGATGTGATAAAATGACTATCGTTACGGCATCACAAATTTATCTTTGTTTACCACTGCACAACCAAAAAAAAAAAAAAAAAGTCATGGTACTGTAAATGAGAAAATATGTTATATACGTGTCGTTGATAAAAGTAGTGGTTGATTGTGTCTAGCAAATCACTTGAGTATCCACAAATCTCACCTTTTGAAACAAATGACTTAGCTTTTTGCAAATTAAGGGAATTACCAATTAACCCAGCTTCCTTTTTCCAGACATGTGATTATCAAACTTTGCAACCCAACATTATAGATTGATGTGAATGCTACACAGAGACCAAATAGAAACATTTGTCTATCAATTCTATCCATTGACGATGGGCATCAAAAGATCCACTATTTCGCCGCCTTCAATAATTACATTACAAGAATTTCCTCTTGATCAGACACAAAGGAGAATATGCGCTGTACGCTAATCACCAAAAGCTTAGAGAGAGAGAGAGAGAGAGAGAGAGAGAGAGAGAGAGAGTACCTGTTGCCAAGGATGGAATGCAAGTGGATGATCAGCTCCTCCTCTTGTGGGGAGAAAGCGCCCCTCTTGAGGTCGGGCCGCAAGTAATTGATCCACCGGAGGCGGCAACTCTTGCCACACCGCTGCAGCCCGGCGTTGCGGGCCACATCGCTCCAGCAGCCCTGGCCATTGTTGAGCATGTAGCTCATCAACTTGTCGTCCTCTTCAGGCGACCAGAGTCCTTTTCTCAGCTTGTTAGCGTTGCTGTTGGAGCTGTTCTTCCCAGAGGAATCAGGTTTCCTCATTTTGAGAGATGCAGGATCGAAAATAAAACAAAGGGGTGGTGGTAACTCGTTCACTCTCTCTCTCTCCCAACCTGGATCAAGATTGAAGGTCGTTTTATAAAGAGAGGAAATGAAAAGAAAGGTAGAGAAAGGCTGTAAGGGTTCATGATCATCATGATGGTGATGGTGGTGGTGGGTTTTGCTTGAAACATAGGGAAGAGAGAGAGAGAGAGTTGGTTGATGGGTCTGAGTAGAAAACGGTTTAGAGAGGGACCTCTCAGAGAGAGAGAGAGAGAGAGAGAGAGAGAGAGAGAGAGATGGTGGTGGTCGTCTTGTCTTTGACTCCATATACACCTTTCGCCTTTTTTCTTCCTTTCTTTCTCTGTCTAGCTCTCAAATGCATTTTCTTCAATCTCAAGGGAGTAATCATTTGTGTATCATGGAGAGGTGAGTGAGTAGAGAGAGAGAGAGAGAGAGAGAGAGCGAAACCCTCCAAAACAAAAGAAACACACCTCCCCTTTGTTTTCTATCCAAGCCAACATTTCTTGCTTCCACTTCACATTATCTATCTCCCTCCCTCCCTCCCTCTCTCTCTCTCCCTCCCTCATTCACACGTGTGCTTTAAGACAGAGCAGGATCGATGAGAAAAGTATTCGACACACGAGAAAAGGATTCGAAACATGCTATTTCACGTGTTCATCTCGAGACTTATGTATGGGATAACAGTGGGATAGAACTATCATGAACAGGCGCTTCCTTAGACTCTTACGGGCATGTACGTAAGTACCGGCCTATCTCAATCCGAGTTCAAGAAAGGTGTTCTCCATGTGATGATAAAAAAAACAAGTTAATTAAGACTCATTTGATATGGGATACGATGCATTCCCTATAAAGGTGGTGAGCTGATTATACGGTCTCTTTTCGATTCGGGCGAGTTCTTGGAAATGTCAGGACGATTTACGATGACATGCATAGGATTTCGCCGTCGCCATGCAATTATTCATAGAATATAGATAAATATAATACAAGAATTATGGAGCTTTCTCATCTACCTCCCTAGTTTGTCATTAATACCAAAACCAGACGATCCCATAACAGGTCTATTTCGTAAAAATGATTTTATAGTCCGTTGTTTACACGTGAAAGTGAAGCCATTCAAGAGCTGCGTCTTGTTATCATATGATATATAATATATAATGAATGATCCAGACAAAAATTGGTAACATATCATTTGTTTGTGTTTCCTCCCTGATCTTTATATAGGACACGTTGCGCGAGGTCATTTGCGGAAGAGAAATCGTTCAGGATTGCCCCCTTGTTTTTACCTTAATTTATATGTATTCCTGAATAGAATGACCTAGAAAGGAATTTGGTAATATATGATTTGTTTGGTTTTCCTCCTCGATTATTTTATAGTTCATGTTTCACGAGCGCCATCTTTTCCATGAGAGACTGTGTAGTGTGTGTTACAAGCAAGAGAGGGAGAGAGAGAGGAAGAAAAAATTGTGCGATGAATTGATTTCAAAGTAAACCGAAATTAAAAAAATGGACAATAAGATTCCACGGCTGCATTTTTCTGTTTATGTGCTATTATTTAATCCATAAGTAACATAATAAGAACCGTTATGAGGAAAAGATGAAAGGAATTGAGCATCGAAATCATTGACTTTTTTATCACCAAGGCAACCTTTAGAAGCAAAATCCTTCTCACTCGTTGAAATTTTCTTTTGCTGACAAGTGACAAACCCACGTCAAAAACATAGACCCTAGTCACTGAACCCGACGTCGTATTTGCCTACATTAAATAACATTTCTTGAGACAAAAATCACTTCCAATCGAGCCCCTTTTTCGTTCCACAAGCATTTATTATCACACAAGATCGATCAACATAGGAAAGTACACTCCGTATAAGAATCCTAATCCTCCATTGAATGATGAGGAATGCATGTGACAAAATGTCGTACTCTATTTCATCTAGCGTATCCATGTACGATGGCATCTCTCTATCTATCTCCCACTTTCTTGTCGTTTAATGAGTTAAAGGGTTGCCAAAAAGAAAAATTTCCATGCCGATGCATAAATTACATTGTGTCATGGTAGTTGAGGTGGCGATGGGGACATTTCGATATTGCATTGGCAATTTGACAAGAGAGCTAGCTGCGAGGGCTTTGTATGATTGACGATTCCTGCACACGGGTCTTGCTCAGCTCTCGAAATGAACAATACCAAGATAGCATCGATTGACCTTACGCGTCATAATTAACTCAATAAACCAGTAAAATGGGTCCGGCTACAATGACAATTTTTACAATCCTCGTTCGAGTTCTGACAAAAGAAACATTGGCCCACGTGACGGGTGCATCCCAATGCAATTCTGCCACGATTTGTCTTTTGCTCTTCTGCATCATTGCCCTCGCTCTCTCCTTTCTTCTCGTGCGATGTTTGGCCCCTTATAAGTTCCCCCCAAAATTTCCAAAGACAGCCTCAAAAAGGGAGGTCCAAAAGGCTTCCGGAACGCCATAATGTTAAAAGATAAAAAGAGGGGGCGCAATCGATTAGTCGGCAGGACGGCTGGCGAAAGCCCAGAAGACGAGACGCTGTGGATGGACAGGGGTCGACGAACCGAGGAGTGGAGAACCCTGCTGCCTCCGGATCATCGATCCGGGGGTCACTTATTGCAAGATCGTGCGTGGCGAGTTGAGATTTGTGATCCTAGTTTGAGGATTCTTCACATGAGCATGGCCTATGTCTTTTCATGTTTCTAGGTTGACTTGGAGATATTTCCCATCATTGCTGTGGCTGTGGAAGCCCGGGCCGCGTTCGAATCACAGTGGAACATGGAAGATTCTCATTGATGAAGTTCCTGGTGGAAGGAAGAAAACAAAAGAGCGAGCGGTCATGCACTGGGACTACCAGGGTCTTTTGTTAATTCATTTTTTGTTGAAGGCGTCGATTAGCTTAAACATCAAGATAAGCCGATCACGACGTGAACTCTTAATTAAACCCTTAAACAAGACTTCACGAGCAATTATTCATGAGCGATTTTCAACTTGGGTTTTTCTTGATCGTGAGTTTTCACATACGCCGAATTTGCCATAGCTCTAGCGAAAATGAAACCGAAAGGTCATGCCACTCCCCACCATTTGGGAGCCTAGCTACTGAAAGAATTAATCATCTCGCTCCTATTTTTGTCATTTGCGTCGAATATGAAATTGCCCTACTCTCAATTGTTTCTCCTTAAACTTGCTCATATAATATTGAATACATTCAAAGGGGCGGTGCAACAAGACAGAAGGGAAATCCTGCAAAGCATATTAACACTTTTCAATTCTTTCTGCACACTGTTCTACCTTCGAAGCTTCCAGTCCATTTGCTGGATAACACCCAAAAGTACATCTGTTTTTGGTAACCTTTGAAACAAGCAAACCACTGCAAAAATTTTTGGTTGCCTTAGAAATGAGCGAATCATTTATGGTTTCTTTACTGTTGCCCGAAAATAAAATATTGTCCTTTTTCTTCACTTTTCTATTCAAAAGCGTCCATCTACATTTTAAAAAATGTCACCAATGATGCGAATTGCAGACGTGGCGGCGTTAATGACATTAACTAGTTGCCGACGTAGATTTTCTTTACTATATTCAAACCAAAGCTGAAAATTTGCCCTTTTTTTTTTTTTTCTTTCTTTTTCGAAACGAAGTTGACCTGACTCTCTCTAGTAATTTCTCCTTCACCTTCTTCCCTCCTTCCCTGTACTCTTCCTTCTCATCTCCACTAATCCAAGTACAGCCTCCGTGGCCACAAGCCCACTACAAGTTCCTACGACAATTCATGCTCTAGGTCAAATGCAAATTCAGGCCCTACAAGTTCAGTACAGGTTCCTTCGTCACTCCTCTGTACTGCTCCTTCTCATCTCGACTAACCCAAGTACAGCTTTCGTGGCCACAAGCCCACTACAAGTTCCTACAACGATTCATGGTCGAGGTCAAACTACAAATTTAGGTCCTTGAGTGAGCAGGTGAAGGTGAAGTTACAGAGGATTACACCATCACCCACATTTGCAAAGTTAGGTACTCGAGCCCAGGCTTCTTGAAAAAGAAGCCCCGACGTGTTCTTTGTCCAGTCATGACCACCACAGACAGCCACGAGCCCAGAGCTCGAGCTCAAGTGGTCACGGCGGCCATGAGCTCGAGATTTGGCATCCATAGCTGCGAGTGGAGCTTGAGCTTGAGCAGCCATGGCTGCTGGGAGCTGGAAGCTTGAGCATCCGCAGCCACAAGCTCCAGATCACATGTCCATGGCAGTGAGCCCCGAGCTCTCACGATCATGGCCACTAGCTCGAAGCTTGAGCAGAAATGGCTGCGGCAAGCTCAAATCAAGTTGCAATTGTTGCTGCAAGCAATTTTGCGCTGCATAATGATTTTGAGCGTACCATAACATGACACGTGCATTCTGACGTTCATGTCAATTAAACAACCGGCAAGAGAAAAAGTAGAGGGAAGCTCTTTTTTTTTTATATAAAAAAAAAGCAGAGGTACAGTTTCGATTTTTGGGCAAAAGTACATAGACAAACCAATGACATTAACCCTTAAAT
Organism: Eucalyptus tenuipes; assembly: GCA_014182365.1. NCBI lineage: Eukaryota > Viridiplantae > Streptophyta > Magnoliopsida > Myrtales > Myrtaceae > Eucalyptus > Eucalyptus tenuipes. The sequence goes on along the minus strand of CM024538.1, from coordinate 33,063,206 downwards.
ACATAAAACGCACTAAAACAGCATCTAAAATGGGCAATATGGAATAAGCACGTAACCTTTTTCAAAAAGCTTCACCACTTTTGACCCTTTCGAGAAGTGGAATGTAACTCTGAGGGACATCAGAAAGCCGGTGGTCTAATGCCATGGTCAGTGATGACCCTGCACTATTTTGTAGCTTACGGACCATGGGGACAATGCCCCAAAACCATCCCCAAGTTCCTCGTTCACCAAGATGGGAAAGCATAATGAGTATGATCGGATTCCAATCAGGACACTATTGGACAGGACGAGAGAGAGAAATTGAACCAAAGAGATCCCAAAGGAGAACATAAAAAGTGACAATGATAAATAAAGACCAATGCCATTTAAGGACTATACAAACCACAGTGGAATCTGCATACCCGTAACTCTTTGCTAAGAAATCTGAAGAACCCAGAAGAACTTCCATTCCAACAAAGCAACTGACAACAGAAGCCAACTGCTTCCCAAGAGACGAACACAGGAATCTCTTCCTGCAAGATCCATATCGCATTTTGCTGATAATGCACCTATCCATTCAAAGGAAAAATGAAACGTCAACGACAGGAAGAATCTGTCTCCACTTGAGCCATTACACAACAATAAGGATTGGCATCTCATAAATTAACAAGAGGTCTGCAATAGTGTCCTAATTAAATTAGGGGATGCATTGGCAAGATGTAGAAAACACGAACTGATCTTCAGAAAAATGCAAAATGCATGAAGCTTTAGATTTATCTGAGAAATCAAGTCTAAATGTACATCAGTATAAAATACCTGAAAATTTTATCTTCTTTGGGTCTTTCCGATTAAGCGTTTGCCAGAGAACCAGTGTTTTGGTTTGAGGGAAGATATAACTGTCTGCCACTCCCCCACGAGCATCCTTGTTGCTCCTTTTCACATATTTCTTCGCAAGCTTTAAAAAGCTTTTCCCTTAATCGAAGTCCTAGAGACCCAGTACTAGCATAACTAAATCCAGCATCCTAACCAATTGGTAAAGAACCTTGACCTGGACCTCGGTCCCCACTCCTTATTGGATTGGTTTAGGTCCACATCCATAGCGTCCCTCCACCATCATCTCCCCTCTCGGGCGACCTCTCCCTCTTTGGCAACCTCAGTTGCCAAGCAGGTCAAGTCCAAGAGCTGATAGCTGCCTGCCCGTCCCCTCAGATGTAAACTCACGGTTTTAGTCAAACTTTCTCAGTACAGTTGGCCCAGTCTCTGAGGTACCTTTCCTGACTCTGTGTTCCTAAATGAGCAAGCTTTTCCTCTTTCTGTTCTCAGCCAACACTTCTGGCTCTTCCGGGGTCAATTCTTTTCCATTTATCTCGAAATCATTCTCCTCCTCCACTGCCTCGCGTAACTCTTCTCTTTCCAGCTCTCTTCAAGCTTTAGTAAATATCAGGATCCAAAAGTCAGCTATGCTATGCCCATGTCTTCTTTTGACTCTTCATTAGCCAAAGTATGGTATTTCTTCAAACTAACAACCACTGGCACCCGGCCCCACCATTCTCATTCTCCAAATCCTCTTCAGCTTTCTCTCTTTCTCTGCTGCTTTCTGAGCTCTAGCTTCTAATACTGCCTATGGTATGCAAGGCAGTCTTTCCTTTTGGTCACCTGGCTTTAACATCACATCGTGAAATCTGTTCAGACAGTCTATCCTTTTCGAAAATCATCTTTTTTCCACTCTCCCAAGCTGAAGTCTTCACAACAATTACACCATCCTTGGTCAAAGTGCTCTATCTTCAGTAACACTCCCTCTACATTTGTGGCCTCACCTCCCTGACCCACACTTTCCACAGCTTCAGCTTTCATGTCCATAACCAACTTCGTGTCCTCTACAGATACCTCCAGCAGTGGCAGACTATTGTCAAGGTTAGATCATAAAGAGCAATTTGATGCTGTACAAAGGAGCAGCTTGCTGGGCAATGTCGTATCCATGAGACCCCTATATATCCAAGAAAAACAATACAGCAGCATGTGGATGAGCATAAGCAGTAATAGTGCAGATCTCAATAGTGTTATGATCTTCAAATGGGGATCCAGAATCTCAGGAGTGTCAATGACTTGATACCTAAGTTATTTATAATCACTATGACACCCAAAGAGCTATTTAGTTGCAAAAGTATAAGGCTGCACATCAACATCAGCCCTTGTGATCTTATTCATTAAAGAGCTCTTGCCAACATTTGGGTACCTGCAAATCAGGATAGTCCAATAGTTGGATCTACTGAAGGCAGCCTAGCCATCCGTTGTCTACTCTGTTCTAGATAAGCCAAACTAAGATTAAGCCACTTAACCACAGTATGGTATACATTCTCCCGATAGCAGCAGCCTTTAGAGACTTGCGTCAGTAGAGTGACTCACTGTACTATAACAGCTAGACATTGCCTTCAGCAACCTTTCTAACACGGTTCCTTGCTGTGTTAATTTGCCCAGGAGCAAGCCTGTAGTGATCCTTGTTGTACAGCACATGGAGAAGATCGCCATAGAAAGGATAGATAGCATTCAGTCGAGAAACTCCTGGATGATACTTGAGGGCTTCTCAAGAAAAATTGTTGTGAAAACAACTGTAGGCATTTGCCACTGTGCACGAGAAAGGATGATATCAATGAAGTCTTCCCTGTTAGGCACCAAAGTAATCTTCCTGAAATCGTATTGCACTGTCTGCTATAGCCAAGCAATTACTTGGCTTTTGTATGTGACAAAATCGGACAGAAAGAGTAGTTGCCATCATTCCAAATCTCTTGAACGTATATAGCACTAACTATATTGCTAAACATTTCATGTCAATCGCAAGATGCATATAGATGGAAATTGAATTCCAAATTGAACGGCATTACCCATACAAAAAAGAAAGAAAAGGGCCAATTCCAGCAATGTCAACTTGCAGATACAATGCATGTGCACGCTCGAGAAATGGCCTCAGAATCATCCAGACCACAAAGAATAAAATGGATCGAACATAGTGTAGCAATCGATAGTCAACCTTGTGGCTTCCATTCTCGCCATACGGATCATTCATGTGACTTTTGGGTCGCCGCGAAATTCCGACGACACAAACACCAGACACGACCGGCCGTCTAATCCTACGGAATCGAAGCGGCGTGCAAAGCTCAAATTATGAACATTGATCAGCTCGAACTTCGCCGGGAATGTGCCGGCGAAGTGAACTCGTTACTGTCCAGACTAAAAAAGCTCGAAACTTTAACAGCGGAAACCTCCGAAATCGACATAACCCGGGCCGAAATTGTCTCACCTGGTGCTTGGAAATGGAAGTTTCCGCCGCGCTCCGAGCCAACCGCCGCCGCCCTCTCTCTCTCTCTCGGGGCTTGAAGCTTGGTGGGTCGGCGCGAATGAGCTCGAGTCCGCAGGGCGATTCCAGCAAAAGGCCGTCCGCACGCCATGTCTGATTCGCCCGTTGAAGCGGTTTTCTCCCATGGCTCCATTTTAGTGGCAATATATTGATTTTTACTCATTCGAAATCAAATATAAACTATTATTAGCTAGACGAACAAATTATTACGAACAAATTATTAATCATCTCCATTTCGATCGAGAAAAAGAAAGACGCGCTTGCGCGTGATTGCGAAAATTTTTTAAAAATAATTATGAGAAAATAGAATAAAATAGAGTAATCTGACTTATATTATCCTTTAAATTAAACTTTTTTTGGTTGTGAGGATATGATGGTAAAAGAAAGGAAAACTAAGGATGCATTTAGTTCAATTTTTTCGAGGAGCTTTCAGCTTTTTAAGAAATAGACTTTCCTCCTCTTGTTCGGGAAAACTCTAAATTCTTGTTTCTTGCTCCAGAAGAGTTTATTGATCCATAAGGTAGATATAAGTATGTTCCTAAGATAGCTGCCCCTACTGATGTGGATGAGCATAGAAGCACTCCCTCCTCCTCCACCACCTCAGATGTCTATCTTCATAGATATTCTTGTCAGACAAGATAAGACAGATGTAGTTGAGATGCGAAATCGTCTCAGAGAACTGAATCGAATGAGGAAAGAAAAGAGGAAAGAGAAAATTCCCAAAAAATCCTCTCTTGTCATAAGAGAGCCATATCAAATGATGCTGTCAAACCCATTAGAATCTTTTCTCGGAGATTTGGGCAATCGGGAATTGCAGCCTAATCCTGTTACTCCACAACCTCTACCACAGATTGATCCTGTCACTCCGACAGACCAGGTTTTGTTTCCGACAGCATCAAATTTTTCAAACATCTTTGATACTGAATCAGATTCGGTATCCCTCTCATCTTCATTATCTTTCTCACTCCCTCTCATTGATTCCTTACCTATGGCACCAGTAACTTCATCAATATTCATGGCCGATCCCCCAGACCATGACATGGAATCAAACCCTTCTGAATCAGAAGTTGTCCAACCAAATAATTCTTTTCAGAACGTGTCCACTTCATCAAAACAATTATTCAATATTGATAATATTCCTTACCACAAATGGCTAGAAAGACTTGAAGAATTTCATACTTGGCTAAATACCCAAGCCATTACTAATCAGGACAAGTATGATGTTCTTTTCAATTTTGTCACAAGGTTCACAGGCAGCCTTAAACTTTGGTGGCAATCTTTGGGAGAACAAGATCAACTTCATGTTTTACTCTCACCAAACTTTCAGCATGCCATTACTCTTCTATATCACTTCTTTGTGGGGAAATCTGTTGACCTCATAGAACTCAAAAGAAGAGATTTTTTCGAAAGAATGTGCTGTTCCCTTCAGAAAAAAATCTAGATAAGCATTATCGTGAAATGCTTAAGCTCTTTTTATCAAGTTGGAGCTGATGCAAATTTGAAGCATGTTTTCCCGACCTCTATTCCTAAAGAATTATCTCAAACAGTGGAGAGAGCTTTTCTCTCCAGACAAAAGAGGATTCAGGATGTTCCATTGGGAGAACTCCAACAAGAAATTCATTTGTGCTTGGAAGAATTGTGTATAAAGCGTCAAATGATCCAGACTTATGTCAATGACAACAGAGAACTTGATAGAGCATGCTCTCGCCAGAACTTGAAGATCAAATGCTCCAAGAAAGATTGTGATGGTTCTTGTGGAAAATCTTCCAGAAAGAAGAAACACTTCAAAGGCTCTGGATTAGCAAATCCAAGCATGGCTCTAAACACTTCCGAAGAAAGAAGAAATGACGATACCTACGCAAAAGGAAAGATCGTTAGGCCATTAAAAGTCAAACCGATGCTTCATCTGCAATCAAAAGGGACATTTTGCTAAAAACTGTCCTCAAGCAAAAAAAGGTTAGAACCATTTGATACATCATATAGAGAACGAAACTGGTATTTCTCTTGAAAATGATGATATCGAATCTTTATTCTCTGCGGATGAAGAACCATGTGAACAAACTCTTTATGTCATTCCTTGTTACCAAACTCCCAGTGAAACTGATTTAGAATCAGATTTTGAAGATATTTTTCATATATCTCTTACCCATTTAGAGGAAAGCACTGACATATTCTCAAGCCAAACTCATTGTCCCAATTTCCTTGTGAAAATATTCACTTCAAAGTTTGCCAAGCCAAAAACTGTTATTGCTCTCATAAATACCAGAACAGCTTCTTCCATCTTAGACACTAAAGTTCTTCCTGAAGAATATCGGACTTCTTATGTCCGATATTTCAACTCTGCCTCGGGAGATACTTTTTCTACAAATGTGAGAACTACTCTAATAACTGTTCAGTTTTTCCCACAGTGTTCCATAACCACCAAAATCTTTGGTTCTAGTCTTCCCAACAAAGATTTGATCATTGGTTGAGATATCATGACTTAGATTTCGAAACTTCACATCATTCCTGGAAGAGGTCCCAATTCTCTGAATTTGTCAATATTCAAACACTATTTTCCATTCAGATGAGTCTGTTAGATCCGATCATGCAAAAGTTGCTAGAATCATTTTCGGAATCCCATTCTGAGTTTGCTAAAAAATGTTCCCATCCTTTATGGAAGAACCCATAATTCTTTGTTCGCATTCCTTTAAAAAAGAATGAAGATATCAATCCAACCAAGACGAGTCATATGGGAATGAATCTAGAACATCTGGTTTTGGCTCAAAAGGAATGCTCAGAACTACTGCAACAATGCCTTATTGAGGTCTCACATTCTCAATGGGCTTGTGAAGCCTTTTATGTCAACAAGCGTGCTGAGCAAAACCGAGGAAAAATGAGATTGGTAATTAATTACCAGCTCCTTAACCTTTTTCTCCAGGATGACAAATTCCCTTTACCCTCCAGAAACTCTCTTTTTGCTGGATTTCCAAGGCCCAAATCTATTCCAAATTTGATCTCAAAGCAGGATTTTGGCAACTGGGCATTCATCCTGAAGACAGACCCAAAACAGGGTTCTGTATCCCAAATCAGCATTTCCAATAGAAAGTTCTTCTTTTGGCCTAAAGGTTGCACCATCTCTCTTTCAAAAGGCAATGTGCCGAATTTTCCAACCAATCCTGTCAAGTGCAGCAGTATATATTGATGATATCTTGCTATAGCCCTAATGAACAGTTGCACTGCCAACTCCTTGAGCAGTTCGCCAAGATTGTGAAAAAGCATGGAATCATGCTTTCTCAAACAAAGATGAATATTGCCCAGACAGAAATTGAATTTCTTGGTATGCACCTTAACAAAGGGACATACTACCCAGGGCCACACATTGCTCAAGAATTGTTGAAATTTCCTGAACAAAATTTTACAATAAAGCAAGTTCAGCAATTTCTTGGGATAATCAATTATCTCAGAGACTTTGTCCCAGATCTTGCAAAGCTACTGATTCCGTTACAGATGATGCTAAAGAAACATCCCCCACCTTGGGGAAAATCACGAGACTAATGCGATTCTTTGAACTCAAGGAGATTATGCAGACTCTTCCTCCATTACAAATCCCATCAACAGGGAAGAGAATTCTCTAAACTGACGCCAGTGACAAATATTGGGCAACCGTCCTATTTGAAGAACTTGATGGTAAGAGGCATCTGTGTGCCTACAAAAGTGGAAAGTTTTCACAAGCTGAAATACATTATCACTCCACTTTCAAAGAAATCTTAGCAGTCAAGAATGGAATAAAAAAGTTCGAATTCCATCTTATTGGCCATCACTTCCTTGTAGAGTTGGATATGGCATCCTTCCCTCAGATGACCAAATTCAAACGGAAGCAAGTTCCAAACTCCCAACTGCTTCGATGGGCTGAATGGTTTTCAAAATACTCTTTTGAGACTAAACACATTGCTGGGAAGAAGAATGTACTTGCTGACTTCTTATCAAGGCCAAAAGCACCAGTAGAAATCAACATGTACATCATGAGACACGCTTTTCATACTCTTCATCACAATGAAAAGTACAAGATTGAGAAGATAAAAAGCTGGCCAAGCTGGCGATATCCCCAGGAGATCATTTAACATATCCAGAATGATAGTCTCATTGAAAATCCGGATAAACTCATGTGGCAATGCCACACAGATCTGTTCCGATTTAATGGAGGTTCGATTCTTTACCCTTTTGGATTAAATGCAGATTATCCGTTCATAAATCTTTTAATTTGGAAGGAAGATGATTTCCCTTATCGACTCAGATGGTTATTATGGTACTTAACCAATAAGTACTTAATAGCTATTGAAGTTCCAACTAGAAGGTTCATAGCCAACCTCACCAAGTTATTTGGACTCAGCAGAGGAAACATTGAAAATGAGAATGACAAAAATCTCTTAAATTTTCTTAATTGGTTTTATCCTCCAACTCACTGGAAATGGCTCTTGTAGAAAGAACTGAGAACCACATAGCCAAACCCTGAAATCCATACTATTTTGTTCTTTCAACGTCCATGGGCTTTTCTCACAAATAATGGCAACATCATCAATGCCCCCTGAGTATAGGTACCTCATCCTATAAACCTGTTCCACACAGTGCATAAGCTCGAATTCATAAGTCCTATCCAGGACCTGTTGGTTGTTGTGAGCACCAATACCGAGAACTCCAAAGGGTTTTGTGTCAAGAAAATAAAACCATTCCTGAAGATGCATGGAATTATAATGTACCAACTGCATGGGATCATTATGACCTAGCATCAGAAGCCAAGGAAGCACTCGAGTAGTTCAGACAAGCTGCATCATCATAAGAGCATGAAATGGCAGACACAGATAACTTTGCTCAATCCTCTCAGGATGCACAGTCCTTTCAAGACCCCTATGCTAAATGGGGAGGTCCTCTTTCCCAAGACCCCTATGATCAAGGACCTTTGTCCTTATCCCAAAGCATGGACACATCATACTATGCTCAGCCATCTAATTGGCCTCAGCCAAGCATTCTTGCCGACACTACAGATGACAATACAAATTGGGCACAAGAAGAAGTATCTGCATCCTCATCACATCAGTTGAACCAGATCCTCTCACCAGAAGACCTCGAAGCACTTGAACAAAAATATGACGAACATTTTCTAGCAACAGTGCACAGCTCAGATGACTCGAACTATGACTACAATGCTTGTGACAGACGAGACCGCTGAACAAGACCACTGTTCGTACAATTTCACTGTAGCAAGTTACTGTTCACTTTTACTGTAGCACTAGGTTAAGGAAATCACTGTTCAATGTCACTGTTCATACTGTACGAATAATTCCTTACCGAGATTTTCGAAAGCCTCTGTTTGTTTTCGGACTCGTGAGCTTGGTCCTTGTTTGTGTGTGACCTCTTATTGCCTATATAAGGTGAGGAGGATGTAATGTGTTGGGCAGAGCCCCTTGAAGTAAAGTGAGTGTTTTGTGAAAATTCTCTCATGGCTTTCTAAACTCCTCTTCTTCTCCAGCCTGGTAGGATCCTCTGAGAAATGCAGCTTGGATAGTTAGAAATGTTATCATTCTGGTCCTATTTGGGTGTCTCTAGGCTTTGAACTAAAGGTCAGAGTGGTTTTCTGCTAAAAGGCTGTCCCTGAAGGGCTTGAACAGGAGCTATTCGCCCACTGTGGGAAGGCATATCTGCAGGAAACTGACTCCATCCTCCCTGGTTATAAGTCTAGGTCCATGAGAAATGTAGCTTTTCCCAGGCAATTTAAAATAACTTTTAGCCAAATGCCAATATTAGAAATATTGAAAGCCCAATGCTAACCATTCTGAAGTGGCATTTGCAACAGGCTGAAATTATGATTAAAATATTTTTTGTCCTTCCAAAACTGCCATTATCAATTCTTTAGTTTTTTAGTTTTGCTCTTCATTATAACTATTCATCTTCTATGCACGAGGGCGGCTAGTGAAGACAGACATATCCAGTGACTGGCTAGGGAAGGGCCGCCAAGCATGTGACCCAGGCAACCTTCACCAGAGGTTGTACAACCTTGGGCGATCGCCGCTTGGGTCTCGTGACCTCCAGGGACCCTCGCTCAAAGTCGCGCAACCTCGGGCGACCCATGCTTAGGTCTTGCTTGACCTTTAAGGGTAATCGGTTCCAGTATAAGTAGGTTCCAAACCTGGACCTTATAATCTACCTTATTATAATCAATTTCTCTTTTTTAGACCTTGTACCCTATTCTGTTTGCATTGGAATATATTTTGAAACCTATCCTATTTTTCCAGTTTGGTTCCAAGGTCTATCCTATTTGCACTAGAACCTATTTTGTAACCACTCAATATCCTATACGGCTCTGAATTTTACATAAATACACGAGAAAAAAACAATGTAATATTCCTAATTTATATTGAAACATTAAGCGCATGTAATCAATAAGTACATGAACTTTTTGACTAAATAAAAAAATAGGATCCACAAGGCTAATTATCATAAACCTAAGTACCAAAATGCCTACACTTGGAAGCCCAAGCACCAGAATGCCTACTCCTATTCCATTACTTTGAATTGAGAAGATAAAAGAGGAGTCAAAGACAAAGAAGAGATGAGCAATTGGTGTCGCCCGCTCAAGCACCAGAACACCTACACTTGGAAGCCCAACGCCGGCTTCAAAATCAAAGACCCATCCCCAAAAAATCAAAGACCCTACAAAAAAAAAATCAATTTCGAACTCACCTTGCTCAAGTTGGTGCTGCGTTGGCAATGATGGCAAGTCTCACGACAACGAGACGAGAGGCGACAATAAGTTGGGTTGCATTCCTGTAGGCTGCGACGCCGATGGTGGCAACAACGATGGTGGCAAGGCGTATAGAGAGACTAAGAGAGAGGGGCGACTGAGAAGGAGATAGATAACGTGAAGAGAGAGAGACCTGCAGAGAAAAGGAGGCAGCTAGAGTTTCTTTTTTAACATTAGTAAAAACCGATTCCAAAACCGGTCCAATTGGTCTGATTTCCGAGTGGGCTTTTACTTGGAACCGGTTCTCGAATCTGTTTCAACCGATTCCAAAAAATAGAACCTGTTCTCGGACTAGTTCAAATAAGAACCTATTCTTATATTTATTTTCCAGGTGGCTCGGTCTGGTTCTTAGATCAACGCAATCTGGTTGCACATCCCTAATGACCCTCATGATGGTTGCTTGCACCGTGCGCTGCCTAGGTCGCATGAGCCATGTGTCGGTCCCTTGCATCTGGCGTCGTCAGAGGTCGCTTGAGGTTTAGCGGCCGTAGCCTTTTTGCCAGAGTCGGCGGAGGGCTTAAGCTCTTTTTTAATTAAAAAATATAAAAAATATAGTGAAAGCCCATTGCAAAATTTTTTTTCCCAAGTCCATCTGCAAAATTTTTTTACCAAAAATAATTTGCATTTCTCCAAAAGATTTTAGGTTTCAGCATTTGTATTACACCAAAAACCCATTTGCGAAATTGAGCCAAACTCACCCTAGATGTCGAGAGAGAGAAAGAGTAGATGCTAAAGATGCTAATTAGTTCTAGCAATAAATTTAAGTAATCGTAAGATGAAATATTCAAGTTTATGGAATTAATGGGTTATTATCACCATCATTTAAATTGCATTCTTATCCATTTGATCATATCATATTATGGTAATATATATTCATGAATGACACGAGCATTATGTGAAACTTAAGGATAAATATAGAGTTAGGTACAAATTTAGTTTTTAAGTTTAAGCATTTGTACGATTTGGTCCTCTAAATTTTATTTCTTTCAATTAAGTCTTTTGACTTTCTAAATTCAAGAAATATGGTCCATGAACTTCTGAAATTTGTGCAATCAAATCTCTCGGTCATTACCTCTAACTAAACTATCGAATTAATCAATGACTTGGCATTGCTTATATGACAAATAAAGAAATGCAAAGCTTATTTGGCGTCAAATGACAAGGTAACAAGTGGCAAAGATATTCACATGGAAAAAAAAAAGTTAATTTGACAATATTAGCTAATGGGAATAAATAAAGCAATTGATTGCTAGTTTTATATCTTTCAAGAACTTTTCCTGTCCAGAGTATGGTTAGCAGAAATTCTTGGCCCTGATAAAGTAGATTTTACAGTCCTAAGGACATTTATTACTTCTATAGTGCTTGGTCTGACTCTAGTAACCCTGCAGGATAAAGTTCGAGAACTTGCTGCCAGATTTGATTTGCCTAACAAAGATAGAAAAGATTCACAATGGACATGCTTTCTTGGGAAGGTGTGTATAACTAGCCTCGTCGGTATTCAGTCTTGTCTAGAAATTTGAAGCACCTTCTTGTGATTTCAAGCCGAGAAAGGCTTCTTCTAACTCTAAGATGAAAATTTTTACCAAAACTCCTTAACTGTCGTTTTGTAAGATTATTTTGTTTGGATTCCAATGTCAACACAAGTGGTTGCAGAAACAGATCGCTTTTTACCTATCAAATTGCCAGGACTCTTTTCTCATTTTAATATTTCATAGTAGTTAATGTCCCTTCAGGCTCATTGCTGTATTAACCCTTTCTCTGTTCTAATGCAGATAAAATTCTGAGTTTGTTGCCAGACATATTGGGGAGAAGGAGGGTGTCATGTTAGAAGCTGAGACTGGGGATTTCCTTGGGAACCATTGTTGCTTTTGGTTCTACACAATTGGTCAACGGCAAGGACTACGTCTTCCTGGAGGACCTTAGTATGTGTACTTGATTGGACACCAAGTGCATGTATTTTAGACGAAGTCCGTCTCAACATCTGTTAATTACTGCGTTTGTTACTACTCGTTAATGTGGTAAATTAGAAAACGCTGTTCAGGAATCTGGGGCCTTGAAATATCTTTTCAACATAAATTCTTCAATGCATTTGACTGCTCTGAGTTCAACTGCCCTAAACAGAGCCGCCGGCTCCCATGTCTCTCTAATGTCTTTTGAAGTATGAAGCTTCTTTCTGCTTTCTGACTTCTTCATCTATGTATATGATATTCACAGGTGTGTTGTGGATAAGGACACTAAGTACAACGTTGCTTTCGTGACCCGAAATTACTTCTCAGTTGATAGAAGGAGGCGCCTTTTTCGTGTTGGCTCTCTTGAATGGATTACCGGGGCACCTCCAACTGAGATCAGTCAGCTCCGATGCAAGGTATTCAACTCTGTTTTCACATCTCGGTTATGTGTAGGCAGACCATTGGTACGTGGATCTGTTGGAAAATTAGCGATACATCCCATCAGCATTATTGAGGTCTAATCGGTACAATGGTCCCAGTCACATGGATCTGTTTAACGGAGTATAAAATGAGTCTCATGGCTCTCCTCCGTATCTACCCAGGCATGGGCCAGAAATATTTATTGTCGGCCTTTCTTCTAAGCTAGAATTGAACAAAAGAATCAGCAGTTTTGTTCAAGGTGTTCACTTATTCTAAATCCCCACCAAAATTGAAAATCAATTTTTACTGTTGGAAAAATTGTGTAGGTATTCGACATGATTTCCAGTGACCTTAAATGACAACTTATATGGTCTTAAAATTTAAAGGCATGTAATGAAGAGGAATTAAATCTCAAAACACTACAACTATAGGCTGAATATTGAAAGTAGTCACCCCAGACAAACCCTCAGTTTGGCAGCTCCCCTGACCAAATAATTACCACGCTTCAGCAAAGAAATATGGCTGATGATCAGTCTGTCTAATGAATGATCTTTTTTGGGCATTTACTGTGTATTTACAATTTTCCACTGTTTTTCACTTTACTTTTGCTATTAATAGGTGAGACACGGTCCTGGTTTCTACAACTGTAGTTTGTCTCTAGAATTGGGTGAGAATGGGCAGGAAGGTGCTGCGGTGATTCAGTTGCCCGAAGATGATCAAGGCCTGGCAGCAGGGCAATTCACAGCCTTATACCAAGATAGAACATGCATCGGTTCAGGTGTTGTATTAGAATCTTGGAATGACCAGGGCTTTCGTGTCTGCCAGAAGGCTCTTGAGATATAGCCAGAATGGAGGATAAGTCGAAACTTGGAAAACCGGTTAAAATTAAGGTAAAACCAGAGGGCACTGTAGGGTAGTTTGATCGGAAAAATTCAATTTTCAGTTGAGGAAAAGTTAAATTCGAACAGCAATGCCTTGTGGCGCAGCGCCCTTGCCACGCTGATTTTGGCTGGGAAAACGAAGTTGACATTTGCTTAAGACCAGCTGTAAGACCAGAGGATGGGGGAGGACAATTAATTCTGGCTGGTGGGTGGTGGAGAATACGCAAGATACCGCCTGTCATATATTGTATGCTAGCAAAAAGATCACTCGGGGTCGAAAGGTGATGAGTTATCCGATCCTCTAAGTTCATCTTGCGGTGTTAGAGCTCCACTCTGATATTGTGTATTAGACAAGTTATTTTTTTCCCCAAGGCCTTCTTTTGGGCGTACTTAATCATGCAAGGACACGAGATCATTTATCTACTGAAGATCTCTCCTATGTGCTGGGTTGCTTCCCCGGCGAGGTTGCCACCTACATCGGGGAAACTACTCAGACAAGATTTTTCATGAGCAGTTTCATTAGAAAGAAAGTGGGCTTAACAAAAATTATTTAACATATATAATCAACGAATAACCATCAAACTGTCTCCTTCTGAAAAATCATCTGACTCTTAATTAATCATTAGAAGAGTTGACCACGTGTCGGAAAATCCAATACGCGTTGACCGCGTGTCGAAGCGTGTCCAAGTGTGTTCGAGCGTGTCGGGGTGTCCGACACGACACGGAAGCTTCTAGAATGTGTCGATGCAACCTAGAGTATGCCGACACCTTGTTTTTAAAAAAATAGAGAACACATTGTATATTAAATGTATTTATATATATATATATATATATACATGATAAATTATCATTTTTATGATTATGTTAATCAAATTAATTTGATTCAAATTCATAAATAAATAAATAATAATAAAAGCGGATAATGAATTGACACTAAAAATATTGATCCACTATTAATATCATTCATTGTTTCAATTCGATAAGCTCAACTCCATTCCAATAATCCATAAAACTCGAAAGAAAAAAAAAACGATCCACATTTTGAACTTGCATGTCAAAGTGTATTGGAAAAAAAGAGAGGAAAAACCAAACTTGGGAATGAATTGTGTGTGTTACGGAAAGTGAGTCAAAAGAGAAAATAAGACTATATTTTTCTTCTTCCCTTCTTTATTATTTTTTATTTTTTTATATATATACATTTCGACCATTCATTTATTGAAAATTTTTAAAATTGATCCGTGTGTATCGGAATCACGTGTCAAAATTTCGAGTACGCATGTCGGAATTCCAAACTCACTTGAGAGTTAATCAAGTGTCTGATATTCCGACACATGTTGGTCGAATATCAGAGAGCGTTCAATACGACATAAAAATTTCGCGGAGAGTATAAGAGCGTGCTGTTGCAATCCTGCTTCGCGTGGTGCGCGCGGTTTCTCTTGGAAGATAATCACCGTCGGACTGGAAACGGCAAGGACTTCCAAGAAAATCTACCAAGTTCGCCTTGCCCTTTGATTGCGGGCATCAGTATAAAGATTGAGGACGTGGAATTAGGTGGAGTTGCCGACAAAGCCTCCAATGATTGATTCGACCAGACGGAACCATTAACTCCCGGACACCTTGTACTGCAATTGCTTTTAGTGGATTTTTTACAGGGGAAGCTCCGCGTCCTCCGACTATACGACCCACAACTGAGAATCACATGAAATACAAAGCTAACAAATTTTGATACAAATATCTATTTTTTCAAATTTTATTAGTACATCGTCACGTGCATCGCACGTCCCGCACGATAAGAAGATTATTCTATAATATACATGAGAACCAAATTATGCTAAAGCATGATTTTGAGTATTTTTTCCATTCTGCCTTAGGTATTAATTAGAAAGTACAATGATTACTAACTTAGAAAAGGACTCGACAATCATCTATCTAATAAAGTCATCCGTGAACTCGCATCCGTCAAAATTTAATGAGAAACGAGAAACGCTCTTGAAAGAGACATGACATATTTACAAGCAAATTTCAAACAAAAACATCAATAAAAGAGAAACAAAATTGATGATTGCAAAAATCCCGAGCATCAGCCGATTAATTAAGGGTGGTATGATTTTTTAGAAGGAGACGGTTTGCTGGTTATTCATCGATCATATGTTCCAAGAATTTTTGTTAAGTGCACTTTCTTTCTAATGAAACTGCTCATGAAAAATCTTGTCTGAGTAGTTTCCCCGATGCAGGTGGCAACCTCGCCGGGGAAGCAAGCCAGCACATAGGAGAGATCTTCAGTAGATAAATGATCTCGTGTCCTTTGCTTTAGCAAAATTGATTTTTCACATGTTGTGTGGAATAGTCTTCTTATCTTATCACTTGCAATGCATTTGACCACGTGTCCTTTGCTTTAAGCAAAATCGGTTTTTACGTGTTTTGTAGAATAATCTTCTTATCACGTGTGACACATGAGACGACTTACTAATAAAATTTTTAAAAAATAAATATTTGTTAGCTTTGTATTTAATGTGATTCTCAGTTATGGGTCGTACAGTTGGAGGACGGGGGGGCTTCCCCTGTAATAAATCCACCAATACCAACTGCAGTCCAAGGCGTCCTGAGGCTTCTGGGAATGATGGTTCCGTCCGGCCGAATAAATCATTTGAGATTTTCTCAGCAACTCCACCCAAATCCATGTCACGCTCTTTATACTGATGTCCCCGTTCAACGGCAAAGGCGATCTTGCTCGATCTTGTTGGAAATTTTTGCTATTTCGGGTTCGACTGTGATTCTCTTCCAAGAGAAACCGCGCGTACGATGCAAAGGAATATTGCAACTGCGCGCTCTTTACTCCGCCAAACCAAGTCCATGGGTGTTTCGGGAAGGGAAACATGGCATAACCGATTCATGAATAGTGGTTCATCAACTTTTTAGGGTTTGTTTGGTAACATTTCTGTTCTGAAAAAATAATTTATTTTCAAAAATATTTTTTTTTTTTATTTTTATTATCTGAAACAATTTTTAAGTAAAAGAACGCGTTAGGTAAATTTTTGGAAAAGAAAAAGAATAAAAATGCGTTTGGTAAGATTTATATTTTTTTGTAATGTAAAATTTCTTTTAATTTTTAATAATTTTTTTAAATTTTTTTCCCTCTCTTTTTCTTCTTCTTCTTTCTCCTCTTCCAGTTGGCGACGACGGTGGCGGCGGCCTCTGGTGTCAAGCGTCCGACATTCGGTGGTATTCGGCAACCAGCGACGATTGGTGACTAGTGGTAGGCGGTGATTGACCTGCTACAAGGGAGGCGGACGTCAGACGACAAGGAAGAAGAAGAAAAGAAAAAGAAAAGAAAAGAAAGAAAATAACCTATTTTTAAAAATTATTCTCGAGAATAAGAAGTTACATTTTTCTACTTTTTATTTTTGTTCCAAATATATTCCTCAGCTACTTTTTTATTATGGGGAATAAAAAAATTGGTTGTCATTACCAAACGGATTTTCGCAACAAAAAAGGGAATTGTGAGAAATAAGAACGTTGCCAAATGGAGCCTTAATTTCTTCAATTTAGTCACCGAACTTTAGTCTACTGTGCAATGTGGTCCCTAAAATTTTAAATTGTTCAATGTGATCATTGCACTTTTAATACATGTCTAATATAACCCATGAATTATATCAAAATGTTCAATATTGTCCCCTTGAACATGAATTTATAGAAGGATAACACTAGATGTTTTTATATTGTTGAGGGACTAAATTGAACATGTATCAAAAGTGAGGAGATTACACTTAACAAATTAAAAGTACAATAATTGCATTCCATATTAAAGTAAAGTTTAGGAATTACAATGTACATTGAGTTAAAATTCAGGAATTGTTTATGCTATGAAATCTCTTTCGGGAGCAATTCTCGTAGGCTTCACACCAAATAGACAAAAAGACAGATCTAGGAATTCCTTTTATTGGGGACACATCATGGGTCTCATACATAAAGTCACTAAAGTTTGCTCAAGCTCTCAGGGGACCACAACTTAACCATCAAATTCAATGTGGTCATTGAATTGATTTTAGCCCAATATACAATGTGGTCCATAAACTTTTAATTTGTTCAATGTAGTCATTAGACATTTAGTACATGTTCAATTTAGCCCCCGAATTACACGAAAATATTCAATGTTGTCCCTTAACTTGAATTAATAAAAGGATAACATTAAACATTTTTTTATAGTTCGGAGACTAAATTGAATAAGCACCAAAAGTTCGGGAACCGTATTGAACAAATTAAAATTTCAATAATTGCATTCCACATTGGAGTAAAATTCGGGGATCAAAATATACATTGAGCTAAAGTTCAGGAATCATTTACGCCATTATCTCTTTCAAGAGCGAGCCTTCACAGCAAAAAGGCAAGGATGGATCTAGGAATTCTTGGAGACACATCATGGTAGGGAAAGTTACCAAAGTTTGCTCAAGCTCTCTGGGATCCACAACTTGACCACCAAAATGGCAATTGTGGCCTGGATCGTGTGAGAGGACGACGGATTACTAAAAGTTCAGTTGCTTTAAATGACAACCAACTGGGAAATAAATAGGTCAGTTGATAACTTAGGTGGCTAGCCTGGAAATACGCAGAAGAGCAGATCAAGTTCTTGTGCCATCACCTTCTTGCAGCCATCCATGGAGACACGGGGAGATTTGGAAGTGCAGTTGGAGGGAATGAGGGAGTATTATAGGGGCGGCAACACAAGAGGAGCATCTTGGAGGAAGTCGCAGCTCCGAGGATTGTGTCGGCTTCTCGAAGAAAGAGAAGCCGAAATGAATGCTGCCTTCGAATTCGACCTGGGGAAGCATCCTGTCGAGGCTTATCGGGATGAGGTAGCTTCTTGAATTCGAGTTTTCTTGCTGTAGGTAACTTTTATTCGTTTTGACTTTTCTCCTTGAAATGTGCGCAGATAGGAGGCTTGATAAAGTCTGCTAACTACGCACTTGGTTGCTTGAAAGGGTGGATGTCAGCCAAGAAGGTGAACGAGGCTTTCCCTGATTGATCCTCTGATGCGTCCCGTTTATCCTGTGCCGGGGAAATTTTCACCGTTTCTTTGTCATCTTTCTTGGATCGCAAGATTCCAATCGCGCCGCGGGATTTATTCAATGTTACATGCGTCTTTATTGACATTTTAAAGTTACGGTTCTCTTCTTAATGCCTTTGAGACACCTATTATGAGAAGAATTTAAGGTGAGCTCCCCGACTTTGCAGGCTAAACTGCCGCTTGCTGCCGCACTAACAACTGCGGAGATAATTCCTGAACCTCTCGGCCTCGTCCTGATCATCTCATCTTGGAATTTTCCATTTGGTAAGCGAAATTGTTTGCATAGGAAATCAAATTCAGTTCCATCATCTATAAAGCTTCCATCTTATCTACTTTAGGCGGCTATTGTCGTGGCTGAATTGTATATGAACAGGACTCTCCCTGGAACCACTGATAGGAGCGCTGGCTGCCGGAAACGTGGTGGTCCTGAAACCTTCAGAGGTGGCTCCTAGATGCTCCTCTCTCTTGGCCAACGTACTGCCAGCTTATCTAGACCCCAAGGCCGTCAAGGTTGTTGAAGGTGGTCCTGCCGTTAGTGAACAACTAGTAAAGCAAAAGTGGGATAAAATACTCTTCACAGGTAAAAACATCACTCACGGAGCTCCTTTCAAGTTGTTCCTGATGTATGAGGTTAAACCTTGTCACCAGGCTGTTTCGATTGTGATGTTTTCATTCTCTAAATATTTTCGCAAAAGTATAGGGAGTGCACGAGTAGGTCGAATAGTGATGGCTGCAGCAGCGAATCATCTGACACCAGTGACTCTCGAGTTCGGGGGGAAGTGTCCCGCCGTACTGGATTCTCTTTCGAGCTCATGGGACAGAGAGGTAAAAGAAAAAGGGAATTGTCACATTAGAACTCCAACGAAAGTGAGCATCTTGCTCGATTTCTTGATATAAAATTCACTTCACAAGATGTAATATTTGCTCCTACATGTTAAGGTGGCCGTTCAACGAATTGTCGGGTCAAAATTTAGTGCCTGTGCTGGCCAAGCTTGCATAGCCATTGATTATGTCATTGTGGAGACGAAATTCAGATCCACTTTGGTAAGATGACAGCCAAATGTTATGTCGTTTGGAATCATTTTCCTATCTGTTTTTAGCATCATGCTTATAATTTTTGCTTCTTTGTTCAGCTGGAACTAATGAAGGTCTGCATCGGCAAGATGCTTGGAGAGAATCCGAGGGAATCGCGCAGTATGGCAAGAATCGTGAATAAACACCACTTCTTGAGACTGAAAACTCTTCTAGAAGACCCAAATGTCAAAGCTTCTATCGTCTACGGAGGTTCAATGGACGAAAAAAGCTTGTATGTCGTCCATATTGACTCGTTTGAAAGAGCCTAAGAATGTTTTCTGTGCTCTTGTAGTCAATCCTTCCCTCGCTTTTGTTTCATGCAGGTTTATTGAGCCGACCATCTTGCTTGATCCCCCCCTCGAATCGGATCTCATGCAAGATGAGATTTTCGGCCCCTTACTCCCGATCATTACGGTAAAAATATTCTCCTTGAGATATGTACTTCCATTATAGTCCTTTGTCCTTGGACATTGCCCTTCTAAATGATATTTCTTCGGTTAGTAGCGACTTTGCTTCTCATAGAATAGGTTGCAATCAACCGGCCTGTCTTGACAGTTGAAGAAGATCGAGGACAGCATCAACTTCATAAATTCAAGGCCTAAACCTCTCGCGATTTATGCCTTTACTCATAACGACTCGCTCAGGAAAAGGATGGTAGCGGAAACATCATCGGGAAGCGTGACATTCAATGATGCAATGATTCAAGTAACGTCATTGTTCAATAACTTCAAGATCCATTGACTGTGAAACAAGAAAGACAGTTTTTGATGAGAAATAACTGCCACAAACCACAATAAAAATGATTGAAAAGAATTCTCTTATGCAGCATATGGCATTTGCTTTGAGAATGGCAACGAATGATTCTTACCCTTTGCTTTAATCTGTCTTTTGCTCGAATGGCCCAATCCGTGTCGAATCTGCAGTATATGGCTGATACACTACCGTTCGGAGGTATTGGCGAGAGTGGCATGGGCAATTACCATGGGAAGTTCTCATTCGATACATTCAGCCACCACAAGGCAGTGTTGAGAAGAAGCTTTCTGGTTGACTTCTGGTTCAGATTCCCTCCTTGGAATGACCACAAACTGCAGCTGTTTCGCTCAGTGTATCTTTTCGATTACCTCGGAGTGCTCCTCACTGTACTCGGACTGAAGAAATCCAAGCAAGGCTGAGCAGAGTCGAAGGTTATTTCAATTCACATGAGGTCATCATTACATTAATACATCCCGGGTGCCTAATCGCTTTTATTGAAAGAATGTAAAGAACTTGCGTGCTTTATGGTAGATGCAAAGTCTAGAGGACTAGCACTATATCAAGTCTGTAATTCACTTGCCATTCAGCCTTTTGTATTGTTTGATTGGTTAATTTGGAGATTCATCCTTTTACCTCAATAATAGCTTTTCCTCGTCCAATGGAGATGTGACTTGAGCTGCGTTTGGGAACTGCTTTGGAAAGGGCTTTGGGGGGCTAAAGGCCTTTGAGCCAAAATAGAGATGTTTGGGAACCACTTTTGAAGGAGCTTATGGGGGAAGCCAGCATTTGCAAGGCTGAAAGCCCAAGGCAGGTCCTAGGCTGCCTTGGGCTTTCAGCATTTTCGGAATGCCCAAGGTACTATTCATGGTACTGTTCATCGTCTTCCTTCTCCAGCCACGCCGCTCATCAGAGACGAGCTCTAGAGGCCGGCTGAGGTCGGCGAGGTCGCGGCGACCGTCACCGGCGAGTCGCGGCGACCTCCCACGAGTCACGGCGACCGCACGCGAGTCGCGTCGGCGCAACCTCGCGGCGACCGGCGTGATCCAGATCCGGTCGCCGCGAGGTCGTGCGACCCACATCACGACCTCGCGGCGACCGGCGAGATCCGGATCTAGTCGCGGCGAGGTCGCGCGACCTCCGGCGACCAGATCCGGGTCGCGCCGGCCGCCGCGAGGTCGCTCGACCTTCGGCGGACCCGGATCTAGGTCGAGCGACCTCCGTGAAGGGCCACCGGGGTCGCCCGACCCCTGGTGACTCTTGCCGGAGGTCGCCCGACCCTAGGCAGCCCTCGCCGGTTTTCTCCGGGCTGCACTGAGGCCGGCGGCGGCCACCGCCTCGCCGGTGGCCGCCGCCTTGCTGGTCAATTTTTTTTTATTTTTCTTTTAACAATTTTTTTTTTATCACCAAAGCCCTTTGCAAATATAATTTCCCTAAACACTATTTTGTTCAAAAGTACTTCAAATGGGCTTTCAAATTACAATTTACCAAGCACACTTTGTATTTTGAAAAATACTTTTAACTCAAAGGTCTTTGCATTTTCCTAAAAACTTTCCCCAAAAGCCTTTCCAAACGCACTTGGTCTAGTCTGAAGAGTAATCATCCATGATGCATTATCCTGTTAACAAGAAATCGCCGATCATGACAAGATAATTTCTGAAATAAAAATCCTAGCCTCAAGGACGTGATGTTCAACAGAAGCCGGACCCCTCGATTGAGAAACTGAATTTGCTGCCCTCTTTTCTATACCTAGATAGCACTTCAGTTTTGTGACTCCTGCTTAAGAAACCAACACCCAGATGAAAAATGCAGACTCAAAAATGCAAGAACGGAAGAAGACCATAGACTTTTTTTACATAGCCTTGAGTGGCTTGAAGAAGCATAGTGTAGCTATGGAACATTCTGATAGTATTTGCCAAACAAAAGAAAAGAAGTAATACGGCGCATTATAATCAATATGCTTCTCTGAATTGGCCAGGAAGGAGTTCCTCTACTAATGACAGAGAAGAACCTTTTCTATAATACAAAATAAAAATTCTTCTGGATAGTTATGACATGTAATGTACAAAAAAGCAAGGACATTAGCGGTCATAATAACGTATGAAGAACTTCCTGCAGATTTTTTTCGCTGTTCCTTCAAATCGTGAAATGCAGATAACTTGAGAGCTTCTTATGAAAATTCTGTTGTGCAAACAACTGTAGGTGTTTGCGCCGTGCATGAAAAAAGATGATATCAATGAATTCTTCCCTGTTATGCACCGAGTTAATCTTCCTGAAATTGTACTGCACTGTCTGCTATAGCCAAGCAATTACTTGGCTTCTGTATGTGACAAAATCGGACAGAGTAGTTGCCATCGTTCCAAATCTCTTGAACGTACACGGCACTAACTATATTGCCAAACATTTCACGTCAGTGCATATATCTTTGATGGAAATTGAATTCAAATTTGAACGGCATTATCCACACACACACAAAAAAGCAAAAAATAAAATAAAATAAAAAGGCCGATTCCAGCAATGTCAACATGCAGATAAAACACATATGCACGCTCGAGAAATGGCCTCAGACTCATCCAGACCACAAAGAGCAAATTGGATCGAACACAATGTAGCAATCGATAGTAAACCTTGTGGCTTCCATTCTCACCATACGGATCACTCCCGTGACTTTCGGGCCGTCACAAAATTCCGAGCACATAACTGCCTGACACGACCAGCCGTCTAATCCTACGGAATCGAAAGGGCGTGTGGAGCTCATATTATGACCAATTGACCATTGATCAGCCGGAACTTCGCCAGCAATGTGCCGGCAAAGTGAACTCGTTACGGTCCAAACTAAAAAAACTTGAAACTTTTACAGCGGAAACCTCCGAAATCAACATATACCGGGCTAAAATTGTCTTACCCGGTGCTCGAAATTGGAAGTTTCCGCCGCGCTCCAAGCCACCCGCCGCCGCAGCCCTCTCTCTCTCTCTCTCTCTCGGGGCTTGAAGTTGGTTGGGTCGGCGCGAACAGTATCGAGTCCGTAGGACTTCCAGCAAAAGGCCGTCTGCACGCCATGTCTGATTCGCCCGTTGAAGCGGTTTTCTCCCATGGCTCCATTTTAGTGGCGGTATATCCGTATTTACTTATACGAAATCAAATATAAAAATATTATTTGCTAGATGAATAAATTCTTAATCATCTCCATTCCAATCTAAATAAGACTGACACGCGACACGATATAACATAACATACCGACACTTCATTTTTCAAAAATAGAAAATTTTGACACGTTGTGACACGTTATATATTAAATGAATATTTTTATTTTTAATTAATTTGATTTGAATTCACAAATAAATAAATAATAAAACAAGAGCTTAACATTAATTTATATTAATAATATTAATAAATCTATTCATAGGAAATTCGAAAGACATATTCATAGTTAATACATATCCATGTTCGGAAACATGTTTATAACTTTAATAAAAATTATCGGTGAAACTAATGACTACTAAAAGATTAAAATGAACTTATTTATATAAATCTATAATCTTATATAATGATCAAAATTTATCATTATTTAATATTAATATTTTAATATTTTAAAATTACTTTTTAACCTTACTTATTTATTTATCTAACAAAAAAAGCCCTGCCATCCAATTTCCTCCCTCGTCCCCCTCTCCCCCACACTCAAAAATCGACGTCCCCAAAAATTATTTCCCTCCCGTGTTTCTCCCTCCGCAACCCCACCACACCACCAAACCCCACCTCCCCGCCCCCGTTTGTTTCTCCCCATCACTCGTCAAGGCTGTCATTGCCCATGAAAGGAGGCGTCCTTTTCGTGTTGGCTCTCTTAAATGGCTTACTGGGGCACCTCCAAATGAGATCAGTCAGCTCCGATGCAAGCATTCAACTCCGTTTTCACATCTCGGTTATGTGTAGGCGGACCATTGGTACGTGGATCTGTCGGAAAATTAGCAATACATCCCATCAGCATTATTGAGGTCTAATCGGTACAATGGTCCCAGTCACGTGGATCTGTTTAAGGGATTATAAATGAGTCTCACGGCTCTCCTCTCTATCTACTCAAGCATGGGCCTGAAATATTTATTGTTGGCCTTTCTTCTAAGCTAAAATTGAACAAAAGATCAACAGTTATGCTCAAGCTGTTTACTTATTCTAATTCCCCACCAAAATTGAAAATCAATTTTTATTGTTGGAAAAATTGTGTAGGTATTCAACATGATTTCCATGACTTCAGATGACAACTTATATGGTCTTAAAACTTTAAGGGGTGTAATGAAGAGGAATTAAATCTCAGAACACTACAATTGTAAGCTGAAGATTGAAAGTAGTCACCCCAGACACACCCTCAGTTTGGCAGCTTCACTGACCAAATAATTACCACGTTTCAGCGAAGAAATATGACTGATCAGCCTGTCTAATGAATGATCTTTTTTGGGCATTTACTGTGTATTTACAATTTTCCACTGTTTTTCACTTTACTTTTGCTATTAATAGGTGAGACACGGTCCTGGTTTCTACAACTGCAGTTTGTCTCTAGAATTGGGTGAGAATGGGCAGGAAGGTGCTGCGGTGATTCAGTTGCCCGAAGATGATCAGGGCCTGGCAGCAGGGCAATTCACAGCCTTATACCAAGATAGAACATGCATCGGTTCAGGTTTTGTATTAGAATCTTGGAATGACCAGGGCTTTCGTGTCTGCCAGAAGGCTCTTGAGATATAGCCAGAATGGAGGATAAGTCGAAACTTGGAAAACCGGTTAAAATTAAGGTAAAACCAGAGGGCACTGTAGGGTAGTTTGATTGGAAAAATTCAATTTTCAGTTGAGGAAAAGTTCAATTCAAACAGCAATGCCTTCATGGCGCGATACCCTTGCCATGTTGATTTGGCTGGAAAAACGAAGTTGAAATTTGCTCAAGACCAGCTGTGATGTAAGACCTGAGGATGGTGGATGTCAGCTAAGTCTGGCCGGTGGGTGGTGGAGACTTCGCAAGATACCACCTGTCATATGTTGTATGCTAGCAAAAAGATCATTCGGGGTTGAAAGGCGATAAGTTATCCGATCCCCTAAGTTCATCTTGCGGTATTAGAGCTCCACTCTGATATTGTGTATAAGACAAGTTATATTTTTCCCAAAGGCTTTCTTTTCGGCGTATTTCAAACCGAAAACTGGCAAGACGCGCCTGATCGTGTAAAGTACCCTGCAATTATTTCATGCCTAAAAACGTGCGTCTGGAATGCTGGCTCATCTCTGCTGCACCTACCTCCTCTTTGGCCCAAAGTTCTCTCCTATGTGCTGGCTTGCTTCCCTGTCGAGGTTGCCACCTACATGGGGGAAACTACTCGGACAAGATTTTTCATGAGCAGTTTCATTAGAAAGAAAGTGCACTTAACAAAAATTCTTGGAACATATGATCAATGAATAACCAGCAAACCGTCTCCTTCTAAAAAATCATCCCACCCTTAGTTAATCAGCTGATGCTCGGGATTTTTGCACTCATCGGTTTTGTTTCTCTTTTGTTGATGTTTTTGTTTGAAATTTGCTTGTACATATATCATGTCTCTCTCAAGAGCGTTTCTCGTTTCTCATTAAATTTTGACGGATGCAAGTTCACGGATGACTTTATTAGATAGATGATTGTCATGTCCTTTTCTAAGTTAGTAATCATTGTACTTTCTAATTAATACTTGACGCAGAATGGAAAAAATACTCAAAATCATGCTTTAGCATAATTTGGTTCTCATGTATATTATAGAATAATCTTCTTATCCTGTGGGACGTGCGACGCACGTGACGATGTACTAATAAAATTTGAAAAAATAGATATTTGTATCAAAATTTGTTAGCTTTGTATTTCATGTGATTCTCAGTTGTGGGTCGTATGGTCGGAGGACGCGGAGCTTCCCCTGTAAAAAATCCACCAAAAGCAATTGCAGTACAAGGTGTCCGGGGGTTAATGGTTCCGTCTGGTCGAATCAATCATTGGTGGCTTTGTCGGCAACCCCACCTAATTCCACGTCCTCAATCTTTATACTGATACCCGCAATCAAAGGCCAAGGCGAACTTGGTCGATTTTCTTGGAAGTCCTTGCTGTTTCCAATACAAGAGTGATTATCTTCCAAGAGAAACCGCGCGCACCATGCGAAGCAGGATTGCAACAACACGCCCTTATACTCTCCGTGAATTTTTATGTCATATCGAATACTCTCTTATACTCGACCAACAGGTGTCGGATAACTTTCAAGCGAGTTTGGAATTCCGACATGCGTGCTCGAAATTCCGACACGTGATTCCGATACACACGAGTCAATTTTAAAAATTTCCAATAAATGAATGATCGAAATGCAAATATATAAAAATAATAAATAATAAAGAAGGGAAGAAGAAAAATATAGTCTTCTCTTCTCTTTTGACTCTCACTTCCCGTAACACACAATTCATTCCCAAGTTTATTTTTTCCTCTTCTTTTCCGATACACTCTAACATGCGAGTTCAGAACATGGATTGTTTTTTTTTTCTTTGA
Source organism: Eucalyptus tenuipes (assembly GCA_014182365.1). Lineage (NCBI taxonomy): Eukaryota > Viridiplantae > Streptophyta > Magnoliopsida > Myrtales > Myrtaceae > Eucalyptus > Eucalyptus tenuipes. The sequence continues at coordinate 33,036,414 of CM024538.1, read as the reverse complement.
GTTTTATGGATTATTGGAATGGAGTTGAACTTATCAAATTGAAAGAATGAATGATATTAACGGTGGATTAATATTTTTAGTGTCAATTCATTATTTGCTTTTTTATTTTTATTTATTTATGAATTTAAATCAAATTAATTTGATTAACATAATCATAAAAATGATAATTTATCATATATAAATAAATATATACATTTAATATATAATGCATCTCAATGTGTCAAAATTCTCTATTTTTTGGAAAACAACGTCGGCGTACTTTGTTATGTCGTGTGTCGTGTCGTGTCGTGTGTTGCGTATCAATGTCGGTGCTACTTAGAAGCCAAGTCAATTGATGTTTCGGGAAAGGAAAAATGTTGTAACCAATTCATGAACTTATAGTCAATTTAACCTAATGTACAATGTGGTCCGTGAACTTATAATTAATTCACTATGATTGCTAAGATTTCGTTTAATGTACACTATAGTTCTTGAACTTTTAAATTATTTAATGTGATTATCGAATTTTTTGGTACATGTTCGATTAATTTTATAGATTATGTAAAAATGTTCAATGTTGTCCTCGGACTTAAATTAATAGAAGGATAACATTGAAAATTTTTATATTGTTGGGAGATCATATTGAACAAATTAAAAGTTTAATAATCACAATCCACATTAGAGTGAAGTTCAGAGATCATATTACACATTAGGTTAAAGTTAAGAAATCATTTATATCATGATTTCTTTTGGAGCGATCTTTGTAGCCTTCACACCAAATAGACAAAAGGATAGATCTAGGAATTCCTTTTACTAGGGACACATCACGAGTCTCAATAGAAAAGTGTGACATCCTCAAAATTCGACCCTATTCAGGATACCATAAGGGGTTTACTTCTATTAATGTGCAATTAGCAGAATTAGGGTGCATTTGGTTCAGCTTTCCCAAGAAACTTTCAGCCTCCAAAGCCCCTTCGAGAAATGCTAGGATGTTTGGCAAACCTGTCCAATGGGCTTTCAGTCAAATGTTAGTTTTGGAAAAGCTAAAGACCCAATGCTAAAAGGGACCAACTTTGGGTTTTCAGTATTTGGCCAAATGCTTAAACTTTTTTTTTTTTTTTCAAAACTACTATCATAATTTTTTTAGTTTTTCGATTTTACCTCTCATTGTTCCAAAACTACCATTATCTTCACTAGAGTTGGCAAAAGTTTAACATTTTTTAATAAAAAAAAAACGAAAAAAGAAATCCAAAAACCCTTTATAAAAAAATATTTGCCAAACACTCGTTATATCAACATAGCTTTGCAAATAACTTTTTACTAAACATAATTTGCATTTTCCTAAAACCCTTTAGAAAGATATTTGCATTTCCCCAATGCCCATTTCTAAAGCTGAACCAAACACAGCCTTAGACTTTGAATTGGTTCATGAACCATTCAAGAGTGTAAACCTATTGGGAAATGCAAATTAGGATTTCGATGCGCACGATCAAAGAACTCAACCATAGATTGACAATTCGACCATAAGAATGATGAGAGACAATCTTAAGTTGTTTCGGACCGATCCATGAATGGTTATAGATTGATTTGATAATTGTATATAATCAGATTGTGGGTGATTCCACATAATTACTATATTACTTATGAATGACTCTAAACCAATTCCAAATGATCGTGTACTTCGAAACGAGCAATTGACCCCTTACTGTAAACGCTAGTACGAGCACCTAGAGGGGGTGAATAGGTGCGAAAACAAATTTTTGCTAAGTAAACCAGAAATTATAATTTCAAATCTATTTAGCAATAGACTTTAAAATGGGAATTAGACTCTAACAATTAAATAGAGTTACGATCAAGGTAAAAGGGTTCAAGGAAGAGAATAAAAACACAAGGTTTATAGTGGTTCGGCTTAATCCAAGCCTACGTCCACTCTCTCGCACTGACAACCCACCGGCTGGATTCCACTATGAATAAAAAGAGTCGTTACAGTATCACTTCCTTGATTTCACAGTGTAGAGACTCTACTACACTTCCTCAAGGCTTCACAAAAGTATAACTCTTTTTTGAGTACAAGTTTACGCTTAACAATTGAATTGACAAAGAACAAGAAGCTTCAGACTTTGGAATTTATCTATCTCGCGCACACTCAAATAACCAGAGCGTCTTCCTTATATACTCCTCCATGCCTTTATAACCGTTGGCACCTTCCAAAGGAGTTCTTCCAATCTACCCGTTGGACAGAATCAATTAGGGAGATCTCTAGTTACTTAAGGAATGTGAAGATAGCCCACCAATCCTGCTCACCCATACAATCGGGATCTAGGTTTCCATAAGTAGAACCTTCCAAGTATACTTTGCCAATCAACGAATCCAATTTATTCAAATTTGAATCAAACCGAATAATCGATCTTGAGGTGCTATCTCCAGCCGTGAGATCTTCTATAACCGCTCGAATCAAATCCCTAAAGAAATACTTGAATCTGGATAAATCTTCTTCGTCGGTCTAGAAAGCGTCAATGAGGGCAGACTTTACATCTTGAGTCGGTGGTGCAGCGATCTTCGACTTTGAAGATCTTCGAGACTTTGACGATCTTCGGACTTTGACGATCTTCAGACTTTGACGGAAGAGTCTGCAAGTCTTCAGACTTTGTTGAGTAACTCTGCAAGTCTTCAGACTTTGTCGAGTGAGTCTGCAAGTCTTCAGACTAGACTGAAAATGTTTTGTCAACATCAAAACAAGTAAGGAAGTTTTCTCCAACACTTACGATTACATGACAATCGAGGATCATCCATGAATTGAAAAGACTGAAACATAGATTGACATCGAATTAACCACGGGTCGAACTCACGAAACCCCTAAAGGATGCACATTGGTTTCAATTATGCTAAAGCCGCAATCGATGAATTTCGACCACAAATTCTAGTTTGGTTAAGGGTATCGGATTTTAGAAGATTAAGAGACCACAATTGGATATTGCTTTATCAAATTTCTCACTTATCGGTAAACCCTAAATTTTTGGGTAAATCAAAATGGACCAAGAAAATGTCGAGAAGGTTATTTCGAGAAAAAAACTTGAATTCTCATCGACGGAACGCAAAGATTCAGAAAGTTAGGAGTGGGCCACGAACAAGGACTTGAGTGGGCCCAAGCCCATGTTGGATGGCCCAATAGGCCCAAGCCCACGGAGGAAGGCCCAAATGGGCTCACGCCCATGATGGGTGGCCCATGGGAGGGCTATGGACCCTCCACTCCCATTAATCTATCATTGTAAGATCTTAACATTAATTTGCTTTCAAGTACGTGAATAGTGCGTGAATAGTAAGGATAAATGGACAACTAAGGATAAATGGACAATGGAAATGGCATGGAAGGGGGCGGCAATGAGTTTGAAGAAGGTTGGGGAAATGACAACCTAGTTTAATGTAAAGCCTATCCTAGACTTATTAACCCATGTACAAATCTACCTCATTAATGGCTTGGATTTCTCTCATCATAAATGCTTTCTCTCCAAGTAAAAGCACTAGATTGAGAGGGTTTGGGGGCATTTCAAGTACAATGCCATTAGTGGCAAGATTTCTTCATCTTTCTCTCTCTCCTCTCATTCCCTTGGTTTCCACAGCAATTCTCTCTCTCTCTCTCTCTCTCTCTCTCTCTTCTCTCATTTTCTCTCTCTCCCTACCCTTTGAACGAATTTCCCTCATCCTCTTCCTTAGTTCATACCCATTTCTCTTTCATTTTCCTCTCTAAACTCATTGATAACTGACCACCACAACCGTCACCCTTAAACCGCCCTTTGCATCGTCGTTCCCATCGCTGAGTTGAAGCTTTGGGGCTGAGGAAGCTGCTATCCAGCCCCTCATAGCAGCCCTCTCTCCCCCTTTGTTGGTGATTTGGACACCGTCAGCTTAAAGGAGGCCTTCCACTGCAATGTCGTCGCCCGGGCCACCATCCGGCCCTCCCATGTGTGCTGTGAAGGCGTGACCAACAACCCACAACCATTGTCTAGCCTCACTACACCTTTCCTAATGCTTGTTAAAGCATAGAATTGGATGTGAGTGGCTTTTTAGCCCTTAATTAGGGTTGTTGTTGCATTTTGGAAGTAATTTAGAGTGAGTTTAAGGTTAAATGGTGCTTTGTTGATGTGATAAGTGGATTTTATGTGATAAGTGATCATTGGGTTCCGATAGGTTATTGAGTTTTAGACAATATGTTATTGAGCTTTGAATGATAAGTTATCAAGTTTTGGACGATAAGTTATTGAGGTTTGGGCGATAAGTTATCGAGTTTTGAATGATAAGTTATTGAGATTTGGGCAATAGATTATTGAGTTTCGGACAATGAGTTATCAAGATTTGGGAGATAGGTTATCATGTTTAGGGCCAGAGGTTATCGACCTTTACCGATAGATTATCACTTCTTGGTTTGATAAGTTACGTGATAAGTAGTTACGCAATAAATTGTTAGGTTATGATAAGTGAAGTGTGATATGTTCTTATAATATGCCATAATATGGTGATAGAATATCATGTGGTGATATGTGTTTCATGAAATGATATTGTGATAATGCATGTTATTAAAATACATTATGGTACTATGATAGGTTATATTAGCAAAAGATGAGTTATCGAATAGTTTATGACGGCATGTGATAAGTGATTTATTTTATAAGTTATGTTCAAGTATGATAATTTATTCTACATTATATGCCATAATGGGGTGATGAATCATATTGTGGTGATATGTCATACATGATGTGATTTTATAATAAAGTATGCTATTTAAATAAGTCTTGGATATGTTATGATGGCAATGTATTATATGTGTTAATTGGAAGTTATTATTATACATATGTTATGCTCATTGTCCATGGTCAATGCGTGAGAACACCCTAAGCCTTTGAGACGAGATATATGATGGTTCTTGGACATGCAAGGAAGCACGCTGGGTCAAGTCTCTCTCTTGGGATTGGCGACATTGAGACATATCGTTCCCGAACCTAGTTTGGTACTAGATCAGTGATCAAGTCAGGACGGGTCGATCCTTTCTTAGTCTCGATGCGATACTAAGACGTATCGTTCCCGAGCTAAGTCTGGTACTAGGTCGGTGATCATGTCACGAAGGATCTGTCATTCCTTGGTCTCGGTGCGATATTGAGGCTATCATTTCCGATCCGAATTGGACTTAGGCCGGTACTCAATGTAACGAGTTACGCCATGGATTCTCGTTTCGTGCTTAGCATATTTTATTGATGTACTTTAAATAAGTCATGAGAAACACTCTGCCTGGCACGTCATAGAGGCATTTATACTTGATTAATGAGAAAGATAAGAAATTAGTTAGGTGATGGTATGCCCGTGTGATCAACTAAAGACCCTGATGTATTTTACGCGGGACAATATCTAATTAAGTTTGAATGCCCCCAAGTCAACGGGATGCTGTTCGTGGATGGATTTCAGAATAAAGCTCCTTATAGGAATGCCGTTTGATGCATTTACACGGGACGATGCCGTGCTTGATGGGGCGAGACAATGCCCGGTTACGTCGGATGACTATGAACCTTCGAGTTGGCCTTGGTCCCTAAGCGGCCGTAATAATCTGAAATCATGGTTTCGAGGGTCGCATGATAGTATGGGATGCCATGCGATTCTCGAGATGTCACGTGTGTAAAGTGCATGAGTGCATATTTTGAGAAGTGATGCTACAGTTGGCACACTTGTGACCTAAGATTGATATATGAGCAGTTCTAGATTATAGCATGGCATGGGTGCATGATTATAATATGTTGCAGGCTCTTGTATTTGACTCGTGAATATGGAAAGTGTTATAAGAATTGCTTACGTGCTTCGTTATGATGGCTTAAGAAGGTGAGATGATCATTCTTATTTATAATTAGGGCAAAGCATGAGATGCTTTGCTATTAATTTGCCATCGTTAGATAACTTGCACGTTTATAGCGTTTTCGAGGTGAACGGCTTCCCTACGCGAGGTTTAGGGAGTTTACTCGTTGAGTTTATCTCTCTTCTCGTTGCTTAACTTTTTCAGGCCCTAATCATGACTATCCTAGCCCAAGTCAAAGTACTTTGAGATGGACTTGTACTAAACGTGTATGGGATACCACTTTGTAAGGTCGCCCTTGTAGAATAGAGATGCTAGGTTAAACCCAACCTCGATACTTGGACAAGTATGAAGGAATCCACTATGTGGACATGTAAATATTTTTAAGCTTTTGAAGTAAGGAAAGATGATGTTTGACTGTAAAAGAAAAAAAAATATATATATATATATATATATATGAGTGTGTTTAGATGTATGCCTTACACTATCCCTATCGTTTGTTAATAGTTGGGAGATGTTTATTTTGCTTCTGCTTGTAAATAATAAAAATATAAAATGAATGGGTCGGCGACGCATCCTGAAATGTCGCAAGCAAATGACCTAAGTGAAAAGCCATGGCGCAGGTTGGCGAGAGCCTGGAGCGGGTCGAGGCGAGACAAAAAGTTACCAAAGTTTGCTCAAGTTCTCAGGGGACCACAACTTGACAACCAAATTCAACGTGATTATTAAATTTTAACCTATTGTGCAATATGATTCCTAAACTTTCAAATTATTCAATGTGGTCATTGGACATTTGATAAATGTTCAATTTGGTTCCTTAATTATATAAAAATGTTCAATATGGTCCCTATATGTAACACCATCGATACCAACCCCGTAAGGATCGACCATAAGATTCTAAATGGATTGATCATAGGCCATTGGCCATGGGATTGATCATGGGCCATTAAGGTATCAAGGATCGGTCATGGTCTGACTGACCGACCAATTGATCGACTGGTCACGAACTAGTCGATGTGTCGGTCGTGAATTTTCTACCAACCATACACGTGGGATAGGATCACCAGCTCATAAGATGACCTTTTGATCACGAATATTGGTCATGAGATGATTTTAGATTGGCGGATGATCATGCGTCGATCCAACTGGTCGCAATGCTCGGCCGCGGGTGATTTCGCTCGGCTATGCACCGATACACGGACGATCCGACTTGACCAAATGCGATCATCTTCCAATCGAAAATACATCATTCCCTATTTAATTCTTAGTGATCAGAAATGAATCTTGAATTGGTGATATCCGATCGTGGATCGATAATGCGTCGACCATGAACCATACGGATGGATCGAGTGCCAATCGGAATGAGCTCAGGGATAGACCCGACTATTCCATTACAAATGCTAAGGTCCATGAGTGCCTTGACTTAGTGCTAGGCCATGGGTAGCCTTAGGATTAGCCTTGAACCAACCGAAGAACAATCAACCCTTTAGGTCGAACCAACCGTCTAAAGGAACGGTTTGGGCGAGCATGGGGCATGATGGTCGAATCTCGGGTGTACGTGATTCGATTTTTCGAGGTGTACTAATTGATCCATTTTTTGGCCCCAGAACCAACCTAGACGATGGATTTCTCTGGACTCCTTTCTTGAGGAAGAAAATGACAAAAGGGAATTTTCTAGAACAACCTAGCTTTTTCATGAAGGAGGTTGACTTATCATTCTATCTAGATTTTTCTAGATATGGTCATGATTACCAAGAATTTACCTTAAGAATTAAGCAAAGTATCCAAGCCAAGTGTCCCATTAAAAATAAGACATATTGGAGCTAAATATGGCTATCCTACAACCTTGATGCCACCTTAATTTCATACGTTTTGACTTTCCAGTTTTTCGAAACTGCTGGATCTTTCTTGCTTTTTAATTTTATAGAGCTCTTTATGCTTCAAATTTGGAGAAACTTCCTTCATAAAAGTTGTTCAAAACATCTTAATTTATAACATAATTAAATTTCATATTTTTTTGAGGTTAAATGGTTGAGACGAAGGCCCAATCAATCACCGTATAGAACCTGCCCAGTATAGTGAAAATGGTAACTAAGTTGCTTTCTTGAATTTTTATAAAATCTCTCCTTTCGAATTTGGACATACTTCCTTTACAAAAGTTTTAAATGACATCAATATCTACAACATATTAAAATCTCAAAGATTTTTGCGAAGATTTGGATTTCAAAATGAGTCTCTCTCTCTGACCATTAAATATGCTCGACGGACGAATTTTTTGGTTGTGTTCAATGATTTGCTGCTCTTTCCACAGAACGAATTTGGCTTGGATTCCTCATGAAAAATATTTTCTAAGGTTTTCTCTGCAACATATTGAATTTTTGTAATTTTTCGAGTCCGTTTGAAAGGTAATGGTACTGATTTTGAAAGTTGCTCAAAACTATTTTCATCTTAGAATGGGAGAACCATACGCTCAACTTGGAGGGGAAGGGGGCTGCACACCCAACTTGAGAAGCAAGCTAATCTAGAAACTTCTTAGCTTGAAGATAAGAATGTATTAAATGTTTTTGGACCTTAGTGTGTTAAAGAGAATAAACTTGGAGAGCAAGTTGGCTAATGTGAACACATCTAAGCCTAATGATTACGTGAAATTCTGGCAATTAATGAGGGAAGTGAGTCACCTACTTAGATGTCCCCTAGAATATTAGGTTATGATAGCCCTAGATTGTAGCCTTGGTGAACAAGGTAAGGACCAACCAATTAGAAGAAAAGATTAGGCATAAAAGAGGCTTATGTGTCTTTTAGGTACTATAAGTAAAAATGAGCCTAGATTGAATCTTGGAGAGCAAGCAAATAGATGGATCAACCACAAGCTAACACCAAAAGACCTACGCGCCAACTCGGGAAGATAGGTAGGCCAACTCATTATTTAGGCGTAATCATGAGTTTGCATAAAAATCTAAGAGGAAGATGCCTATAAATAGGAGAAGACATCCTCACATTTTAAGGCTTGGCCTTTCTCTCATTTCCTCTCCATTTCTCTCCTCTTTTTCACGCCCTTCTCTTCCAAGCCGCCCTAGACGCCGACCGACCACCAAAGGAGCATCTTGGAGCTAGGTCCAAAAAGTAGTAAGTAAATTTTGCTAACTCTTCAATGGGGCAATGTGCTACGCTTATCGATTTTAGGATCATGTCATCGTTTGCTTGTGTTGGTTTTGTATTGTTATGTTTGTTGTGTTTCTATTGCTTGTTGTTGCATCGAGTAAGTTCATGATCTCGCATGAGTGTCGAACATACTTGAATGTCAAGGAATGGTCTCAGTGACTTTGGATGTGTGCCGAAGTGGGTGCACGACTCACACTTGATCCCGGGACAATATTGAGGTGTGTTGTTACTCGTGACAAGTCACGGGTCGATGCTGAAGCTGGAGCGAACAATTCCAAGTCAAGACTACAAGGCCGAATCGCATCCGACATGAGTCCAACAAGGTATATGAGTCATTCATTGATTCACTTTGCATGGCACGCCTTCGGGCCTTTCATTAGACTAAAAGTTCAAAGATAAAATGAATCGATTGATGCTTGAAACGCATGAACACACAATGAACTTATATGCCGACGCTGGGGGATGCCGAGTCGTTGCCTAGGGTAAAGCCCTGGATGCCGTCCCGATATTGAGATCGTGGACAATGCCGGCCTAGGTGAGGTCGATGCCTGGGGGTTGTCTTGGATGCCGTCTTGATAATGAGATCATGACGATGCCAGTTGCCAGGGGGGGACCGATGCCCAGTTGTTACCGGAATAGTTAATTAATTTTGACTAATATGATACTGAAAAAGAAAAAAAATGAAAGTCCACGTGTGGTCCATGACTAATATATGTGTGATACTTGCAAAAGCTAAGTTTGTTTTGATATGTATTATTAACTCATTGCATCAATTTGAGCATATGTTTGAATTGGGTCACTTAGTGCTTGAACGAGTTTCTGAGATGCACGCATCCCTTTTTGTGATTGAAATGATTATAAGCCATGGATCTTTGGAAAGCTTATTCATATGCACTAACTCCTTGGCTTTGATTCTTGAAAGCACATAGACGGTTGTAAGCCTTTCATATGCATAAGCAAGACAAGGGACGAACCTTGCCATTGATTTGCCATCGGCAAGTGGGTGGTGATCTTGTATTCGATGATCGATGGCAAGACGTCCTCCTATAGGAGAATTAGAGATTTCTACTTACTGAGTCATTGAGTCATTCTTGTTGTTCTCATAATTTCAGGTGTATGATGGGTGAACCTAGGTCTAAGAAGGGAATGAACCTAGCATGGGGGCCGCTTTTTGGAGCAGCTTGGTAGAGGAGTTAGGCTACCCCAGCTTTTTGATTGACTATATACAGAAATGAAAATAAGTAGCCCGAGACTAGGATGAGTATGTAATCAAAACGGCTTTTGATATGTGAATATGTATATGAATATATGTTGCTTTTATTTGCTTTGCTTGCATATGTCCTACCCGGCTTCCATGTTTGTTTGTACATGGATTGTTTATGATCACTTATGCATGTGCTTAACTAAAGATAAAAGACTTTAAAAATGTTTGATGTTGCCTGGGGCGTCGATGCTAACCTGCCGAGTCATGCTCTCGTGCTAGAGGTGGGGCGGGGGTGTGACACTAAACTTGAATTAATTAAATGATAACACTGAACTTTTTTTATATAGTTTGAAGACTAAATTGAACAAGTAACAAAAGTTTGGAAACCATATTGAACAAATTAATAGTTCAATTATCGCATTCCACACCAAAGCAAAGTTTAGAGATCACGATGCATATTAGGTTAAAGATTAAAGTTCATGAATCATTTATGTCATGATCTCTTTCAGGAGCGATCCCTGTAGCCTTCACACCAAATAGACAAAAGGACAACTCTAGGAATTCCATTTATTGGATACACATCATGGGGTCTCGTAGGAAAAGTTACCAAAGTTTGCTCAAGCTCTCAGGGATCCACAACTTAACCACCAAAATTCAATTTTCAGTTGAGGAGATGTTCAATTTGAACAGCAATGCTTTATGGCACGACGCCTTTGCCTTGCTGATTTGACTGGAAAAACGAAGTTGAAAATTGCACAGCACCAGCTGTAATGTAAGACCAGAGGATGGTGGAAGATAGGTAATTCTGGCCTGTGGGTGGTGGAGAATTCGCAAGATCCCGCTTGTCATATGTTGTATGCTAGCAAAAAGATCATTCGGGATTGAAAGGTGACGAGTTATCCGATCCTCTAAGTTCATCTTGCCGTATTAGAGCTCCACTTTGTAAGTGACAAGTTATATGCTTCCCAAAAGCTTTCTTTTGGGCATATTTCAAACCGAAAGCTGGCAAGACGCGCCTGATTGTGTAAGGTACTCTGCAATTATTTCATGTGATAATTTTGAAGATGTGTAAAAACGTGCGTCTGGAATGCTGGCTTATCCCTGTTACACCTACCTCTTCTCTCTGGCCTTAAGGCCTCTACCATGTGCTTGGTTACTTCACTATCGAGGCTGCCCCCTACATGGGGGAAAATACTCAGACAAGATCTTTCATGAGCAGTTTCATTAGAAAGAAAGTGGGCTTGGCAAAATTTCTTGGAACATATAATCAATGAATAACCACCAAATTGTCTCATTCTAAAAAATCAGCCGACCCTTAATTAATTGGCCGACGGTTGGGATTTTTGCTCATTTAATTTAAGACAAATGCCAATGATTTCACGAATGAATTTGGTAGGTAAATGATCGTCGTGTCCTTTGCTTTAGCAAAATTGGTTTCTCACGTCCTTTATGGAATAGTCTTCTTACCACATGGGACACATGTGACGACGTGTCCTTTGCTTTAGCAAAATCGGTTTTCACATGTTCTGTGGAATAATCTTCTTACCACATGCGACGCAATTGACGATGTATTAATAAAATTTTAAAAATAAATATTTGTTAGCTTCGTATTTTATGTGATTTTCAGTTATGGATCGTATGGTTGGAGGACGTGGAGCTGTCCCTGGAATTAATCCACGGAAAGCAAACTGCACTCTACGAATTCCCGGCCTCAAAAGGCCGATGGTTCCCGTCTGGCCGAATCAATCATTTGAGATTTTGTCGGCAACTCCACATAATTCAGCCTCACGCTTATGGACAGAGGTGAGCTGCTCGGTCGATCTTCTGAAAAAGTCTTGCTGCTTCGGGTACGACTGAGAGTATCATGCAACGAAGGATTGCAACAGCACGCTCGTTCAATCTGCCCAAACCAAGTCAACAGGTGTTTCGGGAAGGACTGTGACCCTATTTGGCTTAATATACAATATGATTTATGAACTTCTAATTTATTCAATATGGTCACCGAATTTTAGTCCACCATACAATGTGTTTCCTAAATTTTTAAATTGTTCAATGTGGCCATTGGACTTTTGATACGTATTCAATTTAGCGTCTAATTTATATGAAAATATTCAGTGTTGTTCATAAACTTGAATTAATTGAATGATAACATCAAACATTTTTATATGGCTCGATGGCTAAATTGAACCAATTCAAGAATCGCATATCACATCTAGTCAAAATTCAAATATCATTTATGTCATTATTGATTCAGTAGCCTTCCTGGCAAACTGGCAAATGGACACCTTGGAATTCCTAATACCGAAGATACATCATGGGTCTCATAGGAAAAGTTACCAGGTTTGCTCAAGCTCTCAGGGGACCCCAACCTGACCACCAAAGCAGCAATTATGGCTTGGACCGGGAGAGAAGACGGATTACGAGAAATTCTGGTTCTTTAAATGACATGGATGCAACCAACCAGGAAATAAATAGGTCAGTTGATAACTTGATTAGGTAGCCTGGAAGCAGCCAGAAGCGCAGATCAAGTTCTTGTGCCATCACCTTCTTGCAGCCGGCCATGGAAACATGGGGAGATTTGGAAGTTCATTTGGAGGGCATGAGAGAGTATTACAGGAATGGCAACACAAGAGGTGCATCTTGGAGGAAGTCGCAGCTCCGAGGATTATGTCGGCTTCTCGAAGAAAGAGAAGCCGAAATGAACGCTGCCCTTGAGTTCGACTTGGGGAAGCATCCTGTCGAGTCCTATCGGGATGAGGTAGCTTCTTGAATTCAAGTTTTCAAACTTTTTCCCCCAAGGAAAAGCCGGCGACATGCTCAGACGTGACTTATTGCCGAGCCTTGTGTTCTCTTGCTGTAGGTACTTTTTATTCATCTTGATTGTTTTGCTTGAAATTTGCGCAGATAGGAAGCTTGATAAAGTCTGTGAACTATGCGCTTGGTTGTTTGAAAGGGTGGATGTCAGCCGAGAAGGTGAATGAGGCTTTCCCTGATTGATCCTCTGATGCGTCCCGTTTATCCTGTGCGGGGAAATTTTCGCTGTTTCTTTGTCATGGTTCTAGAATCGCAAGATTCCAATTGCGCTGCAGGATTTATTCAATGTTACATGAGTCCTTACTGGCATTTTAAAGCTATGATGTCTTCTTAATGCCTCGAGACGCCTATTATGAAAGGAATTTAAGGCGAGCCCCTTGACTTTGCAGGCTAGACTGCCGCTTGCTGCTGCACTGACGACTGCGGAGATAATTCCCGAACCTCTCGGCCTCGTCCTGATCATCTCATCTTGGAATTTTCCATTTGGTTAGTGAAACTTTTTGCATAGGAAATCAAATTTAGCTCCATCATCTGTATTAGCATATAGCTTCCATCTTATCTACTTTAGGCGGTGATTGTCATGGCCGGGTGGTGTATGAACAGGACTCTCCCTGGAACCACTGATAGGAGCGCTGGCAGCCGGAAATGTGGCGGTCCTGAAACCTTCAGAGGTGGCTCCTAAATGCTCCTCTCTCCTGGCCAACGTACTGCCGGCTTATCTAGACCTTAAGGCTGTCAAGGTTGTCGAAGGAGGTCATGCCGTTAGTGAACAACTAATACAGCAAAAGTGGGATAAAATACTCTTCACAGGTAAAAACATCACTCGCTGAGCTCTCCTTTCAAGTTGTTCCTGCTGTATATGGTCGAACCTTATCAACGGGCTATTTCAATTGTGATGTTTTCATTCTCTAAAAGTTTCACAAAAGTACAGGAAGCGCACGAGTAGGTCGCATGGTGATGGCTGCAGCAGCGAATCATCTGACACCAGTGACTCTCGAGTTGGGAGGAAAGTGTCCCGCCGTACTGGATTCTCTTTCGAACTCATGGGCCAGGAAGGTAAAGAAAGGAATTATCACATTAGAACTCCACGAAAGCAATCATCTTGCTTAATTTCTTGATATAAAATTCACTTCACAAGATGCACTATATGCTTCTACATGTTAAGGTGGCTGTGCAACGAATTCTCGGGTCGAAATTTAGCGCCTGTGCAGGCCAAGCTTGCATAGCCATTGATTATGTCCTCGTGGAGACGAAATTCAGCTCCACTCTGGTAAGATGACAACCAAATAATGTCGTTTTGATTATTGTCATCTGTTTAAGCATCATGCTTATAATTTTGCTTCTTTGTTCAGCTGGAACTAATGAAGGTGTGGATCGCCAAGATGCTAGGAGAGAATCCGAGAGAATCACGCAGTATGGCAAGAATCGTAAATAAAAACCACTTCTCGAGACTGAAAACTCTTCTAGAAGACCCAAATGTCAAAGCTTCTATCGTCTACGGAGGTTCAATGGACGAAAACAGCTTGTATGTCGTCCACACTGACTCGTTTGAAAGAGTCTAAGGCCCTGTTTGGTTCGGCATTTGGAAGGCACTTTGGGACTCTAAAGTCCCTTGGCCAAATGCAAGCTCATTTGGTTCATTTTTTTGGGCGACTTTGGCAAGATGCAATTGCATCTCCAAGTGGCTCTAAGGGCCTTTAGCCCAATGTAGCTCTAAAGTTACTTTGGGAAGTTGCATATTCGGAATGCAAATCCCGATACTGTTCATCTTCTCCAAAACCACCGTATACTGCCTGCACGGAGAAGCTGACCGGAGGCCGACGACCGCCGTCGATCGCCGCCTGAGGGTCGCTCGACCCTGGCGACTGTCGCCGGACCTCAGGCGACGCCTGGATCGCGCTATTCAGGCCATTGATGGCTTGAATCGCGCGACCCAAGTGGCTGCCTGGGGTCGCCCGACCCCGGCGACCGTCCGGAGGCCAGATCCGGCCATCCGACCGCCGGATCTGGCAGTCCAGCCGCCGGATTCGGCGGTCCGATGGCCGGACTTCAAAAAAAATAATACAAATATATTTTTGCTTTTTTAATTTAATAAAAGTCAATTGCAAATGCAAATTTTACCAAACGGTATTTTGGCCAAAGTTGTTTCTCAATGCAAATTTTACCAAACGATATTTGCATTTCGGAAAACCCCATTCCTGCAAAGGTATTTGCATTTCTGCAAATGTATTCCCCAAAAGCCGAACCAAACGGGCCCTAAGAATGTTTTCTGTGCTCTAGTAGTCAATCATTTCCTCGCTTTTGTTTCGCTCAGGTTTATTGAGCCGACCATCTTGCTTGATCCCCCGCTCGAATCGGATCTCATGCAAGATGAGATTTTCGGCCCCTTACTCCCGATCATTACGGTAAAACTATTCTCCTTGAGATATGTACCTCCATTATAGTCCTTTGTCCTTGGACATTGCCCTTTTAAATGATATTTCTTCGGTTAGTAGCGACTTTGCTTCTCATAGAATTGGTTGCAATCAACTGACCTGTCTTGACAGTTGAAGAAGATCGAGGACAGCATCAACTTCATAAATTCAAGGCCTAAACCTCTCGCGATTTATGTCTTTACTCATAACGACTCGCTCAGGAAAAGGATGGTAGCGGAAACATCATCGGGAAGCGTGACATTCAATGATGCAACGATTCAAGTAACGTCATTGTTCAATAACTTCAAGATCCATTGACTGTGAAAAAAGAAAGTTTTTGATGAGAACTGCCACAAACCACAGTAAAAATGATTGGAAAGAATTCTCTTATGCAGTATATGGCATTTACTTTGAGAATGGCAACGAATGATTCTTACCCTTTTCTTTAATGTTTCTTTTCTCGAATGGCCCAATCTGTGTTGAATCTGCAGTATATGGCCGACGCACTACCGTTTGGAGGTATTGGCGAGAGCGGCATGGGCAATTACCATGGGAAATTCTCATTCGATACATTCAGCCACCACAAGGCAGTGTTGAGAAGAAGCTTTCTGGTTGACTTCTGGTTCAGATTCCCTCCTTGGAATGACCACAAACTGCAGCTGTTTCGCTCAATGTATCTTTTCGATTACCTCGGAGTGCTCCTCACCGTACTCGGACTGAAGAAATCCAAGCAAGGCTGAGCAGAGTCGAAGGTTATTTCAATTCACATGAGGTCATCATTACATGAATACATCCCAGGTGCCTAATCGCTTTTATTGAAAGAATGTAAAGAACTTGCGTGCTATATGGTAGATGCAAAGTCTAGAGGACTAGCACTATATCAAGTCTGTAATTCACTTGCCATTCAGCCTTCTGTATTGTTTGTTTGGTTAATTTGGAGAGTCATCCTTTTACCTCAATAATAGCTTTTCCTCGTCTAATGCAGATGTGACTTGGTCTGGTCTGAAGAGTAATCATCCATGATGCATTATCCTGTTAACAAGAAATCGCCGATCATGACAAGATAATTTCTGAAATAAAAATCCTAGCCTCAACGACGTGATGTTCAACATAAGCCTGACCCCTCGATTGAGAAACTGAATTTGCTGCCCTCTTTTCTATACCTAGATAGCACTTCAGTTTTGTGACCTCCTGCTTAAGAAACCAACACCCAGATGGAAAAATGCAGACTCAAAAATGCAAGAACAGAAGGAGACCATAGAATTTTTTTACATAGCCTTGAGCGGCTTGAAGAAGCATAGTGTAGCTATGGAACATTCTGATAGTATTTGCCAAACAAAAGAAAAGAAGTAATACGGCGCATTATAATCAATATGCTTCTCTGAATTGGCCAGGAAGGAGTTCCTCTATTAATGAGAGAGAAGAACCTTTTCTACAATACAAAATAAAAATTCTTCTGGATAGTTATGACATGTAATGTACAAAAAAGCAAGCACATTAGCTGTCATAATAACGTATGAAGAACTTCCTGCAGATTTTTTTGGCTGTTCCTTCAAATCGTGAATTGCGAATAATTTGAGAGCTTCTTATGAAAATTCTGTTGTGCAAACAACTGTAGGTGTTTGCGCCGTGCATGAGAAAATATGATATCAATGAATTCTTCCCTGTTATGCACCAAAGTAATCTTCCTGAAATTGTACTGCACTGTCTGCTGTAGCCAAGCAGTTACTTGGCTTCTGTATGTGACAAAATCGGACAGAAAGAGTAGTTGCCATCGTTCCAAATCTCTTGAACGTACACAGCACTAACTGTATTACCAAACATTTCACGTCAATGCATATATCTTTGATGGAAATTGAATTCAAATTTGAACGGCATTATCCACACACGCACAAAAAAGAAAAAGAAAAAGAAAAAAAGGCCGATTCCAGCAATGTCAACATGCGGATACAACACATATGCACGCTCGAGAAATGGCCTCAGACTCATCCAGACCACAAAGAGTAAATTGGATTGAACACAATGTAGCAATCGATAGTTGTCGCGACCCGATCTTGCCGCTCTCGATCCTCCATCACGAGGAGAGGAAGTGAGGAAATGTCAGATTTATGGGTACTTGATCGTGAGAGTTCCCTCACGGCTTGTGTTCCGAAAGACATCATTACCTCACCTTTCGGGTCAAACCTCTCATGAGTTCCCTCCACAAGATCGAGAGTTCTCCCAAACTCGGACCCCGCATGACAACGGAGTGACCCCTATCCACACGGGCGACATGTCGGATGTGAATATCGGATTTAAGGATACCTTTACCATGGTAGCTTTCTCAATAGTACCCTTTACCCATAAGGATGACATCACTTCAGGCCCGTTTGGTTCGGCTCTAGGGAAAGGCCTTTGGCCAAATGCAAATACCTTTGGGGTAAAGGGTTTTCGGGAATGTTTGAACGTTAGGCAAATTATAATTTAAAGGGCATTGGAAAGTGACTTCGGTGTAAATACCGTTTGGTAAACCTAATGTTTACAAAGGGCCTTTTTTTATTTTTTATTTTTAAAATGAAAATCAAATCCGATGAAACTCCGTCATCGATCAACGGCGGGCCAACCACCGCTGACCAGATCTGGCCGCTAGCGAGGCTGGCCGAGGTTGCATGAACTAAGATCTCGCCGCTAGCGAGGTTGCCTAAGGTCGTGCAACCTTAGGCGGCGTCACCTAGGCCATGTCGACGGCTAGATCTGGGTCGCGTGACCTCAGGCGACACCTGCCTGGGTCGCGCAAGCCTACATCTGGCCATCGATGAGGCCCAGGCGGCGGCGCCTAAGGTCGTGTGACCACAGGCAGCCTGGCTGGTAGCCAGATCTAGGTTCCCTAGACCTTAGGCAGCTTTGCTAGCGGCCAGATCTGGCAGGTGGCGGTTGGGGTATGGGGAAGATGATGCTCGGTTAAAAAGAAGAAGAAGAAGAAGAAGAAGAAGAAGAAGTCAATGGATGAACAATAGAGGTGGACTCGCATTTCAAAGGCAAACATTTGGTCAAGGACACCTCCAAATGCTGAACCAAAATGCTGAACCAAACGAGGCCGATCCTTTGGGGTATTGCCACACCGAGTATGCTAAACCATGGTAAGTTTCATTGAAACTCATACCCCACGCAACGGGTTCATTTATACGGTCTAGTTGTTTATGACAACCTAAAAATAAGACGGGAGTCGCCACTAGCCTCATTTTGGGGATCTGCTAGAAAACTCAATCGATGGTCAAGAGTGTTCTCTCGATTCCTGTGCAACCAAATATCTAGGTTCGGGGACTTGGGTTATGCTAATATTTCTATTAGCGTCCTTTCGATACCTAAACAATATGTTGTGTTTACCTAACATGTCCATACATTTCTTCTTATATTTTCAGGATCGTTAATCCTAAACTAAGCAATCATGCGTGGTTGGTCATTTTCAGACTATTCTATTTCTAGAAAACGAGAAAAGAAAGCAATCAAAGGAATTGAAATTACAAGATAGTAAGTAAACAATCAAGGAAAGCAATAAATCTACCATGCAACCCTAGAAGATATAAAAGAGAAACAAAATTGAAAAAGATAGGAGAAAGAGAGAAAACTCGCAACTCGTCGGGTTTTATATAACAAATGGAACCCGAGATATATGTCGGGAAAATAAATAGTACATGATAATGGTCGGAATGGATATCAACCTCCACTGTCTTCTCGCTTTCTCCATCTTCGGGGTTCTATTCGAAACTTAATTTAGGAAATCTATAACTAGGTACATACAATGAAAAGAAACAAGCATACATGTCAAAACAGTAAAAAACACAACATCATGTCAAGAACAATCACTTAAAGAAAGTTCAGTGCGAAAATCAGATTTTGGGACCTCGGGTCGACCTTTGTCTTTCATGCCTGGGTTCCGCTAAAACACCTAACCAATCCATTTTTTGTGACTTATAACTTTTATCAACTAATTGTGTTCTTGGATGGTCAATAACATTTATAAGTCTCTTAACCAAGCGATCTATGTGATCCTAGGATTTTCCCTCGATATCGTGCATCGACTCTACCATTCATCTAGAAATCACATGCATTTGTGGGAATTAAATATGCATGTATGTCTTTTGGACCTTATTTCTCAATCAATCAAATAGCAAAATGAACCGTTGGCAGGTCACTCATTACCCAAAGGCACGCGCCAATCACAAATATAGACATTTCTAAATGTATGACGTAATTGGATGCATGGGGGGTACATGTGATGTTTCAAAGACATCTTTTGAAATCGTATACGAAAAGTTTTGAGACAAAGTGATATTTCGGTTATGAAAGACAATTAATTGCCAATGCTAGCTCGGGGCTCGCATAAATACACTCACAAGCGTCGCGGGCATTTTAAATACAATTCAAATCGTGACGTTTATAATATCAAATCAGGATTTTAAAAAGGTCTGAAAATATTTTAGGATTAAGGAATATCTAGGCTATGAAATACATTCAATTGCCAAGGCTAGCTTGAGATTCGTATAAATGTACTCACAAGCGTCGCATGCATTTTGAATATGGTCCAAATCAAGATTTTTCCTTAAACCAAATCGAGCTTTGGAAAATAATTTCTTAGAAATTGTTTTTAGGAAACATCACATGTACCAAAGTATATATATATTTTTTCGAAAGATGCAATTTAGAAAGACTAATTTTTTAACAACAAAGATCAAAGCATTTAGAACAACTTCCATGAAGATGACATGGCCTAATTTCATGCGCAAAAAATACAATCGAAGATTCACATCAAGAAAATTTTTGACCAAGTAGGATGTCACGGCAAAATTGAATAATGCCCATCAACAATCTAGTTATAAAAAAATTCTCTAATATGTAGACCATAATAACAAACAACTTTTGTGAAGAAAATTTTCCTAAACAAGCTACACATGATTTTACAAACAACAGCATCTTAGAAAGTTGTCCAAACAGCAGGACACTCAGCCAATATCACAAGGACTTGTCCTATCAAAACAAATCTAAAAATCGCCAAATTTTCACACAACATAACCAAATATGTTGAAAAAAAAGTTTTGTTAAGAGGCCAAGTGTAGAATCTTAATAGAAAAGATAGAACAAAAATATCAAAAGTCTGTTCAAACAGGGGTTAGAATGGGGTCCGAATTTGATCACATGTCTAGATTCTGATCTAGTTTTGAAAAAATGGAAAATGGTCCAAACGATGAGCAGTTTGCATGAAATCAGTGGCATTAGAAACCTTTATGTGTGCCTTATGACTTTCTAGAAGGGCTCAAGTCCAAACTATATCAATTAAGTACTCTAAAATCAAGATCTTTAAAAGTGCACATGTTAGTAACTAAAAAAAAAACACAAGCATGCATTAGAAAACCTCAAAGTTATTCAAATAATGCACAAACGGGAAGAAGAAATCACATGAGACTTAGGATCGGATGTAACGGAAAATTTGGATAACCATCTAATTCTAGGTCGGCATGCAAAATGTCATACAATTTAATGACATTATAAAATGATTCAAGATTCTTAATGATATGCTTAGGAATCCTAAGTGTGATCGACACTTTTATGGCACAAATTTAACGTGCAAAATGATATTCAAATGATATGACCTAAATATGTATGCGAACCTTGTAACACACGGTTTAATTGTCAAGAAAGCATGATTGCAAATCTTGGTCTCTAAATGACTCAAACAAGCATGGCAAAATGCATATAAAACAAGATTTCGTTTCAGCATTAACTTCACAGAATGAACATGATTTCGGCTATTTCAAGATATTCAAAAATCTTATGAAAAATCCTACATACAGAGCATGCAATGATGAACATTTCTCGTAAAATTCGAAACCTAGATATAATTGCAAGAGTCACAGCAAAAATGGCAAAAGAGATATGCATATCTAAGCTATGTATTTTTGCAGTACATTTTTATCTTAATTCATGCACTTGACTCACTTGTCAACATCAAGACTTTGTAAAGCATTCATCAATTGAGCATATGCATCATGTAGACTCAATTTTATCAAAACAGAATTCGGATCAATGCCGGGCAGACCGTCCTATATTCGGATCTAGGCGATTTTGTCCTAGTTAAACATGTATGAAAAATTCAAAAAAAAATAAAAATACGAAACATGCTTCACACTAATACGAGCAACTTTCATGAAGGAAATTTCTTCCAGAAATCAACACATAGATCAGCACAAAAATGACAAAATCTGATATCAGCATGGAACATGCACAAAACATATCCAAAAATCACGAAAAAATTACAAAACATGCACAAGATGATTTGGAACAAAACTTGTTAAGGCAAGATTATCCAGAAATCATCACAGAATGCTGCACAAAAATAGTAAAATCTCATTTTGGAATAAGGATAGAATTGAAAATCCACCCGAACTACTGCAGAATTGCTAATCTTTAGAAATGTTTTTCAAAAGTCAAATGACACTTGACTGGGGCATGCAATCTATCAATTCGAAGCTTGTGATGTGTATTATCTAAGCCTAAGAAGACTCGAGTTGAAACGAGGTTGTTTTGGACCTCATTTTAGCCAAATAGTCAGATCAGTCCTACGACTACGAAATTGCATATTCAAGCTAAATCAACTACAATCATTCAAGAACATTCAGCCACATTCAATCTTCGACAACTCATCAAAGATCACATGAGCATTGTATATATCCCTAAAATTGAACCTTAGCCCTGGCCAACTAATCCGGCCTCGCTTCATGGGGTTCGAGACCTCAAAGTTACCTTTTAACTTGAACTCGAACGTGACTGATTGCGATTGAACGGTTGCCGATCAATGATCGTCGGAGCTTCGTCGAACCTCATGGATCATGAAGGATTAGTCGATCTACAAGAAGTACACAAAAGCGATCAAAGTAGAATCCGTGTTAACCAAAACGTAAGGAAAAAGTGATCCACTTAGCTTTTTTCCGAGTTTAATCTTCTGTTTTGCTGAACACTCATGAAGATGAGATCGAAGTTTGCTGAATCTCAGATCAACTGGATTTCGTTCATCGTTAATCTTTGATCTTTGATTTACAAGACTCATCAATGGATGCTTCGGCTTTAAACTTAATGATCGCAAACGCTTCTCAAGAGTTGCAATCTAAGAGCGTTTCTTCATATTCTCTTAGCCGAATCTTGCTGCTGCGCTTTTTCTAGAAATTAGAACGCCAGCAACTCCAAGCTTCTGATGGCCGAACAGAGAGAGGAAAATCTTTGCAGCAGCTTGCTTGATCAAATAGGCCTCACGAATTCGCCAAAAGCTCAGATCGACGATCGGATCGCCGATCTACGAGCTGGATGGAACACCGATCAAACCGCTGATCCAGCTTCGGAGATGTCCACCATTCAACGACTATGAGGCTGTTAATCAGCAAAACTACACTCAACTCAGTGGAGAACCTGAATCTAATAACATTTTATAACTAAAACAGAGAGAAGAAGTGGAACACTTATCTCCGATTTTGTTATTGAAACTTCTGGAAATGGAGAATGCCGAGCTTCAATCAATGGAAGATGATCTCCAGAAACAAGACTTCAAATCACAGATCAGTGGAGAGACGGATTGCAAGTCTTGATCGGAATCGAAGCTTGATCCGGGAAGAAATTAAAGTTTATGATTCTTTTTTTGATGTTGCGAGTACAAGATCATTTCCTCAGCAGCTTCTTCAATAAAATCACTGAAATCAACATCAACAAAATATGTTGAAATCAAAATCTAAGCGCAACAAACATGCAAGTAGAGATTGAGAAGACTTAGCTGAATCTAGAATCTCAGCTTGCTCCGGTCTTAGCTATGAACAATCTCCTTGGATTGTGCGGTGAAGCTCATGAAGAGCTCGATCATTCGCATCGATAAAAGACAAAATCCGTTGCCTCGATCGTATTCTCCGCCATGGACATAATGAGTGGAGTAAATCCACGGACAGAAAATGAGTGGAGAGTTTTTTTTTTTCCTCCAACTTCCAGAAGTCCAAAACAGAAAAATCCTTCAAGAGAGAGAACGAGTGGAGAATTCATCCAAGAGAGAGATTAAGTCAGTGGAGATTTTCTTTTGCCCGAACTCCAGCAAAGAGTTGCCTTCCTTTTTCCCATTCTTCAGTCGAATTTTTAAAGATAGAGAGAATGATGGGGAGAGAGGGGAGAGAGAGAGAGAGAGAGAGACAATCTCTTGAAATGAATATGCCCGAGAGAGAAAAATTCGAGCGAGCCCTTCCTCTAGTTCGGCTGAGCGTGGAGAGATTGAGAGAGAGAATATTAGAGAGAGATCTTTAATCAGAGAAAGTAGATCTGAAAAATGAGGCCTCCTTAAATTTTGGAGGGAAAGTTGGTTGTGTCCCTTGGATTAATCCAAAGGCTAAGGCTAGGTCTTCTTAGCTAATTGGTTTGTTCAATTTGTTATGAACACCCTAATTGAGGGCATGCTTATTCAAAAGGTTAAGATGCATTTTTAATGAGCAGATGATGATCAATCGGGTATTGATTGGGGTATTTTTTGCAATTTTCATAACAAGGGGGATTAACTTACGAATTTCGTAAAATCCGAAACAAAATTGGAAAATTGAAAGTTAAGGGCATGGATGCATTGGCCATGAAGTAGGCCAGCAGATGGTGGTTTCCAACCAGAAGATGGCCAGAAAAATTCACCTCAAATCTGGTCAACGCCGGGTTGACTTTTTGTCAGAATTTTGTTCCTTTTTTTAAAAAAATAAATTTTGCCCAATTTAAACGAAATCAAATATTGCTATATGAATCGGATCAAATGAGATGCAATTGGGCTATCTCAAGTCAACTAATTGTGCACAAAATGTTAAAATTCAATTAATTCCTATTGAAGCAATGCCACAAGCTAAACTCATATTTTCAATTGAACTTTAATTGGCCAAAAAAGTTCAATTACTCCAATTACACTCTAATCTGGAATGGGCCAAGTCAAACTACATCAATTGAAGTATCTTAGTTGGGTTTTCTAATCTCAGAATAAGCTAAATCGACCAAACTAGAATGTACCCAAGTGAATCTCCCAAAATTGACCTCGGATTTGGATTTGTCTTTAAAAAATGAGTTAAGAATAATCATTCGTTCACAAGTCATGAAAAATCGATTTTGGTCCCCTAATTAAGGCTTAAAACGGCAATTTGTATTTTGACATGGCAATTCACGAAATCGAATACACGAGCAGATTTAAAATAGTCCCTAAACCAAATTTCAAAGAATGAACTACGCCTAATTATGGCTAAAATAAAAGTGATTTTTTTTTATCGATTTAGAATCTAAAACTGAAAAATTCAGAAATCAAGGTCCTTAATCGAATTTTGTGAAATTTTCCACACAAAAGTCAATTTGACATTTGTATTTGTGCATTTTTATTTTTTTCCAATTTTTTTATTAAAGGTTTGACCAAAAAAGTCAACAATTTAGTTGACTTTTCCTAAAATGTTAATTTTTGGTCAAATCTTTGAATTTTCGAGAAATTGATTTGACAAAAGTGAAATTAAAGTGAAATGAAATCTTTTTGGGTAAAAAGTCAATTTTTGACTCTGGATTGTCAATCATTTGATTTTTCGGGTTTTTTCTTGAAAATGAATTAGAAATTGCTTTAAAAATGATAATGCAAAAGAAATAAATGAAAAATGACACTTTTGGCTGAGAAATGGGATTTTGTCACTATTAGAAACCCAAATCTCGATTTTTACCTTTTAAATGACGTGTTGATTAAAAATTAGGTGCCAACAATAGTAAACCTCGTGGCTTCATTCTCGCCATATGGATCACTCCTTTGACTTTTGGGTCGTCGCAAAATTCTGAGCACATAATCACTAGACACGACCAACCGTCTAATCCTACGGAATTGAAGCGGCGTGCGAAACTCATATCATGACCAATTGACCATTGATCAGCCGGAACTTCACCACCAATGTGCCGGCAAAGTGAATTTGTTATGGTCCAGACTAAAAAAACTTGAAACTTTAATAGTGAAAACCTCCGAAATCAACATATCTCGGGCTGAAATTGTCTTACCTGGTGCTTGGAAATGGAAGTTTTCACTGCCCTTCGAGCCACCTGCCGTCCTCTCTCTGCCTCTCTCTCTCTTGGGGCTTGAAGCTTGGTTGGGTCGACGTGAACGGTCTCGAGTTCGCAGGCAATTCCAGCAAAAGGCCATCTGCACGCCATGTCTGATTCGCCAGTTGAAGCGGTTTTCTCCCATAGCTCCATTTTAATGGCAGTATATCGGTATTTACTCATACCAAATGCAAATATAAAATATTATTTTTCAAGACAAATAAATTATTAATCATCTCCATTCTAATCTAAGTAGCATCGACACGCAACATGACACAACACCATACGCCGACACGTCATTTTTCAAAAATAGAGAATTCTGACACGTTGGGACACGTTATATATTAAATAAATATTTTTATTTTTAATCAATTTGATTCGAATTCACAAATAAATAAATTAAAAAAAAAAAAGAGCTTACAATGAATTTACAATAATAATATTAATAAATATATTTATAGGAAATTTAAAAGACATATTCATAGTTAATACGTTCCCAATTTGGGAACATGTTTCTAATTTTAATAAAAATTATCGATGAAACTAATGACTATCAAAAGATTAAAATCAACTTATTTATATAAATATATGATCTTCTATAATGACCAAAATTTATCATTATTTACTATTCAATTTTTAAATTTTTTTAAATCACTTTTTGACCCTACTTATTTATTTTTCTAACAAAAAAAGCTCTGCCACCCAATTTCCTCCCTCGTCCCCCCACACAAAAACCACCATCCCCAAAAATTATTTCCCTCCCACGTTTCTGTCTCCGCAACCCCACCACACCACCAAACCCCCTTTCAGCCCCGATTTCTTTCCCTCGTTTCTTTCTCCCCATCACTTGTCAAGGTTGTCATTTCCCTTGAAAATTGAAGTCATCCCTCACACCCATCCCTCCACATTGAAATCCCCATTTTAATTTTTTTATATACTATTCTTGCTAAAACCCTCCTTCGCAGCCTCGTCTTCTTCCTCCTCACCCGATTCTCTTCATATTGATCTCTACTCCCTCTCAATTATATCATTGCAATCGCTTGCCGCCTCGCCTTCAGCCCTCCGTCCTTCGTAGCCACAACCTCACTTCCAGTCCTCCATCGCAGCATCATAGTCATGGTCCTCCTTGTAGTGGCGGCCTCGCCTCCGCTCCCTTGCCCTTGCCCTTGCCTCCACCTTCCGTCACCTTCTTCAACAATTGTCTCTCCCTTTGCAGTTGCAGACCCGTCCTAGAAACAACCATGCCTCTTGCAATTCTGAACACGCGGGTTGGAACATGTTGGAAAGAGTTGACCGCGTGTCAGACATGTGTCAGGGTGTCCGACACGAGATGGAAGCTCCTAGAACGTGTATGTACTCCATAGATTCTAATCAAGAAAAAGAAAGACGCACCTGCACGTTATTGCAAAAAAATTTAAAAGATAAAATAAAGTAGAGTACTCTGACTTAAATTATCCTTTGAAGTAGACTTTATTTTTGTTATGAGGACACGATAACGAAAAAAGAAAAAGAAAATTAAGGATGTGTTTGGTTAAATTTTCCTAAGGAGCCTTCAACTTTTAAAGCCCCTCGGGGAAAAGGTGGTGCTTTTGGCAAGCAATTAAAACTAGCTTTCGGCCAAATGCTAGCATCAGGAATGCTAAAAGCCTAATACAACTTCCACCCAACATTTCGAAGAGCATTCGCAGAAAGCTAAAATTAGGAGTGTGTTTGTTTCGCTAAAAGTATTTTACCAGAAAGTGTTTTCCGGATTTTCAGTTGTTTGGTTTTATAAAAAATATTAGGTCAACGGAAAATACTTTCTGGTGAACACAAATATTATGTATTATTTTAGGAAAACGAATTCCTCCGCCTCAGAAGGTGAAAACACTTTCCCTTTTCATCTTTTTCTCTCTTACCTTTCACTTTTCATTTTCTGAGCTACGGACTTTGCCGATCAGCTCGTTGAAGTGAAAGCGAGAGCGCGGAGATGTCGGCAGCGAGCACTGCCGCACTCCAGCAAGATGAGGAGCTAAAGCTCTCTGACGACACAAGGCTCGGCGTCAAGGGCCTCGCCGACTCCGGCGTCTCCCGGATCCTATCATTCTTTGTCCACGCTGCCCAGGAGGCCATAGCTGACGCCGCCGACCTCGCGATCCCCACCGTCAACCTTGGGGGCGTCGGCGACAATGGGGATCTCCGGCAAAGGGTCGTGGAGGAAGTCCGGAGCGCGTGCGAGGGCCAAGGGTTGTTCCAGGCGGTGAACCATGGGGTTCCGGAGGGCGTGCTGGAGGAGATGATCGGACGGGTGCGGAGGTTCCACGAGAGTGAGGGAAGGAGAGAGTGGAACTCGCGCGAAGAAGGGGAGGAAGGTGCTCTACTTCTCCAATTTCAATCTATTCAAGGTGGCGGCGGCTGATTGGAGGGACACGTTGGTCTGCGAGATGGCCTCGAGCCCGCTGGAGCCACATGAATTGCCGGAATCGTGCAGGTACGGCCGTCGAAAATGATTTACTTGACTGGATCTCCGGCTTTTAGATTGCTCTCGAATAACTAACCGGCCGAATCGAGTAATCAAAGATCGTACGGATACATGTATAGATGCTGCAAATAGCTACATGATGTAGTACTTAGTCTTGCAATTTGAAGAATTTAAGGTCGATTTCTAGCTTTGTGAAGTCGACCATGCTCGAGCTCGAGATATCAAGCTCGAGGCCAGGATATCAGCATGCCCAATCGTTAGGTCAAATGCCATTCAAATCATTTTTCTGGTCAACACAAATATTGTGTACTATTTTAGGAAATCCGTTTATATGGACTCAATAAATTAATTTGGAAGTAAGAGGCACACAATTGTCAATTGTTAGGTCAAATGTCATTCAATTATTTTTCAAATGCGATCCAAACACCAAAAAGTACTTTCAGTCACGTATTATCAAACAAAGGAAAACTAACCATTTTCCTGGAAAATAGTTTCCCATAAAACATTTTCCAAAAACGTTACGTTTTTCTTGAAACAAACACACCCTAGGATTAAAATATTTTTTTTCTTTTAAAACTACCATCACCAATTCTTTAGTTTTTCGATTTTACCCCTCCTTGTGACTGTTCATCTTCAACCTTCACTAGAGGTCATGCAACCTCGGGCGATTGCCGCCTGGGTCTCATGACCTTCGACGATCCTTGCTTGAAGTCGCATGACCCTAAGCAACCCTCTCTTGGGTATGGCGCAACCCTCTCTTGGGTATTGCGCGACCCTCGTGATGGTCACCTACGTCGCGCGTGACCTAGGCATCAATTGCCTGCGTTTGGGCGTCACCAGAGGTCACCCAAGGTCAAGCAACCTCACTAACGGCCATAGCCCTTTGCTATAGTCGAGAAAGGGCTTGTTTTCTTTTTTAATAAAAAAAAGTATAAAAAAATATTGTGAAAGCCCATTGCAATTTTTTTCCCCAAAGTCCATTTGCAAAAGTTTTTACCAAAAACAATTTGCATTTCTTCAAAAGATTTTAGGTTTCAACATTTGCATTACATTAAAAACCCATTTACAAAATTGAATCAAACTCACCCTAAATATCGTGCACGCATGTGAGAGAGAGCAGTTGTTAAAAGATGCTAATTAGTTTTAGCAATAAATTTAAGTAATCGTAAGATGAAATATTCAAGTTTATGGAATTAATGGGTAATTATTTGATAAAACTAATACGAACACCTAGAGAGGGCGTGGGCGCGTTGGTTTTGGGCCTTTCCCCCTCTAATTGTGGAAGGGGTGAGATTTGAGTCACCGCGTGCGCATATAGCGCGACTTAAGCGGAGCACCATGGGAGGTGGGTCCCCGTGTCAGTGCTCCCTAGGGGTTTACGCCAGCGCCTGCTGTGAGCGTTCTCTAGTTCAAAAAAAAAAAAAAAAAAACACCTAGAGAGGGCAAATAGATGTTTAAAAGAAATCTTGGCAAATAACTGTAGAATAAAATAAATTGCTAGCAAAGTCTGATAAAAATCAAAATTTTTTATGCTAGTCACTAGATTTATGCAAAAATTTGTAAGTGTATAACACACTTAATTAAAGAGAGTTATGGAAAGAGAAGATTGTACACAAAATTTATAGTGGTTCGGTTTAGATTAAGTCTATGTTCATTTTTCCACGCTGACAGTCTATTGGCTAGATTTCACTACACTCAGTGATGGATCATAATTAGAAACGCTCACAGACGAAGACAAGTAATCGAGAACAGCTTCAGACTTTGGAATTTCAGATTCATGTCCTTGATTTGCTTGATTGAATGACCTCCTTAAATTCTCCTCCAAGATGCACTAGCCGTTAGTCAATCACTAGAGGAATTTCTTCCAATCTATCCATTGGACAAAGTGCTTGAAAGAGATCTTATGAGCATTGAAGACAAAGATTTCCACTCGATTCTAGTTGCTCACACAAATAGAATTTTGATTTCCATGAGTAATGCTTCCTCATTTGGAATTTATTTTTAGGATTGATTTTGTCAATTTGCGATTGTCAAGAAACCAGTCGTTGTTGATTAGTTTCTAAAATAGTTTCATTCTAGATCCAAGTCGCAACTTTGATAAGTCTGCTAATGGATTTTTCCCCGTTTTGGCCTCGACACAATTTGGACTTATCAGAGTGGGATATGCTTCCGAAATATAATAGATTTTCACAAAAATCTTCAATAGAATCTTAGAAACACACTTATAACAAAACCTATTCTAATATAAGCGTTAGAATCAGAAAGTTTTGTCAATTTCAAGATTTGGTATGAGTTTTCTCAACATTATCACCATCATTTAAATTGCAATCTTATCCATTTGATCATATCATATTATGGTAATATATATATATATATATTAACAAATGACACTAGCATTTTGTAAACTTAAGGATAAAAATTGAATTAGTACAAATTTAGATTTTAAGTTAAAGCATTTGTACGATTTGGCCCTCTAAATTTTATTTCGTTTAATTAAGTCTTCGGACTTTCTAAATTCAAGCAATATGGTCCAAGAACTTCTCCAATTTGTGCAATCAAATCTTTCGGTCAATACCTCTAACTGAACTATCCAATTAATCAATGACTTGGTATTGCTTACGTGACAAACAATGACATCGTCGAAGCTTATTTGGCGTCAAATGGCTAGATAACAAGTGGCAAAGATATTCATATGAAAAAATAAATATTAATTCGACAATATTAGTTAAAGGGAATAAATAAAGCAATTGGGTGCATAAATTAAGAAAGTTGAACAAATTAAAATATAAAGATCAAGTTACACAAATTCATAAAGTTAGGAGACTTGATCGTACAAAATGAAATTTCGCGTATGAAGTTGCACAAATGCTGAAACTTGGAGTACTAAATTTGTATTTAACCAATAAAAGCATGACATCGAAGTCAAAGTTGCTTTCTATAATATTGAGATAAATAAGATATAGGTATTTTTGACAATTTGAAAGGTATAAATAATACTCAATTTACCTGATGTTAGCAACTCTTAAAAGGTGATTTGTATTTCTGTACCGACAATTTTCCAATCTGGATTTATTTGGAAATAAATTTTAATGTAAATAATTAGTTGAAGATGTAAATTTAAATAATATGGAGAAAAAGAAAAAAAAAAATTTGCTTAAACAAACAAGGCCTCTATCCACCTTCTTCTTCTTCGTCTTGCCTGCTGCGGAAATCCAAAGCCCAGCAAAGCCGCCCGCCCTCTCATCTCCCTCTTCGACGATGGCGATGCTGCGACTGGTCTCGAGACCAGTCGTCATCCTCTCCTCCCTCTTCTCCCCCACAGCGTCTCCCCCTCCATTCCCGCTTTCACCAGACCCTATGCTCTCTCCTCCTCCATCTTCTCCAGGGCCTTCCTCAAGCCCCTCGCCGCCTCGCTCTCCGCCGCCGCCGCCGCTGCCGCCGCCCCCAGCTCTCCGACCCTCCGGGATCCGCCCCCAAGGCGACCTGGACCCCTCCCACCTCTCCTGCTCCATGCCGGGCAAGCGGCTCAGGGTCGCCGTCCTCCTCAGCGGCGGCGTCGACAGCAGCGTCGCCCTCCGCCTGCTCCGCGCCGCCGGCCACTCCTGCACCGCCTTCTACCTCAAAATCTGGTTCCAGGTGAGTCCTTTACTTTTCCTGAAAATGATAGAACGATGTAGAAGTCGGCACTCCTCCTGACGCTCGAAAGTGGAAGTGATTTTTCCAAAATTCACTGGAGGACGGAAGTTGGAAGAGGGCTGCGCACTAAAAATTCGCGATTCGCGATGCGATTGTAGATGAATGCAGTTAATTTATACAAGTTGCTAGCTGCTGCGTATAAGTGCGTATTCTCCGAATGTCGAGTGTGGTCATCGTCAATGTAGAAATCAAGAACTCCTTTTGATTCTTGACGTAATGTAGGAAGATTTCGAGAACTTTTGGTCGGAGTGCCCTTGGGAAGAAGACTTGAAGTACGCGAAAGCTATCTGTGAGCAGGTCAGCATTCTGTTGGGCTAATTCCATTCACTCCATGTACCCGTCTCTTTCTTTATAAACATTCTTAAATTCCGGTGTAATAATTAATTCATGTTTTCTCCACGCTGGTAGTAAGCTTAGCATTCAATACTTTTCTCGTTACTATGAAAGGACACTGTAACTAGTTTTATCTACGGTTTTCGGCAGGTTGATGTGCCTTTAGAAGTTGTCCATTTGACAGATGAATATTGGAAAAATGTGGTATGTATCATCTCGCTGCGGTATACCTTTTCTTGGCTCTTTTTCTAATTAACCCTTTTCTTTTTGGAGGATTGCTTTTTCCATTTTAATATTCTCTTTTTTCTTTACTAGTTTTTTTGGCCCGCGTGTTCTTGGCATGACTTAATGAAGTCATTGCAGCTGTTTGCTCATGGTTCAGGTGTCTTACATAATTGAGGAGTACCGCAGTGGTCGAACTCCTAATCCCGACGTCCTTTGTAACACAAGGATAAAGTTTGGTAAGTAGTTGAGCTCTAGCTAAACCTGAATAGTTTGAGGATTTTGGAATCAAATGGGGCTCTCTGTTTTAGGTGCCTTCATGGATGCCATTAACAGTATGGAGTATGACTTCATTGCTTCTGGCCACTATGCAAAAGTTGTCCACTCTTCAAATCATATTGATAATGCTTCCGGGTTGAAGTTGTCAGAGGACATGGTATGTATTTAACATGCTACATTAATATTATGCAGTTCTTTGGTCGAACTAAGCATTTATGATATCTCTTAATCTTGTTTCTTTAGGTGAAGGATCAGACATACTTCCTTTCGCATCTTTCACAGGCCCAGCTGAAGCGACTGATTTTCCCTCTTGGTTGTATTTCAAAAGTAAGCTATGCTAGTTTCATATCTTTCAAGAACTTTTCCTGTCCAGAGTATGTTTATCAGAAATTCTTGGTCCTCATAAAGTAGATTTTACAGTTCTAAGGACTTTTATTACTTCTATAGTGCTTGGTCTGACTCTAGTAACCCTGCAGGATGAAGTTCGAAAACTTGCTGCCAGATTTGATTTGCCTAACCAAGATAGAAAGGATTCACAAGGGATATGCTTTCTTGGGAAGGTGTGTATAACTAGCCTCGTAGGTATTCAGTCTCGTCTAGAAATTTGAAGCACCTTCTTGTGATTTCAAGCTGAGAAAGGGTTCCTCTAACTCTAAGATGAAAAATTTGGCCAAAACTCCTGAACTATTGTTTTGTAAAATTATATTATTTGGATTTCAATGTAAACACAAGTGGTTGCAGAAACAGATCGCTTTTGAGCTATCAAATTGCCAGGACTCTTTTCTCATCTTAATTTTGCATAGTAGTTAATGTCCTCTTAGGCTCATTGGTGTATTAACTCTTTCTTTGTTCTAACGCAGATAAAATTCAGTGAGTTTGTTGCCAGACATATTGGGGAGATGGAGGGTATCATATTAGAAGCTGAAACTGGGGATTTCCTTGGGAACCATCGTGGCTTTTGGTTCTACACAATTGGTCAACGGCAAGGACTACGTCTTCCTGGAGGACCTTGGTATGTATACTTAATTGGACACTAAGTGCATGTATTTTAGACGAAGTCCGTCTCAACATCTGTTAATTACTGTGTTTGTTACTCGTTAATTTGGCAAATTAGATAACGCTGTTCAGGAATCTGGGGGCTTGAAATATCTTTTCAACATAAATTCTTTAATGCGTATCATTTCACTGCTTTGAGTTCAATTGCCCTAAACAGAGCTGCTGCCTCCCATGGTCTTTCTATTATCTTTTGAAATATGAAGCTTCTTTCTGCTTGCTGAATTCTTCATATATGTCTATGACTTTCACAGGTATGTTGTGGAGAAGGACACTAAGAACAACGTTGTTTTCGTGTCCCGAAATTACTTCTCAGTTGATAAAAGGAGACGCCATTTTCGTGTTGGCTCTCTTAAATGGCTCACTGGGGCACCTCCAACTGAGATCAGTCAGCTCCGATGCAAGGTATTCAACTCCGTTTTCACATCTCGGTTAAGTGTAGGCAGACCATTTGTACGTGGATCTGTTGGAAAATTAGCCATGCATCCCATCAGCATTATTGAGGTCTAATCGGTACAATGGTCCCGGTCACGTGGATCTGTTTAACGGATTCAACTCCGTTTTCACATCTCGGTTAAGTGTAGGCAGACCATTTGTACGTGGATCTGTTGGAAAATTAGCCATACATCTCATCAGCATTATTGAGGTCTAATCGGTACAATGGTCCCAGTCACGTGGATCTGTTTAACGGATCATAAATGAGTCTCATGGCTCTCCTCCATTTATATATATGCCCAGGCATGGGCCTGAAATATTTATCGTTGACCTTTCTTCTAAGCTAAAATTGAACAAAAGATCAACAGTTATGCTGAAGGTGTTTACTTATTCTAATTCCCCACCAAAATTGAAAATCACTTTTTATTGTTGGCAAAATTGTGTAGGTATTCAACATGATTTCCATGACTTTAAATGACAATTATATGGTCTTAAAACTTTAAGGCGTGTAATGAAGAGGAATTCAATCTCAAAACACTACAATTGTATGCTGAAGATTAAAAGTAGGCACTCCAGACGCACCCTCAGTTTGGCAGCTCCACTGACCAAATAATTACCACGCTTCAGCAAAGAAATATGACTGATCAGCCTGTCTAATGAATGATCTTTTTTGGGGCATTTACTGTGTATTTACAATTTTTCCAGTGTTTTTCACTTTGCTTTTGCTATTAATAGGTGAGACACGGTCCTGGTTTCTACAACTGTAGTTTGTCTCTAGAATTGGGTGAGAATGGCCAGGAAGATGTTGCGGTGGTTCAGTTGCCTGAAGATGATCAAGGCCTGGCAGCAGGGCAATTCACAGCCTTTTACCAAGATAGAACATGCATCGGTTCAGGTGTCATATTAGAATCTTGGAATGACCAGGGCTTTCCTGTCTGCCAGAAGGCTCTTGAGATCGCTAGAATGGAGGATAAGTCGAAACTTGGAAAACCAGTTAAGATTAAGGTAAAACCAGAGGGCACTGTAGGCTAGTTTGGTTGGAAAACTTCAATTTTCAGTTGAGGAGAAGTTCAATTTGAACAGCAATGCCTTCATGGCGCCACACCCTTGCCATGCTGAATTGGCTGGAAAAACGAAGTCGAAATTTGCTCAAGACCAGCTGTGATGTAAGACCTGAGGATGGTGGATGTCAGCTAAGTCTGGCCGGTGGGTGGTGGAGACTTCGCAAAGATACCGCCAATCATATGTTGTATACTAGCAAAAAGATCATTCGGGGTTGAAAGGTGATGAGTTATCGGATCCCCTAAGTTCATCTTGCGGTATTAGAGCTCCGCTCTGATATTGTGTAAAGGACATTATATTTTTCCCAAAGCCTTTCTTTTGGGCGTAATTCAAACCGAAAGCTGGCAAGATGCGCCTGACTGTGTAAAGTACTCCGCAATTATTTCATGTGTAAAAACGTGCGTCTGGAATGCTGGCTTATCTCTGCTGCACCTACCTCTTCTCTTCGGCCCAAAGTTCTCTCCTATGTGCTGGCTTGCTTCGCTGTCGAGGGTGCCACCTACATGGGGGAAACTACTCGGACAAGATTTTTCATGAGCAGTTTCATTAGAAAGAAAGTGGACTTAACAAAAATTCTTGGAACATATGATCAATGAATAACCAGCAAACCGTCTCCTTCTAAAAAATCATCCCACCCTTAATTAATCGGCTGATGCTCGGGATTTTTGCACTCATCGGTTTTGTTTCTCTTTTGTTGATGTTTTTGTTTGAAATTTGCTCCTAAATATATCATGTCTCTCTCAAGAGCGTTTCTCGTTTCTCATTAAATTTTGACGGATGCGATTGCACGAATGATTTTATGTCTCTCTCAAGAGCGTTTATCGTTTCTCATTAAATTTTGACGGATGCGACTACACGAATGATTGTCGTCCTTTTCTAAGTAAGTAAGCATTGTCCTTTCTAATTAATACCTGTGGCAGAATGGAAAAAAAAAATACTCAAAATCATGTTTTAGCATAATTTGGTTCTCATGTATTTTGTGGAATAATCTTCTTATCCCATGGGATGTACGACGCACGTGACGACGTAGTAATAAAATTTTAAAAAATAGATATTTGTTAGTTTTGTATTTCATGTGATTCTCAGTTGTGGATCGTATAGTTCGAGGACACCGGAGCTTGCCCCGTAATAAATCTACTGAAAGCAACTGCAGTACAAGGCGTCCGGGGGCTGATGGTTTCGTCCGGCCGAATCAATCATAGGAGGCTTCTTCGGCAACTCCACCCAATTCCATGTCCTCACTCTTTATACTGATACCCGCGATCAAAGGCCAAGGCGAACTTGGTCGATCTTCTGAGAAATCCTTGCTGTTTTCGGTGCGACGGTGATTATCTTTCAAAAGAAACCGCGCGTACCATGCAAAGCAGGATTGCAACAGCACGCTCTTATTCTCTCCGTGAATTTTTATGTCAATATTGGACACTTTTCGACATTCGAACAATAAGTTTCGAAATATCCGATACCTAATCGACATGCGTGTTCGGAATTTTGAGAGGTGATTTCGATATGCACTAGTCAATTTTAAAAATTTTCAATAAATGAATAATCAAAATGTATATACATAAAAAAACAAAAAATAATAAAAATCTAGTATTCTCTTCTCTTTTGACTCTCACTTTCCCTGACACACAATTCACTTCAAAGTTTATCCTTTTTCCTCTTTTCTTCTTACATGCTCTGACATGTATGTCCAAAACATGGATTACTATTTTTTTTTCCTTTTGAGTTTTATGAATTATTGGAATAGAATTGAATTTGTTAAATTGAAATAATGAATGATATTAACGGTGAATTAATGTTTTTAGTGTCAATTCATTATCCGCTTTTTATTATTATTTATTTATTTGTGAATTTGAATCAAATTAATTTGATTAACATAATCATAAAAATGATAATTTACAACATGTTTCAACGAGTTAAAATTATCTATTTTTTGAGAAATGACGTGTCGGCATATTATGTCGTATCGTATTATGTCATGTGTTGCGTGTCGATGTCAGTGCTACTTAGGAACCAAGTCAATCGATGTTTTGAGAAAGGAAAAATGATGTAATTGATTCATGAACTATGGCCCAATTTGACCAATGTACAATGTGGTCCGTGAACTTTTAATTAATTCAATGTGATTGCTAAGCTTTCACCCAATGTATACTGTGGTCTTTGAACTTATAAATTATTTAATACAGTCATCAAACTTGGGGTATGTGTTCAATTTATTTTGTAAATTATATGAAAATATTCAATATTATCCCTGGACTTAAATTAATAGAAGGATAACACTAAAAAAATTTATATTGTTAGGGGACTACATTGAACAAATTAAAAATTCAATAATCACATTTCACATTGGAGAAAAGTTCAAGGATCACACTATATATTGGGTTAAAGTTAAGAAATCATTTATATCATGACCTCTTTTGGGGGCGATCCTTGTAGCCTTCACACCAAATAGACAAAAGGATAGATCTAGGAATTGCTTTTACTGGGGACACATCATGGGTCTCATACGAAAAGTTACCAAAGTTTGCTCAAGCTCTCAGGGGACCACAACTTGACCACCAAATTCAGTGTGATTATTGAATTTTAACCTAATATGTAATGTGATTCATAAGCTTTTAAATTGTTCAATGTGGTCATTGGACATTTGGTACATGTTCAATTTAGCTTCTTAATTATATAAAAATTTTCAATGTAGTCCCTGAACTTGAATTATTAAAATGATAACACCGAACATTTTTATATAATTTGAATAAATTAAACAAGTACGAAAAGTTCGGAAACCATATTGAACAAATTAAAAGGTCAATTATCGTATTCCACACTAGAGCAAAGTTCAGGGATCATGATGCATATTGGGTTAAAGGTTAAAGTTTAGGAATTATTTATGTCATGATCTCTTTCAGGAGTGATCCCTGTAGCCTTCACAAGAAATAGACAGAAGGCCAACTCTAGGAATTCCATTTACTGGAGACACATCATGGGGTCTCATAGGAAAAGTTACCAAAGTTTTGTCAAGCTCTCAGGGATCCACAACTTAACCACCAAAATTCAATTTTCAGTTGAGGAAATGTTCAATTTGAACAGCAATGCCTTCTGGCACGACGCCCTTGCCTTGCTGATTTGACTAAAGAAACGAAGTTGAAATTTGCTCAAGACCAGCTGCAATGTAAGACCAGAGGATGGTGGAGGATAGGTAATTCTGGCCGGTGGGTGGTGGAGAATTCGCAAGGTACAGCTTGTCATATGTTGTATGCTAGCAAAAAGATCATTCGGGATTGAAAGGTGATGAGTTATCCTATCTCCAATTTTTTTTTTTTTTTGGTAATCGAGGACTCCACCACGAGCCCCTCGTGCCCGGACAGCACCTAAGGGCCGGGCCCCAGACCTCGAGGGAGACTAGCACAGGACCTCATCACCGTGGCTCTTAACTTAAGACGCTAACACCTGGAGATTTGAACTTGTGACCTCGGCGTTGAGGAGCAAGCTCTAAACCATCACAGCTGCCTACCGATGGGTTCCGATTCTCCAAGTTCATATTGCGGTATTAGAGCTCCACTTTGATATTATGTAAGCGACAAGTTATGTGCTTCCCAAAGGCTTTCTTTTGGGCGTATTTCAAACCGAAAGCTGGCAAGAGGCGCCTGATTGTGTAAGGTACTCTGCAATTATTTCATGTGACAGTTTTGAAGATGTGTAAAAACGTGCGTCTGGAATGCTGGCTTATCCCCGCTGTACCTACCTCTTCTCCTTGGCCTTAAGGATTCTACCATGTGCTTGGTTACTTCACTGTCGAGGTTGCCACCTAGATGGGGGAAAGTACTGAGACAAGATAATTCGTGAGCAGTTTCATTGGAAAGAAAGTAGACTTGGCAAAATTTCTTGGAACATGTAATCAATGAATAACCATCAAACTGTCTCCTTCTAATAAGTCAGCCGACCCTTAATTAATTGGCCGATGGTCGGGATTTTTTGCTCATTTAATTTAAAATAGATGCCAATGATATCACGAATGACTTTAGTATATAAATGATCATCGCGTCCTTCGCTTTAGCAAAATTGGTTTCTCCAATGCTTTATGGAATAGTCTTCTTACCACATGCGACACACATGACGACGTGTCCTTTGCTTTAGTAAAATCAATTTTGATGTGTTTTGTGGAATAATCTTCTTACCACATGCGATGTATATGACGATGTATTAATAAAATTTTAAAAATAAACATTTGTTAGCTTTGTATTTTATGTGATTTTCAGTTATGGGTCGTATGGTTGGAGGACATGGAGCTGTCCCTGGAATTAATCCACCGAAAGCAACACTCTACGAATGTCGGGCCTACGGAGGCTGATGGCTCCCATCCGGCCGAATCAATCATTTGAGATTTTGTCGGCAACTCCACACAATTCCGCCTCACGCTGATGGCAAAGGCGAGACTCTCGGTCGATCTTCTGAAAAAGTCTCGTTGCTTCGGGTACGACTGAGATTTTCTTCCGAGAGAAAACCGCGCGTACCATGCACCGAAGGATTGCAACAGCACGCTCTTTAACTCCGCCCGAACCAAGTCAACAGGTGTTTCGAGAAGGACTGTGACCCTATTTGGCCTAATGTATGATGTGATTCAATATGATCACCGAATTTTAGCCCAACATATGATATGATTCCTAAATTTTTAAATTACTCAATGTGGCTATTGGACTTTTGATATGTGTTCAATTTAGCCTCTACATTATATGAAAATATTCAGTATCGTTTATAAACTTGAATTAATTGAATGATAACATCAAACATTATTATATCGCTCGATAGCTAGATTGAACCAATCTAGGAATCACATATCAAATTGAGTCAAAGTTCAAAAATTACTTATGTCATTATTGATTCAGGAGCCTTCCTGGCAACTGGCAAAAGGACACGGACCTAGGAATTCCTCTTACTGAAGACCCACAATGGGTCTCATAGAAAAAGTCTCCAGGTTTGCTCAAGCTCTCAGGGGACCCCAACCTGACCACCAAAGCAGCAATTATGGCTTGGACCGGGAGAGAAGACAGATTACGAAAAATTCAGGTGCTCTAAATGGCATGGATGCAGCCAACCAGGATATAAATAGGTCAGTTGATAACTTAATTAGGTAACCTGGAAGCACCCAGAAGAGCAGATCAAGTTCTTGTGCCATCACCTTCTTGCAGCCGGCAATGGAGACACGGGGAGATTTGGAAGTTCAGTTGGAGGGCATGAGAGAGTATTACAGGGGTGGCAACACGAGAGGTGCATCTTGGAGGAAGTCGCAGCTCCGAGGATTATGTCGGCTTCTCGAAGAAAGAGAAGCCGAATTGAACGCTGCCCTTGAGTTCGACTTGGGGAAGCATCCTGTCGAGTCTTATCGGGATGAGGTGGCTTCTTGAATTCGAGTTTTCAAACTTTTGTTTTTTTCCCAAGGAAAAACCGGCGACATGCTCAGACGAGACATATCGCCGAGCCTTGTGTTCTCTTGCTGTAGGTACTTTTTATTCATCTTGATTGTTTTGCTTGAAATTTGCGCAGATAGGAAGCTTGATAAAGTCTGTGAACTATGCGCTTGGTTGTTTGAAAGGGTGGATGTCAGCCGAGAAGGTGAACGAGGCTTTCCCTGATTGATCCTCTGTGGGGAAATTTTCGCTGTTTCTTTTTCATCGTTCTTGAATCGCAAGATTCCAATTACACTGCAAAATTTATTCAATGTTACATGAGTCCTTACTGGCATTTTAAAGCTATGATGTCTTCTTAATGCCTCGAGACACCTATTATGAAAATAATTTAAGGAGAGCTCCTCGACTTTGCAGGCTAAACTGCCGGTTGCTGCTGTACTGACGACTGCGGAGATAATTCCCGAACCTCTCGGCCTCGTCCTGATCATCTCATCTTGGAATTTTCCATTTGGTAAGTGAAACTGTTTGCATAGGAAATCAAATTTAGTTCCATCATCTGTATTTGCATAAAGCTTCCATCTTATCTACTTTAGGCGGTGATTGTCATGGCTGAGTGGTATATGAACAGGACTCTCCCTGGAACCACTGATAGGAGCGCTGGCTGCCGGAAACGTGGTGGTCCTGAAACCTTCAGAGGTGGCTCCTAGATGCTCCTCTCTCCTGGCCAACGTACTGCTGGCTTATCTAGACCCTAAGGCCGTCAAGGTTGTTGAAGGCGGTCCTGCCGTTAGTGAACAACTAATACAGCAAAAGTGGGATAAAATACTCTTCACAGGTAAAAACATCATTCGCGGAGCTCTCCTTTCAAGTTGTTCCCGCTGTATGAGGTTGAACCTTATCAACGGGCTATTTCAATTGCGATGTTTTCATTCTCTAAAAGTTTCACAAAAGTACAGGAAGCGCACGAGTGGGTCGCATGGTGATGGCTGCAGCAGCGAATCATCTGACGCCAGTGACTCTCGAGTTGGGAGGAAAGTGTCCCGCCGTACTGGATTCTCTTTCGAACTCATGGGTCAGGGAGGTAAAGAAAGGAATTGTCACATTAGAACTTCAACGAAAGCGATCATCTTGCTCAATTTCTTGATATAAAATTCACTTCACAAGATGTACTGTATGCTTCTACATGTTAAGGTGGCTGTGCAACGAATTCTCGGGTCGAAATTTAGCGCCTGTGCAGGCCAAGCTTGCATAGCCATTGATTATGTCCTCGTGGAGACGAAATTCAGCTCCACTTTGGTAAGAGGACAACCAAATAACATGTCGTTTTGATAAGCATCATGCTTATAATTTTGCTTCTCTGTTCAGCTGGAACTAATGAAGGTGTGGATCGGCAAGATGCTTGGAGAAAATCCAAGAGAATCGCGCAGTATGGCGAGAATCGTGAATAAAAACCACTTCTTGAGACTGAAAACTCTTCTAGAAGACCCAAATGTCAAAGCTTCTATCGTCTACGGAGGTTCAATGGACGAAAACAGCTTGTATGTCGTCCATATTGACTCGTTTGAAAGAGCCTAAGAATGTTTTCTGTGCTCCGGTAGTCAATCATTCCCTCGCTTTTGTTTCGTGCAGGTTTATTGAGCCGACCATCTTGCTTGATCCCCCGCTTGAATCGGATCTCATGCAAGATGAGATTTTCGGCCCCTTACTCCCGATCATTACGGTAAAACTATACTGCTTGAGATATGTACTTTCATTATAGTCCTTTGTCCTTGGACATTGCCCTTCTAAATGAAATTTCTTCGGTTAATAGCGACTTTGCAATCAACTGCTCTCCGTCTTGACAGTTGAAGAAGATCGAGGACAGCATCAACTTCATAAATTCAAGGCCTAAACCTCTCGCGATTTATGTCTTTACTCATAACGACTCGCTCAGGAAAAGGATGGTAGCGGAAACATCATCGGGAAGCGTGACATTCAATGATGCGATGATTCAAGTAATGTCATTGTTTGATAACTTCATTGATCCTTTGACTGTGCAAAAAGAAGGACGGTTTTTTATGAGAAATAACTGCCACAAACCACAGTAAAAATGATTGAAAAGAATTCTCTTATGCAGCATACGGTACTTGCTTTGAGAATGGCAACGAATGATTCTTACCCTTTTCTTTAATCTTTCTTTTGCTTGAATGGCCCAATCCGTGTTGAATCTGCAGTACATCGCCGATACGCTACCGTTCGGAGGTATTGGCGAAAGTGGCATGGGCAATTACCACGGGAAGTTCTCATTCGATACATTCAGCCACCACAAGGCAGTGGTGAGAAGAAGCTTTCTGGTTGACTTCTGGTTCAGATTCCCTCCTTGGAATGACCACAAACTGCAGCTATTTCGCTCAATGTATCTTTTCGATTACCTCGGAGTGCTCCTCACCGTACTCGGATTGAAGAAATCCAAACAAGACTGAGCAGAGTCCAAGGTTCTTCCAGTTCACATTGGGTCATCATTACATTAATCCACCCCGGGTGCCTAGTTGCTTTTAATGAAAGATAGTAAAGAGCTTGCGGGCTTTATGGTAGATGCATAGTCTAGAGGACTATGTGAGAATTATTATGTGGCCCACATGATATTATTAATTAATGGTTCAGTAAATATATATAGATACTAAAATATATTGGTTATGAGAAGTTACGATTGTACTGAAATGGTATAATTCTTTTGGAGAAGTTATCGTTCTTCTATAAAGGTGTAACTCTCATGGAAGTTAAAAGGCGATTTGATGGAAGGTGCACCCATGTGTGCATTATA
This sequence comes from Eucalyptus tenuipes, assembly GCA_014182365.1. NCBI lineage: Eukaryota > Viridiplantae > Streptophyta > Magnoliopsida > Myrtales > Myrtaceae > Eucalyptus > Eucalyptus tenuipes. The sequence goes on along the minus strand of CM024538.1, from coordinate 32,993,158 downwards.
GCATAGGGTGCATGCACGACATGCGTGGAATCCATGCGCCACGCACCCCAAGTGCATGCATTATAGCGTAAGGTGCATGCATGTGCGCCAGTTGGCCAATTATGTTTTCGCCTGCTGCAGTGTAATTACAGTTCTACCTCTCCGCATACCATTTAATTACGATTCTGCCCTCTGCCATTTATTTACGATCCTACCACCTCTCTATGCTAGATAATTACGATTGTGCCCTCCTTTATGGTTATTTACGTTTTTGCCCCTGTCTGTTGAAGAATTGCGATTTTGGACTGGCTGATTATTCATCATTTTGCCCCTGAATGCTAAATTTATGGTTTTGCCCCCTCTAGAGTTATGATTTTATAGTTTTACCATTATGCTTTAATTATGGTTTTACCCGATGCAATTTAGGGAATGTCTTTACTTTACAATATTAAAAATTCAATAAAGAGTGGTTTGTTAGTCACAAAAGCGGCCAAACCTTAAGGTATTTTGAATTTTTTGATATTATAAATTGTTTTATTCAATTACCCATGATTAATTGATGCTATGTTTAAAGTTGATATATTAATATCCTTATCGATGTCATGGGTATATTGAAATTCATTTATTATAAAAAAACTTAGGGGTTAACCCAAAGGTTAATCAATTTCTTATAATTCATGGACATAATAGTTGGTAATTAATCTTTATTATAAAATTTGTTTGTATATCCAAAGATAACAAATAAATTTTAATGAGATATATTTATAATTACCAAATTAAAGTTATTAGCATCATTACGGTTTAATGTATGTTAGTACATCATAGGTTCGCCCAAAGAAGAACTATGATATATGTGTGTGTGTGTGTGTGTGTGTTGTTTAATTTGAATATGATTATGTGATATTCTCAAAGCATTAATATATGAGTATCTTCTTACATATTTGCAGTATATATACATGTTTCACTTCATTCGCATGTTTTGTCTATTTCTTTATTAATGAAAGGAATTTCTCTTATTGGAGCGAACAAATCTAGTTTCACTTAAGTGTCTTGGACCTTGATTTAACACTTCAAGTTGAGAAACAAGTTGTTGTTACTAATGAGAGTAGTGATGATGAAAAAACTTTCCATAAAGCTAAGGAAATATCAAATAAACTAAGCTTAATGGTTATACGAATGATAATTGCAAATAACTTAAAGACTATTTTTCCCAAAACTGACAGTGTTAAGGAATTATGAAATTCGTGAAAGATTTTTCTCAAATTGCTGATAAGTCACTTGCTGGTATATTAATGACTACTTTGATCACCATGAAGTATGATGGTTCACGTACCATGTATGAGTATATTCTTGAGATGACGAACTTAACAACAGAGTTAAGGACTTTGGAAATAAACGTGAATGAGTACTTTTAGTACATCTCATATTAAATTCATTGCCTTATGAACAATATGGGCCATTTCATATGAATTGCAACGCTATAAAGGATAAGTAGAATGTAAATGAATTGACCAGTATGCTTGTTTAAGAGGAAACAAGGATAAAGAATCAGAAGACTCATTCCATTCATCTCTTAAGTCATTAAGAAGCTAAAAGAAATTCCAAATAAAAGGTGTAAGGAATAAGAATAAAGAATTACGCGTCTTAAATGAATCTTCTAAGGATTCTTAAATCCACAAGAAGAAACACAATCTTATTAAGTGTCACTTTTCTAATAAAATTGGACAGTTGAAGAAAGATTATCTAAAGCGTAAAGTTTGGTTCGAAAAAAAGTAAAGAAAACAAGGTAAGCCTTATGTTTTAGTATGTTTTAAATCAAACTCTATTGAAACTCCTCATAATACTTGGTGGATTGATTCTGGTACTACCACTTATGTATCAAATACGATATAAAGATTTCTTAAAATCCAAACCATAAAGTTAAATGAAAGTTATGTGATCATAGAGAATAGAAAAAAAGTTTTAGTTAAAGGTACTGGCAGTTGTCATTTGGTTTTAGATACTAAGCTTTATTTGGATTTGTTTCAAACTCTTTATGTGCCTGCATTTTCCCGCAATTTATTATTTTTTTTTTGCCAAAACTTGATGTAGCAGGGTTTTTTTTGTAAGTTTGGTTATAGATCTTTCAGTTTGTTTAAGAATGATAATTTTATTGAAACTGGAACTTTATGTGATGGTCTCTACAAGTTTAAACTTGATAATGCTTGTGTTGAGACCTTAATAACATTGAATCATAATGTTGGCATTAAATGATGCTGCTTATCTGTGGCATAAACATTTAGTCATATATCTATGAAAAGAATGTAGAGATTTGTGAAGAATGAAATTCTTCCGAACTTGGATTTTATTGATCTTGGAGTATATATTAATTGTATTAAAGGTAAACAGACAAAACACACTTAGAAAAGTGTCGTAAGAAGCATAGAGATTTTTGAAATTATATACATTGATATATGTCGTCTTTTTGATAGTCCATCTTTTAGTGGAGAAAATTATTTCATCATCTTTATTAATGATTTTTCACGTTATGGTTACATTTATTTATAACATGATAAATTTCAATTGATGAATGCACTTGAAATGCATATTAAAGAAATTGAGAGGCAATTAGATAAAAATGTAAAAATAATAATATCGGATAGAGGTAGTAAATATTATGGAAAGTATGATAAACTATGACAATGGCCAGGTTTATTTGCTAAATTCCTTGAAAGACATGACATTTATGCTCAATCCATGATAGTGTGTACACTACAACAAAATGATGTAGTGAAAATGCGTAATCGTACTTTTATGAAAATGGTTAATAGTATAATGAGTCATTCATCTTTACCCTTATCTTTGTGGATATATGTATTAAAACTTCCATATACTTATTAAATAGAGTTCCTAGTAAGACAATTTCAACAATTCCTTTTGAACTATGGACAAGAAGGAAACTTAGTTTACGACACCTACATGTTTGGGGTTATCTAGTAGAAGTAAGAATGTACAATTCATATGAAAAGAAATTGGATTTAAGGATAATTAGTAGTTACTTTATTGGTTATGCAAAGAAATCTAAATGGTATAGATTTCATTGTCCTAATCATAGTACGAGAATTGTTGAATTTGGAAATGTTAGGTTCATTGAATATGGCAATATCAATGGGAGTGAAAAAATGAGTGATGCTTGCATTTAAGAAGTAAGGGTGGAAGTTCCTATATCCAATACTTTTAAAGTTGTTATTCATAATACTATAATTTAACCTAACATTAATCAAGAACTACAAATAAATGATCGAACACTCTATGATGAATATATCAACATTGAACCTATAGTAGTTGACCAATAAGAAAGAGCATTAAGAAGATATCAACGCAAAAAGAAATCGGCTATTTCTAATGATTTTGTAGTTTATCTACAAGAATTAGAAATTGACTTAGGAATTGGAAATGACATACGTTCATTTTCACAAACCATGGAATATGAAGATTCTAATGAATGGTTTAATGCTATGAAAGAAGAGTTAAAATATATGCATCAAAATCAAGTTTGGAATCTTGTTGAATTGCTTAAAGAATATCAAAAGGTCTTGTGTAAATGGGTCTATAAAATCAAGTGCGACTCAAAAGATGATATTGAACAGTATGAGGCTAGCTTGTTGCTAAATGTTTTATTCAGAAAGAATGCATTGACTATGAGAAAATAGTTTCACTAATCTCCAAGGATGATTCACTTACAATCATTATGACTTTGGTGGCTCATTATGACTTAAAGTTAAACCAAATGGATGTTAAGTGTTGAAATCGGCGGCGTAGCGGAAGCGGATCGTAATTTTGCAATTATATTGGGAGATATAGAAATCGACAGAAATAAAACGAGGAAAAATAAAAAGGACACCAAAAATTTACGTGATTCAGTCCGAATGTCGGAACCTACGTCCACGGGGAGAGTCAGCAAAATAATCCACTATAAATTGAAGAATTACAGGATTATAATCACTCATGCATTCAAGTGTTTCCCGGCCCTACTTTATACCCAATATACATAGTATTTAACAACTCAATTCAATGGGCTCGACTCCGCACAAACCTCTCTGAGCTCACGTCTCTCACTCTCTCTCGAGCTCTTTCCTCTCGCTGCTACTTCGTCCTCAGAAGCTCTCTCCTTTTTATCCGTGGAAGGGAAAGAAACAAAACAAAATTGTACTCCGGAAATGCCAACACGGTGCTGATCTTCAAAGCATGCGCCTCCATGCAATTGATGATGGCTTCTGAGTGTATGACCATCAAGCACTGGCACGAGAAAAATAGCTTCTGCCGTCCCTCTTTCTTCATTTATCATAAAAAGACGAAAAGTCCACAAAAGATGACCAAGAGGAGGGAGAGGATTCGACGCCTACAAGATAGGCTTCTAAAGCAGCAAGTGCTCACCAATTTCTATGGACATGCATGCACATGGGCATGTGCACGCAGTTAATAAGGTTGAAAAATTTGGACGATCAACTCTTCGGAATAATTTCATGCCGACAAATGAGAAGGGCCATAAAAGTCAACACATGGATTGTGGCCTTCATTTCCAACGTGAAGCTCATATCTAGGGCGGGATCCTTTCGGCTCCTACCAAGTGCCATTTCTCATTAAATGCTCCACGGACGTGCTTTCTCATTTGAGCATGTAAATATTTTACGCGGATTGGCTATCGTAAATGGATTCAAACTCGAGATATAATTTAAAATCAAGAACGTCTTTCTTAATGGGAATTTATAAGAAGAAGTTTATAAGAACCAACCCGAGAGCTTTTCGATTAAAGGAAATGAACACATAGTGTGTAAATTAAATAAATTAATATATGGACTTAAACAAGCTTCTCGACAATGGTATCTAAGTTTAATGATACCATAACTTCATTCGGGTTTAAGAAAAATACCGTTGATTGGTATATATACCCGGTGAGAGTAAGTTTATTTTTCTAATTCTATATGTTGATGATATTTTACTTGCTACTAATAATTTTGATTTGTAATATAATATCAAAAAGTTTCTCTCCAGGAATTTTGAAAAGAATGATATGGAAGAGGCAACGTAGGTGATAAGAATAAAAATATTTCGTGATGGATCATAAGAATTGTTGCGAAAGGGCGAACGATCGAACAATAATATAGACAGAAGAAGAAAATAAATCAGACACCGGATTTACGTGGTTCGGTCGTAAAAACCTACGTCCACGGGAAAAGCAGCAGCGAATTTCACTATAGATCAAGCGATACAAGGAGATTACACACTCGAGTCACTCAAACACTCTCTCGATGTTTCCCAAACCCCAATTACACCTAATAATGCACTCAGTGTTTAGCCCCGAAATTTCTCAAGAAATAATCTCTCAATCTCACGAAGGAATTACACGCAAATCTTACCACAATATTTAAATCGGCTACAAACACTAATCTTTCTTGGATGCAATTCACGGACAAGAACGAAAAAGAAAAATCCCTCCCAAGCATTCGACGACGAGATGACGCTTCAAGACCAATTCTTCATGATCACATGATCAACCTCCTACCACCTATGGCCACAATATATATATATATATATATATATATATATATATATATATATGTGAGACCCTTATTCTTTTGCTGACTTCTCATAGGATTCTGTTTCCTATCTTAAACAATTTTAATCAAAACATATCTCTGTATATTTTAGACAAAATCCAAGTCAAAGTTGGACTTTCCTATTTTAGCGGCCAAATTCTCCAACGCAGATTCGAATTTTAGGGAGTTGATCTTCAGATCTTCTTTGCTCGATTTTGAACGTCCGCAACATATCCAATTCGGAATATTCTGAATTTTGCATTGAACTCAAACTCGAGACATATTTTAACAAGAATTGTTAGAGTTGCCTCATAAAGCCTCTATTAAGAAAATTTTAGAGAGATTCAATATAGATAAATATTCAGCAGGAATAGTTCCAATTCAAAAATGTGACAAATGTTGCCTTATACATTATTGAAGTTAATTGGAACAACAACAATTGAAAGTATTCCTCATGCATCTATTGTTGGGAGCTTAATGTATGCTCAAACTTGCACCAGACTAGACATGAGTTTTACTGTCAAAATGCTAGGCAAGTATCAAAGTAATCCTAGATTGGATCATTGGAAAGCTACAAAGAAAATTCTCAAATACTTGCAAGGAACAAAGAATCATATGCTCACTTATAAAATATCCGATTATCTTAAGATGATTGGATATTTAGATACGGACTTAACTGAATATGTCAATATAAGAAAATCAACATTTAGTTACTTGCTTGTTTTGGCAAGAGGGGTTGTCATAGAAAAATGCGAAGTAGTCAGTTTATTACTACATCCATTATGGAGGCTAATTTTGTAGCATACATTGAGGCCACTATTCATGGATTATGATAGCGGAACTTTATTTCAAGGCTTATGATTGTCAATAGTATTGCCAAACCGCTGAAAATTTATTGTGATAATTCTGCAGCAGTTTTATTCTCTAAGAATGATAAGTGTTCTAAGGGTGTTAAGCATATGAAAATCAAATACTTATCTGTTGAAGAAAAAGTTCATAAACAGGAAGTGTCAATTAAGCATATTAGCACCAACCTTCTTATACTAGCAGATCCTTTAACAAAATGATTGCCGCCCAAGACATTTAATGAAGATGTTGAAATAATGGATATTATAGGACATCATTAATAATTGTATTATGATTGCATTAAGTTTATGTATTTGACACTCCGAGCTCAATTATGTGTTTTTGATATTTCCTATTTTATATTTAGTATACATTATGGAAATAGATAAATGTTTTTTTTTTTTGGTAAAAGGAAAATAGATAAATGTTAAACATGATAGTTTCTAATAAAGATATTATGGTTGGACTATTATTGTACTTCTCGTTTACGGGTCTTGTTAAATAGAGACCTATTGTTGTAGTACATGAAAGGGACTATGTCAATTAATGACATACAATCACCATGACTTGTATTAGTTTTTTTTTATTTAATCGTGATTATTATGTGATAGCTAGTTTAAGAAAAAAATTAGCATTATGTTAATGTGCCCATTATGGTCTTTATTAGACAATAAAAGAAATGTCATATGAGCCAAGTAAAATAATGTAAGAATTATAGTGTAACCCACATAATATTATTGATTGATGGTTTAATAAATATATAGATGCTAAAATATATTGGCCGTGAGAAGTTACAACTCTAATAAAAATGTACAATTTTCATTGAGAAGTTACTGTTCTTCCGAAGAAATGCGACTTTCATGAAAGTTAAAAGACGCTTTGATGGAAGGTATCTCTTGATAGCATGTATAAATAAGAGTCATGTCGTCTCTCCACTCAAGACATGAAAAAAATGTTGTATTCTATCCTCCATAAAATAGAATACATTAAGGAAATGTGAGTTAAGGGAGAGAAACCAAAAATTTGCATCTCTTCGATTTTTCTGTGACAAATACTTTGAAGGTTTCGCTATAGATAAAAGTATGTCTTTATCCCTCTTATCGTGAAAATCATGAAGATCAAAGATCGTATGTTTTGTATTTTCCATACTATAGAATTACAATATCCATTAATAGATTAGTGCTATATCAAGCCTATATTTCACTTGTCATTCAGCCTTCTATATTGTTTGATTGGTTAATTTGGAGATGCATCCTCTTACTTGGTTGAATGAAGATGTGACTCGGCCCAGTCTGAAGAGTAATCATTCATGACACATTATCCTGTTGGCAAGAAATAGTCGGTCATGACAAGATGATTTCCAAAATAAAAATCCTATCCCAAGGACGCGACGTTCAATATAAGCCGAACCCCTCGATTGAGAAACCGAATTTGGTGCCCTCTTTTCTATACGTAGAAGATAGCACCTCCATTTTTCGTCCTCCTGCTTAAGAAACCAATGCCCAGATGAAAAATGCAGACTCAAAAACGCTAGAACAGAAGGAGACCACAGAATTTTTTTACATACCCTTGACCCGCTTGAAGAAGTGTAGTGTAGCTATGGAACATTCTAATAGTATTTGTCGAGCAAAAGAACAGATGTAAAACCGCGCATTAGAATCAATGTGCTTCTCTTCTCTCAGTTGGCCAGGAAATAGTTCCTTTGCTACTGAGAGAGAAAAACCTTTTTTATACCACAAAATAAAAATTCTTTTGGATAGTTATCACGTGTGATGTATATGAAAAAGCAAGCAAAATTAGCTGTCATGCTGACAGATGATGGACTAAATATTAAATTTCCTATAGGTTTTTTGCTGTTCCTTCAGATTGTGAACTGTGATAAACATGAAGAATATCTGATTGCCAAATGGGCTTGGTGTTGGTGTTTGTTTCGATGTGCAAGTATACATGCATAAGTAAATTTAGATGAAAGTCTGATCACAACGGAAGTAAAAATGCTTATACACGTATTTCCAAAGAATTTTCACGCATTTTAATAAAAACACACAAAGAGATAAATTGGCTAATTATATTAACCTTATACCGTGTTCTAAAAATTTGGTTATGACATTCTTCATATTATGAGCACAAATGTCCAGTGTCCTCACGGCAATGGTTCTGACGTTCTTCAGACTCTTACTATGAATGCTTGATCTTTTGGTAAAACCGGTTTTGACGTTTTTGGAATTTTGACCACGAACATCTGATGTCTTTTGGTAATACTAGTTCTAACGTTCTTTAGATACATAATGTCTGATCTCTTCGTAATGTAGGTTCTAACGTTTTTCAGATTTAGCCCCACAAGTGTCGAGCTTCCAATTTAGACACACCACTAAATTCATGTTGAACAGAATAGAGAAATTGAGAGATCTCACAATTGCAATTGTGCTAACCATTGCTCTCGTGTGTGAACGATTTGATTGATCACTATCCACACTCTCATTTGTCAATTTTCGATCACCAATGATCATCTCTCCTAATGGCCCTTTTATAATCAATCCAGATCACATTTAGATTGGCTTATTAACTCTAAAACTGTTTCAAAATTAATTTGACCGTAACATCCGATGAACATAAATTTTGATAATGTTTCAAATACTTAATCGAGCATTAACTTTATAGCTGTTAAAGAGTATTATTTCAGGGATTTATTTGTAACCGTTACAAATCTTTATTCTGGCATTAACTTTGTAAATGTTACAAATATTTAATTTGACCATTACATCTGAAATTATTTCAGAGCATTAATTGGTCATATAATCTGAACCCATTTCAAATCATCAAACTATTTCATCTCATTAAACTTCCCATTGATTTTGAAACCATTTCAGATAACTAATGTGATCGTTCAGTCTAAAATCATTTCAAAAATTTAATGTGACTGTTACATTTGAAATCGCTTCAGATCTTTAATTTAACCATTAAGTCTGAAACTGTTTTAGATAATTAATTTTACTATTGATTATGAACTCACTTTAGATCATTAATGATGCCATTGATTCTGAACTCACTTCATATCATTAATGCATCTATTGATTCTGAACTCACTTCAAATTATTAATTCGGTCATTGAATTTAAACACGCTTCAAATCTTTAATTCGGCCGTAAAGTCTGAAACTCGCTTCAAACTTTATAAAGTTTGAAGCCCCCTTTTCAGATATTTTATCTTATAAGCCTGACTCAATTTGATTGGTTCAACCGCAAACATATTTGCAATATTCTATCTTTCATTCAAATATCATTTTAATGGGTTATTGTGTGTGACATCCTTAGATTCATCGCTGAATTGGTAGTATAACCTATACTAACACATCAGCACAACCAAGAGAACTTATTGTCCAAATCAATCTTTTGTTCCTACAAATCATAAATGACATCTAGCAATATATCATGACTACCCAGACAATGTGAAATGTTTAGAGAACATAATGAATCTGTCAGCTTTGGCAACTATGTAATTCAATCCGTCCTAATCAATCAAAGGTCATTGAATTATTGGTCAAGTCACTAATTCGATTAAATGTCCAAATCTAATTGACATGTATTTCTTTGATACATGAATCATTCATTCTCGATTACAATCTCAACCAATGATTTCAATACACTGTCACGATTAGATTGCATAGGAGATCAATCTTGTATATCTATATATAATAAGAAGACAGATTTCATATTGTGCACGCATGTGCTCTCGTATGTAAACAAACTATAACCATCAAGTACATAGACGATTTGATGAAGCATCAATATGTGCTGTTGTAAACCATAGCCATCCAACATACAAGTCAGGTGCCTCAAATATAAGGATCTTACACCAGACCAAAGCATGAACGATCAAACATTAACCCCATTAAAAATTTCCATGTCGCCGATCGTTCTATGCATGTCATGTTCAGTGAACCTATCCAAGACAAGCATCTGTGTTCTAGCTTAGATATTACAATACCCAATAACTTATGACTCATCATCCTCTCAAGTATCTAATATTGAATGGTGAAGCTTGAGAACACATCAGTCTCAACAAATTATCAATATCCTCTCAATGATCCATTGACCGAGAACCGTTAAAGATTCAGCATAACTATAAATCTATCATACATATTCTTAACACTTTAAATATGTTCAGTTGTAGCTAATCTTATGGATTCATTCATACAAGTAGGACAATGAATGAATATTCATTTGCCATTAAATAATCCATAACATGTAACTATTATATGATTGCTTTAGGGTATGTAGCTAACACTTGGCTTTTCCATAACTTTGTCCTGTAGATTTTATGAGAAACTGGCTTCATGTAGGGTCTTTCCAGACTCCATCACTGTAATGCTAATGACCTTCCCAAAGAATTGACTTGATTTGGCACAAAAATCAGGTCAGATTCACTTGACTTGGGAGGCGTGTGGCAAGGTAAAAAGCAATTGATCGTAGATACGCACCGACGAACTCTCTAAACTTTGTGAACTTATCATTACTTAGTAACTATGAATTCTACATAGCGATAGTTTAATCTGACTAATAAATAGATTTCAGAATAGGTGCCCCCTTCCTCCTTCTTGGCTTTGTGTCCTTTTACTCTTTTGACCTCGATTTATGATTGTGTCGATTACTTTAGCTCCTCTTGCTATGTTTAGGCCTTGATAAAATTCTGTCTGATGCCTCCTGTTGGCAAATATAGGGATCTAGGGAATTGCCTACACAAGGTTCTAATCTGTTATTCTACTACTAATTCGAATAAATCACACCCTTGTAAAGTGGCACAACCTTATCTAATAGAATTAACTTTTCCCAGATCCCAAGTTTGTCAATTTTCCTGTTCTTCGGGGAAATCGTTCTAAAGATCCTTTATTCTTTATCACTTAACTTCTGCATTTTCTTTCCTGGTAACTCTTTCTTTCCCCCCTCAACCTTTTTCCGTGCCAAAACGAGCTGCGGTCATGGTTCTTAACCACCCAGCATCTAATGTCATGCCTTTTCGGCCGACCTCAATTTGTTAATATTTTCGTTACCAGCTGACTTTGTAAGCACAGATTGTTTAATGGAAAATTTGAAGACTAGGGTCGGGAGTGATGATTGGACTGTTTACCCACTTCGATCAGCAAATGATTTGATACTCTGTAGCTGTATATTGCGGGAATACATTATGCCGATGGTGGCGAAATAATATGGGGGCTATATGGTAGCGTGACTATGACCAGTTCCTAACGCAATTTCGAGTACGATATTGTGCTAAATTATTTTCAAAGATAGAGGTTGCTTTTCTAGCGATAATGTGAAAAGTTACTAGGAATCCATCAACGCAGATCAAGCGAGGTCATGCAAAGAACGATTCAAAGAGAAGAACTTGGAAAAAGAAAACCGAATATATTATCCAAACGTGCCGTAGGACATTTGCAGAACGCATTAAGGAAATGCCGAGTTTTCACATGGAGTTGGAAGAAAAGGCTGGAACCCAATGAATATATACGGAAGAGTGTAGATTAGTCTAAAGAAATGTTAAGCAAATCCTTGATATATCTGCAAGAAAGGATCCTTCTTTATCTTGACTTTTGCAGATGAAGACAGATTTACTTGGCAAAAATGAAATGCCATTAGTCTAACCAGAGCTAACTTTTAGCCTAATAAAAGCTTGCAAAGTCTTGGCTGATTGCAATTTCGGTAGGAAAATTTTGCCAATTCCTGCAAAGTTCACAACAGAGCTTCTTTTAACTATGTTCTAGTGAATAATGAACTTAACGTATCTCCGTCATTTCGTGGCATCCTCAGATCGTAAGTACAACATGGCGAAGTGGGAGGAATGGATTGCTGTACGTCCTTTGTCCTGAACTTGTCCCTCGAATCTAAGTGAGTGACCATTGGAAGCATCCGAGGCTTGCGTTGACCTCTTCTTTGATCTCCCCATAAGATACTCCAGTGGCAGATGAACAGCTAAAATTTTTTGCTGGTGTCATACCAAATTATTAATTGCCGCTGGGACCGTTTCGCAATAAACTGAGAAAACATGCTTTTGAACCTGTCTTTGTTACGACAGCACGATATATATGCAGATAAAAACTATCCATCAGCTCCTGACACGGTTTGCTTCGGTGAACAAGAACAGGTCAAGCATCACACGAATTGTAACAACGGAAGCAAATGTTTTCATTCTCAACCGTAGCTTTGGCTAATGAAGTTTCTCGTCCGGAACCATGCCGACTAGTCAACCATGACATGCCCCGTGGATAGCGTAAAAACTTGTGCAAAGCGCCGTTGTATGACGATCGCATTGAGGACGTGGCTCGTAAGTGACAATGATAAGCCAACGATTACCGCTGCATAAATCAAGAATTAGTTAGCAAAGTCTACGGCTAAATATAGAATACTCATGAAATATGAATATTAATGCAAGAATGTTTCTCGTCCCCGGGTACATTCTGAAAATTTCAAAGCATATGCTAAATTCTCACCTTCCCCTTGAATAGTTTACTCTACATTTAAGTAACTCTCTAAGTTAGTTATGCTAACGATATTATAAATTAGTTTCATCCTGTGACTTGTTCAACCAGTACCTGTAATGATCAATGCAAATTGATTGCTCCATTATATATAATGCTATACTCAGTAAGAGCTGGGTACAGTAACAAGTCAATTTGCGTTTATTCTATTTGAAGTAGTTGCATGTTGGAAGTTTCTTGGTTCGTCGAAAAATGAATATGTTGATTGAGCTGATCGCTATATAAAGTGAAACATCTTGAGGTGACAAACTCGCAAATATCATTTTAGAGAAGTTTGAAGATAACAAGAGCTTAGGCTCCTCAGCAAGTTGGGAGAGCGAAAATGGCCAAGTTTTGGCCACGCCTGCTCTATGCATTGGCAATATGCTTGATAGCCACTGAGGTGGTGGTGGTGGCAGCCGACGACGACCATGATCCTGATTACAAGTCGGCACCTCCGCCGCCACCTTATCTCTATGAATCTCCACCTCCTCCGCCATATATTTACAAGTCCCCACCGCCTCCTCCTTACATCTACAAATCCCCACCACCACCTCCATATGTCTACAAGTCCCCACCTCCTCCGCCCTATGTGTACAAGTCCCCTCCACCTCCACCTCCTTATGAATACAAATCACCTCCCCCACCTCCCTATATCTACAAGTCACCACCGCCGCCTCCTTATGAGTACAAATCCCCTCCACCACCTCCCTACGTATACAAGTCACCGCCACCGCCTCCTTATGAGTACAAATCGCCTCCACCACCGCTCTACGTATACAAGTCACCGCCACCGCCTCCTTATGAATACAAATCGCCTCCACCACCGCCACCTTATGTATACGAGTCATCACCACCCCCTCCTTATGAGTACAAATCACCTCCCCCGCCTCCCTATGTCTATAAGTCACCACCACCGCCTCCTTATGAGTACAAATCGCCTCCACCACCACCTTATGTATACAAGTCCCCACCACCGCCTCCTTATGAGTACAAATCGCCTCCCCCACCTCCCTATGTCTACAAGTCACCACCACCGCCTCCTTATGAATACAAATCTCCGCCGCCTCCTCCTTACATTTATAAGTCGCCTCCACCACCACCTTATATGTATAAGTCTCCTCCTCCTCCTCCATACATCTATTCATCGCCACCTCCACCACCTTACATCTACAAATCGCCGCCCCCGCCTCCGTACTATTACACCTCTCCTCCACCTCCCGCAGTCCCCTACTAGACCGACCTTTTCCTACGCACCCTCCATTCAGGTAAGTAGGCCAATCAAAGAAAAGATGAGAATCCATATTCCTCCCGCTCTTTCGTTGCTGATCTTTGTCGGAATTCCAAAAGGATTATAACGCGAACTAACGTCGCCACTCTCTGTCGTTGCAGGTGTAATCAGTCTGCTATGAATTCAATAAAGCACGAAGACGAGCATTGCTTGGATACTTTGATTACGTCATATATGTGTTTTTGTCGAAACTTTAGTCTTGGTTTGTATATTGGTTTACTCGTAGATACACAACCATGTAACCGATTTCCACGTCTCACTTGGTTTTTTTCTTCGCGTGGCTTTCCTTGTCCACACAGTTTGCTGAAATCAATAAATAAGAAATGAAAGTTGCGTTATCATGTCCGACTTCGAGAAGGTTAAGGTAGAAAAACAGCCTTGCATTGGCTTATGAAACAAATCTTTTTAATTATTTTTTCGGTTGAACTTAATGACTCTAATTCTAAGGTCAAACAGCGATGTCCGCGCGCACACCCGTTGACCATATACTTTGTAGTACACGAGTAATCTCCCCTTGATGAAGCAAGGGAAGAATCCTCCCCGGCAAAACCCTAACTACTCCCGGATTCGGATTCTTGAGGTGGACGTGAGAACAACTCAAAGAAAACTAGACCTCTAGACTTGTACGATTGGCAACTTCAGAAATTGAGGGAAGAAAACGTGATCGAATAAATTCCAGACTATGGTAATTAATCTAACTATAAAGTTCCTTCTTCTCTTCCCGTTAGGTCATATTGTTGATTTAGCACAACTTCCTCTCCTTAAGAGACGGAGAAGGCGAGAGTAAAGTGTTTGAGGGTCATCGGAGACTTTATACTAAGCCTATCCAACCAATAAGTTCTGTTGCGAATTAAATATTACACGTCTCAATTACGAATGTTTTCTACAACGGTCGGTTCCAGCGGGAGTAGAATTGGAATTAAATAAAGAGATAGATAAGAATTAAGTGTTGAAAAGTAAGCAAATGGTCAGGATGGCCGAGTGGTCTAAGGCGCCAGACTCAAGTTCTGGTCCTCGTGAGAGGGCGTGGGTTCAAATCCCACTTCTGACATTTTCTTTCCCTTACTTTTTTTCGCCTTTTGGCTAAGCGCAGCTCTGCATTTTTTCATCATCAAACGCAAAAAAAAAATAAAAAATATACTCTTCCAATAAAAAAAAGAGATGATAGAAATGTTCGAAAAGGGATTAATTTTGAAGAGATTTCTATGTAAATTGCAAAGAAAGGATACATACTGTCCGCTAATCAGAAAATTTCTAATCGCTCCCCACCACATAATTAATTAACGATCCAATTTTAATTTCAACTCGTCTTGAACAGCTCACCGGGTTAGGAGTATACTTCTCAGGTTTGATATTTACCCACCTAAAGCAGACTTCCTCATTATTGCGAAGAAGGAGATTGACGACGAGTAATTCGCTCAATGAAAAATTAGAGTTTCTTCATACGATCACTTGAACATTCACTAAGGACTACAGTTAAGTCTTCGCTAATAGCCACGGATGGCGACTTAGACTTTTTGTATCTGCTTTATAAATCGGTTGAACCAATTTTTGGGGAAGGTGGGAGCGCGATGGCTTCGGGGCAACTCCCCAATCCGGATTAAGTACCAAAATCAAAGCGTTGATTGCTGGCCACCTGATTGGACAGTCCAACAGATCAATTTTGGAATTTGGTCACTGAGTCTAAGATGGAAACTTCCTTTTCCCTTAACAACTTTCTAGTACAGAGGACAGATATTACATATGGAAATGGTTATACCTAATTATGGACCATCATTTGACAAACGACCCCTATGGAGCAGATATGCATTGGAGGGTATGGGAAAATTATCAAAAAAATCTTAAACCTATTGCAATTATATCAATTCAATTCAATTCTAAACAGTTTTTTTTTTTTTTTTGTCAATTGAGTTCGAAACCTTTTACATATATATCAAGTCAATTCATCCGGCCAACTATAGTTGGAAATCATTGATATGGATGCCAATTATCGTATATGAGGCGACCGATGCCGATATGGACATTTTTAATAATATTTTAATATTTATTTTGTTTTTTATTTATTTTTTCTTTTTCATTATTTTTTCTTTCTTTTTCCTTCTTCCTCTAGCCAATTGCTGAGCCTCAATGACTAGCTAGAGGTGAGGGCTAGCAAGGTCGGCCTTGCCATGACTGGGTGAGCCCTCACCAAATCTAGTGAGGCTGACTTCGCCATTGTTGGGCGAGCACTCACTAGATCTGGCGAGGCTCAGCCTCGCCCAACGACGGTGAGATCGATCTCATCAGCCAACCGGCTAGAGAAAGAAGGAATGGAAGAAGAAAAAAGGAAAAATAAAAAATCTAAAAAATATTTGAGGGCCTCAAACCTTTTTAGACTTTCCATCAGCCACCGCAAATGCGAATTTTTAAAAATAAAATAAAATATGGAAGTGATTGTTTAATCCGCGCGAGGATTTGAATAATAATTTGCGCAAACCGCATGCGCAATAAAAGTCAGAATTTGATATTTCTGCATTATGATTAACGAGGGACCAATTTGGTTGGCGGTTCCGTCTTGATTATGGTACGTGCACTTTGATACTATACTGAGAATAGGCTTGCCTCTCTTGGCTTTCATGTGAGGATGCGCTGTAAACTTTACTTTAAACAGTATCAGTGGGTTTATGGCCATAGATGTTTCGCCAATAAGGCAATTATTTGTTGCTTGTGTGAGCTGCGACTCTTGCAAAGTTATGAGAGGGTACCCGAAATGTGTATGCAGGTGCAAAGCGTCAGTCCTGATCAGTTCTAAACTACCTCGACAAGATATTTTCTAGGGTTTTTGTTCTCGGGAACGTTGAAAGTTGCAAGCATAAGACACGTATACATATAGAAAAGAATAAGCAGGGAAGAGGAGGGTAGAATGAATGATAAACCAGAATCAACAGCCTAAAGACATGGATAAAACTGAATTGAGATATGCTTTCCTTGCTCGAAGCAATCATACAATCATTGTCACTCGGGACTTATCCAATTAAAAAGCATGTGTGTATAAGAATGAAAAATAATTGCTTCCAACTAAAATGCATTGCCAAAGAATGGTATTATTCTTGCTCCAGCTTCTTGATTATGGTACGTGCACTTTGATACTATACTGAGAGTAGGCTTGCCTCTCTTGGCTTTCATGTGAGGATGCGCAGTAAACTTCACTTTAAACAGTATCAGTGGGTTTATGGCCATAGATGTTTCGCCAGTAAGGCAATTATTTGTTGCTTTTGTGAGCTGCGACTCTTGCAAAGTTATGAGAGGGTCCCCGAAATGTGTATGCAGGTGCAAAGCGTGAACAAATGAGTATTAATAGGCTAGATAGCTAGCATTTGACTCAGTCCTGATCAGTTCTAAACTACCTCGACAAGATTATTTCTAGGGTTTTTGTTCTCGGGAACGTTGAAAGTTGCAAGCATAAGACACGTATACATATAGAAAAGAATAAGCAGGGAAGAGGAGGGTAGAATGAATGATAAACCAGAATCAACAGCTTAAAGACATGGATAAAACCGAATTGAGATATGCTTTCTTTGCTCGAAGCAATCATACAATCATTGTCACTCGGGACTTATCCAATTAAAAAGCATGTGTGTATAAGAATGAAAAATAATTGCTTCCAACTAAAATGCATTGCCAAAGAATGGTATTATTCTTGCTCCAGCTTCTTCAATCCAAGGGGATCAAATCACCGCCTAATAGTAGCCCTGGGAAGGCGGAGGAGATTTGTAATAGTATTGAGAAGGAGGTGGAGAATGTGAAGGTGGCGGCGGCAAGTTATAGTAGTACGGAGGAGGAGGTGACTTTACTAGAGGAGGTGGTGAATTGTAAACATAAGGTGGGGGTGGTGATGGAGAAGGTGGAGGTGGAGATTTGTATCAATAGGGAGGAGGCGGTGATTTCACCCGAGGTGGTGGTAACTTGTAAATATAAGGAGGTGGTGGTGATGGAGAAGGTGGAGATGGGGACTTGTGGTAGTATGAGGGAGGGGGTGACTTCACTAGAGGTGGCGGAGACCTATAGATATATGGCGGTGATCGTGATGAGGAAGGTGGAGGTGGAGATTTATAGCAGTATGGAGACGATGGTGACTTTATTGGAGGTGGTGGTGACTTGTAAACATAAGGTGTTGGCGGTGAAGGTGGAGGTGGTGACTCATACAAATATGGAGGAGGTGGTGAAGGTGAAGGTGGTGGTGGAGACTTGTAGACATATGCAAGTGGAGGTGATGGAGATGGAGGTTAGGGTGATTTATACACGTATGGAGGAGGAGGTGAAGGGGATGGTGGAGGAGGTGACTTATAGACATAGGGAGGTGGGGGTGATGGTGATGGAAATGGTGGTGACTTATACATGTAAGGAGGAGGTGGAGAAGGAGAAGGCGGTGGCGGGGACTTGTAGACATAAGGAGGTGGAGGTGACGGGGATGGTGGCGGTGGAGATTTATACACATAAGGAGGAGGTGGGGAAGGTGAAGGCAGTGGCGGGGACTTGTAGACATAGGGAGGTGGAGGCGATGGCAACCGTGATGGTGGTGACTTGTAGACATAGGGAGGCGGAGGTGATGGTGGCGGTGGTGACTTGTACATGTAAGGAGGAGGTGATGAAGAGGATGGTGGAGGAGGAGACTTATAAACATATGGAGGTGGGGGTGATGGTGAAGGTGGTGGAGGTGATTTGTACAAATATGGAGGAGGTGGTGAGGGTGAAGGCGGTGAGGGAGACTTGTAGACATACGGGGGTGGGGGAGATGGTGATGGTAGTGAAGGAGATTTGTAAACATAAGTAATAGGCGGTGAAGGGGATGGTGGAGGAGGTGACTTGTAGACATAGGGAGGCGAGAGGTGATGGCAACGGCGGTGGCGGCGATTTATACACATAGGGAGGTGGTGGTGAAGGGGATTGTGATGGGGTAGACTTGTAGACATAGGGAGGTGGAGGTGATGGTGATGGTGGTGGCGGTGATTTATAAATGTATAGAGGAGGTAAGGAAGGAGAAGGCAGTGGGGTAGATTTGTAAACATAAGGTGTTGGTGGAGATGGTGAGGATGGTGGCGGCAATTTATAGATGTAAGGAGGAGGGGGTGACGGAGAAGGTGGTGGTGGAAACATATGGTGGCGATGGAGATGGAGATGGTGGTGGAGGTGATTTATACACATAGGGGGGGCGAAGGAGAAGGCGGCGGTGGGGACTTGTAAACATATGGAGGTGGAGGAGATGGTGAAGGTGGTGGAGGTGACTTGTACACGTATGGAGGAGGCGGGGAAGGAGAAGGTGGCGGTGGCGGTGGAGACTTGTAAACATATGGAGGTGGAGGTGAGGGTGATGGTGAAGGAGGTGATTTGTATATGTACAGAGGTGGAGGAGATGGTGATGATGGCGGGGGCGACTTGTGCACATAAGAAGGAGGCGGTGAAGGAGGAGGTGGCAGGGAAGGTGAGAGTGGCGGTTGTTGACTCCTAAATTTTGCCATTTTACTTAAGACTTAATAGCATTAAGGGTTAGGAATGAGTCAAAAAAATTTAAAAAAATAAAAAAAAATTAATTAAAAAATAAATAATAATAAAAGAAACTAGTCGGGTCGGGCCGGAGCCGACCTTGGCCCGATCCGCCCCCCTTCCTTTCCTTTTTTCCTTTGCGCTGGACTCGGCCTAGCCTCCTTTCTCCTTCGGCCTGGCCCGTGCCCATTGTTTCCTCCCCCGGCTGGTCTTCGCTGCAAGACCTGCAAAAACAAAAAACAAAGCAGCAGAAGGAGCAGCGATAGAGGAGCAGGCGGATCGGATGGCAGGCGGCTAGCGTGATCCGCAGGTTGGGATCAACCTAGCCGGCAGCTGGCACGACAAGACGACAACCTGCAAAAGGAACTTGGAACAAAAGGGAGAGAGATGGGCAGAACACAAAAGGGGGCCGAGAGGGAGAGGGAGAGAACAACAGTGCGAAATGGAGAGAGAGAAATACAAAGAGAAACACAGAGCAAACCAGAAGAAGGAAGGAAGTTTGAGGGAGTAGCTAGCTGTTGCCGGAGGCTCGTCTGCCCGCCTTTGACCGCCGCAACTCCTCCCCCCGAACGAGAACAGAGGAGGAATAGAGGAGAAGTCAAGAGGGAGACCAGAGAGAACTGGAGAGGAGAAAAGCTCGTGGAGGTCAGCCGAGGAGCCGAGGACTCCTAAGGTCGCACCACCACCGTCGTTGAGCCGCCGACCGCTGCCGTTCCCGCTGAAAACCAGGTAGGCATTCTGTCAAACATCTGGTGTGCGTATTGTGTTGCCGAGCTGGCTGGAGCTCCCCCGACTGTTTCGAGAGAGCTTCGGCCTCCGTAGGTCCCCCATAGGTCGTCGTTTGTCTGTTGGTCACTTGCCGAGAACCCTAGGCCCACCTCGAGCCCCGGTTAGGTCGAAAGTCTCCTGTTCGCTCACGCCCACTACGTTCGTCAAAATGTCCAGCCGAAACTCCTATTTTCCCTCTATTGTGTGAAGCCCCGGCTCGGTCGATTGGCCACCGGGGTGGTGTCGCTGACCGCTGGAAATTCGTCGCCTCGCCTAAGCGAGGCGGCACACCGCAGCCGCCGAAGAACGCCTACTGCCGTCGCGGTGTCCCTAGTCGCGACCGGGAGTCTAGGCTGAAATGGGCCGGATCCTTGATCGGCCCATTCGGCCTACTTTGCACTGAGCTCGCCGGGGCCCCATGTTGCGAAAGTTGGGCCCCCTGGTTGGGCCCAATCTCGGCCGCGCAAAGGCCCGCTTGGGCGGGTCAATCAGCCCAACCCCCAACCGGGCCGGATCCGGGAGGGTTTGACCGGCCCGCTCGACCAGGTCAGACTCAGGTCGGGTCAAACTAGAAAAAAAAAATATTTTATTATTTTTTAAAAAAATCAAAAAATTATTATTATTTTAAAAAAATCCAAAATCCAAAATTGTATGGTTTGGTTAGGAATTTGCTATGTATTGTCATTTTAGTATATTTAGGCTTTTATTCTCTTGCATGTTGATTATATCACATGTTTAGTTTGCATATCCTGTCATGTTTAATTGCACGTGTTTAGTTTTATGGCAATTAGGATTTTGGTAACTATAATTATTATGTTAATGATTGCACACTCGCATGATCACCTCACATGTTAGGGAATAGGTATAAAATCAATCCAAATTGCCTGATAAAAAATTTTTTTTAAAATGAACAAGATTAGGTACCAGAAGAGCATTAATTAGTCAATTAGTGTAATCAAGTCCCCGACCCTAGATTCTCTGGTTGCGTAGGAAGTGTGACATACTTATGTGCCTCACTTGGTTTCTGGTTTCTGGCCGACCCCGATAGGCTAGTGGCGACTCCTTTGTGCAAAATTTCTAAAAACTATCCCTATGTCACGCGGGGTATGGGCTTGGGAGAGCCCGTGCTTAATCAAGGGTCATAAGCCCATCTTTTAGGCAATACCCCTAAACCTGCTCCCTCCCCCCGAGGGTAGGTCACGACAGCTTGGCGACTCCACTGGGGAATTGGTTTTAGACCTTAGACGACTTAGGCCAAAATTGATCTTATTCAAAAATATTATTGTTTGGTAGTGAGGATCCGAAGTACATCCTTAACAGGTCGGTTGTTTAATGTTCATGCTAAATGGGAGGTATAAGGGGAAGTGTTTGCTCACCTTTGTCTTATAGGGAGGTGTAGGAATGTATGATTTATTTTTATGTACGAAGTTCTGATTGCTTATAAATTGTCATGTATGTGTCCCCTGCATTGCACTACACTGTAGCACACACTACTTGCCGTCGGACCTGGGCCGCATAAGATCACCTAGGATGGTGTTAAAATAGATACCACTCCGACTATAACCGTGTAGTACGAGTCGCCCATCTCTACCCCGAAATTTCTTTCTTCATGTCGAAGGTACCCACCCCAGTCTGCAACCGCGCGACACGAGTCGGTTCTTTGACAAAGCCGGAGTCATGGGTAACACAACCTAACTGCAATCTTGTTGGTTCAATTCGGTGATCCTATGACTCCATTTTGAGCCGTCTAGAGTAGAAATTGAACCACCGCCCATGTGCATGTCTATGTCATTGGCATTGCTACTCAATGAATAGGGTAAGTTTTTCGAATTCTTTTCTGCTAATTTATTTATTTGCTTTCTTTTTTGTCGGTCCATGACAAATTAGGTTTGTCGTAACTTTGGTTGGCATACGATGAGGGTACCCGAGCTTCACATCATTTCCGTCCCAAAAGCCGAGCTCCGCACGTGGTGGGATAGACTGAATCTGACTAGCCGTGACTGGGTGCGATCTTACGTCGGACAATTACTCCCCCTTTTGGAGATAGAGACTCATTAAGGTGTCGTACAAGCGTTAGCGCATGTTTGGAGTTGTACGTTCATATTCGATGATTACAAACTCACTCCAACCTTGGAGGAATACAGTATTGCCATTGGAAAGCTCTTAGTGTCGGAGTTAGTTAGCCCACCTGTAGGAATTGAGCATGCATCGATCATATCTGAGTTCCTTAAAGTTAAGGGAGAGGACGTGAGATAAGTTTTGAAAGATAATCGCAAAACTTGCCCGTTTTCATTTCTTAAATGAGCTTTTTTCAAAATGCCCCATCTTTTCAAAAGAATAGAATCTTCCTGTTAGCTTTCTTCGGTTTCGTGTTATTCCCACATTGTAGGAATGCTATTAACCCTTCCGTGGTATGGGTAGTTCGTGAGGTATGTAGGGGAAAGGGATTTGTTAATGCCGTTCTGACTGAAACTTTTCTTTCCCTTACTCGTTTTAAAGAAAACAAAAACAAAGCTTTCCATGCTCCTCCTGAACTTTTGCAAATTTGGTTCTTCTCTCGCGTTAAGGGGTTCGGTGGCTTGATGACCGTGAGCGACATTTCTGACTCTAGCCACCCTATCCTAAAGTTTAGAGATAGGAAAATGTTCGCCCCTGATTATCATTATTCTGAGTGGCTAGTTTTCATGACCAACCCTGGACCTGAGGATTTCCAATGGCATGCCAAATGGCTCCGAGTTCAAGAAGTGCGGTTCATATGTGGGTTTACTGGACCTATTCCTTTGTTGGGAATCACTGGAGTCGCCGAATATTACCCGACACGAATCGTCCGTCTGTTTCAAGAGGTTTAATAGCCTCCGCCAGCAATTCAAAAGGACCCGCTTAGGATAGACTTCATCAATGGATGCCAAGATCACGAAAACTCCGTCGCGTTAGTCAAGTCGATGTAGGATATGTGCCACCCCCGGAAGCTGATATAGCCTGAGGAAGAGTTGGAGGGGGCAAGAGAAGACCTACTATGCCTCGAAGGAGTACATCCTTAGGCATAAGATCCTGGAGAACCTCCGCCTGAAGATTCCTGAAGTGCCATTGAAGATCACCCACCGAGCCGAGATCAAGCACCTCAAAAGGGAGCTCGAGGAGACCGAGGAGCGTGCTTTGAAGTTAACCCGAGTTAGTGAAGCTACCACGAGCGGAAGTTGTCTTCATTAGTTAGATTGAGTCAAGTGCGATTTATAGCGGGACCATACTCACATGCGTTACAATGTTAAAGGATTTTTCTCGAGTCTCAATGTTGGGAGTTAAGAAAATGTCTTTCCGTCTTCGAGTAGCTTCGTTGTTTAGGGGTTCTCTCTCATGTTTTTTCTTGCATTATGTGGCAACCTGGTTTTAATGAAATGAACAAATTTGGGCAATTAGATCTTTGTCGTGGGCTGACCGCCTGATTATTACTTGTACTTATATATGCTTTTCTACCCTTGCATCAGGTACTAGCCAATCGACTATCTTTTGTCGATCGTCGACACGGCCAAGCGGAGATCCCTGATTCGTACACGTGCGAAAGTCAGAATGGAGAACGAGGACACCAACGTGCGCATGGCCAAAATGGAGGACCAGCTGGCCCAACTGACCGCAATGATGCTTGAAATAAGCCGAAAGCTTAAAGAGCCCCCCGTTATAGCTGTCACTGGAACATCCACTCCTACATCATCAGGACACACTCCCTTGTCGATGGGAGACACGCATGTTGTTGATCTCCCTGGGAAAGAAACTGCCAGAGAGGCTCCTTCTGTCACGCCAATCATCGTCAATTTGGACCCTCCTCCGAAGGAAGACCCAACACCCCGCCTAAGTGAAGAGAGTGAAAAACGCTTGGCAAAGATGGAGGAGCGACTATGTGCCTTGCAAGCTTACGAGCTGAAAGGAGCTAATAAGCTGTCTCCATATACCAAGACAAACTTCCTTGAGACTTTCCAAGAGCCTGAGTTCACAAGAAAGTATGATGGAACGGGGTGCCCCACGACCCACTTTAGGTATTACCTGAGGAAAATGGCTCGCTACGCTGACAACGTGTCTTTCCTCATACACACATTCCAAGATAGCTTGGAAGGCATTACCCTAACGTGGTTCATCACACTGGACATTGAAGAATTCACCAGTTGGGAAGATTTAGCCAATAAGTTTTTGCAGCAATTAATACCGAGCTCGCCCCCACGAGGGAAGAGTTGACCCGCATTGAGAAGAATATGAATGAATCATTTAAGGCCTTCGCACAAAGGTGGAGGACTATGGCCTCACAAGTGAAGCTGGCCTTGAATGAGAGGGAGATGAAGCAACTATTCCTCAAGACATTGCCCCCTAAATACTTCCAAGGGTTAGTGTTCTCGGGTTACCAGACGTTTTCACAACTGGTTGAGGTAGATGAATGAGTCGAATGGGCAATGGATGATGGAAGAATATCTACGAGGAATAGCAAAAAATTCTCAACAAGGAAGGACAGGGAGACGGCAATCGAAATGGCATTTATCCAAGAGCCATCTTTACCTAAATCAGTGCCGATGCTTTCACAAAAGCCTAAAGCCATGCAAGGAAACGTGTCATGGGGATTTGACGGAAGCAAGAAGTTCCCCCGAAGGGAATTCACACATCTACCTCGACCTCTATCGAAGTTGTTACCTATCCTCCTCGAAAAGAGATTGGTAGCCAAGGAAGTGCCTAGAGACAATCACCCAAGATTCCCGAGGTTCGATGTGACCAAGGCATGTGAATACTACATGGGGGAAAGGGGGCATGACGTCGATGATTGCCTCGCACTGAAATGGAAAGTTCAACTCCTTTTGGATAAAGGAGAGTTGACCTTCAAAGAAGCTATGCCCAATGTGCAGCAGAATCCCTTACCAAATCATGCTGATAAAGTGAACTCAATTTTCGAGGAGGACGTCATATGCACCATCCTAACTTGCGAGGAAGCTGAGTCTTTCGAAGTCGTAGCTGTCCCCCTAAAGTAGGGCGGTTCTCGTTCAGCTTAGTCCTCTGTCTTATGTCCAATCCCCTGCGTGGGATTCTATTGTTATTTCTTTCTTGTTTATGTCATTCGTAGTGTAAACTATGGTCAACCCCGATCTTGAGCCGTTGGTCGAGGGTGGTGTGTGTTAAAATACGGCCTTATCTTTCCTCATTTAATAAAATAGACGCATATTTTATTATGAACATGCGGAAGCACATCAAACTAGTCCTATGATGGTCACTGAGGCCTGGGGTCCCACATGCTCCCAAGTTTGACTGTTTTGCACGAATGAGGAGATCCGAGGATATGAGGATGAGTTCTTGAAACGTTTTTAAAAAAAAATACTTCAAAAAAATGCATGGCGTCATTCGCATGACCTATTTTCGGTGTCACTACGCGTGCTTCATGTCAGCGACCCTCGAGAAAAGGGGTTAGTAAAAATATTTTTATTCAAGTGAAAGGTGAGACATTAACCATGCCAAACAAGAAGTACTTAGGATGAAAAAAGGTAAATCATTTTCAAACATGTCCTTCAAACTCTTTTGAGAGTTGAGTGGAAAACGACCTTTTCTTAGGATGAAGGATTCATTCGCATTGAGCGCAAAGATCGAAATGATAAAGGCATTTCCTTCTTCAATCCCAAGTATCGCACTAATCTCTTGCTTCTCCTTTGGGCCGAATAAAGATGATCCTTTAAAGTACTCCTGTCGAGAACGACCCTACATTAGGGCAGCATAGGAGGTTACAGTCTTGTTGTAGAGCGAAAGATTGAGAAAGATTCTATTACTTTCACTTGCATTAATCTTCTAGTGATAGCTTCAGATGAATTCTCATCAAAGCTTGACTCATCCCAAGGTGAAGAAGAGCATTTCCTTCTCCATCCAAACACCGACACCCATTGCTTAAACCAATTTGGGCTTGATTATTCATTTCTGAACCCCGAACGGTGATCATCTCCCTTCACTGGGGCAAGACATAAGAATTGACCAAATACAATTGATAGTCACGAGAAAATGTGAAAACCATCTCGAAAGTCATAAGAGCTACAAAAGTTCAAAGAGCAAAAAGCTTGACAAACTAGGGGGCATGAAAAAGCAGTGTGTCTGGTAAAAGCAAGGCCAATGCCCGTCAAGAAAAAGAGCCAAAAGGCTGCATCTTATGTGAAAAAAGATTATCAAAGTCTAAGTATCTGCGTAAAAAAATCATTGTAAGTGCAAAGGAAATTAGAAAAAAGAGCAAAGCTCCATTGCAGAAATGATTAGTCAGGGGACTTTCGAGATGCGTTGTATTTCAAAAGCCAAATGATTTCGAAAGATCGAGTGACCTGGTCACGATGCCGTGATTATCACTGACTCTTAAAAACCCTCTTGAAAATTTTAAGCCTTTCGAGCCTCTCCCAAGCTAACATTACAACCCTCTTCCGAAGTCTCTTCTGATTGGGATGGTTTGAGTGAAAATGAGAATGCCACAAAGAAACTACTGCTTGAAGGAGTGGAGGTAATTCTATCTTGTCTTATCTTCCAAGTTCTCGACTTGTAAACTCGATGAAGACAGTGACAAATGTTTCTTTATTGGCCTCAAAGCAATAATCCCTTTGTGTAAGCCCATAACCGAGCCTATATTGTGGTCCTTTCAAAAGACCTTTTTGATCGATTGGATTGTGCTCATTGTGAATGTTTCTGAAAGCCTTTGACATGGGTTATGTGAGATTACCTTAGTAATCAGTTACTTCCCACACGAATAGATGGGATCAAGCAGCCATTTTATCAAGAGTGTATGAGAAACCCTTTTTGATTAAGAAGCTCTAGTTTGGCATGCTTAATGAGCCTTTTTCACTAGTCGTAGCCGTTCTGATAAGAACTTGACTCCTGGAGAACTTGATAATTAATGATATATCCTCGAGCAAGATGACAGTTTTGCGCCACATGATGCTAATAGACATCGAATGTTCTTCTAAAGTAGTCGAACTTAGCTTGATTAGCTTGTTCAATTAATGCTACAATATTGCCAATACGTCTCTTGATGACGTCTCTAATAACATTTGCTCAAGTTGAGTTTAACAGGGTCCTCAGTGAAGCCGTGCAGTTTTCAAGGGGTTAGCGAGTACTTCCCTAGAAACCAAAGGTTAATGGTTAGCCTTAAACTATGTCATTTCCAAGGTTGGTGGGTTTATCCTTAAACCACGAGATTGGTGGCTTTTCCTAAACCACACAGCTTGTGATTTCATCCGTAAACCATGCTTGTCCGCTCCCAGTCGAAACTCGTTTGTACATAGTGAGACTATCATACCCGGTCAAAACCCATTCGTACACGGT
The DNA here is from genome assembly GCA_014182365.1 of Eucalyptus tenuipes. NCBI lineage: Eukaryota > Viridiplantae > Streptophyta > Magnoliopsida > Myrtales > Myrtaceae > Eucalyptus > Eucalyptus tenuipes. Next base: position 32,965,339 of record CM024538.1, on the reverse strand, counting down.
GAGACTATCATACCCGATCAAAACCCATTCATACACAGTGAGACATTCCTCCCAGTCGAAACCCGTTTGTACACTGTGAGACTATCATATCCGGTCAAAACCCGTTCGTACACGGTGAGACTATCATACCCGGCCTAAACCCGTTCGTACACGGTGAAATAAACCCGTTCGTACACGGTGAGACCTTCCTCCCAGTCGAAACCCGTTCATACATGGTGAGACTATCATACCCGGTCAAAACCCGTACATACACGATGAGACCTTCCTCCCAGTCGAAATCCGTTAGTACACGGTGAGACCTTCCTCCCAGTCAAGACCCGTTCGTACACGGTGAGACTATCATACCCGATCGAAACTCGTTCGTACACAGTGAGACCTTCCTCCCAGTCGAAACCCGTTCGTACACGGCGAGACTGTCATACTCGGTCGAGGCCCGTTTTTACACGGTGAGACCCATTTTCCAGTCGAAACTAGTTATCATATAGTAAGATTTTCCCATCTCGGTCGAGGGGCATCTTTTACAAAGTTAGGTCATCCATTCATATCTTTTTTTCTATTCGTAGCCTCGATTGTCATCATCTAAATGAAAAATTTAGGCGTCTCTTATCTTTGAAAGGAACCTCCTCGAGCTCCCATTCAAAGAGGGGTAGCTGTTGACACCTAAATTTTGTCATTTTACTTCAAACTTAGTAGCATTAAGGGTTAGGAATTAGTCAAAAAAATCAACAACAAAAAAACCCGTCAGGTCGGCCGGAGCCGGCCTTGGCTCAGCCCGCCCCCCTTCCTTTCCTTTTTTTCCTTCGTGCTGGACTCGGCCCAGCCTCCTTTCTCCTTCAGCCCGGCCTGTGCCCATTCTTTCCCCCCCGACTGATCTTCGCTACAGGACCTGCAAAAACAGAAAACAGAGCAGCAGAAGGAGCAGCAATGGAGGAGCAGGCGGATCGGGATGGCAGGCGACTAGCGTGATCCACAAGTCGGGATCAGCCTGGCCGGCAACTAGCACGGCAGGACGACGACCTACAAAAGGAACTTGGAACAAAAGGGAGAGAGACGGGCAGAACATAGAGGGGGGCTGAGAGGGAGAGGGAGAGAACAGTAGTGCGAAATGGAGAGAGAGAAACACAGAGCGAACCAAAAGAAGGAAGGAAGTTCGAGGGAGCAGCTAGCCGTTGCTGGAGGCCCATTTGCCTGCCTTTTATTGCCGCAGCTCCTCCCCCCGAACGAGAACAGAGGAGAAGCTGAAAGGGAGACCAAAGAGAACCGGAGAGGAAAAAAGCTCATGGAGGTCAGCCAAGGAGCCAAGGACTCCCAGGGCCGCTCTACTGCCGCCGTTGAGCCGCTGACTGCCGCCGTTCCCGCTGAAAACCAGGTGGGCCTTCTGTCAAACATCTGGTGTGCATATTGTGTTGCCGTACTGGCCAGAGCTCCCCCTACTGTTTTGAGCGAGCTCCGGCCTTCATAGGTCGTCGTTTGTCTGCTAGTCACTTGTCGAGAACCCTAGGCCTGCCTCGAGCCCCGGTTTGGTCGAAAGTCTCCATGTTTGCTTGCGCCCACCGCCTGTTCGCCGAAATATCCAGCCGAAACTCCTATTTTCCCTCTATTGTGTGAAGTCCCAGCTCGGTCGATTGGCCACCAGGGTGGTGTCGCTAACCGACCGGAAAGTCGTCGCTCACCTGACCGAGGCGACACCCTGCAACCACCGAAGAACGCCTATCCACCGTCGCGGCGTCCCTGGTCGCGACTAAGCAGTTGCGACATGGGAGTCTAGGCCGATATGGGCCAGATCCTTGATCTTGCCCACTCGTCCTTCTTTGCACAGGCCCGCCGAGGGCCCTGTTGCAGAAGGTTGGGCCCTCTGGTTGGGCCCAATCTCGGCCGCGCGAAGGCCCGTTTGGGCGGGTTGATCGGCCCAACCCCCAACCGGGCCAGATCCGGGCGAGTTTGACTGGCCCGCTCGACCAGGTCAGACCCAGGTCGGGTCAAACCGAACCCGACCCGGTTACACCCAAAAAAAAAAAATTATTATTATTTAAAATCCAAAATCCAAAATTGTATGGTTTGGTTAGGAATTGCTATGTATTGTCATTTTAGTGCAATTAGGCCTTTATTCGCTTGTATGTTGATTATATCACATGTTTAGTTTGCATATCCTGTCATGTTTAATTGCACGTGTTTAGTTTTATGGCAATTAGGATCTTGGTAGCTATAATTATTATATTAATGATTGCACACTCACATGATCACCTCACATGTTAGGGGATAGGTATAAAATTAATCCAAACTACCTGACAAAAATCCTTTTTTAAAATGAACAAGGTTAGGTACCAAAATGGCAGTAATTAGTCAATTAGTGTAATCAAGTGCCCGACCCTAGATTCTCTGGTTGCGTAGGAAGTGTGGCATACTCCCGTGCCTCACTTGGTGTCGCGACCAATTTTTCGGGTGTGAACCACCTAAGGTTTGGCTAATGGATTGTTAAGCCTAGACTTAACTCGGGCTCTCCCAAGCCCATACCAATTCACGACTTAGGTTCAAGCTCTTAACATGCAAATGATTTTCAATTAGGAGTCGCCACTAATCTATTTTTGGTGGGTCGATTAGAAACCCAAGTAAAGCAACGGGAGGTTTACTTTACTCCTACGAACCAGAGACTATGGGTACGGGGACTTGGTTACACTAGATTTCCCTAATGCCCTTTCGGTACCATTCTTTATTTAAAAAATGTTTGGCAAGCAGCTTGGATTGATTTTAAATCTATTTCCCTAACATGTGAGGCGATCATGCGGGTGCGCAATCCATCAATTTAACACTCAAGAAAGCAATGAATAAATTGCAAACTTACCTCAAAACAACGAAAGCATCTGCGATGTTAGATTAAAATCCACATCAACAATCCTAGGTATGGTTTCTAATTAACACGCAACTTTTGTTTTGCTTTCACTTAATTGATGAAAATCATGCAATATGCAATGCAATATTAACTAAATGACCTAATTCAAATGACATGTAATTTCTAATTAAATGGGCCTAGCAAAAATACTAAATGGCATGCATCTCAATGAATCTAACCCTAATGACGTGCATATGACAATTCTTATTTTCTTTTTCCTTAAAAGAATGCAATCTATCCTAGAGATTGAAACTAATTTATTCTAAGACATTTTTTGTATTTTTTATGAAATTCGGAATTAGAAAAATGTGAAAATTATCTAGCTAGATTAAGATCCTATTCAATTTGCATTAGGAATTAGGTCAAGCCAAGTCCTAATTTAAACTAAAATATTATCTTAACCCAAGTAATTTTAAAATGCAATTTATCTAATGTCTAAACTTATAACAAGTTAAAAAATATTATCTAGAATTAAATTACATGCAATTTTACCCTAATATGCAATGACGTGCAAAAGATGCCCTAGTTCTACTTGACTTTGTTGTTTTTTGTTTTTTTTTACTTAATTTCGAAATTAAAAAAAAAAGTGTCAAATAATTAAACATGCAATTTAAGCTAATGAAACAAAAATCTAACATCCTAATTTTTTTATTTCAAAAATTCATGATGAATAAAATGCTTAGTCTAAATGTGCAAATTACCCTAAAGCATGCAATATTCTAATATGAACCTAATCTAACTCAAATATATTTCAAGATAAATAAAGCAATCAAAACGAGACAAGCACCAAGCCATTCAGAATCCTCAAAGATATTATCCATTGTTCGAATTTAGAAACGATATCTAATTAACTTGACTATTTCGCTAGTAAAATCGATAAATTGATCTTAAGCCTTAAAGATCAAAATATCAATTTCATTCCCGCTTGATTAATTATTTCATCTAAAGCCTTATAGATGGAATAAAAAATCGGTGTGCGGTTGTGAATTAGGCAATCAATCCTAATTGGGAACACACCGATAATTCAAATATTGCACGTAAGATATTGAAAAGCATGTATTAGGCAATAAAATATCCAAATCAAATTTAGATAAGATAATTACCTAATTTCGCAAATAATACTGTCAAATTTGAACTCATCGGAATCTGCTCAACGGATGACCGACGGTGTGTGGTGGTGTTCATCGGAAAGTTTCGATTAGTTCAGAAACTCGCCGAGGGTAAGGACTCTGGACTCTCTTTTATTATTTCTTCTTCGAGGGTGTTCTGCATGTGGCCAACGTAAATGGATCCTGGGGAAATAAGTCAAGACATAATAGAATATAAATATCAGATAGAGATGAAGAATCGGTCTCCACTTAATCCATCTTTTTGCTCTTAGTTCTCGGGTCCCTCGTATGACGCGAGGTCGTGCTTTGGCCAAAGATTCCCTCAATGAACCTACAAAACAGAAACGTGGCTGGATCGGTGTCGAGGGAAAGCAGTTTCTTCGTCGAAAATCTGCGGGGCCACTGGTGTGGTTCGGATCCGAGTGGGTATGTTCGACTCGTCAAAGGCTCCGCTGGAGATCAGCAGAAGAGGGGAGGCAGCGACATGTTGAAGGCGTCGGGCTGGTCAGCGATCGGATCGGCAGCTCATCGCCGTGGGGATCGGCAGTAATAAGCCTCGCTAATCTTTCTCTTTTTAAAAAAAACTTCGCCAAAACAGGACAAATTTCACCGCGTATTGCGAACGTCCTTTTGTGCCCACTGACGAATCCTGGAGGGAAAGAAACTATAACGGGATGTGACCAAAAAAAGAATTGATTAAGAGTCGGCCTGGATGCTTTGCTAGTGTCACTTGAGTTGCTCATAAAATCGTTAAAGCGGCTGTGGCGGGGTTGGAGATGACGCCGGTGCTGGACTGGAATGCTTTGGGATGGCTGAGTTCTTCGTCGGGCGGAGAAATCACTGCAAGTGGCGCACAAGCATGACCAGTCGTCGGGGACAGATGTGAAGCGTTGAAGTGCCGACGGGACTCTGCTGAACCTTGCTCACTGGTCGTTGGCGTTACTAGGCGTTCGCTGAGCAGGTTCTCGTGAATCAGCGTCGAGAAAACACACGATGGACAGTGACGTTGCTGGTACGAGAACTTGGGCACGGCTGTTGAAGGTGACCAGCCTTGACGGCTAGAAAAACGAAATCTCTTCTCTCTCTCTCGGTCCTCTCCCTCCTGGTCGTTTCAATGTGCGGCCTTTTTTATCGAATTGTGAAGCCCCCCAGGAAGAGAAGGTGATCCGCCATCCTATCGTGGATGCACCAAAATATATTCGCTTTATTTTTTTTTCCTTTCGGAGCTTGTGCCTTTAACCATGCAAATATACTTATTTTCCTTTTAAGCCCAAGTCACGTCCTTCCTTTTCCTTGAAATCCTTCAACCACTTTTATTTCCTTTCTATTCTTTCGTATTGACGAAATCAATAGGATATATCAATATCCTTCCTCTTGATTACGCATGAGTTTCAAATATCCCATATGAAGCACTACTCGATTCTCATTCATGGGCTTGTCCAGAAGTCTCTTTATCGCAGGCTTAGTCTAAGCGGCTGAATTAATTCGAATCCATCCGCCACCGGTCCCACAAATAAACGCAAAAAATGCAAATTAAAAATAAATGCACCTAAATCTATATTTTATTAATTTTTTTAGGGATAAAATTAACCCCTAATTTTCTATGCAATAAATAAATAAATAAACGGGCCGCCAAAATTTAGGTGTCAACACTTGGTTTCTGGCCGACCCCAATAGGCTAGTGGCAACTCCTTTTGTGCAAAATTTCTAAAAAATATCCCAATGTCATGCGGGGTATGGGCTTAGGAGAACCTGTGCCTAATCAAGGGTCATAAGCCCATCCTTTAGGCAATACCCCTAAACCTGCTCCCTCCCCCCGAGGGTAGGTCGCGACAGCGGTGGAGACTTATACAGATAAGGTGGATGCTTTTCGTGTTTCGGCAGTGGTAGGGACTCGTAGGGATAAGGTGAATGCTCTTTATGTTTTGGCGGTGATGGGGACTTGTAGAGATAAGGAAGATGCTCTACATGTTTCGAGAGCTGGGGTGGGGGCGACGTGTAAATGTAAGGCTTATTGTTGGTAGATACAATTGTGGCAATAAGGCAAAATGCCAATGCATGGAACAGTCGAGGCCAGTGCCTCGACCAGCTTGGGTTTCTCATTTCGGTGGGTCAAACTCAACTTTGCTTCTCAATTGAGAACTGTTGAGAAGGTGATGAAAGGGAAAGCTATGGTGCAAGCCTTTAAATAGTGAACTCCACAATCATTAATGCTGATTATTTCTTTCTTTTGAAACCAAACAAACAGGCTGGAACAGGGAAAAAACCACGTAAAATTATGATACCTTTTGAATCTGACCCAAATCCAAATCTGTCATTGTCCTTTTCAATCGGTGCTTGGTGGCTTCCCATGAAGGGTCTCAGTCCTGCCTCTCTTGGGCCACCTTGAGCAAGTCAAAGAATGAGTGCGAGAGAGAGAGAGAGTAGGCGCGGTGCTCGATGGCTGGATATATCAAAATTTATAAGACTAACATTAAAAACACAATGAAAACGCGTTCCCCCCCAAGTATTCTGAACTTATCTTCCGACGACACTACAAAAAAAATACGTGATGTTGACTAGGACCATCGCGAGGGTCAATGAGATTGCCTTTGTTAGGCAATTGGACGATGTGTGCACGAATCTGTCCAAAAGACTTAGCTCCTCCTCGCATGTCGGGCCGAGTTCTGGCAGAGAGAAGCGTGTCGTGTTCGACAACTCTCGGAGATTTGATAATGTCTACTTTATGGTCGTGAGGAACATAACGCGGGTTCTCTAGAATTAATCTGCACGGGTGCAGATCGTGCTAAAGTATCCCGTTTCGAGTGCTTAGTCTTCTGGGTACAGAGAAGGATCATTGAACAGTTCATCACTGCAGTCGCACGATCGGTAAGAAAAGCCGATGGATACATTGGAGAGGATGAGCTTCAACGGGCTCGTCCTACCTTTGACGCTTGAACTTGCTCGGAGCGATGCGGTGCATTTGGTTTGGCTCGGGCTTGCATCTGTTGTTTATTCAATAAGATTGCTTGCTTGACTAAGAAAAAGAAAAAACAATCATAGTTATAACTAATAAATTACAATCGTTTGATAAATGATGTCTATGGAGTAGATATGTCTCGAACCTTTTGGTCTTTCTGTACCGGTGTTGGCCTGGCGACAAACACTAATATAAAAATATTAAAGTGATTGTTTAATACAAGTGATAGATGTGAATAGGCGCACATAATGAAGTTTGAATTTGGTAAGTTTTATATGAAAAATGATTAAATGACAATCTTTGATCTACCGTGAGAATAACAGCTTATTCTGGATCACAAAAAATTAAATAATAAAAAATTATAAATTGTTGTGAGACCCACCATTTCAAAAACATTACCAACCTAATGACACCGTTACCTCTCATTGATAACGATGTAATTTGGATCTCATGTTTCATTCTTCATGGATTGAACAACCGAAAAAGAAAAATATGGAGAGAGAGAGAGAGAGAAATAAATCTAGTCATATTATTCAAGACAAACATAAAGCTCCATGAGAAATTGAAATACAATTTTTAAAGGTTGAATATCCCTCTTAAACAAGAAAATATGATATTTAGGAAATAATAGAAAAGGTGATGTAACTACCCTACGCTCTGGACTTTCAATTAGTGTTTATCCTGTATCAACATACACAACCACAATAATACTTTCATCCAAACATTGAAAACTCGAATTAGTCTCGCTTCTTCACGGTTATTGTATTTGGGGGATATTCAATTTAGGATTTGGAAGATATTCATTCAAATACCACTAATTACGTACAAGCTATTCTATGTCAAAGTCACTCATACAAGCCAGTGTCTACATTTAACTAGTTCAACGACATACGGATATTTCGTGGACCTTTGGTTAGCCACGCGTTCAAAACCATACCGCTGGGTTGTGAGAAAAGAAAAAAATTATGGGCCTCTTTTGACTTTGATTGCACGTAAGTAAGTGTTATTTGGCGTACAACCTTAGCAAATAGCAATCATCTGTTTATATTTATATATATATACACGCATTGGCGGTATAAAAATGTTTCTCCATAAGCACAATCCAAATACCTTATCTCATTAAAAAATTCATGCCGATCCCTCCAATTAGAGAGTGATCTCCTGTTTTGACATGTTTGAAATAATATTCAATTTGTAAAGCCTCCAAAAATAGAAATCATACAATTATTGGAGTATTGCAAAAATTCCATAGATTTCAGTGGGTGAAAAACGGATATGTATAAATTTGATGCATATCACAGAATTTTAGTGCGCTTTTATATCGTATGAAAAAATTCTGAACAAGAAACTAGTTCTTGAAAAATGTAAATAAAAGAAAGGATGAAAATATAACATATGAATTGTGTACGCCAATCGCTGTACATGTTTGCAGATGTGGTTTAAGGAAAAAAAAAGCCGAATGGTAGAATTTCTTAGAGATATAACTACCGAAGGAAAAGGTTTACAGCACTAAAAACCGAGTAAATAAAAGGAAGGTAGAGCCGGAGTTGGACATTATATTATTTGTTAATTGAGCAAGGCCAGTGGAACTTATGGAAACTGGCAAAAAAGTTTTCACGTTTTCTTAAAAAAAAATTATGGCTGAGAAAAGCCTAGAACTCTATTATGACCATCACTTCATCATTTCTCCTTCTGCATTATGATTAACTAAGAAATAGATGCCCCATTTTTTTCTTAAGAGATAAATTATTTGAAAAATATTTTCCTAAAAATGATCAATCATATTCATTATAAAAAGGAATGAATAAAAAATATTTTCGTCATCCATAAAAATATTTACACTTAATGAAAATATTTTTCATTAACTTATTACGTCAAATTATATAAGCAATCATTTTTAGAAAAATATTTTCTAAATTATTCATTTTTCGCGAAATAAACAGAATTGCTTGACCATCCAATCTTGATTATGTCATGCGTTCTTGGGTACTGCATTGAAATATAGCTCGCCTCTCTTGGCTTTCATGTGTACACGACTGATCAACTTTAACAATATTTGTTTTTTTTTTTTTTTGGGTACCTGTAACGTCAATGAATCTCGTTAATTTGGCAATCATTGGTTGCTTGTGTGAGCTCGCGCCCTGGAAGGTTACGAGAGAGTCCCCAAGTTGGGGCGAAGCGTGAATATATGAGTGTTAAGAGATGTCAAATTGCTTGCCTTGACTCAGTCCTTGATCGGTTTTAAACTATCTCGAAAAGCTATTTTCTAGGGTTTTTGTTTTTACGAATGTCGAAAGTTGCAAAGCACAAGATACAAATACATATAGAAAATAAAAATGAGGGAAGGAGAGGACAGAATGAATAAGAAACAAGAATTGACAGGTCAAAGACATGGATTAAAACTCAATTCAGACATGCTTTGTTGCTTGAAGTAATTATAAAATCATTGTCACTTGAGACTTATCAAATTGAAAAGTACATGTGAATAAGAATGAAAACGATTGCTTCCATGTAAAGCGGATTGCCAAAGAATGGTATTATTCTTGCTCCAGTTTCTTAAGCACTCGGAGGGGATCAAATTGCCGTCTAATAGTACCCCTTGGGAGGTGGAGGAGAACTGTAATAGTATGGCAGAGGAGGAGGTGACTTCACCGGAGGTGGTGGTGACTTGTAAATATAAGGCAGCAGTGGTGATGAAGAAGGTGGAGGTGGAGATTTGTTGTAATAGGGAGGAGGAGGTGATTTTACTGGAGGTGGTGGTGATTTGTAGATATAAGGAGGTGGTGGTGATGGCGAGGGTGGAGGCGGGGACTTCTAGTAGTACGGGGAAGGGGGCGACTTCACTGGAGGTGGGGGTGACTTATAGATGTATGGAGGTGGTGGTGATGGGGAAGGTGGAGGAGGAGATTTATAGACATAAGGAGGAGGGGGTGATGGAGAAGGTGGTGGTGGAGACTAGTAAACATATGGCGGTGGCGGAGTTGGAGATGGTGGTGGAGGTGATTTATAAACATATGGAGGGGGTGGTGAAGGAGAAGGCGGCGGTGGGGACTTGTAAACATATGGAGGTGGGGGAGATGGGGATGGTGGTGGAGGAGATTTGTAAACATAAGGAGGCGGCGGTGAAGGGGATGGTGGAGGAGGTGACTTGTAGACATAGGGAGGCGGAGGTGATGGCGATGGCGGCGGTGGCGATTTATACACATAAGGAGGTGGTGGTGAAGGGGATGGTGGTGGGGGAGACTTGTAGACATAGGGAGGTGGAGGTGATGGTGATGGTGGTGGAGGTGATTTATATATGTATGGAGGAGGTGGTGATGGAGAAGGCGGTGGGGGAGATTTGTAAACATAAGGTGGTGGTGGAGATGGTGAGGGTGGCGGCGGCGATTTATAGACATAAGGAGGAGGGGGTGATGGAGAAGGTGGTGGTGGAGACTTATAAACATATGGCGGTGGCGGAGATGGATATGGTGGTGGAGGTGATTTATAAACATATGGAGGGGGTGGTGAAGGAGAAGGCGGCGGTGGGGACTTGTAAACATATGGAGGTGGGGGAGATGGGGATGGTGGTGGAGGAGATTTGTAAACATAAGGAGGCGGCGGTGAAGGGGATGGTGGAGGAGGTGACTTGTAGACATAGGGAGGCGGAGGTGATGGCGATGGCGGCGGTGGCGATTTATACACATAAGGAGGTGGTGGTGAAGGGGATGGTGGTGGGGAGACTTGTAGACATAGGGAGGTGGAGGTGATGGTGATGGTGGTGGAGGTGATTTATATATGTATGGAGGAGGTGGTGATGGAGAAGGCGGTGGGGGAGATTTGTAAACATAAGGTGGTGGTGGAGATGGTGAGGGTGGCGGCGGCGATTTATAGACATAAGGAGGAGGGGGTGATGGAGAAGGTGGTGGTGGAGACTTATAAACATATGGCGGTGGCAGAGATGGATATGGTGGTGGAGGTGATTTATAAACATATGGAGGGGATGGTGAAGGAGAAGGCGGCGGTGGGGACTTGTAAACATATGGAGGTGGAGGAGATGGTGAAGGTGGTGGAGGTGACTTGTACACGTATGGAGGAGGCGGGGAAGGAGAAGGTGGCGGTGGAGACTTGTAAACATATGGAGGTGGAGGTGAAGGCGATGGTGGGGGAGGTGATTTGTAAACATATGGAGGTGGAGGAGATGGTGATGGTGGTGGCGGCGACTTGTACACATAAGGAGGAGGTGGGGAAGGAGAAGGCGGTGGTGGGGACTTATAGATGTAGGGCGGCGGCGGGAAAGGTGAGGGAGGTGGCGGAGACTTATAAAGATAAGGTGGATGCTCTTCATGTTCTTCATGTTTCGGCGGTGGCGGGGACCTGTAAAGATAATGAGGATGCTCTACATGTTTCGGCGTTGGTGGCGGGGGCGACGCATAGATATAAGGCTCATAGCTAGCGGATACAATCGTGGCAATAAGGCAAAAAGCCAATGCATGGAACAGTCGAGGCCAGTGCCTCGACCGGCTGGGGCTCCTCATTTGGTGTGGCGAATTCAACTCTGCTTCTAAATCGAGAAGCTGTCGAGTAGGTGATGAGAGGGAAGGTTATGTGCAAGCCTTTATATAGCGATCTCCACAATCCTTAGTGGCAATTATTTACTCATTCTTCTCTTGAAACACCGATTGACAGGCTGGAAGAGGGAAAGATATGTGGAATTATGCTTTCGTATGAATCTGACCCAAAATCCAAAATATGTTATTGTCGTTTCTTTGAGTAGTTGCTTGGTGGCTTTCCATGAAGGATCTCAGTTTCTGGCCATCTTGAGTGGCCGAGCGAGCATTTCAAAGAAAGAGATTGAGAGAGAGAGAGAGGGAGGGAGGGAGGGAGGGAGTAGGTGAGGGTGCTGTACGGCTGCGTCAACTAAAATTGATAAGCCCTAAAATAGAAAAACGAAAATGGCGACGCGCTTCCCGTAACGAGTGCTCTGAATTTTCCTCACGATGACTAAGAGAGAAGACGTGCGAATAGAAGTCAAAAAAATGGCTATGGCCATTAGACAATGTGTGTATGAACGTGTCTTAGTGAAGACTTGGCTCCTCCTTGCATACTGGCCAAGATTCGTCACGTTCAGCCACTTTCCAACTTGACAATAACTTAATCGTCGCGATGGGATGTCTAGAACTTGTCCACATAGGTGAAGGTCCTACTGAAGTAGGTATACCATATTGGAGGGCCTTAGCCTTCCAGGTATAGAGAAGAGGATCGTCAAGCAGTTCGCCATTGCCGGTGCGTGATTAGCAGAAGAGTTGATGATGACTTAGTGGAGAGGATGAGCGAGCTTTCGTGGGCTTCTACAAGCTACAGAGGACGAAGATTTTTGTTATCTCAACACTCAAACTTACTCGAAATATGGGTGATCAATTTCAAGGTGGGTCAATTCCTAATCTGGAATCTAGCACTGAACAACTAACCTAGCCTAGCTAGGTCAATTTCCCATGTGTGGAACTAGAAGCTGGATCGATTGGTCTGGTCTAGTCCTAGAGTTTGTCCAAAACCAGTGGTTTTTTCTTCTTTTGTTTCTTCTATTGTCTATAATTGGAAATTTCCCAATATTTAAAGGAAAAAAAGTTTACTTCAAAATAAAAGATAAACATAATTAAGAAATCTTGATCAATCCAGTCCTAGTGATCAGACTCCTTATGTGGAATCGGAAACCGGATCAATTATTCCCAATTCCAAAATTTTGAAATCAAGAACCACTCAAAATTGACTAGACTGATTTAATCCAGTTTTCAAATTGGACTCAGACCGATGCAAATCGCCACCTTGGAATGCTATGATGTAACGCATTTCAGTTGTTTAAGTTACCCATTGGAGTTAAACTTTTGCTAAGAGTTAGAGGTTTGTTGTGTGTTGAGTGGTCTCATTGGACTAGCATCTGTTTGTTTACCTAGGGAAAAGAAGATAATAATAATTATATGCGGGGAAGCTCATAATTGCAGATTTACATAGGCCATCCAAGTTCGATGGGATTATTTCGTCCTTAGCGATTATATTAGCAAATGTCTTATCTGGATCAGGTGGACTACGGGAAGGCTAATTACACATTAGCGAGACTAATAACAAATTATAGAGAATATGTCCCCATAATTCAACGATTAATATAGCCACTCATTGCATGTGCCTAGTGTTCTCCTTTACCCGGAAGTTTCAAGCCATTAAATTATGAACCGACGCCCGTGTATTTCAACAAATTTATAATTTCACCCGGTGAATAACACGCCAGAGTTGCTTCCAGAGATGGAATTGCCAAGACAACCTAAATATAATAACGTAGTTTTTTCTCCAATTGTATGCCAAGCACGCCCCATGTGATAACTGGGGAAAATAAGAAAAAGAGGAATTTCGAATTTTTATTTCCTAAAATATCAGGAACGAAAGTCAACCGGTGTCGGCGAAGATCGTTTTCTGTAAATGGTGAAAATTTTGCTTGTAACGGTATTATTTCTTATAGGGCATGATCGGACAGCACGTTACGTCAACTGGACAAGGCGTTTTATAAAATGGAAATTTATATAGTTTTGATGACAACTAGCAATGAATTACATATTTAATTAGTATGCTTTCTTTTTTTTTCCAGTATAAACGTGTTCAAAGCGGATAAAATAAGGTTTTTCCCATATGTTAATTGGACAATGAGATGGTTTCGATCTCCAGCTCTTGGCAGAGTCGATGCGATGCGCTGCGAGCAACCGTGTCAAAGTCGAACTAGGATGGCAAGTCAAACTAAAACTTGGATCGAAATTAAATGCCTTCGAGAAAATGATAAAGAAGGAAAAAGAAATATCGATAAATTAGATTAAAACATTGAATATTGCATTGTACATGCAAGAGGGATGTGGCATTGTACTGGCATAGTTGACTAATTCATAAGGTTGTGTAGCGAAGCTCAAGTCACATGTTTGGGAACCAACTCCAAGTATCTAATTCCTAGTTTAATGTTATCACCTAACATTTGACTTTGAAAGTCAAACCCATAATAATAATGCACGAGAACTCAAGTGAAATAAAACTATATAACTTGTAATTAAGCAGAACAATTTCGAAGAAAGACCGGTCCTTCAAGGCGGATCGAGAGAGGTCACTCGATATTGACCGTATCATATTCTTAATATGATTAAGCAATACAAAGAAGACATGCTCGTCCAAGATGCATTACTATAAATGACCCTATCTTAATAAACTCAGCAAACCTTAACCCCTGCCAATGATTCGAATGGTTTGTGAATGTATAATACATCTACATGTGGCAACACCTAGCTTGCAACCTATGTAATTTTTCTTCTAATTTTGTGAATACTCGTTCATTTTCATTATATTAGAAAAATGGCAATTGATTAAAATATGAACTTGGCAATGAAGAGACATTGATGGTAATAAAAAATTATCCAAAGTTTTATCATCCTATGAATAATTATCCTGAGTGATCAGCAGCTTATTACCGTCGAAAGTATATTGGTATTCATGCTTAGAGGTTGTAAGTGCATGATATAATAGGTTGGACTAAACCCAACTGTTATAGACGAAGCCAAATATTTTTTAGGGGCTTTTTTATCTTTTCTATCATATTTGCTTTTAGGTTAAAAGTGCTACCTTTATATGAGCGATGGCAAGGCGCTAGCCGTCAAGACGCTGAAAAAGAAAATAGAGAAGCAAGAAAAAGAGAGAATAGAAAAGTGAGTTTTTTCTTTATGGGAGTTCTCAATCTCTTTGTGCCCTGATCTTGAGAGAATATCATCTTTGTATTCCAACTTTTTTCGAAATCTAGTGGATTCGCAGAGTGCCTCTGTGCGAAGACGTAGCCCAGGTTTGGATGAACTTCGTTAACAAATTTTCTGGCGTGTTCTTCTGATCCTGTTCTTTTATTATTATATTTTGTCTGGTGAATTATTTGCGAGCGTTATTTTTCTAGAATCGACATGCGATTTCGTGACAACTGGTTTCAAAGCCTGGATTGGCTAATCGAGAACATCGAGGGTTTTCGGTGACGTTCGATTGAAGGCAAACAGTATGGCAGAAGATAAAATCAGAATCGATAAGTTCGATGGGCGGGATTTTGGATGGTGGAAACTACAAATCGAGGATTATCTTTATCAAAAAGATCTCTATGCACCACTTGAGGGTTGGAAACCCGAGATGGCTGAAGTGGATTTGACAACGAAGCCGAATGGAAAATTCTTAATCGAAAGGCATTAGGTGCGATTCGTCTAGGGTTGACAAAAAGACGGGTACCACATCACGAAAGCAAAAACTGCAAAAGAAGCCATGGATATTCTAACGAATATTTATGAGAAGCCATCCACATCAAATTAGGTATTTTTGCTGAAAAAACTGGTTAATATGAAGTTATCTGATAGAGGTTATGTGACAAAGCATATTAATAGTTTCACGCAGATCACGGGTCAATTGGAATCCGCAGGCGTAAATTTAGATATGAAGCTTCAAGCTTTATTATTTTATGTTCTCTTCCAGAAAGTTACAATACTTTGCGGTGCGGGGAATTTTGAGCACCATGAAGGATGATTTAACTCTTGATGATACCGTGAGTAGTATCATGGATGAAGAGATGCGAAGGAAAGTCTCAAGTGGAAATATTTTTTCTGCATCTACATCTTCAACGGCACTCGCAGTGGAGAACCATGGAAGAAGTATAAGTAGAGGAAAATTCAACAGGCATGGCAGATCACAATCAAGAGGTAAGAGACGAGGTTGCAAAAGATGAGTGTTGGTTTTGTCACAAAACCGGACACCGGAGATTTCAGTGTGAAGCCTACAAAAAGAAGCGACAAGATGAGAATCAAGGAGTTAATGTGGTTAACGATGAACCTTTGCTAGATAACTTGTGTTTGTCTGCAGGGTTTGATTTGACGACAGATAAATGGTTTATTGATTTCGGTGCTTCTTTTCATTGCACCTCGCAAAGAGACATATTTGATGATTATGCCAGTGGAGATTTCGGACAAGTGGTTGTGGGGAAACGGCCACATGTGTCCCATTGTTGGGAAAGGAATTGTGACTGTGAACATCTCAGATGGAGGACGTCTAGCTTTGCGTAAAACTAGGCATATTCCAGAATTAAAGAAAAATTTGATTTCAACCAGTAAACTTGACCAAGAAGATTTTGTAACAACCTTTGGATGCGGAGAGTGGAAGATAACGTCAGGGGCAAGAGTAGTAACAAAGGGAAAGCGTACAGGTACACTTTATCTTCTCCAATGAGACAATATTAGTGATATGGTTGCAACTACAATGTCTATAGGTAATTTGTCTACTCCTTGGCATTATCGTTTGGGACATCTTGGTGAAAAAGGTGTAAAGTAGTTACACTCGAAGAAATTACTTCCGGGTTTACAAAAAGTTGAGTTAGATTTTTGTGAGAGTTGCATTTATAGAAAACAGAAGGATGTTAGTTTTCAATTGAATGGGCGACAAAATAAAGGTCAGAAGCTAGAGTTGGTTCATACTGATGTATGAGGACCTGCTCAGGAACTCTCTTATGGCGGTGAGAGATATTTTGTCACTTTCATTGATGATGCAACAAGGAAGACTTGGGTCTATGCTCTTAGAGAAAAATCAGAAGTATTCGGAATGTTCAAAATGTGGAAGACCATGGTAGAAAAAGAGACAGGTTATCAGATTAAAGCTCTGAAGTCTGATAATGGTGGTGAATACACGAGTAAGGAAATTGCAGAATCTTTGAGTCGATAAGGCATACACGGGTTAAAGACTGTTCCTAGAACTCCTCAAGAAAACGGTGTAGTTGAGAGGATGAACAGGACTATTCTAGAATGTGTGAGATGCATGAGACTACATAAGAGTCTCCTGCTACACTTATGGGCTGCCACAGTTGATGCAGTTGTTTATCTTATCAACAGAAGTCCATCTAGTGCGTTGGATTGAGAAATACCACAAGAATGGTGGTCGGGTAAAAAGATTAATTATTCACATCAAAAAGTGTTTGGTTGTATTGCATATGCTTTGATTGACAGGGAGGATAGAAAAAAAACTTGATGCTAAGTCCCAGAAGTGCATCTTTATTGGATACGGTGGCGACGAGTATGGCTATAGGCTTTGGGATTATGAGAATAACAAAATCATCCGCAGTCGCAATGAGGTATTCCGTGAAGAAAAGATGTACAAGGATCGTCAAACAAAGCATGAGAAGGTAGTTGAACCTGAATATGTTGAATCAAACACAATGCCCGAGAAGATGTTTCCAATAGATCAAAGTGCACTTAAAAGAGAGGTTCAAGATGAGCCTATTATTAGTGAGGAGGTAGTTCGAGAGGAGCGCAGTGATTCGGAGCAAACTAACAACCCTGAAGTACCTGTATTGAGGAGGTCTACACGTGTGAGAAAGCCAAAGGTAATTTTTGATCCATCAGCTAATACTGTTCTAAGCCATGTCTTATATACAAATTCACGGGAACCGGAGACTTACGATGAGGTAAAGATAGACACGTCTCACTTGCAGTGGGCAAGTGAGACTGCTAAGAAAGACGAGATGGGCTCGTTACTTGAGAACAAAACTTGGGAGTTGACCAAGTTGCCTACAGTTAAAAAAGCTTTATTAAATAAATGGATGTGCAGGATTAAGAATAAAGCAGATGGTAGTATTAGATACAAGGCGAGACTTGTAGTCAAGGGCTTTTCTCAAAAAGAAGGGATCGACTACTCCGAGATATTTTCACCTGTAGTGAAAATGACATCAATTAGAGTTCTGCTGAGTATAGTTGTAGTGGAGGATTTGCATCTTGAGCAGTTAGACGTAAAAACAGCATTTTTACACGGTGACTTAGATGAAGAACTATACATAACACAACCTAAGGGTTTTGAAGTCAAAGGTAAGGAGCACATGATATGTCACTTGAAGAAAAGCTTGTATGGCTTAAAACGAGCTCCGCGGCAATGGTACCTAAAATTTGATGGTTTCATGAAAAAAAAAAACAAAAAAAGGATTTGCACACTGTGAGTCTGATCATTGTGTTTATTTTCGCAAGTATGATGATGGTGTGTATCTCTCTCTATATGTGGATGACATGCTGGTGGCTAATTTCAATATGAAGAGAATCGTAGAAGTGAAGAAGATGTTATCATCACAGTTTGCTATGAAAGACTTGGGAGAGGCCAAGAATTTTTTAGGCATGAAAATCATCAAGGACAGGAAAAATAAGAAATTAAGGATGTCGCAGGAAGATTATGTGAATAAGGTGTTAAAGAGATTTAACATAAACAATGCAAACCGGTTGCAACTCCTCTAGCGAGTCACTTCAAACTTTCCAAGGATATGTGTCCAAACACTCAGGCTTTGAAAGATGAGATGGCGGTAGTTCCTTATGCATCAGTAGTGGAGAGTTTGATGTATGCCATGGTGAGCACGAGACCAGACATTACACAGGCAGTGGGAGTTGTGAGTCGATATATGCAGAACCCAGGCAGAAAGCATTGGAATGCAGTGAAATGGATATTGAGATATCTAGTAGGTACTTCCAATTACTCACTTTGTTATGGTGGTACATCTCTAGAGTTGTAGGGTTACGATGCAGATCATTCGGGTGATCGAGATAGTGGTAAGAGTACCACCGGATATGTCTTTACAATTGCAGGTACAACAGTGAGTTGGGTATCTCAACTACAAAAGGTAGTGGCTTTATCAACGACAGAGGCAGAATACGTGACGATCACAGAAGCCTCCATGGAAATCATATGGTTACAAGATTACATGGAGGAGCTACATCGAAAACAGCCAATCAGTACACTGTGGAGTGATAGTCAAAGTGCAGTACACTTAGCAAAGAATGCAGCTTATCACTCAAGGACCAAACATATCAAGAAGCGTTATCACTTTATCATATCAGCATTGAAAGATAATGAGTTAAAGCTACAGAAGATTGATGGCTCGAAGAATCTAGCTGACATGTTGACTGAGGTAGTAGATAGAGAGAAGCATATTTTCTGTACTACTACCATTTGTATTACTCCATGTTGATTGATGAGGAGTATTGTAGAGGCACAAGTTTTTCAACTACTATTTTTTGAAGAAGATGGGTGCAAAGTTGCTTGGTGCTTGTTTTTATTTGTCTTCAATTGGGAGATTGTTATAGATGAAGCCAAATATTTTTTACAAGCTTTTTTGTCTTTTCTATCATATTTGCTTTTAGGTTAAAAGTGATACATTTATATTAGCGATGGCAAGACGCTAGCCGTCAAGACACTGAAAAAGAAAATAGAGAGGCAAGAAAAAGAGAGAAAAAAAAAAGTGAGTTTTTTCTTTATGGCGGTTCTCAATCTCTTTGTGCCCTGATCTTGAGAGAAGATCATCATTGTATTCCAATTTTTTCGAAGTCTAGTGGATTTGCAGAGTGCCTCTGCGCGGAGACGTAGCCCAGGTTTGGGTGAACTTCGTTAACAAATTTTCTAGCGTGTTCTTCTGATTTTGTTCTTTTATTATTATATTCTGCCTGGTGAATTATTTGCGGCGTTATTTTCTGGAGTCGACGTGTGATTTCGTAACACCAACCATATTCAATTCGCTTACGTTTGAATCGCTGTTCTAATGGTGCACATCTCCAAAGCCTCTTGGACTGGACCGCCCGTCCAGGTCAACGGTGGTTTCAAGTTTTGATTAGTATATGTGGTTTCGGGACTTCTTTCTATAATTATTTTGGCCACTTTTTCCAAGGCTCTCAAAACTTATGCTGTTTTATCAGCATGTGATTTAATATTTACACGCTATTAACACCTTTCATGTAAATTGAACTATGACCTAAGATTGAAGCCACTATATAATTAGGGAGGTACGTAGGGGTTGGAAAGATCTAACTCCTTCTCTATCACCATATAAATTTTGTAGGACCCTAAACTAATTATTGTCAAAATTTTAAACAGTTAGCTAAATCGTGGTTGAATATTCAATCACTTTTTAACAACTCTGGTGCCTTCGGCCAAGTATTTCCAAAGTCCTTTGGGCCTCCAAAAGCTCTAATATCAAAATTGAGGTGCTTGACAACACAATCTTAACAGCCTTGGAGTAAAAGTTAACCTATTCAAACTCTCTTAACCAACGTCAGTCCCGCCAACAATTTCGAAATGCTATTGAAGGGTTAATAATATTTTTCTTCCAATTTGTCCTCAATAATATTTTTGCATTCCTGTTTCACCCCCTTCTGTCCTTTCTCTTCCTTCTCTCTTCCTAACTAGACGTTCAGACTTTCATTGCCCCCAAGTCGCCGGTTGCCCAACATTGCCCATGCGTTGCCGCCTCAAGCTGTCTTTTGACGCCACTCGTCGTGCCGCCCCTTCTACAGCCGTAAAATGCTGCTGCCACTCGTTTGTCTTTCCCATCGCGACTCACTTGTCGACCAGAATCCTTCCTCACCACCATCGCTGTCAAAAGGGATGATTGGATGATGGGCGATGGTGACGAGTCAAGGTGTGAGTCTCGACTTTGGCAACGCTCCATTGAGCCCCAGATCTTCTTCGATTTGAGGTCGACGGCTTTAATCAACCCTGCTGGAGGCTGGCGAGGCCGAGTTTGATTTGCCGACGATAGACGGTGCACGGTGCCTGTACAATGTAAATCCAACGACGTGCATTCTTTAGGTGGTCGACCCAACAAATAATTTTGGAATTTAGTCACGAGTCTAAGATTGAAGCTTCCTTTTTCCCCTAACTACTTTCTTCTAAAAAGGACAAATATTACATGTGGAAATGGTTATAACTAATTAACTAGAATCATTTGACATATGATGTCTAAGGAGCAGGTATTTCTTTATGGGCCTCAAACCTTTTGGTCTTTCCATCAGCGGTGTTGGATTGGCGATGGTCGCGATTTAGAAATACTGAAGTTTCTTTTAATACAGGCGATGATGTGAATAATCATTTGCGCTGTTGGTGTCAATAAAAATCCAAATTCGATAATTCTAAAATATGTTTCTCCCGCAAAGAAATTGAATGATCGAGTTCGTTGATGGTTCGGTCTTGATTCAGTTACGTGTACTTTGACATTATACTGAGAAATAGCTTGCCTCTCTTGGCTTTCATGTGTACATGCATGATCGACTTCACCATAAACGATATTTTTATTTCTTCTGTACTGGTTACGTCACTGAATTAGTAGGCTTATGGTCACAGACATCTCGCTAGTAAGGCAATCATTAGTTACTTGCGTGAGCTCACTCTCTGGAAGGTTATGAGAGGGTTCCCAATTTGTGTGTATGTGTTGAAAGTTGCAAAGCACGATCTATACATGTAGAAAATAAAAATGAGGGAAGAGGAGGACAGAATGAGTGGGAAACCGCAACTTAAAGACATGGATAAAACTTGAATTCAGACACGTTTCGTTGCTCGAAGTAAATATACAATCATTGTCACTCGGGACTTATCAAATTGAAAAGTGCATGTGTATAAGAATGAAATAATGGCTTCCAAGTAAATGTATCGCCAAAGAATGGTAATTTCTCGCTCCAGCTTCTTAAGTATTCAGAGGGGATCAATCATCGCCTAATAGTAGCCCTTGGGAGGCGGAGGAGATGTGTAATAATACGGAGGAGGAGGTGACTTTACTGGAGGTGGTGGTGACTTGTAAATATAAGGTGGGTGTGGTGATGGAGAAGGTGGAGGTGGAGATTTGTAGTAATAGGGAGGAGGCGGTGATTTCACCAGAGGTGGTGGTGACTTATAGATGTAAGGAGGGGGAGGTGATGGGGAAGGTGGAGGTGGAGATTTATAGTAGTATGGAGGAGGGGCAGACTTCGCTGGTGGTGGGGGTGACTTATAAACATAAGGAGGCGGTGGTGATGGAGAAGGCAGAGGTGGAGATTTATAGTAGTATGGGGCGGCGAGAACTTTACTGGAGGTGGTGGTGATTTGTAAACATAAGGTGGTGGGGGTGATGGTGGAGGTGGAGGTGGTGACTCGTAAACATATGAAGGAGGTGGGGAAGGCAATGGTGGTGGAGGAGACTTGTAGACATATGGAGGTGGAGGTGATTGGGATGGTGGTGGTGGTGATTTATAAACGTATGAAGGAGGTGGTGAAGGGGATGGTGGAGGAGGTGACTTGTAGACATAGGGAGGTGGGGGTGATGGTGACGGTGGCGGTGGTGACTTGTATACGTACGGGGGAGGTGGGGAAGGAGAAGGTGGTGGCGGGGATTTATAGACATAAGGAGGTGGTGGTGATGGGGATTGTGGTGGTGGTGGTGGTGGTGACTTGTACATGTACGGGGGAGTTGGGGAAGGAGAAGGTGGTGGTGGGGACTTATACACATAAGGAGGAGGTAGGGAAGGTGAAGGTCGTGGTGGGGACTTGTAGACATAGGGAGGTGGAGGTGGAGGTGAAGGTGATGGTGGCGGCGGTGACTTGTACATGTAAGGAGGAGGTGGCGAAGGGGATGGTGGAGGAGGAGACTTATAAATATATGGAGGTGGGGGCGATGGTGAAGGCGGTGGGGGACTTGTAGACATATGGGGGTGGGAGAGATGGTGATGGTGGGGGAGGAGATTTGTAAACATATGGAGGAGGTGGTGAAGGTGAAGGAGGTGGTGGAGACTTGTAAACATATGAAGGTGAAGGTGATGGTGATGGTGGAGGCGGTGATTTATACACATAAGGAGGAGGTGGTGAAGGGGATGGCGGAGGAGGGGACTTGTAGATGTAGGGAGGTGGAGGTGATGGTGATGGTGATGGTGGTGGGGAGATTTGTAGATGTATGGAGGAGGAGGGGATGGTGATGGCGGTGGGGGTGGGGGTGGGGGTGGGGGTGGGGGTGGGGGTGATTTGTAAACATATGGAGGAGGTGGTGAAGGAGAAGGCGGTGGTGAAGACTTGTAAATATAGGGTGGTGGCAGAGATTTATAAATGTAAGGAGGAGGGGGTGATGGAGAAGGTGGGGGTGGAGACTTGTAAACATATGGAGGTGGCGGAGATGAAGATGGTGGCGGTGGAGATTTGTACACATACGGAGGGGGTGGCGAGGGAGAAGGCGGGGATGGAGACTTGTAAACATATGGAGGTGGGGGAGACAGCGAGGGTGGTGGAGTTGACTTGTACACATATGGAGGAGGCGGGAAAGGAGCAGGTGGCGGTGGAGACCTATAAACATAAGGAGGCGGAGGTGATGGTGATGGTGGAGGAGGTAATTTGTAAATGTATGGAGGTGGAGGAGATGGTGATGGTGGCGGGGGCGGGGGCGACTTGTACACATAAGGGGGAGGTGGTGAAGGAGAAGGCGGTGGTGGGGACTTACAGATATAGGATGGTGGCAGGGAAGGTGAGGGTGGTGGTGGAGACTTATAGAGATAAGGTGGATGCTCTTTGTGTTTCGGCAATGGCAAGTTCTTGTAGAGATAAGGTGAATCCTTTTTGTGTTTCAGCTGTGGTGGAGACTTGTAGAGATAATGAGGATGCTCTACATGTTGCGACGACGGGAGCGACGGGTAGATGTAAGGCTCATACTCGGCGGATACAATGGTGGCGATAAGGCAAAATGCCGAAGCATGGAAGAGTCGAGGCCAGTGCCTCGACGGGCTGGGGCTGCTCATTTGGAGTGGCAAACTCAACTTCGGTTCTAAATGGGAAACTGTTGAGAAGGTGATGAATGGGAAGGCTATGCGCAAGCCTTTATATAGTGACCTCCTCAAGCATCAGTGGTGATCATATCTTTTCTTTGAAACCCCATTAACTGGCTGGAAGAGAGGGGGGAAGATATGTGAAGTCATAATATCATATGCATCTGACCCAAACCCTAATTTTGTCATTGTCCCTTTCAATTGGTGCTTGGTGGCTTCCCACGAAGGATCTTGGTTCTTGGGTGGCCAAATCAAATAAACCCTAATATCAAACAACAAAATGAAAACGCGTCTGCCATGGTGTTCTGAAATTTTCCTTGGATGAACACGACGAGAATCAACAAGATGGCCGTTGTTTTTAGGCAAGTGGATGATGAGGGTATGAATGGGTCCTAGTGAAAGACTCAGCTCCTCCTTGGCATGATGGCCCGAGTTTTTGGCAGAGAGAAGCGTGTGTCGCATTTACAACTCCCGCTTATGACGATCATACTGAAGTGTACTCTTTTGAAGACTTGGTCTTCTAGGTATAGAGAAGGACCATTGAACTTGTAGCAGGACACATTGGGGATGGATCGTATAACGTTGGATTGATCAGTTTTAGGGCAGGTCGATTCCCGACCGAAGATCAGGAACTAATCTTGCGGCCCACCGCTCCAAGAGATTGGAATAGGCCTGTTTCGGTATGGTTCCTGATTCTAATTGGGAACTAGCCCGTTTCATGTTTGAGGTAAAACACCAAATCCTTATAATATACACTTCATCATTTCAGTATAAGAAGATACGTTGGGTATGTAGTTATATTGTTTCATGTCATTGATCATGGTTTGATTTTTACTGGGTGCCAAAGTACTTGATTTCTAAAGAGACTTCAAAATTGAATTAGAAACGGTTCTGGTCCCATATTTGGAAACCAAGCCGAGCCTTGAACCGGTCGATCGAGACTGATTTAGTCCAGTTCCAAGGTTGAACTTGTTAGAATTTGCCACACAATTAAAAAGAAAATAAAGAGTAAAAGTGAGAAAAAGATTTGGAGATACAATATTTTATTCTAGTTTGCCATTCAGCTAAGGACTCGCATCTCTATGATATATTTTTCAATTATAAGAGCTTTTTCTGAGGTAAGCAAGCAGTCTTATTGAATAAACAACGGAGGCAAGGGGACAACTCATGTTACCTAGGATTGAATACTAGGTCTGATTTGTTGGGAGTGTGGTTCAATTCCTCGTGGACAAGATGTCATGGGGTCCCGTTCCTTGGTGAGTGGGCAGAGTCCAAGGATTGCCCTGAAGGGGGCTGCAAGGGTAGCGGCCTTGCGACCCCACGGGACTTATATAGTTTGAGCCTATATTTATTAATAGTTTGGGTTTTGGCTCATCAATAATTATACTTACATGCGCGGAATCTCATTATTGCTGATTTACATATGCCATTTAAGTTCGGTGGGATCATTTTATAATTAGCAATCATATTAGTGGAATATCTTATCCAAATCAGGTGGACCACGGGAAGGCTAATTACACATTAGCGAGACTAATAACAAATTACAGAGAGACGGTCCCACAATATCCTATGATTTATGGCTCCATTTGGTGAACGTTGGCTTGAGACTTGCTTCTAGAGATGGAATCTCCCCGACAACCTAAACACGATAACCAAGTTCTTCTTATTTATATGGCAAGCTCGCCCATCTAATGATTGGTGAATTATAAAAGAATAGGAATCTCGAATTTTTTGTATTTCCTGATTATCAAGATTAGAAATTGACTAGTCTCCCGAGGTATAGTTGCCGTTAAAGTCCAAATGTGCCACTGGGTGCTGGAGGACCTTGTGATCCTTGAATAGCATAAGTAAAAGGGGCTCAGGCGGATCCTCGATGACCAAAAAAAAAAGGACAGAAATTGACTTAAATATGTGTACATATGTCGGCAAAGACTTTAGCTGTAATATGTTGAAGATTTTGCTCGTGATAATGTTATTTCGTGTAAAGCATGTCGAACCGCCATGTTAGATCAACCGAACAAGGCAATTTGACCACATGGTCCTTTTTTTTTGGGGGGGGGTGGAATTGTTCTGGTTGATAATTTTTAAAGTTATAATGACAGCTGGTGATGTAAATAAATTTATTTACCTTGCTTTTTTTCCAAGTATGGATGTGTTCAAATCGAATCAAAAAGTATTGCCTTGCATTTGTTAATTGGACAGTTAGATAATATCGATCCCCAGCTCTTGGCAGGATCGAATTGTTGAGATGCGAACAACTGGGTCGAAGTCAAACTAGGTGGCGTGTCAAATTAAAACTCGGATCGAATTTAATGCCGTCGTACAAATAAATGAAGAAGAAGAAGATGGGAACTATAGAAGTGGATTAAATCGAACATTGAAGATTGCATTATCCATGCAAGAGGAATGAGAGGTTGCTCTGGCTTCCTTGACTACTTGCGAAGCTAATCACGTGTTTGGAACCAAATCCAATTATCTAATTCCTAATCTAATGTTGTCTTGTCACCTACCATTTTCGATTGAAAATCATCCCCTAATAATGCACCTAATAATGCACGAGCTTTCAAGTGGTATAAACCTATGTAACATGTATGTAAGCCTCTCAAAAGGGTAAGTCGAGTCAAAAATGGTCCAACTCAATTTGAATCATTTCCATACAATGCAAATTTAGTAACTCATACCCAACTTGATCCATATTACTAAACACTTGAAAAACTTATATCCAAACTAAGATGAGAGCACAAATTAAGTGAGCATGAGGGTGAGAGAGAGTTGACAGAATAAAAAGACAATTATAGAGATGGGTTGGATTTAAATAAATTATAAACTCTTGACATCCAAAATTACCCATGTCGTCACATGCTGGTCACAAAAGGAATAATAAGAATGAAATGCTCTATTTTGTTCGCGAAAACTGAAGGCAAACAACATTTGTGAAGGGTACTTGGGCTGAGTGTTGATCCAAGTACAAATTCAAGAGTCAATGGCAATTAATTGCCACCTGTCAGGCTATGAGAATAATGCATCGGACTTGAGGTTTAAGAGAAATTAGCATTAGAGCTAAGACGAAAGTAATTGCTACGCGAAATGCGCATAAAAATACGGAACTATTATTTACTTGATAGGCAAGTTATGCCAGTGTCGTCAACAAGTCAGGAAGTAGTTACTTATGGATAAGGGTGCTAAGAAGAAATAAAAAATGTAGAGAATGCTAAAAGTAACCTAAGGAGAAGTAATCGATTAACGGATACTAGCCCACTCTATAAATATCGTAATCTGTCCAACAAGGAAACACCTTGTATTACACAATAATTATCTTTACTTTATCACTTTTCAGTTGTAGTTTTCAATATTCTCGTTGTTGATTAAATTCCAACATGCATCTTTATTTGGTTTAGCACCGTTGATTAAATTCCTATGTTGTTCCACAAGTTCAGCGTCGTTGATTAAATTCCAACATTGTGTTTCCTACCAACGGTATCGCTATTGATTAAATTCCAGCTCTACACCTAAAGCAAGCTATATCGTAGATTAAATTTTGACATAATTTGAATTCGAAGTATAGATTATCTAGCTACTTATGTCTAGGCTACATCATTAATTAGATTCTGGTATAATTTTTGCTCAAGAGCTATTAGTCTTTGAGTTATTTGAGTATCAATTGTCAGGGTCGTATATTAAAATTGAGAATAAAATCTATCATTACATTTGACATTCTCTGTCCAAGCTTAACACAAAACCTAAGTCTCCTATAATAAAACCAAAATGTAGCATTTGGTGAAAGATTTTTTTGCGAAAATCAAAACTAACAAAACATCTTTTTGGCGCACTTGGTGGATGATTATATTGAGTTGAGGGAGTGCTATGTCACGGACTCGAGGTCCAATCAACTTGAGTAGCACCATTGACGAACAAATACTGATGGCTAAGAACAATGCACAAGCCGAGTCATCATCAGCCCAACTTCCTTAGAAGAAAGCTACAAATCAAGTCCAAGAGGAAGGAATTGATATTTCGAGGCAACCTGTGGAAGAAAGAAGACAGCCAGACCTCACACTAATCATCCTTGCTATTATGAGGCGAACAATTGAAGAAACTCATAACGATTTTGCTGATTATATGGTCAGACGAATGACTGATGTCGTCAAGCTTTTAATCATCAATAAATTATTACGAATGTGGCCAAGGACAACATGCAATCCCACTAATGCCATATGACGAAGATAACCTGATGTTAATAAATTCAACAGACCCTTACCCATGTGAATGATTTGAAGATGTAAAAGCAAACACCTAGGTTTTGGTTTACAAAAGTATAACAACTAATTTGCAATTTAATGTAACACCCGTTCATTTTTGTTATATTGGACAAAGAGAGACTAATTAAACCTTTCGTGATAATTTGTTGGGAGTGAGTACACATTAAAACTGAAAGAGAGGTTGATGGCACAGATTCTCTGAGATTATCCGATTGATAAACAACTTATTTTATCCAAAATACCTTAGTATTCATATTTAAGATGCGTTTATTTTGCTGAAAAAATTTTGTTAAAGAAAAATGTTTTTTTATGGAAATCATTTTCCAAAATGGTTACTTTTCACTTGTATTTTAATTTAAGGAAAGTAATTTCCTTCTTAATAGAAGGAGAAATTATTTTCCTCTAATCTAAACTTATTATTTCTAGTTTATAGAAAACATTTAGGATCCATTTATTTGAAGAAAAACTGTTTTCGGAAAATTATTTTCCAACTTCTCGATATTTGGATGACAAAAAACTAATCAATTTGCCGCATATAGCAAGCTTAGATGAGGAAAATGACTTTTCCTTTTAGCAAGACAGAAATTACTTTTTCTAAATTACTAAATAAATGAAAACAAACTATTTTTCACTTGAAAATGATTTTCCTTAAAAAAATATTTTTCTTTATCATCATGAAAGTTTTCTATCAAATCCACGGTACCCTCTCAGACTCGGTAGCTGGGCCCCTTGTCCCTTGATAGAGAGAAAATCCAAAAGTCAACTCAAGACTTCAACTTTTTTTTTTTAGAATGACACTTGGACTTTGACACTCGCAGTCTTGTACTAGTTGGGCCCTATCAAACTGGGTTGGACTCAACCCGACCCATTTTCAATTCCGACATGTGTAGTTCCCTTTGCGGTGCACGTCTCCAAAAGCATTCTCCCAAGTCGCGTAAATATATAATCATGGAGGTGTGTAGAGGCCGGCAAAGGTCCGGATTTCTCTCCTGCTTTGATATCACGTGAATTTTGTTAGACCACAGACTGACTACTCCCCAAAACTCAAACCGTAAGTTAAAGGCATGGTCAAGTATTCAAGCACTTCTTAATAATGCATGTCAATGTTGTTTCTTTGATGACTGAAGAATGCTTAGAGGATGAATGATAATTATTTTGTTCCTAGGGACAAAATCTAGATAGAAAAATCAAACTATTTCTATTTTCTGAACGAGTTTCTGAGTAAAGTCATGTGTTTAGTAACAACACAATAGGCCTTATAATTTTTAGCAGTTGAGGATGGCGACCGGTGACGATGGCTAGTGATGAGAAAAGTTTTTAATTCTATTTTTGTTCCAAAAATATCTACTTTTCATTTTTATTCCAAAAATATTTCCGAACTAAAAATTTAACCCAAAAAAAAAAATCTCGTTACCAAATGGTTTTTGGTTCCAAACCTATTATCAAGAATAGAAAAATAGAAAAATAGAGAAACTAAATAATTATCATTCACACTCTTAATGCATGCTACTATGAGCCCGTTTGGTTCAACTTTAGGAAAATAGTTTTGGGAAAATTTAAATACATTTGTGGTAAAAGGTTTTCGAAATACTATAGCATTTGGTAAATTATAACTTTAAATGATATTTAAAAATAGTTTTAGTGTGAATATTGTTTGATAAAACCCATGTTTATAAAGGACTTTTGCTATTATTTTTTTGAATTTTGAAAATTAAAAATGCAAAAGAGGTCGGCTGCCAAATAGCCTCACCCGAGGTCGAACAACCTCAGGCATTTGGCTAAGTTGCGGGTCGTGCCACAGCAAGTGGTGGTCACTTAGGACGCGTGAACCCTAGGTGATGGTGACAATTGTTAGAGGCGTGCAATTCTTAGGCGGTGATCGAAAAAAGACGGTTGTAGATAAACGGGAAGAAAATGAACGGTGATAGATAAACAATGAACTGCGTTTTCAAAATGCGGCCGAGTTAGGTTCTTATCCGCCTTGGGCTTTCAACGGCATTTAGAATGCTAATATTTGGCTAAAGGAGTCTCAAGAACACTTGCCAAAATGCTTTGTATTTTTTGTAAAGGACTTTGGTGGCCTAAAGCCTCTTGTGAAAGCTAAATCAAACGAGGGCATAATGGATTGATGGTCTTTGATGTAATTAGTTGGCCCAACCTATGGGCCCATTAGTTGGAAAACCATGTATCATCCGCGCAACTAGCAATTAGATTTGGTGATTATGATTCGTGTTTCGATTGTAATTTACGTTGGATTCTATTAATATTCAAGAATCAGAATTATCATTTTCTTTTATATAAGAAAGACCAATCGTTTTGGTTTTGCAACAATGAAATTAAAGTTCGGTCGCAACCTTCGAAATTGGATTTTGTGCTCCCGGTTGGGCGCGCATGACAACCATTCAATTCCGAAATAGTTTAAGAACAGAAATAGATTTTTCTATTTTTATTTCTAGAAGAGTTTAAGCAAAAATAAAGTTTGATAACGACACAAAATTTCTACTCTAAAAATATAAATTCGTTTGATAAAGACACAAAATTTCTTCCTTTCGGACGGCGGCGGCGACGACCCAAGCGACCTTTAATATAAAAAATAAAAATAAAAATGATTTATTAACAAAAAAATAAAGAAAAATAAAATAAAATAAATCATAAAAAATAAAATAAAAATATCATTTTATTTTAAAATAAAAATATCCTTAAAAAAAATTATTTTATTTATTCTATTTTATTTCATTTTACGAATAAATTTATTTCAAAATGAATAAAAATAAAAAATAAAAATAAATTTATTTGGAAAAAACTCAAGACAAATAAAAATAATTTATTTTTATTTATCATAAATAAATTATTTTTAATAAATTTAATAAATTTATTTTAATAAACTCAAAATAAAATGATAAATAAAAATAAGTTATTTATTTTTAATAAATTTACTTTTAATTTATTTTTAATAAATTTATTTTTATTTTTAAATGAATAAAATGAATATTTATTTTTATTTTTATTTTTATTTTTAATAAAATGATATTTAATTAAATTTATTTTTAATAAATAAATTTATTTCGATTAAATTTAGTTAATTTATTTATTTATCAAAAATAAAAATAATTTTTATAATAAAAATAAAAATGAAAAAAAATGATATTTTTATAATAATTTTTATTTTTAAAATGATATTTATTTATTTTTAAAAATTGTAATTTACGTTGGATTTTTTAATTTATTCTAAATTAAAATATTCAAGAATCATAATTATCATTTTCATTTTAAAATGATATTTAAAAAATTTTATATAAGAAAGACCAATCGTTTCGGAATTTTTTTGCAACAATGAAATTAAAGTTCGGTCGCAACCTTCGAAATTGGACTTTGTGCTCCCGGTTGCTTGTACAGTATCGCCAGCCCTCTTCCCGCGAAACTTCGGTCCAAAACGGGCCCGTTTTCTGCTAGCCGCCTCACGCCTCCGTCGAACTCCCGCACCAAAAACTCCCCGCCCTCACTTTTCTCTCCGTTTCCCTCGAATTTTCTCGCCTTTCCTTTCCGTCGCTTTCCCGAGAAAACGCACGCGGCCCGGCGAATCCGATGGCCTCCAGATTCGCCCTCCGCCTCCGACCTCACCTCGGCCGCGCCGCCGCCGCCGCCGCCTCCGCCCTTCCGCGCCCCGCCGCGCCCACCTCCGCCCTCGGATCTCCCCGCCGTTCCTCTCCCCAATCTCCGACCTCTACGCCCTCCCCGCCGACTGCCGGAGCTCGATCGCCGCCCTCCGGTTCCTGTCCACCGCCCGGCGCTGCCCGGCCCGGCCCAAGCACGTGGACATCGGCGTGCGGGCCCGCCAGCTCCAGAACCGGCGGCTCTGGACCTACGCCCTGACTTTCAGCTGCATCGCCGGGTTCATCGTGGTCGTGCTGAACCAGTTTCAGGACCAGCTGGTGTTCTACGTGACCCCGTCGGATGCGATGGAGAAGTACTCCGCTAACCCTACGAAGACCAAGTTTAGGCTGGGCGGATTGGTTCTGGAAGGTTCCGTCGCGCAGCCCGCTTCCTCGGCGGAAAAGGAGTTCGTTATCACCGATTTGATCACTGACATTTTGGTCAGGTTAGTTATTTTGTGATATTGGTTCGTAGGTTATCGCGATTTTGATTGCTGTCCTTTGCATTTAGAAGTGATTTTGTTCTTGTGCGTAGGAAGTATTGAATTGGTTTCGCTTTAGTAGATGTCCATTGTCGAGTAGGTCATTCGTTGAAAAGCAGTTTTCTTGTGGGATGGTATGATTAATAAGTTGATCTAAGCGATTTTGAGAGTTCAGTAGGGATCATGACTAAGACTAGAATTGTCGATTCAACCTAAGGTCCTCATTTCATTGTGTTTTATTGGTAAAATGTGTGGTTTGATTTGTCTTCTGTCGTTTTGATTCTTTCAATGTGATTGCGAAATGGTTTTGATGTTGATAACATCAGGTATCAAGGTTCGTTACCGGACTTATTCAGGGAAGGGCATTCCGTGGTGGTCGAAGGGTTTGTGAAACCATTCACTGATGAAATAAGGAAGGAGGTATCTTCAAAGTCAGTGTCGGGGAAAGCAAGGAGTGCAGAATGTTATTTTGCAGCGACGGAGGTTCTAGCTAAGCACGATGAGAAGTACATGCCCCAGGAGGTCGCTGCTGCAATTGAGAAGAATAAGAAGATGATTGAAGCAGGGAAGAATACAGTTGCAGGAGCTAATGCATCATAAGTCATTGATTGCTGATTGATTTTTGTGACAGCCAACACCAAAGTATTTTTCCAAATAATAAGGTGATTCGGGCATGGGAGACTTTTGAAGGATCTAAACCATCATAGGCAATCGGTATTTGGTATAATCTTGATTTTAATTTAGGTGTAGCTGATAATATTCATTGACACATTTGATTTTTGTTCACTGCGGCAATTCCTTGCTGTTCTTAAAGAGTAGCAGTTAATCACATGGACTACGGTAGTTCAAGTAGTTGGAGAGTCTTTTGGTTGATACCTAGGTGTATGAAGTAAGTTATTCTTTGTAATTAGGCGGAGATTTCATATCAAGGTGCCAAACATAAAATTTTGCCGATGTAATAGCTCATTGTATTTTTTTTATTGTCCCCAAATTGGGGAGGTTAGTACCCTGGTGGTACACATATATAATCTATGTATGACTGATTGCAAACTATATGTTTTGTGGAGTCATTTCTTTCTTGTAATAAAAGTTCAGTGTCAGTGTTCTTGTTATGTTTATCTTTGTTCCATTATGTCACCCTACTAGAGAGGCAAATTTGTAAATTGGCGATGTATCATTCCTCTGGTTGAGGTTCTCAGAGCTCTGTTGGCGTACTGGACTGGAATTTCTGCTTCTGCTCTGCTTTTGACAGGACATGTTAGGGATGCAAAGCAAGATAATTTGTTACAAAGCCTTACTGGATAAATTTTAGTGAATATGTGCTCTGGTGAAAAACAGTTATTAATGAGGTGATCTGATCTCACCAGTCTGTGGAACCTTTCTAGCCTTATGGGGCTGCATTGAGCATGGTTACATGCTGTGAGTCCACAAAAGATTATGGGGGAACGTTGGATTTAATCTTCAGGATTCCTCTTCCATGAAATTGGTGATGATATAGAAGGTTGGATTGATCTGTTCTGATAAAGTCTGAGGTTGTATTTTCTCGAAAAATTCTGGAATTTTTGGTTTTCTGACAATAAGGCCGTCGTTGCCCCTTATAGGAGGTTGAACTATCTCGTGAGCTGTTCAACTGTCTACAGAGAGGTTGGATTGCACTCTGGTGAAATATTAGTGTGCTTATTTTTATTTTTTTATTTTTTTTTGCACCCATTTTGCTGCTGAGATTTTATTTAACTGGATGTGATATTTTAGAAGGATATCTTGCTTTCAATGCATGATTTGATTTTCAGGGTACATCATCCATTTCCCGAGAGCATTAGTTTTCTGCATTAAAAACTCTCTTTAGTATCAATGTCTGTAGTACTCGTGCTTAATAATATCCAGCTGGAGTGCTTTCTGCTTGTATAGCAAGAGTATTACTCTCCGTGCTGGCATGCGAATTTGTCTTAGATGTGGGTAAAGCTTGTTGGCGCCAATTTGCAGAGCAGGTGGAGCAGATTTTCTATTTATCCAGAATGGTATGGGGTTTTGCAGCTCCCCGAGGTATGTTGTGCAGGTAAGTGAGGTTCAACGTCCTGTACTTAATCGGTTGTAGCTGTCTGAGTTTGTAATCTACGAGTTGTCTTCTTCTGCATATGAAATGATTTCTACTACATTAGGATTGACGGAAGCTCAACTGCAGAGATGCTTTATTTAGTCATATTTTCCCGCCCTTGTGCTTTATCATGCCTAAATGATGGGCTTCCATGGTAGGAATTCGTCAAAATCTATTGTATTCTGGGGAAAGGCCTTAAGTCGCCAGTGCCCATTGTGTTGTTGAAGAGATGTTGTGGTCATTGTGACATTGTTTTGCTGGAATCATGTAAGAATCGCATTGGTTCAAGCATATTATGTATGACTCGGCAATTGAAGTTCCTCCCCTTCCATTCGAGAGACGAGCTGGTTTGGCTCATGCCCAGATTTAGTACGGAGATGCTAGCAATTTGCAGAAGAATTTTTCTGGACATTGGCAACTTGTGCGCTTGTTGTGGAATGTTAAGTCTCGGAATGCTCATTCGAATAGTGCGAGGATGCATTAGGTCTTGGTCATCAAATGACAGTCTAAGTAGGGGTGAGCACGGTTCCGAGTAGAACTAGGAACTGGAGATCTAAACTGGGAAATGGAGATCCGGTTCTCCGGTTCCCGGTTCTAGGGAGGGAGGTTCTGCTTCTCGGTTCCTCTTTTTTCGGAAATGGGAACCGGACCGAGATTCTTAAACCTAAAATTGTTTATGCCTTTTGCTTTGCTTTTTGCCTGTTGCTTTTCTTTTTGCCTTTTACCAATGTGTTTCCCATCATTGAATTCACGGAACATAACACTAATAGACTCCATCCATTTGTTTAATTGAGTTATGCACATTTGTGAGTCAATTTAGTGAGCTCTTCGCAAAGACAAACAAGAGGTGA
Organism: Eucalyptus tenuipes; assembly: GCA_014182365.1. Taxonomy (NCBI): domain Eukaryota; kingdom Viridiplantae; phylum Streptophyta; class Magnoliopsida; order Myrtales; family Myrtaceae; genus Eucalyptus; species Eucalyptus tenuipes. Next base: position 32,930,431 of record CM024538.1, on the reverse strand, counting down.
ATTCGAGTTTATTTCTCATGATTTGTTATGTAATTTAGTGAGATACCCATTGGATTAAGGAGTAAAATTTATTCTGTCTTCTCATTGCTTTATCATTCTTCCCCGAGCAAGTATTTTTAAATAATATATTTGGATAGTCTATAAGGACCTAGATTCATCTTTGTTCTCTTTCCCTTGCTTTTTTCATGATTGTGGCTGCAACCTACTTATGGTTTCTATTAAAAGAATGTGAGATGAATTAAATAACCATGGGGAACTCATAGATGAATAATTATACAAATGCTAGAAAAATTTGATGTTGACAGTCAATAAGGTTTTTTTTTTGTATGACTCGGAAACCACCGTACAACCGACAGCTGGCAACGTAAATCCGGGGGGCACTAGCGCGGGGACTCACCTCCCACGGCACTCCACTTAAGTCGCGCAATGGGGGCAAGAAGTTTTGAACCTCTACCCTCCCGGATGAGAGATCAAAGTGCAAACCAACTCGTCCATCCCGAGGTGGACTTAACAGTCAATAAGGTTTCTGTATGTCTATCTTAAGAAGTTCTTTTACCGTCCTTCCATCATTTTTAAGAAGCAAAACATGTATAGGCTTGTTCATTAATGTTGCATTCATTTTCGTTTTGTTTAACTTAAAAAAAAAAAAAAAAAAAAAAAAAACAACCTGTTAGACTTTGGAACTGATCCCAGAACCTATGCGAGGGTAGATTTTATGTTTCAGGATTTTGATGGGTAGATTTCAAGGTCTAAAAAATAAGGAATCTATACTCGAAAATAGGAACTTGGAACCGCTAACTCTTAGGTCTAAGGGCATATTGGCTGGCAAAAAAACGTTTTGTGCCGTGTCAAAATGTGCAACGGCCTTTTTATCGACTGGTGTCCTCCGCAGGTGTCGTGTGGATGCTGATAGATTGACATTAGAGTTCCTATATGCGAATAAAGCATAGGTTAGAGCTTGTCTTGATAGTTTTGTAGGGCTTGCAATCTGATTAGCCAGTCGTACGTATTCGTTCACGGATTAAGAGCTTTTCCGGGCCTCTTCATTTGCCTTAGGCCCATGAGCCACTTTAGTTCGATCCCGAAGTTGGATGGGCAGTCGGTATGACCGAGGTCGACTAAAGATTCGCAATGGGAGAAAATTATGATCTACTACAAAATTTGATGTCTAATGCACGCGAGTCCAGTGCAGCTCCATTGTTAGATTATGTGAAATTAATGCGAGACTCAAGACTCCCCAAACTTAGGAGTTTTGGCGGACTCATATTCGCCAGGTGCATCTAAGAATTTTTTAGAACAAGTTTGTTCGCTACTTTTATGTACATGTATATATGTGTATCCTACTTCGGGACTTCTGACTTACTAATGGATGAAAGAGGTCAATTCTAATTTTTAGACCATGTACTAAATAACAAAACCCATGAAGAAGGTTCCAATGCTGCTTCTTTTTCTTTTCTTTTTTTTTTCCTGTCAATATCAACAGAGCAATTGTTCCTACCAGGAATCTGTCCAACCAAACAGATTTAAGGTGCCAAATTCAAATCCTCGTCTCTTCTTGTGATACAAGCAATTTACATGTCTCAATCACTGATGAATACATCATATGGATAGGTCAATACTCTTCTTAGTAACAGCAGTGATTTCCTCTATACGCCAGCGTTGGGGCGATATAATGATAGTTTCATCATCTTCTACTCAAAGGAATACAAATGGGTCAGTGCAAAATGATTGAGAAACCAGTGTATCGTTCCATCATGAGGCTTAGCAAGCGTTTGGTAATGATATGATACTTGAATTCCTCCGGTGTCATCACTGCCCGCAGCACCCCCATACCTGCAATTATGATATTCTCCACGTAAAAAAAAAAGGAAAAAAAAAAGGAAAAGCTTACAAATCGAATACAGAAAGTTCACAGACTTTAGCTTTTTCTACCGTAAGGTGGCGTTCAACACCCCCATCAATATAGATCGAGTCATCCTCCTCCTCCACCACCAGATTTTTGCAGAGGCACGCGATGCGTGTATGGATTCGAAAGGGAAAATTTCATGTTGCGGGTCTGAAAAAAGGAGCCAAGCCTCGCATCATTCAGCTCGTATCTTTGCTGTTATGCAACTTCGATTGCGGTGGAAGCCGAACCATCGTATGTTATTATTCATGGTGGGTCCTGGTGACCAGAGAGTATAAGTGGAAAACACTCGAGCAAGAACAAAAGCAAGCAATGTGATAACGCGTTGGCTAATTGAACGAGAGAGATGTTGACCAAAAGGGGCTTTTTAGCGAGCGAATTGACGTATCATTGGACAATCGTGCTGCTCAGGCTGTGGTGCGCCGGACGTACTTGGAGTTCCCCCTCAAGACAACGATAGGGAAACGGTTTTGTTTTAAGTGTATCGGGAAGCATAAGTAACGTAAGGGGCAAAAAATATGTAGGTGCAATGTCCCCGGAGTATTGCAAAGAAACATTAGAAAAAAGAAAAGAGAGATTGAATGAATCGACACAAGGCATATGTTAAAGTATCCCGCATTGTTAGTCTAGGGATTTATATTTTCTTTATATACATGCCATTCATCCCTCCATCAATCGGTTGGCATTATAGTTAGGCTTTGTCCCAATATATTTTGCACATACAACTCTCGTTACGAAATTTTCGTATATATGCGATCTCCCTCCATTTATCGACTTAAAAAAATTTTAGGTTAGGCTATTTAAAAACATACATTGATTGATAAATATGTGTTTTATTATTGCTTGAAAAGATAAAAACAAAATACCCACAAATGTTTTGAACAAATTAAGACTCGTCTATTTGGTAAATAATGAATAATTTGAAAAATATTATTATAAAAATGATCGTTTGTATCTCTTACAAAAATGAATGAACGAAAAATATTTTCAGCATCCATAAAAATATTTAAACATAAATTCTCGTTAACAAATTATATTAAAAGATATAAATAATCATTTTCAAAAAAATATTTTTAGAATTAATTATTTTTTGCAAAACAACAAACGAAACCTCGTTCTTCCCACTATAAAATTCTTAATCTGTCTTACAGAATTCAAGGGAATTATTCATTAATTGGAGTGGGGTTTTGACAAGTGTAAGTGTCTGCTTTGTGCTTAAAGTATTTTTTACCTCCAGAAACAGTATCAAATTGTGTTTTTGTGCGAGTGCGTGTGTATCCCTTTTATTGATCCAAAAGGCACTGATATTTTTTTTCCTTTTTGAAAAAGAAACAAAAAGCAATTTCTTTTTGGATGGAAGATCATGGCCGACAACGCCATCATCAAAGCATTCCTAGCTTTTTCTCCCTTTAAAGCATAGATGTGCCTAACTTTGAAATGGGTGGAGGAATTATCAATTGGAGGAAATTATATTACTTTAATTTCATTACCTTTATCTTTCCCCCCTCCCTCCCTTTTTCACCTTGGTCTTAGGTGGAAGCTCACATTTTTCCTCCCACCAAATGATGGCCGACAGGAACACAACTTATGAAACTTCATGAGCATTTTTAGGGGGAGCATTAATAAAGAAATGGTCTTGTGGGGTTCTAATGTCTGATAAAGGCTGAGAAAGATGGCCCTCAAACAAAGTAGTTTGGGTGTTTCTGTTGCCTAAAGTTGACATGCATGGGGCTTTAGGGTTTGGTAGAAGTGGAATGCTATTTCTTTACCACCCCCCTTCCCCCTCAATAGGGCATAATATAATATAAGATTGAAAAGATGCAATGCCTACCCCCAATTTACATCAAAAATGTGTATTTTTCACGCTATGCCAATGACCTAATGCTTTGAAGAGTTGGTAGCTGACTCACTAGAAAACTTTCTGCTCCGACAATTCTACTTTCGTATGTACCGTTTCAAGTATACATACGTGGCATTTATCCGCATCAACTTGTGTACATGAGATTTTATGCGGACCGCATATACATATGGTAAAAGTCCTTCCAATGGCTACCAAGTCCACGGTTTGCATTGGGTCTCTTGTAAATAGTATGAGCACTAAAGAAGAAAGAAAACATGGTTCAAACTCATATAATCATAATATCCTATTAGATGAGGAATTGGTATTCAAAACTTTGCAACACGGGGAAAAGTACCAAAAAAAACTTATATCTATTGTATCAGTACCAATTCAATTATAAATCTTTTAATTTGGCCAATTTAATCCTAAACATTTTCATATTTGTACCATTTCAATACATCTAGCCATCCACATCAATGATTTTCGGCCTAAATTGACTGAATTAACTGAATTGATATCAATGTGAAAAAGGTTTAAAATTAAATTGGCCCAATTGAAGGTTTAAGATTGAATTGATATCGATGTAATAAGTTTTCAACTTTTTTTTATATTTTTCCCTTGTACCACAAGGTTGGTTTTTCTTACATGTACCACATCAAGTCATCATCTTCTATCCAAGAGGCTTGGATGGAGGAGACACGCTTTTTTTCCCCTCTCTATCCCTCATATTCTGTTTTTTCATTCTTCTTCTTTTCCCTTATATCAGATTTGCGAATGATGGTATTATTATGAATCTCTTTCACTTGATGCTAGCACGAAGTCAATCCTACACCTGTTATTCTTCTTTTCAGAGACTTTTCAATCTTTGAATTTTCTGCCGATTATTGATTCGGATATAAAGAAATAAAGTAATATGCAAAGAATATTCACAAGAAAAACCCCAAAAAAAAGAGAGAGAGAAATAAGAAAAAGTAATTCCTAGGGCTCAAAGATTCTATAATGACATTTTGTGTGCACTGCTTAGATTATAAAGATTAGGCAATGAACATGGCCTACAGCATCACGTGGCAATTTGCTTCATCTTTTCCATCAAAGATCTTCAAAGTCATTAACCCCATCCCCTTTCACTTTGGTCTGTGCAGTGCAATAATTACTCCCACAGAACTTCAAAGTTGAATGTTTTGATTGCAAAACCCTCGTTTGATGGAGAGCCTAAATTCAATGAAGCCCCCCTCCTCCCCCCATAGCTGTTAGGCGCACTCATTACCAATTGAATTTGCACTATAAAGAAGATCGCCAATAGAAACGAAAAGGAATTACACTAAAGGAAAGAGGCCCATCTGTTCTGTCCTATGGTCTAACAAAAATTAGATGATAGGCGGTCGAAGGGGCCATGTTGTCTTTTTTTTTTTCTTTTTCTTTTTTTGTCTTGCTAAGGCAATTTAAGTGATTTAGTGACTCTTCCCAACTGATAAACTCAGATAAACACTTGGTTAGACCTCACTTCTATACGAATTCAGAAAAGTTCTTTGTGATGTATTCCAAGACAAGAATCTAAGCCTTGACCTCATAATATTTGAGCTAATCTTGCGATGGATTAAATATGGCCTTGGCGTGCATGATCAAATTGTTCGTTACAAGGAAACATGAGAACTTTTCAAAAAAAAAAAAAAATAGTGTACACTCGGCTCGTGTGAACTTAATTCATGTCAATTTTCAGATTTAATTGATTCCCTATAAGCTATTCACCTCCTTTAAATGTGCAAATATGCAAATATTTGTTGGATCTTTTTGTCTATCTATCTGTTTTTCTAACATGTTCTTTGATGAGAGAGAAAGAGGTACCTGAATAAGGATATTCAATTAAACATGAGAATCAACGTCTATTTTCCATATCAAAAAAGGACAATTAGATCAAGGGACAGATCATTAACGTAGAAACTAGGGGACTAGCAAATGTACTGACGGGAAGTCCAATCATTTAATCCTTTCAACTCACTAACTGTTCGAAGAAGAAACAAAGAGACCTTATCTCCAACCAAGCTCATCGTATAAACTAATCGGGAAGGAATTTTTTCACGTGATGCGATAGATTTACCGTGCTAAATTGATTGATCGATGGTGCAGAAACAAAATCTGATGGGCGCCGCTAGCTAAAAGCAGCTGCAGTCAGTCGTATAAAATATAGGAAAAAAAAGGAATATGGGGACAGCCTTTAGCAAGAGATGGACCCTCCTATTGAATCCACGCTCGCGAAGGGTACCAATCATCGCCTTCAATGCCCACATGTGATCTCGTAGCCATTCCCGTCTGAGTCACTTTGTCCTTTTCCCCGTCGATTCAAGCATGTGAACATGATTGATCAGATGATTTCTTGGAATTTTGCTCATCTTGGGACAGCACCCCGCTTATGTTATGTGAACGCAGTAGTGCAAGGCGAATGTTTTGCCAGCATCAGCCCTTAAAAGAACCAAACATTCAAGTTTGGGAATCTCTGAATGTGTGATTTTGATTCCCGTCATTTTATTCGCGGCAGTAATATTCTTACGATACTTTGATAATCTGTCAATTCACTCCTTACCTTATCTTAATAAGATTGATTATAAATTAAGAGACCTCAAAAAATAATTCAGAGACGGCTTCAATGGAGGGTTGAAGAAAACCCATTATTTTACCCAGAGGATTTAACATGTTCTGCGTCACTTTTAAGCCCCATTTGGACTACCCATCAATCAAGTCTACATCTCGCCCTCTTATAAACTTGAATTTCTGTCAAATTCCTTGCCCCATCTTGGCCCTTGGCCCTATCACTCTTAACACACATTCTAAGGAACAAAATATCTTCTTTTCTTTGCTTTTCTATATTTTTGCCAATGAGACAATCCTATCATTTTCTTCCTAAATTGGCAAACATGAGAACGACCTTACACGAACCTCTTAGCTGTGAAAAGGGCACATGAGGGTTTTCAATCGAGGACTCGTCCAACTCAAGTTGCCCTACGAGATAAGGAGCACTACACAGTCGTGTTTGGCTAGCTTTCTTGTATCATCGTATCATTGAGCGCAATGTATTATTCTGCTCTGCTCTCTCTCTCTCTCTAGTGAAACGGGTAGGTAGAAGGAATCGATAAAGACAGAGAAATGGCCACCGAAGGGGACAAAAATTTCGTTACTGGTTGAGCAGAAACCATCGCTATTGCAGCATCCCAACCCTTTTGTCCCTAATTTTTGGAAGACTTCCACGAACGAGGAGGAGAAAATCTCGTGCTCAGAAGATCGAAATCTCAGAAAGAAACCCGTCACAGCCTCATATGCGTGTATATATTACATTATTTCCACTAGAGAAACTACAACTACGTGATAGAGAGAAGCAAAAAGTTAAGTTGAAGTATCAAAAAATACAGATTATTTTTCCTTATGTTTCTCTCTACCTTTCGGTAGAACAATATACCGTCAAAGAAAGGGGTTTGATCCACCAGCACCACCTAACCTTAATGCGCATCACCTGTTTCCATTAATCAATCTTTGCACACGCCATACACTAACATGGATTCTCAAGCTAATGCATACTCTAATTTTAAATTAAGCACATTCATCGAAGTCCACTATATAATCATTAATTGAGAATGCCCTTAAAATATCGGTCTCATATGAAAGTGCCTCCAAGATGTCCAATAAATATAATCGCTGTGAAATATCTTGATTTTCAAAAATCTCGATTACAGATGATATGAGAAAATTAGGGTATGGAAAAAATTGCAAAAGTTGCTTTAAATGACTTCTTAACAAGTGTTCGATAAATACCCTCAAAGGAATGATAAACAGTCTGCACGTACGTTAGAGAATATGCTAGAGAATAAATTTGTTGGTGCAAGTAGATCGAAAGTGTCTTGTCACGGTATTTTGAGGGGCCCTTAATTTGATCTTGATGGGGGGATTTTATAATGAAGATGATTAATTTACATTTTGTTGATGTTAAAGCAAAGACAATATGGGGCTAAACTCTAGTCGTAGAGGCTAGCGATTACAAGATAAAAGCCAAACGAAAGGTTGACGAGCCCGAAGCGCGATGTTTAGGATATCAAGATGTGATTATGTGCAAGCTTTTTTGGAATTATTTCTCTTTTTCTAATGTTTCCTTGCTCTTAGCGATTCGCTAAGACACATGTAGTATATCTATCCTATATATAAGGTCATTTGATTAGGGATCTAGCTGCAAATCTATCCCATTTTTTTTTTAATTTCCCAAGATCGGCTCTTATTTATTAATTATCTATCGGATATGAATCACGGATACTCGCGGTTATTTAATGGGAATCTAGCTGCAAATCTATCCCGTTTATCGCTCCCCAAGACAGGCTTTTATTAATTAATCCTCTAGGGGATGTAATTTAGGGACGGTACTCGTAATTTGCACCCGAGAAATACGTCGCATGTTGAGTACATGTTAAAGAGTTTTTTTCCGACCTAGCTGGTGCCATTAATCAATGTCGTATTTCGATAGAAAAATATATGTTGACATTCTTATTTCCTTTTAAGAAAAAACCATTAGAAATTAAAAATCCGGATTCTTGCATTAATACGAGGTGCACGTATAATCGAGTATTGGATTACTCAATGAAGTCAATTCCTTTTTTATAATAAAAAAAATTAGAGCCAGCTTCAACAACTGCAAACCAGGATATAAGGGATAATATTTAGCAAGATAAATGGATTTTGTTAAGAATTAAACAGGAAAATCAAGGGGAAATGGTTTTTGGGGGAATGGCAAAGTTGACAACAAGGATGGTGCACGCGCACGTTCGTCCCTTAGATTATGGGAGGCTCCCATGTGACAACCGTACGAATATGGTTCTTGTCCTTTTGTGCCATCTTCTTTTGTTTCTCCTTAGCTCCTTACACGTGTGTCCCTCCCCACTTTGTTTTATTGAATAACAAAGGGAGAGAATAATGAAATTTTGTTTCTTATTGAAGGAGCAAAAAAAAGAAAAATTAATGAGGGAAAAGAATAAATAAAAAAGGAGAGAGAAAGAAAGGCTACATTATTATTACCCAGCTCATTGTGCTTATTCCTCCATATGAGTGATACACTAGTTGCAATTTGCATTGGAATGATGCCTTATTGGTTTAAGTATGATTTCTTGACCTTTTTGCTTGGTTCAATCGGGCAAAGGATTGTAACCTTTTTTTTTTCTTTTATACAGTTCAATGAGAACCCTAACAACCTTGATAATTACAAGACCCATGATTTAGATGAAAAATCATGCCCGTAAAAGCGTCTTTTCCAACTTTATCACGTTTGTTGTGTGTTTTCAGTGATCACATAATATTTATTAAGTAGGGAGATCCTTTAAAACCAAATCAAATCCACCTTTTCGCTTGAGTTATAAAAATATATATATATATATATATATATATATAATCATGTTCAAAGAGTACAATAACTATTGTTGAGTTAGATTCTACCAATGCTAATTGTATTAGAAGGATAGAATCTAATCGACCCAAAGGATACAATGGCCTGATCAAACACTTGACAAGAGAACAATAACTTTCTTTTACGTAATTTGCTATAATTATAAGACATGATTTAACGTAAAAACTAAAATCATTCGGTGGAAAGAGACTGCATATGTAAAAGGTATATTATGATTCATCGAGCTATAAGTGATTATATTTCATGTCCTCCTCACGTGTAAGCCAATTCCTTACACACACACAAATCAGTTCAATTATTGCGAAATGGGCATGACTAGTATTTTTATATGAGTCAATTATTGTGAATCCACCATAAATAATGAGTTCGAGAGGGGAATGTTAGAATTTGAACTCTTGAACTATGTTATGATATCATGTTATAATGATAACAATATATATGTATGTAGAGGAAAATCATATATAATATAAAATACAAAATAAACAAGTATTGAGCAAACAGGGATTATGCTTCACACTCAGAATCAAATCGTGCTTTATAAAAAAATGACTTTTTTTCAGTCTTTCTAGCATTAATTCAACTTCATAACGAGAGAGGAAGGATACAAGAGAGCGGGTTATTAAGAAATAATCCAACCGAAACAAAAATTAGGTAATTACAGGCAAGAAAGGAGAACACCAAAAAGATGCAAAGCGAAAAAGAAAAAGAGAAAACAAATATAAAATTAAAATTAAAATTATTTAAAAAAATAATAAAAACAAAAAACGAACAAAAAGAGGGAAAAAAAAAAAGGAGGCTAAAGCTGAAGACCCACCCCCGCTCTTCTCTTCTGTAGTTTATATATAAGCTGAAAAACAACCTCTCCACCATCTCTCTGTATCTCCCTCCTCCCGCAGAGACGCGCACACGGCTGGAGCTGTCTCTCTCTCTCTCTCTCTCGACAGCAGCAGCAGCAGCAGACATCTGCCGGAACAGAATCGCAACATGGTCATACCCCCGTCAACGCCGCCGCCGTCCGCGGCGGAGCTCCACCTCGACAACCTCCGGGCCCTCAAGGTCCTGGGCAAGGGAGCAATGGGCACCGTCCTCCTCGTCCACGACGCCGCCTCCGACCCCTCCGCCTCCTCCCCCTTCGCCCTCAAGCTCGTCGACAAGTCCTCCGCCCACGACGCCACCCGCCGCGCCCGGTGGGAGATCTCCGTCCTCGGCCGCCTCACCCGGCCCTCCGCCCACCCCTTCCTCCCCCGCCTCCTCGCCTCCTTCGAGACCGACGAGTTCCTCGCCTGGGCCGTCCCCTACTGCCCCGGCGGCGATCTCAACGTCCTCCGCCACCACCAGAACGACCGCGTCTTCTCCCCCGCCGTCATCCGCTTCTACGTCGCCGAGATCATCTGCGCCCTCGACCACCTCCACCGCTGCGGAATCGCCTACCGCGACCTCAAGCCAGAGAACGTGCTGATCCAGCAGTCCGGCCACGTGACCCTCACGGACTTCGACCTCTCCAAGCAGCTCAAGCCCAGGAAGGCCACGTCCATCCACATCCTCGAACGCCGAGAAAAGGAGGCGGAACTTCCCCAGAGCAAGCCGAAGAAGAACAACCTCACGCGCTTCGTCGGGGCGTTCAGCGAATCCAAGGCACTGAGCCTGAAGAAGGCGAAGTCGGCGCGGGTCAGCCCGGTGAGCAGGCGGAACAAGCCGGGCGGCTGCGGCGGCGGCGGCGGCGGCGGCAGCTTCTCCGACGACGGCGAGCGGTCCAACTCCTTCGTGGGGACGGAGGAGTACGTGGCGCCGGAGGTCGTCCGGGGCGAGGGCCACGAGTTCGCCGTCGACTGGTGGGCCCTCGGCGTCCTCACCTACGAGATGCTCTACGGGGCGACCCCGTTCCGGGGCAAGAACCGGAAGGAGACGTTCCGGAACGTGCTGGCGAAGAACCCGGAGTTCGTCGGGAAGCGGACGGCCCTGACGGACCTGATCGAGCGGCTGCTGGCGAAGGACCCCACCATGAGGCTCGGCTACCTCCGGGGCGCCGCCGAGATCAAGGAGCACGAGTTCTTCCGAGGGGTCAGGTGGGACCTGCTGACGGAGGTCGTGCTGCGGCCCCCTTCATCCCGTCCCGGGACGACGGCGGCGGCGCGGACGACGCGGAGAGGCTGGCGGCGCGTGCCGTCGACGTGCGGGAATACTTCCGGAGATCGAGGCAGCCGCCGTCGATTCCGGCGTCGCCGCTGCCGTCGCCGTCTCGGAGCGTGTCCCTAGCGGAGTTCTGACCCCACCCCACACGTGTGCAGGACTAATTTTTCTTTTCTTTTTTTTGTAACTATTTTTCTTTCCCCCACCTCTTTCCTTTTTAAATTGTCGCTTGGGCGCACCCACCTAATTAACTCGCTGTACATAGGAGAGTTTTAATAATAATTGTAGAACGTGATTAAAGCTAAAAAGTTGAGCTTGGGGTAATTATATAATCCATCCCCCCCATTTCCCCCCTTGCCAAATCGTTCTTCCCCACGCGTGGCCCGCAATCTCCGTCTAGCAGCAAGAAAGCCATCGCCGGACGGAATTAGTATCGTGTTGTTCAATTTTATTTGTTCTTTACTTTATAAAAAAAAAAAAATTCCCTTTGATTTTTGCCTGGTGTGGAAGGGAAAAACGAAGTGCCTTGCATTTCTTGCACTCCATTGCAATCTCGAGTACAAGGAATGCAAAACACATGGAATCAGAATTTCGAAACGACCTCATGGAGAGGGACATGCGCACGAATGGATGGCTTCGGCTTCGATCTCATCCGCACACTCGAATCAAGATTTGGCAAATGTAAGGCGTTAATTTATCGTGGAAAGGGATTTCGTATTACTTGGTTTAGACGAAGAGAGATCGTTGATAATGTCTTATTTACAATTTAGAGATTCGAATTAAGAGAGGGGAGGTGAGATTTAACGGGGGAGGCAACGACCTTATAACAATATAACTTTTTGATTTAAACTTTTGGAATGTGAATATCAAAAGGGGAGCCTCATTGATTACCGCACAGTATGTGGTTATTCTATAAAGTTATGGAGGTCAGAAGGGCGGGCTAACACTTGAAATACTTTCTATCGTGGGTTAGCATTTCACTGGCCCTAGCTACCTTCAGTGGTCCTGTTCAACAACAAAATATATATTATATATATTTGTAATATATAATCTTCTAAAAAATGTCGTCGGGTAATTACAATTTGGGTCCCGATTAGTTTAGTCAGTCTTTTTCCTTGACTTGTCATTATCGTTACTCCAGTCAAGAAATGAGAAAATATTGCTTTGAGCACGACTCAACTCGTCGTGAAAATTGTATGTTCTTTTAGACAAGGAAAACAAAAAAAAAAAATTATATGGAGTTCGTGTCATACTCATGAATAATAAAAGTCCGGCAGGTGACGACCATCATTAGCATATCCTCAAATTAGGGGAGTGGGAAAAATGTCCAAGCGGTTCAACAAATCCGATGCTAATCATGATATTTAGTGCCACTAATCACGACCTTTTCTCAGGACCCGCCTTGTCCCTTTCTTTGGACCATATAATAACAAAACGATAATTCAAGGGCTCCGATCGCATCTGTCCACAAATTTAATTTATGTTTTTTATAATCTTTGGGTCCATCCGTGCGAGAAATTGCTAAACAAAGGGTTTGTTTTATTAATTTTTATATGTTGTCACGACTTCTTTTTCCTAAGTTAATTTAATTAACTTTAGGGGACTGTGCAACTGGCCTTTCACGGCGAAGTATAACGAAAATGATTAAACACTTTTTTTTTTTTTTTGGGGTACAGAAGTTTGTCCCTTGTCTGCCCCCACCACATTAACCGAGGGACATCGAATTGGTAAGTCCACCTCCCTCCCCATCCCTTCACCGGTTTAGTCAATCGTGCTTTAAGATTTAGCTTTCTGACGAGCAAGATACCGGATGCGGTCGCTGACGTCATTAATCGCATATATGACGTACTGACAAGGCGTGACGGGACTTAACGCCGAACGCGCTTTGCATGTATAGATCCTGCGAATAACATTTTGTCGACGAAGACCACGCCCAAGACACTTTTTAATCGTATTAAAAATGGTCATTTCAACTATATGAAATAATTAATTAATAATTAACTATTATTAATAATGACTTATACTTAATCATTTTTATTGACAATGAAAATATTTTTCGTTTATTCATTTTTATAAACGACATAAACGATTATCATTTCAAAGATATTTTCATAATTATTCATTTTTTATAGAACAAACGAAACATAGATAATAATTCATTTCCTTAGGAATATCCTTAATGACTTGTTGTTTAACAAGCATCCCCACTTGTTAATAAAATCCATATAAAAATTATTATTTTGGGAGGAGTTTCCTTTTTCTTCTTTAAATATTCAACTCCAAGACTCTTTTTATAGTGAAATTTATATGTACGCATTTCATGGCACCGTTATCGATGGTATCGATGTTGTGGACATTCTTATGTAGATGCCATCGCGGATGGCAGCTAACATGCCTTAATTACTCAATGAAGACTAGCTAATGTGTGGTCTATGCTCATATGCTCTCTTAGGATCACACTTTCTGTCAACATTTTGTGATTATTGCCTTCAATTTGAGATTAGTATTTTAATTCCCTTAGCGCGTGGAATTCAACTGAATGGCGTCACGATTCCTGAAGAGATTTCAATCGCCGGGTCTAACGGGCAAAATTCCAAAAGACAGAAAGACAAAAGATCATGATAGGCTATCCAAGAATAAGACGACCCAAGAATATATACGATGGGCCGATATACGCAGAACTCGAACCGAAAGTGTCATAATCGACTGCAATAGCCTGGTCTTGCCACTCGCGAGAGCATCTGGTGCTGAGGTAAACCAGAATTTGGTTCCCTAAACATGGAACTTTGAACGAGGAATTATTCCCTGTGTCGGCCAATTGTATATATGCCAAATACCGGAACCAAGACCACGAGCTCTGTCTTCGCGTGTTGTCGTGAATCTTGGCACTGTGCATTTTATGTGGAACTTGGACCTTTCCTGGTGAAAAAATGAAAAGAACAGACCCACTTGCTTGTGTCTAATGGAGAGAGAGAGAGAGAGAGAAGAAGAAGAAGAAGAAGAAGCGTGATGCTGATGAGTCGCTCTTCTTCGGCTGGAAGAAACGAAAAGAGGCCCCCTTGCGTATGACCATCGGTTTTGTCTAGAGCTCTGGATATTTCCTCTTTGTCGCGTTCCTTCTTTACTAACTTATCCGTGATAGTGTCATCTAGAACATGGTCATCTAGAACATTGGGGCTGCCACGGAGACAATGAGGGAAAGTGCAAATCACGGGTGTGGATATTTGTCTTCACCGACGTTCTCGTGAAGGCATGACATATCTTTTCATTCAGAACATGCCCTCAAGAAGAGAATATATATATATATATATATATTCTCAGCTGCAGGTGATGGTGGCGTGCATGTGGCTTCTTCATCTTGATGTCATGGGCATTGCATTGCATGCATATAAAAAGAATTGTAAGATAAATATGTTTAGTCTCCACATGATCAACTCCGCATAAAAAAGAATTTATGCGTATGGAAATCCACTCAACTCAATTTACTAAAAAACAAGTAAAAGTAACAAATCGAAATAAAATAATAGATTCATCTCGTATATCAAAACATTTCGGAATATTTTGGAATTCGTCATTTATATTCCTAAATCATTCATTCGAATCACCAATTCTATAAATAAATCTATCTTGAATTCTATAAAATAGAATGAATATCTTCAAATAAAAAAAATAATTTAGAATATTCTATAATAAAAAAGAGTTCCATCATATATAACTATAGTGAAGTAATACTCCGGGTTCTCACAAAACAAAAGAAAATCCTTTTATAATCTTAAAGTAGATAAGTGTGCTTAAATATGACAGAACATGAGATTTAAAGTAGCGGGTCACACAAAATAGATACATTGATTCGGCGGATGTAAAGGGAAGTAGATTGAAGAGTGGCATTTCTTGTTTCATCAATAAATATCTCGTATTGTCTAATAAAAGAAATGTCCACGAGGTTGTTTAGGGTAACATCGAGCACATTGACGTTTTGTAAGAAAACTGAAAATTGGAGCTTGACCGCAAGCAATGATCGATCTGCATAACAAACATCTTCATTCCCAATAAAGATGTGGACTGGTCAAACTATATAATTCCATTCAAGGCATAGAGAGGAATCAACCCTTTGTAATCGTGATCATGAACATTGTAGTCTGACCGCGACCCAAAAAAAGACCAGCATTGGGAACCCTAATTTTACTTTCAAGAACTGATTCATCTTGACCACCCCCAAAGTGGCATCTCCACAAGCAACTAAGCCATGACCATCCATTGTCAATCTGATTTTGCGGTCGTCGGTACATTGCTACGTGGTCTCTCTTGAAGCTATTTAAATCACAAGGGAGGAGGAATATGATGATGATACTTAAAAAAGTTAGAGGTCTCCCCTCTTTTTGAATGGTAGAAATTCCACTTTTCTTTGGTCGGTTTCTAAAAGACGAAAGACTTTAGTGCGGAATGTATGGTTCAAAACTGTATTTAGTGATTTCCTTGATTGATATTGACTTCGGTTGATAATGAAAGCTTTAATATTTAAGAAAACTCTCTTTTGAACGGGAATCGAACGGGCTCCTTTTTCCGCCCTTTATCCTTGAGTGCAAGAATTGACCCGGTATCTTGACAAGCAAGCCCTTGAGCTAGTAGCTTTCCAGTTCCAGCACCAGCATGTCCTGAGTGTGTATTTTACCTGTATCTCCATATTCAGACTTCAATCGAGAAGCAGCATCTATATCACGACCTGAATCTTGTATGGAGACGTGTCAAAGAGACTTAGATCCGAGAGCCTGACATGTGGGCAGCTCGAGATGTCCAAATAATAAAAATGTGAAAGACATGTTTCTAATGCGGAAGCCGAATTTTCAATGTCTAATCACACATACTCCTCACATTGATTGAGGACGATTCTCTTTGTTTGAAGACAAGATACACCAACTTCCCAAGCACGCGCATCATTAACAATGTGGTTCATACATGAAACATGGTTCCTAAAGTAAACATAGAACATATATAGACAACATAGTACCCCAAATCTGAGGGTAGCCTAACCAAAATACAACCACAGTACAAAGGGCTCCTATATAAAGCTTGCTTGGATAACAAAGAGAGATCTATCTAAAGAATGATGTGCACGTTCCACATGGCACCAGTATATGCCGATGAGGTCTTATTTGTATCATATGTCGCCTATTGGCCAAAGTCTCATCCCTAAAAGGAGGCATCAACCCAAGAAGTGGAACATATCGTGCACTTGTCCAGGCTCTATACCTATCATGCATAGGATCAAAGCCCCTCGAGTCATATTCAAGGGAAAATTGTGTAATTTCCAATTCTTCTGTTCACATGAAAAAAGATATGCATTTCAATGTCCACCATAGTCTGAACCAAAAAAAAGTCCACCATCGAAATATCGACACATAATTCGATGTGTCATCAAGTATAAATCTAGGATATTACAATACGATACAAATGTACACTAACCCTTTAATTTGTGAATCTGAGAAGATGCAATTATCCAAGAGTTCGTGAGGCCTATGTGGAAACATAAGTAATTCTGGCAAATTGTGGGTCTTTCTAAAGAAGTTTTTTGGTTCGACGATTGAAATTGAAACCAAATTACGGCAGAGAAACTATAATGGCTATAAATATAATTCTTTTTTTGCCGGACTCGATGTGGAAATGATTGACTTTGTCGATAACTCGAGGGAAAATACAAGTTGATTATTGGTCAATCCTGGAAACTAAAGTTAATCACAAGAACTGTCGAGAAATCGGATTGCAAATTTGAGATCAGGTTCTAATATTTCCTTGAATATAGTTAATCCTGGAGGCTGTAGGGAGGAGTACTGTCTGCATGATTTTGGGAACATAAGTATTGTCAAACCATGCAATGTTTATAACAGTGTGCAAGTCATATGGTGGAGATGTTTGATTATATGTAGGTGGGATTGGGCCTAAGACCTCGAATATTTCTGATCTGACTACGGCCAGAAGACACACGCTTGGGCCCGAGGGTTTCTTCATGATTGAAGTGGATCTTTGCAGCTGACGATTTGCACATCACAAGACCAAATCGAACGTGGAGCAGTGAGTGAGCTCCGACCCAGCTCGGATGATGTTTGATATTACCCAACCCAACGAACCTAAGACTCCCATCTCTCTCTCTCTCTCTCTCTGACGATCCATCCTTACTGGTATTTTTGTTACATGGTCTTCTGCTATACTGTACTACTTGAATGAGATTTCTTCTCTCTTGCCCAGAAAGAAAAACCCTCTCTCAATCTGATAATTAGGATAGCTTCGTAACCAGCATGATCTCCTCTGTCTGGACTGGTTTTAAAGTTCGATATCACGCTGCTAAGAAAGTT
The DNA here is from genome assembly GCA_014182365.1 of Eucalyptus tenuipes. Taxonomy (NCBI): domain Eukaryota; kingdom Viridiplantae; phylum Streptophyta; class Magnoliopsida; order Myrtales; family Myrtaceae; genus Eucalyptus; species Eucalyptus tenuipes. Next base: position 32,912,768 of record CM024538.1, on the reverse strand, counting down.
GATGAACCCCGCTTCCAATAGGTATTTTGCTCCGCAACTGGTTGGATCGACTCAGCCTGATCGACCTGGGTCAAGCCTCTAAAACAAATGGTCGAGACGGGGTCTATTCAGGGTGGGCCCAAAAGTACTAATTATATGCCGTTCCTCAACGAACCCCCTCTCGACAATCCCCTCCTCTTAAACACACATTTCCATGTTGTTCTCCGGTAATATTCCGCACACCACATTTGCGTTACCTATTCAATGCGGTGTGAAACAAGGTCATTTGTAGTTAAAGTGAAGGATTCGCAAGGAAATAACTCTCTTCATAATATGACATCGAGAAATCGAGTCGATCGGGAATCAATTGAATTTGAGACCTTTTGCTTTTTGCGACACGCTCCATCATTTTCACCACTTGATCTGGTCCAACATTATTCATACGGGTCATTTTCCAACTGCATATCATATATATTAAGCAAGAATCTGTTACTTTCATGGTATACCCCATTTTCAAAACCATACAAACGAGGCAAGCTTGATAGGTCTATTATTGCTTGCTTGGCCAGCGAAAGGAACAAGAATACTACTGGTACAGCGCAAGTAGGAGATGCAACCACAAATTCTTTTCCCGCTCATCTCTACTCATCTTATCTTGTAAGGGACTTCTTCTTCTCTTTCCATGGGCCATGCCTTGCACTTTCCTTGTACACCACCCTGCGGTGCCTCATCTCTCACTCTTCTTGAGCTCAAGCGAGGCACCCTGCAATCAATTTTTTCGACTTACATACTTAAAAAAAAAAAAAAAAAAAACCAAAGTTGCTCAGCCCGCAAGGAAAAAGTCAACATCCCTTTTAGGTGCCACTCACCCCAAGTTGACAAGTGATGTTGCAGCAGGTGAATAGTAAGTGGGAGTGCGTGGCTGTGAGTGTTTCGCACTTTTTGATAGGCTGCGGACTTTGGCCTTTCTTCCTCAGTGAAAGTTAATGAGCCAAGACCTAATGCGGAAGGAAAAGATGCTGCTAACTCTCTTGTCTGAGCTGTTCCCCACCTAACAAGGTCTTTTTATCTTCTTCTTCTTTGGTTCGGCCATCACGTTTGATGGTTGGATCATTCGAGGTAGTTGTAAAGTGAACGGATTCGCGTTGCGCTACAAGTAGAGACAAGTGTGAATTTGCACTGGATGACAATGCGCGCAGAAACCCTTATACACGTATCCATCTCCACTTCCTTGTTTTGCTTGTGCACCTGTTCATCGTTGACTGGGGTACTCTAGTTAGTGGGACTTTATCCGACCCAAAAATTTCATGGCCATCGGGATTTTGGAGATCTCAGTTTCAGTTTCGCTCTCTCCTACCAACATTTCTGTTGTGTATCGGGACTTGAAAGTTAGGTCTCGTGAAGCTTGTTCTTGTTTTCTTCCCTGTATTTTTCCGTTCACAACCGAGCAAAACTACAATGAAACTAAAATTAAGGAAAACAAAAAACACAGATTTACGTGTAAAACCTTTTTAGGAAAAATCACAGACAAATAAGAAATAAAATCCATTATGAAATTCAAGGATATTAACAAATTATTTAAAAAAACCTTAAATTTTTTTATGTCTCCACTTCTGAACTTAATAATAACTTGACAAAAATAATATTTATATTATTGGGCTACGTGTTTGGGCTGTCCAAACCCTATGCCACCAACACTAAATCTTCAAAAAAACACTCTTTTTTCCTCTCTCTCTCTCTCTCTCTCTCTCTCTCTCTCTGATTCTAAGCTTGTCTTGTTAACAGGAAACGTGCAAGCAGAACCAAGCGCAATTGCCGAAATAATCATAGGATAATGCGAGATATAATATATTATTCTATAGTATTCGTATAGTAAATAATATAAACCCGATTAAAATCAATACCTAAGAACAGCGCACTACGCTGGTGTCCCCATCTAGATTTTCAACTAGTATATCTCGCTAGAATAATCATTTGTTAATCATATATGTCTTCATCAAGCAGCTTGTCGGTACCCCGTACAGAGAAAAAGCAGACGCTAATGACGCTTTGTTTTCATATATCGCCTTTGGCCGATGTAGAGGAAGATGGATCTTTAAACATTATTAACCCGATCGAAACCCCTAAAATGGACTCAGCGTTGGGAATAATTCAGGTCGTGTCATAGATCAAAAATAGGATAAGAATCTCGTGAACTATGATGGAGATTTGTGGGTGAGCTTGAGTAAGCTTTCAAAGCCAAGCGAATAAGATGGGAAAGAACAATCTTGGCACTTCCCTTGATGTTCTTTTGCTTCAATCATGGGGGCGATGATTTCTTTATAAGAACTCAAGAAAGACATGACGGGATGAGGCCCCCTTGTTCTCTCTCTTTTTTTTTTTTTTTTTTTTTTGTCGAAAATATAATAACATTCTCTCTTTGAAGAGTTGATTTTGAGTAGATTAGTAGATACCACTGTTAGGTAAAACATTGCCATCAGTCCCTCCTGTCAAGATTGCAATCAGCCAATATTAACGCCAGAAATGGGTAATTCTAACTGGATGCCGCTTTAGCTAGAATCAACCGCATACTCGACCTTATAAAATGATTTTTTTTTTTTATAATTAGGATAATGATATAAATAGTTCCTGAATGTTGGTCTATTATACAATTTGATTCTTAAATTTTTTTATTTGTTCAATATGGTCCTTGAACTTTTGGTACATGTTAAGTGGTTGAACATTTTCAGATAGTTTAGCGACCAAATTAAAATATATCAAAAGGTTAGGGATCACGTTAAACAAATAAAAAATTCAAAAACTATAATTTACCTTGGGCCAAAGTTCAGAACCATCCATGCCAATTTTCTATTAATTTGAAAAAATGAACATATGTTATAGATACATGTATGTATGTATGACTTTGTTCTTTGTCTAAATATCTTAGATTCTCGAACATGGAGGAGAAATATGATGGAGATCATCAGTTCTGCGAATCAACTCAAGCGACTGGGGTAAAGCAAGAGGCATGGCCAATTCAAGCTGTCCGAAGAGAGGAGGGAAAGCTCATTGTACAATTTCAGTCAGAAAATTGATGAATTGCCAGCGAAGAGCCTATACCATCATGACCCACATATGTCGTCGGGTTCAATTATGGATTCGATGATAGGAAAAACTCTTATTTTTCGTAGCGCTCATGTGGCAGATCATTTGCCAAATTCGGACCCTACTTCGATCATAAATAGGGCCACCCTCACCAGGACTTCGTGGTATTTGAAACCTCGGGTTTCTCAAGGGACGGGATTGTAATTATATTATGGACAAATTTAGTAATTATCAAACTTACATTGATGCTCTTGAAACAAAGGAGCTTTGCTTCATTAATTAATGTTACTTTCACCGAAATGTTTCGGATATACTTTTAAATTGGGTCGTATGTAAAAGCCATCGACTTATTAATCCCAAGTCCTTTTGTGTGAGAGCAACGATTGCAAGGGATAAGCTCACTTATTTATATAGACAAATTTTGTCTAAAAATTTCACAAAAGTTCATTATATATTACCAAAGTATATATCACTAAAGTAAATTAAATTGATACATTGTCATGTGACGGGTGAAATGATCAATTTCATCAAATAAAGATTAATTTGGCGACATCGAATAAATCTCTCGCAAATTTAAATTTAGGATTTCATTTGTTGTGTGAAAAATAAATGATATTTTCTTTAAAATGATTGCTTGTATCGCTTTAAAAAATTAATCACTAAAAAATTTGTTCATTATTATGTCGGAACAATTTTTATAGACTATGTGTTTCACCATAATTTCTTCCACGACGAAATAACATTCGTTGAAAGTTGCTCTTCGGCTTTTAATTAGAGGAGATAGGTTTTGTGAAGACTCCAGGCATATAATGTCTAGGCAAATAAGGATTTCAATAGCTTTACTTGAACCAAACTATACAAACACAAACAGTATTGGAATTTAATAAACAACAAGGCCTAGGAAGTACATCTATTGCAAACCAACCAAACATAAACAAACTCTGCCCAAATTTAATCGATGACAAAGCCTAAGAATGCCAAGATATAGATACACGTTGAAATTTTATCAACGACGTGAGTCTGAAAAATAAAAGTATAATGCAGGAAAGTAAAAATAAGTGAAAGATAATAAATTTGATTTATTTTTGTCGTTATTTAAAATCTACAATTGATTGTTATAAATGGACGTTACAAGGGAAATTACAAATATAGGTTAGAAATGGTTGCCAAATGATTACATCAATAGTTACATTGACTCCACCATTTTCACAGTTTTTCGACTCAACTATCTTGATAGTTTCTTCAACTCCATTACGTTGACGATTCTTTATTCCCCTATGGTTGTATCTGAGATTGTCAACTCCACTTTTATCCATTCTTTCAAGCTATCGACTCATCAAGTTGTTGATTTTTCAAGTTATGGGAAATTCTATTCATGAATGACCAAACTCTACTCTCACCGACAAAATCTATCATGTGTCGATAATCACCAAAAATTAGTTTTTTTTTTTTTTATGCAAACACAATGGAAATGTTTTAAGTTTATTCATTTTTTAAGTAATATAAGTGATCATTTTAAAAAAATATTTTTCAAATCATTAATTTTAAGCGAAACAAATAAAGTGTTAAAGTTGAATTTCTTTCAATTTTCAAATACCATTTCTCTTTTATATACATACAACCTCATTTGATTATGCCTTTTAACTAAAAATCTCTCTCCGTTGCTTAATTATTCAAATCTTTCATAATAAGATGGCTTCGCTAATTATGTGATTATACACCCTTATGATTCAAGTTCTTAACGTATCTTTTTATAATGTTTTCTTACAGCTTGATTCCTTTAACCGTGAAAAATAATTGCGAATTCTAAAACTAGGCAAAGTTCTAAAATTTGAAGTTCATTTTAAGTAAAAGCACATATGTTAAAAGTGAAAATTAGAAACAAAAATTAAAACTACACATGCTTCCATTGACAGTCGGACATGTTGAGAATCGTAACAAAACGAATACATTGCTAACATCTACATTATTTAATGTGCATTCTGTATATTTCAAAAATTAAAATACTCCTAAACATGCTTCCATTGATAATTGACATGTCGAGAATGATCACAAAATGATTATTTAGAGAATATATACATTACTCAACATGCATTTTGTTAGAGTTGGCAACGTGATTATGAAAAAAAAAGTGTCACATAGGAAAAGTAGAAACGAAAAACTATTTAGCTTAGAGAAGAGAATATCTATGTAAGTGTTGCTTGAAGGCAAGGGTTCTTACTTGATTATATATTGCGCATTGTATAGGTCTCATTATGTATTTCAGCTTGAATGGGCACTTGGGCCTGGCTTGTCTGGATTTTTTTTTTTTTTGACCGAGGAACCACCGGAGCCCCCTTTCGCTTACGCTAATCGAGGTCACATGACCCTCCAATGCTCGGTAGCATCGTCAGGTCTTGCCGCAAGCCGTTATTTAAACGTAAAACCTCGGAGGAGACTAGCCCAACATCCTACCGCCCAGGGCCCCACTTAAATCACGATAGTAACGAGAAAATTGAACTCTCGACCGCAACGTTGCATGAGAGAACGAACACCAACGCGGCTGCCCACATGTGGGTTTTGTCTGGAGAATCTTTTATTTTCGCAGAAATTCAAAATTCATGAGAAGTCATGATTAGACAATTTCGAAATTTATTCATGATAAATATTAACTTTTTAGACAAACACATCCATCAAAATTTTTTGACCCGTCTAATTGTTATGTCCGCTCGTGATATGCATTGCTTGGTTCTTCTTGCATAAGAAAAGCTATTCACATCTCCATGTGTCTGCCTTTGGAAAGTTTGAGAGGGAAAGTTTCATATGATGAGCATTTATCGCCTTAAAAAAGTGATTTCCAACGCTTCTCAGCTAAATAATCTCATTTGGGCACAACTTTTCCATCACACTTCATACATTTTCATCGTTCCAAAATCGATTTCTTGATCCGACGCAATTCATGTTTATATTTGCTCCTTGCTAGTTAAAAGAAACATAAGTTTCATTTTCTTATTTCCTTCCTCCCTAATTGTCTATTTGAAAACACCCATGTAAAGACGAAAATGTGAATTAAAAGTCAAGGGCCATCAACGTTTGAAGAAACCCTTTAAATCAATTGTAGTTTCTTTTCCTCCTACTTTTGAGCAACCGCTTTTCCTCAACTATATAGTTTCTTCTTTAGGAAAATTAAAAGTTCTTTGTATTCGTTTCCTAGATATTTCTCCCACGAATATATTCATAAATTTTCAACCAAAAAAATAAATAAAAGGAATGATTATATTCAAATAGCTATCTACAATTTCATTTTCTCGTTCCCGTTTTTATCAAAGTTTTTCACTTTCTAAGTATGACTTAGTGTGGTGGTAGTCAATTTAAGTCGAAATTTACCTTCGTTTTGCGTATAATTTTCCCATAATTTTTTTCTTAATCCTTGGTAGTTGCCCTCCAACGGAATCCAGTAAAACATTTCAAATATAAAAATTATAACAAAAAAAAAGGGGAGTCACACGCTTGCGATTTTCTCTGTCTTCGCTCGGCTTTTTCCTCTGGCCTTGCGCTCCTTCCTCCTTCAGAGAGACTCACAGAGAGAGAGAGAGAAGGGGGCGGAGAGAGCGGCGGAGGAAACCGTAAGGCACGGCGGGTTCGACCCACCAGCGAAAATGGTGTGACCCACCTTGAGCATCTCTCGCCACGACCGCTTCTCCAACGATGGGTCCAAAAAGTCTCGGAGAAAGCGAAACGGCCTGGCACAGGCACAGCCCTGTTCTGTTCCCAAACAACAACCGCTGTTCGCGGTTCTGTTCCTGCTCCTGCTCCTGCTTCTCTCTCCTCGCTGTGTGTAGAAAATAGCTCCAAAAATCGCTGCGAAATTCGTCGGTCAAATCCCACCCACCACCGGGGAAAACGACGAAGTATCCGTGATTGTTCCCTGTCCCTAGCCTCCTTCCTGCCACTCTCTCTGTCTCTCTGTCTCTCTGTCTCTCTCTCTCTCTCTCTGTGATTCCTTCAGTCTGTGGTTCGGGTTTCGCCTACTGGACGTATATACCTCCCGTAAATATCCTAGCTTTCTGCTGATACCAGTTGAATTATTATTATTGTCAGTACACTCGCTTCCCACCCCACCATTTTTCATCTTGTTTATTAAGTTAGTTACTAAATTCGATAATTTCGCGAGGTGGGTTTTGCATTGCTTAAAGTCTCTCTCTCTCTCTCTCTCTCTCTCTCTCTCTCTCCCCCTCTCTCTCCCCTAAGTGTCTCCTGATGTGTATATATATAGAGCTTCCAGTGATATTTGTTCCACTGTTCTTGCTAACTCTGTGATGTTTGGTGCTTTGCTCAAGTCCACCTCAGAAAAGCGCGTCCTTTCTATCGCCTCTTTATCTAATTCCATCCAAAGTTTCCCTCTTTTTGTGTTAAATATTTCTCGTACCTCTTTGATTTCTGCTAATAGAAATACATCCCCTCCTCTTTTTCTTCTTTTTGTCGGTGAAACATATCCCCTTCGTATTGCCCAATGTTTAGCCTTTTCCATTCTGGGTAATTCCAGACTTTTATAGAGAAATTTGTACACTGATCCCATTTTAACCTTTTTTAATTGCGGGTAGTTTTGGCTTTTTTTTTTAATCTAATTGTGCTTTAATTCTATTCTTGTTTACAAAATCGCCGTTCGTATCTACCCTCATCTTTCACTACAAACGCTATGTAAAATTACCAGATTATCTGCTCTGTGTGGTTCTTCTGAGCTTAATTCTGCACGATACAATCCAGTGCAGTGCCAAAAGAATGAAGGCTTTTTGTTTGTTTCGGTTGTTAATCTTACTTGTTTTGATCAATGGTGCTTTGTGTAAGGAGTGTACCAACATCCCTACTCAGCTTTCGTCCCACACTCTTAGATACGAGCTCTTAGCATCAAACAATGAGTCATGGAGAGAGGAGATGTTCTCACACTACCATTTGATTCCAACGGACGAGACGACTTGGTCCAACTTGTTACCAAGAAAGATGTTAAAAGAAGAACAGGAATTTGAATGGATAATGACGTACCGGAAATTGAAGAATTCTGCTGGGTCTGACTCACCAGGGGAGTTCCTTAAGGAAGTATCGTTGCATGATGTGAGACTGGATCCGAGTTCAGTTCAATGGCGGGCGCAGCAGACAAACCTAGAATACTTACTGCTGTTGGATGTGGATAGTTTGGTGTGGAGCTTTAGGAAAACGGCGGGTTTGCTGACACCGGGGAAGGCATATGGTGGTTGGGAGGCCCCGACTTGCGAGCTCCGGGGTCACTTTGTAGGTTAGTTCGGTTGTTCAGTTATTTGATATATATTGTTATTCCCATTTGTCGTTGAACTGGTTAGTCATTGTGTCACTATAGTCTAGTGATGTGCTTGTTTTGGAACACATCATACGTCATGAATGGATGATCTCTTCTCTCTCCAGCATGAAGGGTTCCTGCTCCTTGGCTGAATTATGTTTTTGGCCCGATGCCATCTCTATGTCATAAACTTAGTAACAATTATGTTTTTTTGTTTTGTTTTTTGGGGATGATTTTGGCGTCAGTCTCAAACGGAACAGGCTTTGTTTCAGAAGGAATAGGTGGAGTAGGTAGCATTGTATCTGAAGGATCATTGAAATTTTGGTGTTTGCTCTGGTTTGTCTCTTACTTGGAATAAGATCTTCTCATGATGTGGCATCGTTTATTCATTAAGTGCAAAATGAGAGAAGTTTGTCATTTTCAGGACCATCTTGTTATTGAGCATTTGCTGGACTGGACTTCTATATTGATTACTTAGGACCAAATTGGATGATGATGAAGTTGAATTTTGCTCATGATCTTTCTGTCACTATGGTTTGAGTATCTTGCTTTCCTGTTTTGAAGGGCATTATTTGAGTGCGACGGCAAAAATGTGGGCAAGCACTCACAATGATAGTATTGGAGAGAAAATGTCTGCATTGGTAACTGCTTTAGCTGCCTGTCAAGAGAAAATGGGTACGGGATATCTTTCGGCTTTCCCATCCGAGCAATTTGATCGTTTCGAAGCTATTAAACCAGTCTGGGCTCCATATTACACCATTCACAAGGTACAGTTCTCAAGTGTTTGGAATTTTTAACGCAGCACTCCCTGTTTTGATTCTAGTCTGGTAAGCTAGAAAGTAACGACTTGAGTATCTAATTCGACAGATCATGGCGGGTCTTCTGGATCAATATACATTTGCTGGCAACAAGCAAGCTTTGAAAATGGTTACATGGATGGCTGATTACTTCTACAATCGTGTGCAGAATGTGATCAGAACATACTCTATAGAAAGACACTGGCTGTCGCTCAACGAAGAGACTGGTGGCATGAATGATGTCCTTTACCAGTTATTCACTGTAACGGTATATGAACTACAAGTTATTCTGTGTAACTGCATGTGAAATTGATCCGGGCTATTGTCTCTTGCTTGATTCAAGACATAGCTGTATTGAGCAATTTCTCTGGTGATACACCAGATAGTCATAGATCGATCCTCTCAGAGTTTGCAATATCGGTTGCTTTTAGTTGTCTGAGAAAGTCATGCTCTTTCTTGCCCGATGATCTGAGTTTTCAGTAACTCTTTGAGGAAATTTATTTTTTTGCAATGGCTAATGTGAGTGAGTGGAGAAGTGTTCTTTCTTTGCATTTAAAGAGGAAATGGCTATCAAATATTAACATATATTGAGAGGTTCCCGCATATTTTTAAATCAGAAAGGTTTTGCTCAGAGAACCCTCTTCCTCGTACTGTAGCGCGTCACCTATCTCGAAAATTGTAGATTTTGATCCTGATTTTGTGCTTCTACTTTTTTGTTGCAGAAGGATACCAAGCATTTGTTCTTGGCTCATCTCTTTGATAAACCTTGCTTTTTAGGATTGCTTGCTGTGCAGGTAAAAACCACTTTTGTTTCTTTAGTGTTCTCATCATGCTACTCCAAGTCTTCAGAGAATATGTGTCATTTTTTCAAGTGCTATAATGTTTTTCGAGGTTCAGAGAGGAATATTTAAAGTCGGATGAGTCCTCTATGTCAGATTTGTAACCGATGGTGCAAGCCTGCAAGGGATTGCTATAAATGAGGACATATATGCGTGTATTTTTAAGTAACCTTTTGTGCATGTGTCTGCATTGCTTCTTAGTATCTCATGTGTTGATTCTCTCTTTTTCTATGCTTTTGACAATTTGGTTCCATGTTCCCTACAATATGTAAAAGCTTCACAGAAGTTATCTTTTTTGACCTGCAGGCCGATGACATAGCTGGTTTTCATGTGAATACTCATATCCCAGTCGTTATTGGAGCACAGATGCGTTATGAAGTTACTGGTGACCCGCTGTACAAGGTAACATTTTTTTATTTTTAAATTGTAGAATAGCATGAAATAGAATTTTTATTTATGAAAAGAATTGTAAAGAACGCTTTGTCTTCCAAATCTGAGCGGCCTTCTTGTTTTCTCAGAGAAGGCTGGCTTTCTTCAGGATTTGCTTTGTGATATAACTATGTGTTTAACCTAGATGTATTTCCACGTTTTCAATGGTTATACATCTTTTGAGGTTTCCAATGTTTTGTCTAATGGCTTTTTGGCAACTTCTTACATCAGACTATGGGGACATTCTTCATGGACATTGTGAACTCCTCCCACAGCTATGCAACGGGTGGCACATCGCTCGGGGAATTCTGGTATATATTGAATTCTGAGGAGAATTATATTCAAGTTTAATATGTGTATACGTATATATATCTGCGCGTGCGTATGTGTGTGCGTCTCATCATGGTAATACTCTTTATTTGTTGGTCTGACAGGACGGACCCAAAGCGTTTAGCGACCACTCTTCGATTGGAAAATGAGGAATCATGCACCACATATAACATGCTGAAGGTGATCTGAGTACTCCTTAACACCATACTTGGTCTCCTAGGGAAGTGATTTAGTTTTGATATATTTTCTCTCTCAACTATGCAATGGAAATTTGACGCGGCATTTTACGAAATACTTCAGAAGTTGCAATATGTCAAAGTCATGATCTAATTTCTACTATTGGTGCAAAGCTAATTAACTATGACTTATATTACATCTAATTGTTTGTCTTAAACCTTTTAATCCATACTAAGTGATGGCACCATTCGCTTAGTCATGCAAGTTTATTTGTTGACCGACTCTTTTGCATCTGCTGAGCTTGGTCTATAGGTGAGTCGCAACTTGTTTAGATGGACAAAAGAAGTTGCATATGCCGATTATTACGAGCGAGCATTGACAAATGGCGTGCTAAGTATTCAGAGAGGAACTGAGCCTGGTGTCATGATCTACATGCTTCCTTTGGGTCAAGGGGTATCCAAGGCCAGAAGCTTTCATAAATGGGGAACTCAGTTTGACTCCTTCTGGTGCTGCTATGGGACAGGTCTAAGATCGAACACCCCTCCAGTGCTCATTTTCTCAGTAATATGGAGTCTGCAGATGTCATGATTTTTGTCGAATATCACTCTTTGTTGAAGTTGTTTCCACAACTTTCTTTGGTTCATTTTTTTAGGACTTAGCCACATTCTATCGTGCAGTTATCCTACTAGCAAGTATTAGAGGCTCGACATGATGTGTTGTATTGTGGAGTTTTGTCCATCAAATGATCCTTTTTCTTTCTTTGTATCTGTAGGAGTTGAGTCGTTTTCGAAATTGGGAGACTCTATATATTTTGAAGAGCAAGGAGAAGTTCCGGGTCTTTACATAATTCAATATGTATCGAGTTCACTTAATTGGAGAGCAGGGGGAACTGTGATCAATCAGCAAATTGGTCCTCTGTCATCGCGGGATCCTTATCTTCAAGCAACAGTTACTTTTTCGTCGGAGGTACTTCTAGCTGGCCAATGCATGAGGAGCAGGCAGAATTTTACCGGCCTTTCCATTGTCTTTTCCTTTAGATATAATCAACTTAATTGCTCTGTCTTGTGCTTATGTAGCCACGACTTTAAATCTGTTTTGTCACTCTTTACTGCCAAGAATCCGCATGACAATAAAATCAATTATCGACGTATTACATTAAAATCTTCCTTAAATCATGTGTAGGATCTCCTGAAATCGGTGTGAATACATCTAATTTCAATTAACATGTGAGATTAGTCTATTTTGGATTCTGGTGTTCTTTTGGCAGTGTTTGGTGTCTTATTGTTTCTCCTCTGCTTCTTCTTATTTCAGGCAGCAGGGCAGTTGTCTACCCTGAATTTCCGAATACCGAGTTGGGTGTCTTCAGCTGGTGCCAAAGCAGAATTAAATGGAAAAACTTTAAATCTACCAGCTCCGGGTGCGCTTATGTTCTTCGTGCATGTGCAGCACCAGTTTGATCGAAATTCGTTTTCTTAGTTTTTTATTGCTCTATATGGCATTTTCCTTTTGAAATTGCAACTTGTCTTTTCTTTTATTAATCGGTCAATTGAGAGCTTCAACTTGAGAAATTAGTAAATGGAGATCAAGAGTTCTGCAGAATTGATCCGGTTTGTTGGTGCAGGTAATTTTCTTGTCACAAAGGGGATATGGAGCCCCAGTGACAAGCTGACCCTTCAGTTTCCCCTCAGTCTGCGGACAGAGGCTATCCAAGGTACCGTCACGGCTCCCACTGCTTGCGGGGCATATGCTTCTGCAGTCGGGAGCTTTTCCTTAGCAGTATCTTTAGGTATTTTCATGTCAAGCTGAAAAGTTTGCATTAAACTAATGTCCAGATGACCGATCCGAGTATGCTTCCATACACGCGATACTCTATGGGCCTTATCTTCTTGCGGGGCTGACGAGCGGATACTGGGAAATCAAAGCCGAGCCAGGTGTTCCTCTATCCGATTGGATAACTCCTGTTCCGGATTCTTACAGTTCTCAGTTGCTCTCTCTTTCGCAAGAATCAGGCAACTTTTCTTATTTCCTGACCAACACGAACCAATCCATCACAATGGAGAAGTTTCCTGAGCCGGGCACTGATTCGGCTGTCCACGCCACCTTCAGACTTGTCTCCAAAGACCCCACCGCTTTAGGAATCAGGCCACGAGGGGGCATGATTGGGAAATCGGTCATGCTCGAACCATTTGACCTTCCTGGAATGGTGGTAGCAGAAAAAGGGAAAGATAAGGGCCTCGTAGTTGAGGGATCAAGCGAGGGCAGCTTGTCCCTCTTCCGTGTGGTTGCGGGACTGGACGGGAACGCCGAGACTGTGTCCTTGGAGTCAGAAAGCCACGAAGGTTGCTACATATACACGGGGTTGAATTACGACGAGGGTTCCAGTGTGAAGTTGGGTTGCATCTCGGATTCCTCGGACAGTAAGTTCAATGAAGCAAGCAGCTTTATGCTGGGAGATGCCATAAGCTCGTACCATCCCACGAGCTTCGTGGTGAAGGGTGAAAAGAGGAGCTTCCTTTTGGTTCCATTGATGAGCTTGAGAGATGAATCGTACACCGTCTATTTCGACATCCAGTCTTGAAAGATTGGTTTGTGTAGAAGTACCTTGGAACAAACAGAAGAATGCTTGGTTAGGATTTTCAGATCACAATGATCAAACTGCAGTTTATACAACCAATTGAAGTGAGGTTGATGTAATTACACTGTTTGCTTCTCTGCAAATTTCTGGTCAGTAACTGGATATGGCCACTCTGTATGGCATTCACGTCTGCTTCCTTCCCTTTTTTGGATCCGAGCCTAAGCCACGACTATGCCAATGCGATTTGAGTTGGGTGCACTTGTTAAACGACCTGATAAAGAAAACTCTAGGTTTTATAGTTCACAGATTTTCCTCGTATAGATCGTTATAAGTGCATAAAAAATCAAGTTGTTCCTAATAAGATAAAGCCATTCCCAAATTCTCTGGTCCCTGATTTTTGCAACCACGATTGAATGTAGTGATCTGAACGCGAAACCAACAAACCGGCAATGCCCAACATCAAATTTGAAGCCGTCGCGTCAGTACGAATTATGTCCATGTCCGAGTGACTTCACCGTGTGTTGAACATTGCATTATCAAGTAATTGCAGTGGTTCCCACGAGTTACGCGACAACCTCCGCTAAAACCATCATCGCTATTACTAGTTTCATGCAGCATTAACGTGCACGAAGATCTTCATACCCCCAATTAACAACGTAATTTAACACGCAATCATACAAGCATCATCACATCATCTCACCGACATCTTGTGCTCAATCCATCTTCCCTGTTCCCACTAGATAGCAGCCCAGATTCTCATTATTGACCTAACATGCCTTTAGTGGCTTCCCGCAGAGGCAGTGGTTGTTCTGGAACAACGAGGCTTCGAGGTGGTCGATGGGCGACCCCACCGGAATCCGCCTGTGGCTCAAGTCCATGTGCCCGATGCACGTTGCGCCTGATGTTGATTTTGGGATTGGCCCCCACAGGTTGTTGTACGAAAGGTCCAGCACCGTGAAGTACGGCCTCGGCCCGAACACGTCGGGTATCGGGCCCTAGATGGAGTTCCTGCTCAAGTTCAAGTTGCTCACCACCAAGTTGATCAGGCTGAATCGAACCCCGGAATTGGTCGTAATCCAGCTTCAGTCTGGGGAGGACCGGCATTTTACTGAGCGAAGGCAGGATTTGGCCAGAGAACCAGCTCGAGGAAAAGTCGAGATCTGCTAACCAGTATATCTGGGATATGGATGCGGGGATCGACCCGGCAATTTGGTTCTCACTTATTATATTACAATAGTTCACCCATGATGGGGTGTGCTCAAGAAACATCGCTTCATCCATGATGGGGTGTGCTTGAGAGGCGCTGCGAGCGGTTGTCTCTTGAGGGAAGTTATACTAACTTCCTCATAATGTAACCTATATACAGAAAAGAATATACAAAAAAATATATAGTCTAGTCTCCATAAAAAATAAAAATAAAAAATAACACCCAAAAGGTATCTGTTACTACTTTGAAAACATGATCAACATCAACGTTGTAGAATGAGAATACCTTCCTTGTGATGTATTCGGACCATCATGAAGTTGTAGATTTGTCCATTACTCGCTAGTGATTCCACATATATTCCCAAGTAATTCGTTTGTTGTGCATCAAGAGATTAGTCGATTCTTCCTTGACCTTTATTTCTTACACCGCTCATAGGGGCTCGGTTCAACATCCTCAACATTCCGAAATCTAATGGCAATAGACCGGAGATCCCGTTATAACTTAAGTCGAGGTGCATCAAGCTCGATAGGCCCATTAGGGAGCTAAGGCTCCGACCCATTATCATGTTATCCGCCACATTGAGTACCGTTAGCTGCTTTCGCATCTCAATGTCCGTTGGTATCTCGCCCGACAAGTGGTTCCTAATGTAATATCCCTGGATTAACTTACTCAAAATATTATTTGCTTTGACCCGTCCCTTATCAAGCCTTACAATTTTATCATTTGGCATACAAACAAACACTCTCTGCCCATCCTTGTAGTGCTCTAGGCCGAGCTTGCTTAACTTTGGAATTTCAAAGTAAAACTTGCTGTTAAGTCAAAGGGCACCTTCATAAATTAATTCCAATTTTCACACACACACACATATATATATCTCAGAATCGCTCTCCTCCTATCTCCTTCACCATCCTAAAAGCTTGCCAAAAGCCACTCCTTGTTCAGGCCCTCTAGCCTAGACCGGATTGATACAGGCCCATCAACTTTGTCCGATTCGTCCCTGAACCACACACCTATTGGAGAGGGTTCACTCTAATACCATATAGTGGTCGTCGAAGTTAGAGGGCATGAATAAGGAGTGACTTCTAACAGGCTTCCATGATGACGAAGTGGGAAGGAATGAACCAAACTATGCACCAAATAGGATGAGAACGATTTTGAGATATATATGTGAAAAGTGGAATTAACTCACGGAAGCACATTTTGACGTAACAGCAAGCTTTACTTTGGAACTCTAAAGTTAAGCAAGCCAAGCTAGGACACTACCAAGACGGGTGACCTCTTGGGAAAGTGCTTGTCTGTATGCCAAAGGATAAAACCGTGAGGCCTAGTAATAAATACCTAGAATTAGTTAATCTATGGATATCACATATATACCTCATAATCAAACTTGAGATTTTGGACCGGGTCAAAAAAAAGTGGTGGGAGCCACCCAAAAAAAAAAAAAGACTCAAGTATTAAAAAGTCAAAGAGAAAGGAAAAGGAGGGGACGCTTAATTCCTCCTAATCAAAGAGCTCTAGGAGAAAGAAAAAGAGAGAGAAAAGAAGGAAGAAGAAAAAGAAAGGAAAGAATGAGTTTTTGCTCACACACGCCACAAATCTTGTCAAGCCAAGTCGACTACGTATTGCAACGCCTGGTAAGTACTCGTACTCCTCATTCGTCCAATCGAGTAGTTGTTGAACTTATGGCTTTATTTCGGAATTTTGGAAAATTTGAGCTATGTAGTTCGATTTTTGAGTTGTGAAACTACGGGATTTCATGGAAATGGTGGATTATGTTGTTGTGGGCCCGTGGAGTTTGACAGGAGTTCTTTAAAAGCAATGATTTGGTTGGTGTGAGAATTTTAGGGTTTCGCGTTCAAGTTCCGCATTGCAAATGACTTTAATAATTGCTTCAGGAGAGTAATTTGTTATTAGGGCATATGGGTCGTTTTATTAGTGCTTAGACATAATTAAGCCGTTTTGTTTTCGAGGTTATGTTTTCCTTAATTTTAACATCAATTCTCATTTAATTGTTAAAATTACGAGATTGTCGATTCAAGTGAGCTTTGTTATTTGGCCTTAGGAATTTCCAAGGTGAGTAGTGCTATTTCTCTAATAAATTCGAAAACTCATGTCTTATTGAAAGTGATATAGATTTGAGTATTGTATGAATATAAAAGAAATGGCACAACATTTTATTTATAAGATGGAAGAATTGATGTTTAAAGCATAATTGTTGCATAAATCCAGATCAGGCATTTACTACCCTATTGATTTTGAAACGCCATAGTAAAGCATATTCGGAAATGGTTCATAAGTCGATTACTATGCAATGGATGGAGGAAAAAAGAATTCTTTGAGTACCTGTTATATGTTTTGGCTTGTGAGTAATTGAAAAGATCATTATTTTGAAATAACTCAAAATGATTATTTGTAAACGCCTTAATCAAATGCCTTGTGAAGGAATTGCCAAAAGTTTTGGGTATGGATTTGTGAAATGCTTTAAAAAACACATTCTATTTGATAAATTGAGTTGCGAAAGTTTATTGCATTCGGTTTGCGAAATTGATTTATTAGATGAATTTTGGTTTTGATTGTGAATTTGTTTTATGAAATGATATGGGAAATGCTTAACAAAAAAAGTATTTTTATCGGATGGACTGAGTTATGGAAAGTTAAATGATTGGTTTCTGAAATGTATTGTGGATTATGAGATTGATTATGGATTGAATTTTTAGATATTGGAGGATGTAGTTTTAGTGCTAAATATATCTGTGAGCTCATGGAGGGACCTGTGGTTATACATATGGATTTGGAATATCCTTGTGGCCGAGCCTTCAGCTTTGTAGGTGAAGACCTTGTCGAGCTAGGAATCTTGTTCGCCTAATCATCAAGCATTATGCCGTGATCATGATTTGATATTGAGCAAAAGATTGATAGATAGATGGACCGATGGATGAATCATCAATGTTTGTTTTAAAAGATTGATCGATAGACCATTGGCTTATGATTTTGATGAGATTGATCAATAGATTTGACCATTAATGTTTGTGATGATTTAAATAAGTATTTTCTAGATTTGTACACAGCTTGTTAAAATAAAACGACTCGTACATTATTTAACATGCATGTTAAAGCTTTGGATTATGAGTTTTCTGGTATATATATTATATATATATATATATATATATATATATATATATATGCATAATGACTGCTCAATGTGCTTAAAAGAAATATGTACTATTTACTAATTTGTGTCGCTTACCTCTTGTTTTTCCCAACCCTTTCAGGTTCTTTGGTTAGCAACTACTAAAGCGTGAGCGCTATTGATGGGGACTCTTGAAAATGGACTTTGGCTTGGTTTGAGGTTGTGTCCTTCGAATGAAAGGACGGCTGTCTCATCCAGATCCCTGTAGTTTTAGAGTGTAACAGCCCTTCCCCTGTTTAGTGTATAGTTTAATTCATTCCTATCCCCTTCATCATTCTAGAAGCCTATTAAGAGACACTTCCGTCAACCACTTCCCGCCTTCATCAAACCAGGTCCTTACACCCAATGAGGTCTAGGATCCAAAGGTACAGCAGGAAGGCAAGACAAGCAGGTACCTCGCTGAGGATGCGCTTCTAATCGACAATAGTGAGGCTAGAGAGGCGCTCAAGCCTGCATATCGCGAGAGATATCGTGTAGGTCATGTAGCCAGTCCCCTTGGCCCTCTCGAAGATGGCGCCCTTGCACTTGCCCCGGAGGTTGATGTCGGCGACACAGCAAGGCATGGGGTTGCAGCTGATGCCACACCAGTTACGGCAGCAATCGGGGCCGGTCCAAGAATTGAAGATGCCAAGGTAGGGCTTGTGGAATGCCGCCCAGTCAGACAGCGGTCAGGCGGCGACGAGTGCAAGAAGTAATGACGTAATAAAAATTACTTGAAGACTTCTCCTTTTCTGTAACTAAATTCTTTTATTTTTCTAACTATCTATGATGTTTCTTCTGTTCTAGAGTACAGAGGAAAACAGAGGGAAATCAACCGAGCACCAAGTGAAGCCGTGAAAGCTGCAGATGGGTGCAAGGGACATAAGGACCGGGCATAGATTACATATTGAAAAGTATTAGAGTAATAAAGAACTATTGAAATCACATACATCATTGCAGTGCATTGATCTATAAAACCACTTGCAATTCAAAACCGAGCACTGAGCAAACCGAAAGATCAGTGCAGTGCGGTGGTGTGTAGCTCCAGGATGCTGGCAGTCTGAGCAAGCTGAAGAGGCCGCTTGACAGCGCTGTAGATATTCTCATGGCAGGATTCACGGAACATCCTGAGAGTGAGAACCAACACTTACTACCAGAAAACGAAACGGGAGCAAACTAGGATGTACTTGGGATGGAGAGAGAGAGAGAGGAGTGGAATCTAATGGGACGAAGTACCAATAGGCTTGCAGCAACTCCTCATTAGAAAACCATCATAGCATTAATTTGACAAAACCCGTGCTTAATCAAAGATCGTAGGCTCTTCTTTGGTTAATATTCTTTAGGCTCCGTTTGTTTTGCGGAAAATTTTTTTCGGAAAATTTTTTTCCGGATTTTCCGGCATTCGTTTCACGGAAAATGAATTACTTGAGAAAAATGTTTTTCATGAAAAGAAAAAGTCTTCTAAATTAAGGAAAATATTTTCTACATTTAAAAAGTGAAAAACATTTTCCTTACTTGATCTCTCTTATCTCACACCTTTACAAATCATTTTTTCCTCCTCCCCTTTCTTTTTCTTCTTTTCTTTTTTTATTCGAATTATTTTTTTTAATTCGAATTATTTTTAATTTCCTTTTTCTTTTCTATTTCTTTTCTTTTTTCTTTCTTTCTTTTTCTTTGTTTCCCATCTTTTTCTTTCTTGGCTAGTCGTCGACCGTTGCCAGGTGAACCTCGAACTTGTCGATCTCAAGCTCGTGCTCTGCACTCTTGCTTATCCTTTTATTTATTTATTCTATCCTGCAGTTGTACATTACTCAAGTAAAGGGCTCTACATGCTTTACTTTTTTTTTTCTTTTGTTTATTAGAACACAAAAGACGTAGGGGGCCACCACCGCTTGCGGTGGCTCAGTTGAATAAGCGCTCCCATGATGTCTACCTAGGACGGAGGAGTTCGAATCCCGCTGGTCGCATGGGATCTTAAGCGCAACGTCGGGGTGGTGAGTACTCCGCTAGCGTCGCTCCAGCGTCGCTCCAGGGTTTACCCGCTGACTGCCGGCTATACGGGGTTCCCTAGGTAGGGGGCCTAGAAAATTCTCATGAAGACTGTACATGCTTTGCTTCTTTTCTCTTTTACTTCTTTTTAAAATCCATACAAACATTTTTTTAGAGTAGATGAGCGTTTGGCAACAATGAGGGAACAAATATATGAAGTAAGTTTGGCTGGATTTAAAGACAAATTCATATTTGATGGATTTATAGGTCAGTAAGTAATGCATGCTTAAATGGTGAAGTCTAAGAAAATATTTTATTTACCGAACACTGGAAAATATTTTATGAAATATTTTCAGGTTTTAGTCGAACACCAGAAAATATTGTCATTTTCTTGGAAAATGACTTCTGAGAAAATATTTTCTGGAAATGGCCAATTTTTCGCGAAACGAACGGACCTCCGGACGGAAAAAGCTATGCCGCGACATCCCTCTGCTTCCTTCGATCTCTGTTTCGGGTGACGCCTGTTGCACGTATATACCTCTGGTAAATATCATCGCTTTCCACTGATACCAGTTGAATTATTATTCAGTACACCAGCTTCCTGCCCTGCCATTTTGAGCTTATATATTTAGTTAGTTACAAAATTCGATGATTTCGCGAGGTGGGTTTTGCTCATCTTGATTGCTTCAGTTAAAGTTTCTCCTCGCCTTCCGTGCTTTCCGTTTCGGAATCTCCCGACATATATTGAGCTTCCAATGATGTTCGTTCCATTGTTCTTGCCACGTATGTAAGTTATTGCTGCTTTGCTCAAGTCCACCTCAGAAAAGCGCGTCCTTTCTATTGCCTCTTTATCCTATTCTATCGAGAGTTTCCTTCTTTTTGTGTTAAAGATTACTCGTCCCTCTGTGATTTCTACTAATAGAAATACATCCCCTCCTCTTTTTCTTCTTTTGGTCGGCGAAGTATATCCACCAAGCATTGTCCAACGTTTATTATTGTCCAGTCCGGGTAATTCCAGACTTCTATGCGGAAATTGTACCCCAAATACCATTTTGGCCTTTTCTATCGCGGGAAGTTTTGGTTTTTTTATAACCAATTGTGCTTTAACCCCCATTTTTGTTTCCAAAACCTCCGTTCTTATTAATTCCTTGTCTTTCACTTCCAATGCTATGTAACTACCAGATTTATATGCTCTGTGTGGTTCTTCAGAGCTTAACTTTGCATTACAATCCAGTGCAGTGCTTTAAGAAGGAAGGCTTTTTTTTCTGTTTCGGTTGTTAATCTCGCCTGCTTTAATTAATGGTGCTTTGTGTAAAGAGTGTACCAACATTCCTACTCAGCTTTCGTCACGCACTCTTAGATACGAGCTCTTAGCATCAGACAATAAGTCATGAAGAGGAGAGGTGTTCTCAAAATACCATTTGACTCCAACAGACGAGACGGCTTGGTCCAACTTGTTACCAAGAAAGATGCTAAAAGAAAAACAGGAATTTGACTGGATCATGATGTACCGGAAACTGAAGAACTCTGCTGGGTCCAACTCACCAGGGGAGTTCCGTAAGGAAGTGTCGTTGCATGATGTGAGATTGGATCCGAGTTCAGTTCAATGGCGGGCACAGCAGACGAACCTAGAATACTTATTGTTGTTGGATGTGGATAGTTTGGCGTGGAGCTTTAGGAAAACGGCGGGTTTGCCAACATCGGGAAAGCCGTATAGTGGTTGGAAGTGCCCGACTTGCGAGCTCCGGGGTCACTTTATAGGTTAGTTTGGTTCCTTATTACTTGAGTTCTTTTGGTATTTATTTTTATTCCCATTTGTCGTCGAACTGGTTAGTCATTGTGTCACTATAGTCCAGTGATGCGCTTGATCTGGAACACATCATACGACATCAGCGGATGATCTCTTCCCTCTTCGGCATGAAGGTTTCCTGTTCCTTGGCTGAATTATGTTTCGGCGGGATGCCATCTCTGTCGTAACTTAGCAACAATTACGTTTCTTTTTTTTCTTTTTTTTTTTTGGTGATGATTTTCATGTTATTCTCAAAAGCAACAGGCTTTGTTTCAGTAGGAATAGGTGGAGAAGGTAGCATAATATTTGAATGTTTTATTGGATCACTGAAATTTTGGTGTTTGCTCTGGTTTGTGCCCCTAATATAATCTAGAGAGCCCTACTTAGAGGATCTTGCTTGGAATAAGATATTCTCATGATCTGGCATCGTTTGTTCAAAGGAGATAAGGAAAGCAATCGACAGCCCAAGCACAAAGGCTTTGGTTGCCTGAATTTTGATAATGAATTATGTGAAAGATGACAAGAAACTTTACTGAATAGAAATGGAAAATAGAGAGCCATCCATACTTGTAGAATCGAGAATGGACAAGATAAGACTCCGCTCTCTTTAGACATCATTGAAAGAACAGCATGGATAAGACTCTTATATAAGATGGCCAAAACAAGTGGGCCAAGAGATAATCGCTTTCCACTTGCAAGATTTGAAGCAAGTTTAAGGAAATCTTTACAGACCTTAAAGACCGGACTAAAGAATACGTACTTCGAAATCCAGAAAAAGCATAAAAGCGGTATGTCGGTAAGGCTAACAGGGCCAACGGTTTTGTGGTACCGATCAACGAAGGTTCAATAAGCAAGGACACTATTGAAAACATGAAAGTCCTCGAAAATTTCGACTTGTTCTACACGAGTGCCATGGGGTATGAACCTAGAGATAGTAAAAACGTCCAAAAGGGTCATGGACATGGGCCCCCAAAGGAAAAAGAAACAATTGGTCGATAGGGACTAAATGCAGACAATAGAACCCAATAATCCCCTATCTAAGTCATGGGACAGCATACTAATTGCCAATGTCATCTCTGTGTTTGCATCCATAATAGTCGGGTTCCCAAATCATCCTTTAATCGCAAATACCAAAAGTCGAATTTTTCTTCAAACAGAGGGAAACTCCAAAATTTGGTTGGGGTAGATGTCCAGATATCTTTGATAGAAGAATGCCGTAAGGGAAGTTTCTCGCTCTTCTTGATCAGAAAACAAGGTTTGAGAGATGACGGAACATGATTATGATCCAAGAGGCAAGGCCTAAGAAGCAGTGGTTCTGGATGTTCCTCGACAGTGCTCAGCAACTGAAATCGACAATAGTTAGCCTTTTCGCTTCGACGAAGATCATCGAAGTTAGAGATAAAGGACTCAGGGACGAATGTGGGAGCTTTGGTTGCCATGGAAAACTTGAGAATAGGATGCAGAGGGTTTAGGGTTTAAGGAAGAAGACAAAAGAATATAAAGAAAAAGACAGTGAGATGTATCCTTCTACTCGAAGTAGAAGACGACGATTCAAAAATTAATGATACTGCTAAAAGTTGAAGTGACGTGTCAAGAAACAACATGAACTGTTGATCCGTATCGGCTGTGGATATATCAAAGAACATAAAGGTACGATGATCATCCATAGCGAATTGCTCGCAAAACGAGGTCTCTCCTTTAAAAGAAATAAATTTCCAATTTACTTCTTTCAAAATGGGGATATGTTGACAATCAAAAATATCCTCGCTATCACGTGCTAATCATAAGGGATAAAAGCATTTAAAATCATTCTCATAGTCACGTGTGGGCTGTGATTTACATCAGCCTAGCCCATGGTAGTCATGGAAACGGATGGCCAAGGATTTTGAGAGCCCCTTGGCCAAATTTCGATGGACCTACAAGTAGAGATGCATGATTCGATGATAAAGCAGTTGATTACCATGTGTCCAAGCCAAGAGATGTTGTTGAAGACATATAATTTAGATAGAATTGATGGAAAAATTTGGGCGAGAACAGTTAATGTTTAAAAGGGCACCAAACAAGCCATGTGAACATCATCAAAAGGTTAGAAGGCAATGAGATATGGATAAGGCAGTTCAGCAAAGAACGTGGACCGACTTTTAAGGATGAAGCGACCGACCATTGATGATTATCAAATTAACCCATAAATACTACAGGTAATCCAACAGAGAAGTCTCCGAACAACACACAAAATTCCTTTATCTTACCACTTCATCTTAATTTAGTTCAGTTTAGTTTAGCTATAGCTTCATTCAATTCCGACGAATGTTTATATCCTAAGTAGTGACGTTGATTAGATTTCAATGATGCCCTACAGTCCAACGTTGTCGATTAAATTTTCACATTGTGTCATCATACCTATCTAGAAGTAGTGCCCACTAGGTGTAGCATCGTCGATTAGATTCCGATGTTGTGTCATCATACCTATCCAGGAGTAATGTTTACTAAGTGTTGTTATCATAGTCCAGCGTCATTAATTAGATTCTGACATTGAGTCCTCATATTCATATAGGAATAATGTCTACTAGGTGTTGTCTCCATTGTCCAATATCGTTGATTAGATTCCAACATTTTGTCCTCAAGTCTAACTAGGAGCAATGCCTTCCCAATATATTCTTCAGTATTCTGTACTGTCAAATCAGTTTCAAATTGTACAAACCACTTTGATTGTAATGGGCTTTCATTAAAATATTAAAGTGAGTATAGATCAAACTATTCATTAGAATTATATATATATATATATATATATATATATATATATATATATTCTCTCGTTAGCATTTGACTTTCTATGTCCAATATTAACACCGGACCGAAGTCTCCTTTAGTAAAAACCAAAATACAACAGTTCCTGAAAGATATTTCATTGCAGGATCCAAAACTAGCGAAATACTTCGAATTTTGATATTCATGAAAAGTTATGATTAAACAGTTTTGAAATTTTTTTCTAATAAATATTAACCCTTCAGACAATCATCTCCGTCAAGAGTTAACTGACTCGACCGATCGTAATGTTTGTTCACCATATGCATTGCTTTACTGCCCTCACATCAAAAAAAGCTGTTCCCTTCTCCATGTGTCTACATTGGGAAAGTTTGAGAGGGAAAGTTTCATTCAGTGAGCATTTATCACCAAAGAGAAGTGATTCCCAATACTTCTTAGCTAAATTATCCCATTTTGGCACTACTTTTTCGTCACACTTTATACATTTTTATGGTTTCGACAATCAATTTCTTGATCAGACGCAATTCTTATGCATAGAAAATGCGAATTAAAAATCAAGGGCCGTCAAAATTTGAAGGAACCCTTTATATCGAAAAGCGCCCCCCTCCCCACCAATTTCGAGCAACCGACTTTTCCTAAATTATAGTTTTCTTTTTTAGGAAAATAAAATCGTTCCTAGATATTGCTCCCATGAATATATTCATAAAATCTCAAAAAGAAAAATTAAAAGTAATTGTTATATTCAAATAGCTATCTATAAGTTCA
Source organism: Eucalyptus tenuipes (assembly GCA_014182365.1). Taxonomy (NCBI): domain Eukaryota; kingdom Viridiplantae; phylum Streptophyta; class Magnoliopsida; order Myrtales; family Myrtaceae; genus Eucalyptus; species Eucalyptus tenuipes. Next base: position 32,887,580 of record CM024538.1, on the reverse strand, counting down.
TTTTCTCGCTCTTGTTTTAATCAAATTTTTCACTTTCTAAGTATGACTTAGTGTAGTGGTAGTCAATTAAAGTCGAAATATATCTTCGTTTTGTGTATAATTTTTCCATAATTGATTTCTAATCCTGGAAAGTTGCCCTCCAACGGAATCTAGTAAAACAATCAAAATATAAAAATCATAACAAAAGAAAGAAAAAAGGGCAGTCGCACGCTTGCCATTTTCTCTCCCTTCGCTCGGCTTTTGCCTCTGGCCGGCGCTCCTTCCTCCTTCACAGAGAGAGAGAGAAAGTGGCGGAGGAAACCATCGGGCACGGCGGGTTCGACCCATCACCGAAAATGGTGTGACCCATGTTAAGTATCTCTCGCCGCCGCCGCTTCTCCGATGATGGGTCCAAAAAGTTTCGGAGAAAGCGAAACGGCATGGCACAGCCATGTTCTGTTCCCAATCAACAACCGCTGATTCCGGTTCTGTTTCTGCTTCTCTCTTCTCGCTGCGTGTAGAAAGTAGCTCCAAAGTTGCTGCAAATTTCATCGGTCAAACCCCACCCACCACCGGGGAAACCGACGAAGTATCCGTGATTCTCCCCTGTCCCCATCCTCCTCCCTACCACTCTCTCTCTCTCTCTCTCTCTCTCTCTCTCTCTGTGATCCGTTCAGTCTCTGTTTCGGGATACACGCCTACTGGACGTATATACCTCTCGTTAATATCCTCGCTTTCTGCTGATACCAATTTAATTATTATTATAGTCAGTACACCCGCTTCCCACCCCACTATGTTTCGGCTTGTTTATCAAGTTGGTTATTAATTCGATGATTTCGCAAGGGGGGTTTCGCTCATCTTTATTGCTTCAGTTAAAGTCTCTCTCTCTCTCTCTCTCTCTCTCTCTCTCATGTGTCGCCTGATATATATATATATATAGAGCATCCGGTGATATTCGTTCCACTGCTCTTGCTATTTCTGTAATTTTTGCTGCTTTGCTCAAGTCCGCCGCAGAAAAGCGCGTCCTTTCTGTCGCCTCTTTATCTAATCATATCCAAATTTTCCCTCTTTTTGTGTTAAAGATTTCCCGTCCCTCTTTGATTTCTGCTAATAGAAATAAATCCCCTTCGGTGAAACATATCTCCTTCATATTGCCCAATGTTTAGCCTTTTCCATTCAGGGTAATTCCAGAATTTTAGGAGAAGCATCTAGAAATGCCCTAACTTGTATACGGAGCTTACTTTAATGACTCAACATTTTGCGGACTCACTTAATTATTACTTTAAAAAAAAATAATCATTTAGGTACTAATTCCGAGTTGATTTAACTTTTCACGGGCTCACTTAAATGTCAATAATTTAAGTATTAACTTTGATCTGAGTCGTCGAAAATCTGATGTGATAATATTTTATTAATTTCTCAATCCTACGTGGTTTGGCGGTGTGTCCAGTCAACATATAATCTCTAAACAATGTCATGTAGCAAAGTTAAAAAGTAATTACTTCAGTGCCAGTCGTTGTAAAAAAATGATCACTTCAATGTCAATATTAACAAAAAATGATCACTTCAATATCAAAAGAGCCCTAAATGATGTCACATAAACAAGTTAAGAAGTGATTATTTCAGTGCTAGTCATTGTAAAAAAATAATTATTTCAATGTCAATTGTTGTTAAAAAGTGATCGTGTCAATCTTAATGAAAAAATGATTACTTTAGTGCCAAAAAATACCACCTCAAATAAATTTTTTAATTATAAAAATCACGTAATCTCTAACTGTAATTTTCGCTGGAGGCATCTAAGGGCCTGCAGGGTAACGTTTCTATTTCTCCCGATTTCTGTTCTTTTTTTGCCGATTTCTGTTCTTTTGTTCCCCGGAACAAAAAAAGAATAGAAATCTGTTTGGTAATGCCAACTTATTTTTCTATTCCCTAAAATAGAAAAGTAGCTAGGGAATAGATTTGGAACAGAAATAAGAAACAAAAAAAAGTAACTTCTTGTTTCCGGGAACAATTTCTAGAAATAAGTTTTTTTTTCTTTTCTATTTTTCTTTTGTTCTTCTTCCTTATTGCGGCCACCACCGACCGCCCGCCAATCGTCGACCGCCTCGCCGCTCGCGGCCACCATCGGTAGCCAACCGCCGGTGATTGCCGGCAACGGTTGCCGCCACCCCGTAGCCCACCGGCCACCGCCCACGATCCACCGGCCGACGACCACCACTTTGTCCGTCGGCGGCTGCCGTGGCCAACCACCGCACGACCACCACCGCCGTCGCACGACCACCGACCGTCACTACCAATCGCCACTGCAGGACCGCCGCCCACAACTCACCAACCATCGCCCCCTCCCACACCGATGGGCTGTGGGTGGCAATCCTGCGACGGCAGTCGTGCGGTGGCGGGCGGCGGTCGGCGGTCCGTGAGTAAGAAGAAAAAACAAATAAATACAAAAATTTATAAATTTTTACCAAATACATTTCTATTCTTTTTCTATTCCAAGAATAGAAATTTTATATAATTACCAAACATCTTATTTTACTCAAAAATTGTTCCCGGAAAAGAAATAAATAAAAAAACTATTTCTGAAAAGAAATAGTTCCCCAAAATAGAAACGTTGACATGCGCACCCAAGTAATCATTTTTCTCTGATTTTGGCATTTAAATAAGCTGACGAAAAGTTGTGACATTTAAATAAGTGCCATACACAAGTTAAGTCCAGTGTACTTCTCCCCCAGACTTTTGTAAAGAAATTTGTACACTAATCCCAATTTAACTTCTTCTTTTTTTTATTGTGGGTAGTTTTGGATTTTTTTTATTATCTAATTGTGCTTTAATCCCATTTTTGTTTCCAAAATCGTGGTCTCGTCTACCCTCATCTTTCACTACAAATGCTATATAATTGCTAGATTGTCTGCTCTGTGTGGTTCTTCAGAGCTTAATTTTGCATAATACAATCCAGTGCCGTGCCAAAAGAATGAAGGCTTCTTATTTCTTTTGGTTGTTAATCTTGCTTGTTTTGATTAATGTTGCTTTGGGTAAGGAGTGTACCAACTTTCCTACTCAGCTTTCATCACACACTCTTAGATACGAGCTCTTAGCATCAAACAATGAGTTATGGAGAGAGGAGATGTTCTCACAATACCATTTGATTCCCACGGATGAGACGGCTTCGTCCAACTTGCAACCAAGAAAGATGTTAAAAGGAGAACAGGAGTTTGAATGGATAAAGACGTACCGGAAATTGAAGAATTCTGCTGGGTCCAATTCAGCAGGGGGGTTCCTTAAGGAAGTATCTTTGCATGATGTGAGATTGGATCCGAGTTCAGTTCAATGGCGGGCGCAGCAGACAAACCTAGAACTTACTGTTGTTAGATGTGGATAGTTTGGTGTGGAGCTTTAGGAAAACGGCAGGTTTGCCGAAAGGCATATGGTGGTTGGGATGAGCCGACTTGCGAGCTCCGGGGTCACTTTGTAGGTTAGTTTGGTTCCTTATTACTTTTAGTTCTTTTGACATTTATTGTTATTCCCATTTGTCATTGAACTGGTTAGTCGTTGAACTAATTAGTCATTGTGTCGCTATAGTCTATTGATGTGCTTGTTCTGGAACACATCATACGTCATGAACGGATGATCTCTTCTCTCTCCAGCATGAAGGGTTCCTGTTCCTTGGCTGAATTATGTTTTTGGCCAGATGCCATCTCTGTCATACACTTAGGACCTGCATGGTAACGTTTCTATTTCTCCCGATTTCTGTTCTTTTTTTGTCGATTTCTGTTTTTTTGTTCTTCAGAACAAAAAAGGAATAGAAATCTGTTTGGTAACGCCAACTTATTTTTCTATTCCCCAGGAATAGAAAAGTGGCTGGGAATAGATTTGAAACAGAAATAAGAAATAAAAAAAAAAGTAGCTTCTTGCTCTCGGGAATAATTTCTAAAAATAAGTTTTTTTTTCTATTTTTCTTTTGTTCTTCTTCCTTATAGTGGCCACCGCCGGCCGCCTGCCCAACGTCGGCCACCTCCTGCCGCTCGCGGCCATCGTTGGTAGCCAACTACTGGCGACGGTTGCCGTTGCCCGTAGCCCACCGGCCGCCGCCCATAGCCCACCGACTGACGACCACCATCGTCCGTCGGCGGCTGCCGTGGCCAACCGCTGCACGACCACCACCTACCGCTGCACAACCACCGACCGTCACTGTCGACCGCCACCATAGGACCGCCGCCCACAACTCACCAACCACCACCCCCTCCCGCAACCGATGGGCTGTGGGCGGCAATCCTGCGGTGACGGTCGGCGACGACAGTCAGCGGTCGTGCGACGATCGTGCGGCGATCGTGGCTGTCGTGCGGTGGCGGGCAACAGGCGGCGGTCGGGCGGCGGCAGGCGGTAGTCGGCAATCCATGAGTAAGAAGAAAAAACAAATAAATACAAAAATTTATAAATTTTTACCAAACGCATTTTTATTCTTTTTCTATTCCAAAAACAGAAATTTTGTATAATTACCAAACACCTTATTTTACTCAAAAATTGTTCCCGAAATAGAAATAGAAAAAAAACTATTTATGAAAAGAAATAGTTCCCCGAAATAAAAACGTTGCCATGCGCACCCTTAGTAACAATTATATTTTTTTTTTCTTTTTGGTGATGATTTTTGCGTTAGTCTCAAAAGGAACAGGCTTTGCTTCAGTAGCAATAGGTGGAGAAGGTAGCATGATATTTGAATATCATTGGATCATTGAAATTTTGGTGTTTGCTCTGATTTGTCTCGCCTAATATAATCTAGAGAGCGCTATTTAGGCTGAGGATCTTACTTAGAAAAATATATTCTCATGATGTGGAGTCGTTTATTCATTTAGTGCAAAACTAGAGAAGTTCGTCGTTTTTAGGACCATCTGGTTTTCGAGCATTTACTGGACTGGACTTCTATATTGATTACTTAGGATCCAAATTGGATGATGAAGAAGTTGAAATTAGCTCGTGATCTTTCTGTCACTATGGTTTGAGTATCTTGCTGTCCTGTTTTGAAGGGCATTATTTGAGTGCGACTGCACAAATGTGGGCAAGCACTCACAATGATAGTATTGGAGAGAAAATGTCTGCATTAGTGACTGCTCTGGCTTCCTGTCAAGAGAAAATGGGCACGGGATATCTTTCGGCTTTCCCATCCGAGCAATTTGATCTTTTCGAAGCTATCAAACCAGTCTGGGCTCCATATTACACCATTCACAAGGTACAGTTCTCGAGTGTTTGGAAATTTTGAACGCACTCCCTCTTTTGATTGTAGTCTGGCAAGCTTGAAAGTAACGTCTTGGCTATCTACTTGGACAGATCATGGCGGGTCTTCTGGATCAATATACACTTGCTGGCAACAAGCAAGCTTTGAAAATGGTTACATGGATGGCTGATTACTTCTACAATCGTGTGCAGAATGTGATCATAAATTACTCTTTAGAAAGACACTGGCTGTCACTCAATGAAGAGACTGGTGGCATGAATGATGTCCTTTACCAGTTATTCACCGTAACGGTGTATGAACTACAAGTTATTCTGAAACTGCATGTGAACTTGATCCGGGCTATTGTCTCTTGCTTGATTTGAGACATAGCTGCATCAAACAATTTCTCTGGTGATACACTAGATGCATGGATCGATCCAATGCCCTTCTCAGAGCTTGCAATATAGGTTGCCTTTAGTTGTCTGAGAAAGTCATGCTCTTTCTTGCCCGATGATCTGAGTTTAAAATTACTCTTTGGGAGGAAATTTATTTTTTTGCAATGGCTAATGTGAGTGAGTAGAGAAATGTTCTTTCTCTGCATTTAAATAGGAAATGGCCATCAAATATTAACATCTATCGAGAGGTTCCCGCATATTTTTTAAGCAGAAAGGTTTTGCTCGGTGACCCTCTTCATTGTACTGTAGCGCGTCACCTATCTCAAAATTCCTGACTTTGTGCTTCTACTTTTTTGTTGCAGAACGATACCAAGCATTTGTTCTTGGCTCATCTCTTTGACAAACCTTGCTTTTTAGGATTGCTTGCTGTGCAGGTAAAAACCATTTTTGTTTCTTTAGTGTTCTCATCATGCTACCCTGAGTCTTCAGAGAATATGTGTCATTTTTTCAAGTGCTATAATGTTTTTCGAGGTTCAGAGAGGAATATTTAAAGTTGGATGAGTCCTCTAAGTCAGATTTTTAACCGATGGTGCAAACCTGCAAGGAATTGCTGTAAATGAGGAAATATGTGTGTATTTCCAAGTTACCTTCTTCGCATGTGTCTGTTTGTTGCTTCTTAGTACCTCCTATGTTGATTCTCTCTTTTTCTATGCTTTTGACAATTTGGTTCCATGCTCAGTACAACATGTAAAAGCTTCACAGAAGTTATCTTGTTTGACCTGCAGGCCGACGACATAGCTGGTTTTCATGCGAATACTCATATCCCAGTTGTTGTTGGAGCCCATGCGTTATGAAGTTACTGGTGACCCGCTATACAAGGTAACATTTTTTTATTTTCAAGTTGTAGGACAGCATGAAACGGAATTTTATTTATGAAAAGACTGCAAAGAAGACTGTGCCTTCCACATCTTAGCGGCCTTCTTGTTTTCTCAGAGAAGGCTGGCTTTCTACGAGATTTGCTTTGTGATATAACTACGTCTTTAACCTAGATGTATTTCCGCGCTCTCAATGGTTATACATCTCATCTTTTGAGGTTTCCAATTTTGTCTAACGGCTTTTTGGCAACTTCTTACACCAGACTATAGGGACATTCTTCATGGACATTGTGAACTCCTCCCACAGCTATGCAACAGGTGGCACATCACTCGGGGAATTCTGGTATATATTGAATTCTGAAGGAGAATTATATTCAAGTTTAATATAAATATCTATATACACACACACACACACACACACACACACACACACATATATATATATATATATATATATATATATATATCTGCGCGTGCGCATGTATGTGTGTGTACGTGTCATCATGGTAATCCTCTTTATTTGTAGGTCCGACAGGAAGGACCCAAAGCGTTTAGCGACCACTCTTCAAGTGGAAAATGAGGAATCGTGCACCACATATAACATGCTGAAGGTAATCTGAGTACTCCTTAACACTATACTTGGTCTCCTAGGGAAGTGATTTAGTCAGGATATATTTTCTCTCTGGACTATGCAATGGAAATTTGACGCGGAATTTTACAAAATACTTCAGAATTGCAATGTGTCAAAGTCATGATCTAATTTCTACTATTGGTACAAAGCTAATTAACTAAGACTTAGATTACGTCTAATTGTTTGTCTTCAACCTTTTAATCCATACCAAGTGATGGCACCATTCGCTTAGTTATGCGAGTTTATTTGTTGACCAACTCTTTTGCATCTGCTGAGCTTGGTCTATAGGTGAGTCGCAACTTGTTTAGATGGACAAAAGAAGTTGCATACGCAGATTATTATGAGCGAGCATTGACAAATGGCGTGCTTAGTATTCAGAGAGGGACGGAACCTGGTGTCATGATCTACATGCTTCCTTTGGGTCATGGAGTGTCCAAGGCCAGAAGCCTTCATAAATGGGGAACTCAGTTTTACTCCTTCTGGTGCTGCTATTAGACAGGTCTAAGATCGAACACCCGTCGAGTGCTCATTTATTTAGTAACATGGAGTCTGTGGATGTCGTGATTTGTCGAATATCACTCTTTATTGAAGCTGTTTCCCAACTTTCTTTGGTTCTTTTTTCAGGAATTAGCCACATTTTATTGTGCAGTTTTCCTACTAACAAGTATTATAGGCTTGACATGATGTGCTCTATTACAGAGTTTGTCCATCACATGATCCTTTTCTTTCTTTGTGTTTGAAGGGATTGAGTCGTTTTCGAAATTGGGAGACTATATATTTTGAAGAGCAAGGAGAAGTTCCCGGTCTTTACATAATTCAATATGTATCGAGTTCACTCAACTGGAAAGCAGGGGGGACTGTGATCAATCAAAAAATCGGTCCTCTGTCATCGTGGGATCCTTATCTTCAAGCAGCAATTACTTTTTCGTCGAAGGTACTTCTTGCTGGCCAATGCATGATGGGCAGGCAGAATTTTACTGGCCTTTCCATTGTCTTTTCATTTAGATATAATCAACTCAACCGCTGTGTCTTGTGCTTATGTTGCAACGACTTTAAATCTGTTGCGTCACTCTTTACTGCGAAGCATCCGCAGTGGCTAATGGCCACAAGATGCGACCTCCTCTTATTTTCCCATAAGCATATTGATGCATCCGCAGTGGCTAATGGCCACAAGATGCGACCTCCTCTTATTTTCCCATAAGCATATTGATGATGCCGAAAGTAGATAAATAAAAGAATGATTGCATAATGCTCACTAAGCTGTGTGAAGTTAATTGGTTGCATTCTCATTTCGGAAGCAAACTAGCTTCAGTCATTTTTCCCATACTAAAGCTATCGCATGACAATAAAATCAATTATCGACACTGAAAATGCTAAATCGAAATCTTCCTTAAATTATGTGTAGCATCTCCTGAAATTAGTATGAAAACATCTAATTCTATTAACACGTGAGATTAGTCTATTTTGGATTCTGGTGTTCTTTTGGCAGTGTTTGGTGTCTTATTGTTTCTCCTCTGCTTCTACCTATTCAGGCAGCAGGGCAGTTGTCTACCCTGAATTTCCGAATACCGAGTTGGATGTCTTCAGCTGGCGCCAAAGCAGAATTAAATGGAAAAAGTTTGAATCTACCAGCTCCAGGTGCGTTTAGTGTTCTTCGTGTGTGTGCAGCACCCATTTGATCAAAATTCGTTTCTTAGTTTTTGATTGCTCTACATGGCATTTTCCTTTTGAAATTGCAATTCGTCGTTTCTTTCATTAATCAGTGAATTGGGAGTTTCGACTCGAGAAATTAGTTGATGGAGATTAACAGTTCTGCAGAATTGATCAGATATGTTGGTGCAGGTAATTTTCTCGTCACGAAGGGAAAATGGAGCCCCAGTGACAAGCTGACCCTTCAGTTTCCTCTCAGTCTGCGGACAGAGGCTATCAAAGGTACCGTCACGGCTCCCACTGCTTGCGGGGCATATGCTTCTGCAGTCGGGAGCTTTTCCTTAGCAGTATCTTTAGGTATTTTCATGTCAAGCTGAAAAGTTTGCATTAAACTAATGTCCAGATGACCGATCCGAGTATGCTTCCATACACGCGATACTCTATGGGCCTTATCTTCTTGCGGGGCTGACGAGCGGAGACTGGGAAATCAAAGCCGACCCAGATGCTCCTCTATCCGATTGGATAACTCCCATTCTGGATTCTTACAGTTCTCAGCTGCTCTCTCTTTCGCAAGAATCAGGTGACTTGTCTTATTTCCTGACCATCACGAACCAATCCATCACAATGGAGAAGTCTCCTGAGCCGGGCACTGATTCGGCAGTCCACGCCACCTTCAGACTTGTCTCCAACGACCCCACCGCTTTAGGAATCAGGTCACGAGGGGGCATGATCGGGAAATCGGTCATGCTCGAACCATTCGACCTTCCCGGAATGGTGGTAGTGGAAAAATGGAAAGATAAGGGCCTTGTAGTTGAGGGATCAAGCGAAGGCAGCTTGTCCCTCTTCCGTGTGGTTGCAGGACCGGACGGGAAGGCCGAGACTGTGTCCTTGGAGTCGGAAAGCCACGAAGGTTGCTACATATGCACGGGGTTGAATTACGACGAGGGTTCCAGCGTGGAGCTGGGTTGCGTCTCGGATTCCTCAGTAAGTTCAACGAAGCGAGCAGCTTTACGGTGGGAGACGCCCTAAGCTTTTACCATCCTATGAGCTTCGTGGCGAAGGGCGAAAGAAGGAGCTTCCTTCTGGTGCCGTTGATGAGCTTGAGAGATGAATCGTACACCGTTTATTTCGACATCCAGTCCTGAAAGATTGGTTTGTATAGAAGTACCTCAGAATAAACAGAAGAATGCTTGGTTAGGATTTTCAGATCAGAATGATCAAACTGCAGTCTATACAACCAAAAAAAGCAAGGTTGATGTAATTGCACTCTGTTTGCTTCTCTGTAAATTTCTGGTCGGAAACTCCATAAGGCCACTCTGTTTGGCATTCGCGTCTGCTTCTTTTCCTTTTTTGGATCCAAGCCTAAGCCACGACTATGCCAATGCGATTTGAGTTGGGTGCACTCGTTAAACGACCCGATAAGGAAAACTCTAGATTTTATTGTTCACAGATTTTCCTCGTATCAATCGCAATAAGTGCATCAAAAATCTAGTTGTTCCAAATAAGGTAAAGCCATTCCAAAATTCTCTGGTCCCTGATTTTTGCAACCACAATCGAAGAGTGTAGCGATCTGAACGCGAAACTAACAAACCTGCAACACCCAACATCAAATTTGAAGCCGTCGCATCGGTAGGAAACATGTCCACGTCCAGGTGACTTCACCATGTGTTGGCCATTGTATTATCAAGCAATTGCAGTGGCTCCTACGGGTTACACGACAACCTCCGCTAAAAGCATCATAGCTATTATTAGTTTCATGCAGCATTACGTGCACGAAGATCTTCATATCCCCCAATTAACAACGCAATTTAACCCGCAATCATACAAGCATCATCATATCATCTCACCGACATCCTGTGCTCGCTCCATCTTCCCTGTTCCCACTAGACAGCAGCCCAGATTCTCATTATTGACCCAACAAGCTTTTAGTGGCTTCCCGCAGAGGCAGTGGTTGTCCTGGAACGACGAGGCTTGGAGGTGGTCGAAGGACGACCCACCGGAATCCGCCTGCATAGGTGGCTGTGGCTCAACTAGTCGCTCACCCTTCTCTTTCCCAACATTTTTAGGTTCTTTGGTTAGCTACTAGTAGAACGAGAGCGTTATTGATGGCAACTTTTAGAAGTAGGCTTTGAGTTTAGTTTGAGGCTGCGTCCTTTAAGTGGAAGGACAGCCATGTTCCCTCCATCTTTGTAGATTTCGGGTTATGACAGCTCTTCCCCTATTTAGTGCATAGTTCGTTCCTGCCCTTTCATCATTTTAGAAGCATGTTAAGAGCCGTTCTTAACAATCAGTCCCCATCTTCATTGAATCGGTTCGTTGCACCCAATGAGGTCCAGGATCCGAAAGTAGGGTAGAGAGGCAAGATAGGCGGGTATCTTGCCAAAGATGCCCTTCCAATCGGCGATGGTGAGGCTGGAGAGGCGCTCAAGCCTACGTATCACAAGAGATATCGTGCCAATCATGTAGCTGGTCCGCTTCGAGGCCCTCGAACTTGCCCCGAAGGTTGATGTCAACGACGTGGCGGGACCTGGGATCGTAGCTAATGCCATACCAATTATGGCAGCAGTCAAGGCTAGTCAAGGAGTTGAAGATGCCAAGGTAGGGCTCGTGGAGTGCCGCCCGATACGACGACGAGCAGGCGGTAGTGAGTGCAAGAAGTAATGATGTAATGAAAATTTCTTGAAGACTCATCCTTTTCTGCAACTAAACTCTTTTGTTTTTCTAGCTATCTATTGTGATGCTTCCTCTGTTCTAGAGTACAAAGGAAAACTGAGAGAAGATCAACCACAAGCACCAAGTGAAGCAGTCAAAGCCGAAGATGGGTGCATGGGACATAAGGACTGGGCATAGATTACATATTGAAAAGTACTAAAGAACTATTGAAATGACGTACATCATTGCAGTGCATTGATCTTTAAAACCACTTGCAAGTCAAAACTGAACACTGAGCGAACTGATAGATCAATGCAGTGCGGTGGTGTGTAGCTTCAGCATGCCGGCAGTTTGAGCAAGCTGGAGAAACCGCTTGACGGCTCTGTAGACATGCTCATGGCCGAATTCTCGAAGCGTCTTGAGAACGAGAACCAACAATTACTAATTTACTACTTATGTAAAATACGGATTTTGATTAAGTGAAAAAAAAAAAAAAAGTTGAACGGTCAAAAGAGGAACGAGGAGGAGCGACCGAGAGTCTTTAGGAGACGGGAAGAAAAAGAAGAAAGAGGGAAAGAAAAGAAAGAAAAGAAAAGAAAAGAAAGGTTGAAAAGTCAAAGAAGAGAGAAGAAAAATGGGGGCTCAGCCATTAAAGGACAGAAAGCACGCGGGGAAGAAAGGAAGAAAGGAGAAGGTGAAAGAAAGGAAAAGAAGAAAAGGGTCTCGCGCGCTCTCGCCATGGGAGCCTGGCCAAGGCACTCTAACTATGTAACGCAACATCTGGTAAGAGCTTTTTCCCCTCGTTCATCCAATCGAAGTATTTTCCGGGTTTAGGGCTCAAATTCGGAACTTTGGGAAAATCGAGCGGCGAAGTTCGATTTTTAAGTCATTGAGCTGCGTATTTTTATAGAAATGATATTTAGGGTGTTGTGAAGCCGTAGGATTTGACAGATCGTGATTTGAGCTTACAATTTACCCGAAATAGAATTTCGAAATTTCCCGCAGGCAATGAACAATGCGCCTCCAGCAGTTTCATGCCCATATTTTGTCATTTTTCGGCTTGATTTTGAACAGTTACGTTAGGGTCCTTGTAGGATGTTGAAAGAGCTTTTTATTGACTATGAAAACGTTTGAAACAAGATTCGGTGGAAAAAGTTATAGTATGACCAAATTTCGCGCTCAAACTCCACGTTGCGGACTGCTTAAATAATTGCTTTGGATATGTACGTAGGTGTCGTTTTATCAATGTATAAATATAGTTTAGTTGAGTCGTTAGTTGAGATAGCTTTTTAATTAGTTTTGATGATCTTTCTTGTTTATATGATAGGAATATGAGTTCGTTGATTCGAGTGAGCTTTGTTCTTTAGTTTGGGGCATTTCTAGGTGAGTGATACTATCTCTTCTAAGAAGTTGTAAACTTATGTTTTCAAAACGATAAAGATTTGATATGTTATGAAATATGAATAAGTGTGTTTGTTGCATAAAATTTAGATTGGGCATTTGCTACATTTTGATATTTGTGAATGATGTAAGAAATGGTTAATGCAAGAATATATTATGTTTGAGGAACCAAATTGAGAAATATTTTGGATTTACGAAATCTTTTTACAAAAATCTCTTTGAGCATGGATTATGGAATGTTATGTATATTAATTTGTGAAATTCTTTATGACATCCATTTGATTTGATTCAATTTATAAGACCTATTTGTGAGATGAATCTTGAAATGACTTGAAAACGAAAAGTATTCCTAGCAAATGAATTAAGTTGCAAAAGATTATGTAGTTGATTTATGAAATTTATTATAATATATGAAATGATTTTTGGATTTGGCTTTGTATATTATGGAGGATGTTATTGTGGATTGGTGAGCCCAGTGAAGGGCTTGTAGGTATATGCGTACTAGTCTACTTGTGGGCCGAGCCACTAGCTAATAACAGGTGGAAACCTTGCTAAGGGGGAATTTTAGTCGCTTTGTCACTAGGCACTGTGTTGTGATCATGATTTGATATTAAGCAACAGATTGATCAATGGAATAAGTCACTGACATGTGATATGAGTTTCATTAATGGAGTGGACCATTGACATGTAATTTGAATTTAGTCGATGAAGTAAACTATCAACGTGTGATTTGAAATTAGTCATTGGAATAGACAATCGATGTGTGATTTCATTAGATCATTGATGTATGGCATGAGATTAGCTAATAAAATAGACCATTAGCATGTGAATTGATGATATTGATCAATGAATTGGATCATTGATGTTTATTTTGATATTATTGTGAAATGATTATTTCTGCTAAAAATATAGCTATGTTGAAGCATATGCAACTTATTATACGTTTGTTATATTTTGGATTTGGGTTAAAAGACTTGTGGTTTGGTTTGTATATATACATAGTGAGTGCTCGATCCACTTTGAAGAGATACACTACTCACTGAGTTATAATTGCTCACCCCTCTAATTTCTAATCTTTTTCAGGTTCCTCAACTAGCGATGAGTAGCACAAGAGCGATATTGACGAGAGGACTTTTGAGAATTGGATTTTGATTATTTGAGGCTGCATCCTTCGTGTAAAAGGGCGTTCACGCCATCCTCATTCTTGATAGTTTTGGGGTGTGACAACCTGAAAATGAAACTGGGGCAAAGTAGGACATATTTGGAATGGAGGAGGTAGAGAGGGATGGGGTCTAATGGAATGAAATAGGCTAGCGGCAGCTCTCTGTTAGAAAACTCTCGTAGCTGTTAATTTGACAAAACCTGCGCTTGAGATTCATAGGCTCTATCTTTGGGCAATACTCTTAAATCTATATATCTTTTCCCTTCGGATGGAAAAAGTTAGGTTGTGACATCCCTCTGCTTCCTTCGGTCTCTGTTTTGGGTTACGACTATTGTACGTATATACCTCTGGTAAACATCATCGCTTTCCACTGATACCAGTTGAATTATTATTGTCAGTACACCCGCTTCCTGCCCCGCCATTTTGAGCTTGTCTATTTAGTTAGTTACTAACTTCGATGATGTCGCGAGGTGGGTTTTGCCCATATTGATTGCTCCAGTTAAAGTCTCTCCTCGCTTTCCGTTTCGGAATCTCCTGACATACGTAGAGTTTCCAATGACGCTCGTTCCTGACATATATTGAGCTTTGCTCAAGTCCAGGTCAGAAAAGCGCGTCCTTTCTATTGCCTCTTTATCCAATTCTACCCAGAGTTTCCCTCTTTTTTCTTATTTTGGTCAATGATGTTCATTCCTGTCGTATATTGAGCTTTGCTCAAGTCCAGCTCACAAAAGCGCGTCCTTTCTATTGCCTCTTTATCCAATTCTACCCAGAGTTACCCTCTTTTTTCTTACTTTGGTCGATGAAATCTATCCACTTCGGACTGTCCAATGTTTATCCTGTTCCAATCCGGGTAATACCAGACTTTCATGCAGAAATTGCACCCCAGATACCATTTTGGCCTTTTCTATCGCGGGTAGTTTTGGATTTTTATAACCAATTGTGCTTTCACCCTATTTTTGTTGCCAAAACCTCCGTTCTTATCTGTCCTTATCCTTCACTTCCAATGCTATTTAACTACCAGATTTATCTGCTCTGTGTGGTTCTTCAGAGCTTAACTTTGCACATTACAATCAAGTGCAGTGCTTAAAGAATGAAGGCTTTTTGTTTGTTTCGGTTGTCAATCTTGCTTGCTTTAATTAATGGTGCTTTGTGTAAGGAGTGTACCAACATTCCTACTCAGCTTTCGTCACACACACTTAGATACGAGCTCTTAGCATCAAACAACGAGTCATGGAGAGAGGAGATGTTCTCACACTACCATTTGACTCCAACGGACGAGACAGCTTGGTCCAACTTGTTACCAAGAAAGATGTTAAAAGAAGAAGAGGAATTTGACTGGATCATGATGTACCGGAAACTGAAGAACTCTGCTGGGTCCAACTCACCGGGGGAGTTCCTTAAGGAAGTATCGTTGCATGATGTGAGATTGGATCCGAGTTCAGTTCAATGGCGAGCACAGCAGACGAACCTAGAATACTTACTGTTGTTGGATGTGGATAGTTTGGTGTGGAGCTTTAGGAAAACAGCTGGTTTGCTGACACCGGGAAAGCCATATGGTGGTTGGGAGCGCCCGGCTTGCGAGCTCCGGGGTCACTTTGTGGGTTAGTTTGGTTCCTTATTAGTTGAGTTCTTCTGATATTTATTTTCATTCGCATTTGTCATCGAACTGGTTAGTCATTGTGTCACCATAGTCCAGAGATGCGCTTGATCTGGAACACATCAAACAACATGAACGGATGATCTCTTTCCTCTCCGGCATGAACGGTTCCTGTTCCTTGCTGAATTATGTTTTGGCAGGATGCCATCTCGATGTCGTAACTTAGCAACAATTACTACTTTTTTTTTCTTTTTTTTCTTTTGTGATGATTTTCATGTTAGTCTCAGAAGGAACAGGGTTTGTTTCAGTAAGAATAGGTGGAGAAGGCAGCATAATAGATGAATGCTTTATTGGATCACTGAAATTTTGGTGTTTGCTCTGGTTTGTGCCCCTCATATAATCTAGAGAGCCCTACTTAGGCCGAGGATCTTGCTTGGAATAAGATATTCTCATGATGTGGTGTCGTTTATTCATTAAGTGCAAGGTTAGAGAAGTTTGCCGTTTTTAGGACCATCTGGTTGTCGAGCATTTACTGGACTGGACTTCTATATTAATTACTTAGGATCCTAGCAGGATGATGATGAAATTGAATTTCCCTCGCTCTCTTTCTGTCACTATTGTTGAGCATCTTGCTTTCCTGTTTTGAAGGGCATTATTTGAGTGCGACGGCACAAATGTGGGCAAGCTCTCACAATCATAGTATTGGAGAGAAAATGTCTGCATTAGTGACTGCTCTTGCGGCCTGTCAAGAGAAAATGGGCACGGGATATCTTTCAGCTTTCCCATCCGAGCAATTTGATCGTTTCGAAGCTATCAAACCAGTCTGGGCTCCATATTACACCATTCACAAGGTACAGTTCTCAAGTGTTTGGAGGGTTTGAATGCAGCACTCTCTGTTTCAATTGTAGTTTGGTAAGCTTGAAAGTAACGTCTTGGCTATCTACTTGGACAGATCATGGCGGGTCTTCTGGATCAATATATACTTGCTGGCAACAAGCAAGCTTTGAAAATGGTTACATGGATGGCTGATTACTTCTACAATCGTGTGCAGAATGTGATCAGAACATACTCTTTAGAAAGACACTGGCGGTCACTCAATGAAGAGACTGGTGGCATGAATGATGTCCTTTACCAGTTATTCACCGTAACGGTATATGAACTACAAGTTATTCTGTGAAACTGCATGTGAACTTGATCCGGGCTCTTGCTTGATTCGAGACATAGCTGCATCAAACAATTTCTCTGGTGATACACTAGATGTCATAGATCGATCCAATGCCCTTCTCAGAGTTTGCAATATCAGTTGCCTTTAGTTGTCTGAGAAAATCATGCTCTTTCTTGCCTGATTATCTGAGTTTTCAATAACCCTTGGGGAGGAAATTTATTTTTTTGCAATAGCTAA
The DNA here is from genome assembly GCA_014182365.1 of Eucalyptus tenuipes. Lineage (NCBI taxonomy): Eukaryota > Viridiplantae > Streptophyta > Magnoliopsida > Myrtales > Myrtaceae > Eucalyptus > Eucalyptus tenuipes. The sequence continues at coordinate 32,870,627 of CM024538.1, read as the reverse complement.
GGTGAGTGAGTAGAGAAGTGTTCTTTCTCTGCATTTAAAGAGGAAATGGATATCAAATGGTAACATTTATCGTGAGGTTCCTGCATGTTTTTAAATTAGAAAGGTTTTGCTCAGTGAACTCTTTTCATTGTACTGTAGAACGTCACCTATCTCGAACTGTAGATTCTGAACCTGACTTTGTGCTTGTTCTTTTTTGTTGCAGAACGATCCCAAGCATTTGTTGTTGGCTCATCTCTTTGACAAACCTTGCTTTCTAGGATTGCTTGCTGTGCAGGTAAAACCCAATTTTGTTTCTTTAGTGTTCTCCTCATGTTGCTCGAGTCTTCAGAGAATATGTATTGTTTTGTCAAGTGCTTCAATGTTTTTTGACGTTCAGAGAGGAACATTTAAAGTTGGATGAGTCCTCTAAGTCAGATTTGTAAAGATGGTGCAATCCTGCAAGGAATTGCTATGTTACATAAGTCATTTTGAGGACATTTCTTTTTCTATGCTCTTGACAATTTGGTTCCATGCTCAGTACAATATGTAAAAGCTTCACAGAAGTTATCTTGTTTGACCTGCAGGCTGACGACATAGCTGGTTTTCATGCGAATACTCATATCCCAATTGTTGTCGGAGCCCAGATGCGTTATGAAGTTACTGGTGACCTGCTATACAAGGTAACATATTTTTCTTTTCAAATCTGAGGATAGCATGAAATGGAATTTTTATTTATGAGAAGAACAGTAAAAGAACATTGTGTCTTCCAGATCTCAGTGACCTTCTTGTTTTCTCAGATAAGGCTGGCTTTCTTCGAGATTTACTTTGTGATATAACTACATGTTTAACCTGGATATCTTTCCAAGCTTTCAATGGTTATACGTTTCATTCTTTGAGGTTTCCAATGTTTGTCTAATGGCTTTTTGGTGACTGTTTGCACCAGACCATAGGGACATTCTTCATGGACATTGTGAACTCCTCTTACAGCTATGCAACAGGTGGCACATCAGTCGGGGAATTCTGGTATAGATTGAATTCTGAAGGAGAATTATATTCAAGTTACACACACACACACACACACACACACAGAGGTATATCTGCACGCGTCCGTATGTGTGTGCCTGTCATCATTGATTGTAATCCTCGTTATCTGTTGGTCTGACAGGGAGGACCCAAAGCGTTTAGCAACGACTCTTGAAACAGAAAATGAGGAATCATGCGTCACCTATAACATGCTGAAGGTAAGACTTAGATTACGTCTATCTGTTTGTCTTAAACCTTTAGTCCATCCCGGGGATGGTACCATTCGCTTAGTCATGCGACTTTATGTGTTGACCAACTCTTTTGCATCTGCTGAGCTTGGTCTACAGGTGAGCCGCAACTTGTTTAGATGGACCAAAGAAGTTGCATATGCAGATTATTATGAGCGAGCGTTGACGAACGGCGTGCTAGGTATTCAGAGAGGGACTGAGCCAGGCATCATGATCTACATGCTTCCTTTGGGACGTGGGGTGTCCAAGGCCAGAAGCTTTCATCAATGGGGAACTCAGTTCGACTCCTTCTGGTGCTGCTATGGGACAGGTCTAAGATTGAATACCCCTCGAATGCTCATTTTCTCAGTAATATGGAGTCTGCAGATATCATAATGATTTGTTGAATATCATATTTTACTGTGTGGTTTTCCCACTAACGAGTATTATAGGCTCGACACAATGTGTTGTATTGTGGAATTTGTCCATGACATGATCCTTTTCTTCCTTTGTGTTTGTAGGAATTGAGTCGTTTTCGAAATTGGGAGATTCTATATATTTTGAAGAACAAGGAGAAGTTCCTGGTCTTTACGTAATTCAATATTTATCGAGTTCCCTCAACTGGAAAGCAGGGGGGACTGTGATCAGTCAGCACATCAGTCCTCTGTCGTCATGGGATCCTTATCTTCGAGCAACAATTACTTTCTCGTCAGAGGTACTTCTCTGGCCAATGCACGACGAGCAGGCAGAATTTTACTGGCCTTTCCATTGTCTTTCTCCTTCAGATATAATCAACTCAGTTGCTGTGTCTTGTGCTTATGCTGCAATGGCTTTAAATCTGTCACGTCACTCTTCACTGCGAAGATCCGCATTGGCTAATGGCCACATAGATGTGACCTCCTCTTATTTTCACATATACATATAGATGATGCCGAAAGTAGACAGATAAAAGAGTGATTGCATCATGCTCACCTAGCTGGATGAAGTCCTTATATCGAAATCTTCCTCAAATCATGTATAGCGTCTCCTGAAATTAGTGTGCATACATTATTTTGGATTTTGGTGTTCTTTCGGCAGTGTTTGGTGTCTAATTTTTTCTCCTCCACTTCTACTCATTTCAGGCAGCGGCACAGTTCTCTACCCTGAATTTCCGAATACCGAGTTGGGTCTCTTCAGCCGGTGCCAAAGCAGAACTAAATGGACAAGGTTTAAATCTACCAACTCCAGGTGCGTTTAGCGTTCTTCATGCATGTGCAGCACCCATTTGATCCAAAATTCATTTCTTAGTTTTTGATCGCTCTACATGTTATTTTCCTTTTGAAATTGCGATCGGTCAAGTGAAATCTTCAACTCAAGAGATTCCGGTAAATGGAGATAAAGAGTTCCGCAAAATCGATCCGATTTGTCCACTGCTGCTACAGCCTAAAATTTGACACAATCTTGTTTAACATATAGTTTGTTGGTGCAGGTAAATTTCTCGTCTTGAAGGGGAAATGGAGCCCCAGCGACAAGCTGACCCTTCAGTTTCCCCTCGGCTTGCGGACAGAGGCTATCAAAGGTACTGTCACAGCTCCCCATTGCCCCCAGGGCATATGCTTCTGCATTCAGGAGCTTTCCCCAAGCAATAGTTTCCTGTGAAGCTGAACAGTTTGTATTGAACTAATGCCCAGATGACCGACCCAAGTATGCTTCCCTTCACGCAATACTTTACGGGCCTTACCTTCTCGCGGGGCTGACAAGCAGTGACTGGGAACTCAAAGCCGACCCAGATGCTCCTCTATCCAATTGGATAACTCCCGTTCCGGCTTCTTACGGTTCTCAGTTGCTCTCTCTTTCGCAAGCATCGGGCAAGTCGTCATATTTCCTGACCAATACGAACCAATCCATTTCAATGGAGAAGTCCCCTGAGCCAGGCACTGATTCGGCTGTCCACGCCACCTTCAGACTTGTCTCCAAAGATCCCACCGCTTTAGGAATCAGGTCACGAGAGGGCGTGATCGGGAAGTCGGTCATGCTCGAACCATTTGACCTTCCCGGAATGGTGGTAGTGGAAAAAGGGAAAGAAAAGCACCTCGTCGTCGAGGGATCAAGCAAGGAGGGCAGCTCGTCCCTCTTCCGTGTGGTCGCAGGACTGGACGGGAAGGCCAAGACCGTGTCCTTGGAGTCGGAAAGCCACAAAGGTTGCTACGTATACACGGGGTTGAATTACGACGAGGGTTACGGCGTGAAGCTGGGGTGCGTGTCGGATCACTCAAACAGTAAGTTCAAAAAAGCGAGCAGCTTTGCATGGGAAGACGCCACAAGCCATTATCATCCTATCAGCTTCGTGGCCAAGGGCGCAACCAGGAACTTCCTCTTGGTGCCGTTGATGAGCTTGAGAGATGAATCGTACACTGTTTATTTCGACATCCAGTCTTGAAAAATTGGTTTGTATAGAAGTACATCGAAATAAAGAGAAGAATGCTTGGTTAGGTCGATGTAGTTGCACTCAGTCTGCTTCTCTGCAAATTTCCAGTCGGAAACTCAAAGAGGCCGCTCTGTTTGGCATTCGAGTCTGCTTCTTTCCCTTTTCGATCCGAGCCTAAGCCGCGACTATGTCAGTGCAATTCGAGCCGAGTGCACTTGTTAAAGGACCAGAGAAAGAAAACTTTAGGTTTATGATTCATTGTATTCCTCATATCGATCACAATTAGTGCGTCGAAATCGAATTATTCCAAATGAGGTAAAGCCTTTCGCGAGTTCTCTGGTCCTCCAACGATCGAACCGATCCGAACGCGAGACTAACGAAGCGGCAACACCCGACATCAAATTTAAAACCGACACGTGCCGTCCCATCGGTACGAAACATGTCCCTGTCAAAGTGACTACGCCGTGAGTTGTCCATTGCATTATCAAGCAATTGCAGCGGCGCCGCGAGTTACACGACAACCTCCGCTAAAAGCATCGTCGCTATCATTAGTTTCATGCACCATTTACGTGCATGAAGATCTTCATTTCCCCATTAACAACGTAATTTAACACGAAATCATACAAGCATCATCATATCATCTCACCGACATCTTCTGCTCGCTCCATCTTCTCCCCTGTTCCCACCAGATAGCAGCCCAGCTTATCATTACTGACCTAACAAGCTTTCAGTGGCTTCCCGCAGAGGCAGTCGTTGTACCGGAACGACGAGGCTTCGAGGTGGTCGAACGGCGAGCCCGCCGGGATCCGCCCGCACAGGTGGTTGTGGCTCAAGTCCATGTGCCCGATGTACGTCGCGGCCGATATCGACTTTGGGATCGGCCCCCGCAGGTTGTTGTACGAGAGGTCCAGCACCGTGAAGTACGACCTCGGCCCGAAGACGTCGGGTATCGTGCCCTGGATGGAGTTCCTGCTCAAGTTCAAGTTGCTCACCGCCGAGTTGATCAGGCTCGCCGGGATCGCCCCCGAGATTTGGTTGTAATCCAGGTTCAGCGTGGCGAGGACCGGCATTTTACCGAGCGAAGGCGGGATTTGGCCGGAGAGACGGTTCGAGGAAAGGTCGAGATCCGCTAGCCGGTATATTTGGGATATCGACGCCGGGATCGACCCGGTTATTTGGTTCCCGCTCAAAAGGGCCCGGCTCAACATCCTCAGCATTCCGAAATCCCGGGGCAGCGGACCCGAGATCCGGTTATTCCTCAAGTCGAGGTGCATCAAGCTCGGCAGGCCCGTCAGGGAGCTGGGGATCCGACCCGTTATCATGTTGTCCGCCACGTTGAGCACCGTCAGCCGCTTCAGCCTCCCGATGTCCGCCGGTATCTCGCCCGACAGGCGGTTCCCGATGAGGTCCAGGATCCGAAGGTACGGCAGGGAGGCAAGGCAGGCGGGTATCTCGCCAGAGATGCCCTTCCAGTCGGCGACGGTGAGGCTGGAGAGGCGCTCGAGCCTGCATACCGCGGAAGATATCGTGCCGGTCATGTAGCCGGTCCGCTTGGCCCTCTCGAAGATGGGGTCCTCGGACTCCCCACGGAGGTTGATGTCGGCGACGCGGCGGGATTCGGGGTCGCAGCTGACGCCGTACCAGTTGCGGCAGCAGTCGGCGCCGGTCCAGGAGTTGAAGATGCCTAGGTATGGCTCGTGGAGCGCCGCCCGGAAGGAGAGCAGCGCCGCCCGGTCCGACGGCGGGCAGGCGGCTGCGAGTCCAAGAAGTAACGACGTAACGAAAATCACTCGAAGGCTCATCCTTTCCTGCAACAGGATTCTTTCGTTTCTCTAGCTATCTATGGCGACGCTTCTTCTGTTCTAGAGTACAGAGGAAAATGGAGGGAAGATAACATAGGCTTAATATATATATATATATATAGAGAGAGAGAGAGAGAGAGAGAGAGAGAGAGATATATATCATGTCTTTCCTGACGGTTTTGCCCCGGACGGAGCATGTGTGGTAGGATTACGTGCTTAAGAGTACCAGGGTAATAAAGACTATTGGCAAGTTATGGCTCAGTACAGTACGCGAGGATCTATCTTTATCTTTACAGAGATCGATATACAGAAATGGATACAGTAAATTATGTGATTTAACGTTTCATCAACGAGTGTCTGTCGTATCACGTGTACGATTCCAGTTGCCAATCCTGTGGTCCAGAACTGTGTTCAGAAAATAATGCAAGAGCTTGTTGGTCCGATGGAACATGCACGTTCTGCAAGTTTCAGACAGGAAAACCCGTTGGTTGCACCTGAATGTCTGTTCAGCAGCTAGAGTATTAAGGGTGCGAAAAATGAATCACTCGAACCAAAATCAATCAGTTCTCAGGAGTATCGATTTGATTTTCAGTACTTACCAATATTTGGACAGTCCAATTAGATTGGACCAATTACATGTACTATTTTTAGATTAATATTTCTTCAAATAGTGGAAAAAAAAAGTAATTGGTTCTATTAAATCAATCCGGTCCTTAGTTCTCAATTTTGAGAACCGGTCCAGTCCTTGGTTCCACTGTAGAATTGAGAAGAACCGGAAGCCAATCACTCCCAAGAGAATACATAGTCTTTACCGTATCATTTTTCCATTCCCGGTGCAATAATTGTCCCTGCCCATATGCCAAAAAGTCGGTGCAAAGGAAGCTGAGTTCAATGGGAGATTCGAAACTGGTACTTTGTTTCTACGCTCGACACTGTTTGGCAAGCTAAAGATGGACCCCTAGAGAGAGAGAGAGAGAGAGAGAGATTTGTGGATTGTATTTCCTTCAAGGACACTCATCTTCTCTTTTGTCAGGTAATGAGAAAAAAAATCCAACAATTTGCAGAGAAAAATGGGACATGCTGGATTTGGAACCCATCTATTTGCCATGATCTGAGGCGCAATTGGTTTTTTGGAATGATTTCCTCATCTTCCTCCTGAAACCCCTCCATGAAAATTGTTAAAGAAACAGGAAAGACCCGCCGGGTGCGAGCAAGCTGACAAGGTTTCGTTTTTCTTCGGATTTCGCATAGAAATCTGATTGACCCAGCTGGTGCCACAGATAATTAATGGTTTCCTCCGTCTCTCTGGATATATAAAAACTATAGTTGCAGTAATCTCGCTGTCGCTTGGGAATCGGGATTTTCTTCTTTATCAGCATTTAACTTTCATTTTCTGGCATCCACCGATAATAAATGGTACCCGTATGAATTGGACCTTTAGCAGCATTTCTCTGCTTTCCATTGAGGATGCCGGGTAGCAGGAAATTTCGATTGCCTGGTCCTGAGAAAATCACACCGAAGAATGACGATGCTTACAATGCCCAGCAGGAGAAATTGCATTTTGTTGAATTCACCATTCGCGTACTCTTCCATGCAACTGGACTTCAATCCCACCATTGGCATGTTCTCTGTTACAGGATGTAGGGGCAATTACCCATGAAGAACTCAACCGGAACAAATAGGATTATTAATAGATCGTGAACTAGAATATAACAAGTATGAACATCCTTCTTCCCTAGAGGGAGTGAAGGCAAGATCGACACTCAAGAACGGAGTAGCAAGGCCAAGTCCCCTTTCCAATACCGAGTCGCTAGATCACTGGATCAAGTGACAGCTTTTACTCACTGAAGCAGAGGAACAAAACGCCGACGGCGAAATCTGGACCATGGAAGCGGCTGTATTAACTCGCGCCCATCATTCACTTTGTCGGTTGTGAAGATCATGACCAATTTGTTGTGTATGATTGTATGTTTCCTTATCGGAAGATTAGCTAAGCCGCTCCCCATTCAGCTCAGCAATCAGCAACATTCTTCTTCTTAACGATGATTTATTACTAGCTAAGTAGGCATTTTTGTTCCTGTCAAAACATCCATGCGCACACTCCATCCCTCAATAGTCCTTCATTCTAAATAACGAGTTAGCTCCAATTTCTGCGGTGCGATGCCACCAATTTCCCCTGCACAAATATCATTTGATCTCTCATTTGATCTCTCTCTCTCTCTTTCTCTCTCTAGATCGAAGGGTTTTGCAGCTCCGTCTAGTTCAGGTGCTTACTGGTTGAGTCAACAACCGAAACTCTGGACTTCAACAATTTCAGCAGAAAATGTTGGAGTTCACGTGGCTGTCCACAAAACATGGCATCGAACGTGACCACTCATCATGCGGCCAAAACATAAGCCATGGCCATTAAGTAACCTATACCCCGTTCTTGTTTAAGGTATGATGTGGTCGGACACCGAACCATGTTAACCCGTCTAACAAAATCGTGGGCATAATCAATGGAAATTTCAAGGTGTCATGTGATCTCTTTTACTGTAATTACAGAAAAATGGTATGCTGATGATTTCATATAAACTATTCGAGTGCCGGATTTTAATAGATGTTCTTTTAAGTAGAGAAGCTTAACACCTTATGTGGATTAGTTTCATCTCATTTGGAGTACATCTGACAGTTAATTACAAATTTACGACCTCCACCAAACCCCCCGCTATGCACCTGAGCTATCCCGTAACACAGGTGAAATGCAGAAGCAGAAGACTGAGAAAGAAAGAAACACAAATAAATGAAGGCAACAAAGAATGAATTATTTAACTCATCTGAACAGATTACAAGGAGGCAAAGGAAAAAAGAAAAAGGGCCCTTTCCTATATTTCCAAAAATTTACAGAGCACAGCAAAACATTAAGCTGTCAAGGCAAATGATTGTCGTGCAACTGCATTGAAGCTACGTTTTGGAACGGAGTAGTTGGAACATTATGAAACATTGTTGGCACCAAATTATGCAATTGCATCGGCACCATGCCATGTAGGTGCGCGGTTCTCACCTGGGGAACTTCCTGCAACCCAGATAAGAAAAAAAATTAATCATGCATGTATAGATTGATAGGAGGTGCATACCTCCTGGTTATCCTAGCAGGCTACCACTTGACATCGGCCTTATCAAACAAATGCACTCGTAGCAATATCTAGCAACCAAGGACAACACAATTGCACAGCACTGCAGCCCTAAAATACCAGGCCTATCAACTTGATTGGCCCATTATCTGACCTAGTATCAGCATAGCATCTTAACATTGATCACAGTCGACAGCTTTTACAATATTAAAGCTCGCATGTCTCTGTAAAAGGAATTAAACTGCCAGCAGAAATCTCACAATGTGAGCACACTAGACTCGAGCCACATTCCTGTTCAAAGTAACTTAACAAGGGAAAGCCCACAATAGTTAGTGATAGCCTAAAAGGAAGAGTGACTAACCATTTGATGAAGACCATCTTGCGCCATTGCTCCGAGAAGATCAGGCTCCGTTACCTGTTACATCAGAAAGCTATTTCTGAAATCACAAATGGTTGAAGAAGCCAATGGCAACGTGATTTGCAGTTAGACATACGAATAAGCATGGGCACGTTTTATTGAATGAATGCTGTACACACATGCTCGTCGCACAAATGACTTCTAAATAATTGTACAGAAATTGAATCACTAACCTTTCCTTTTCTGCTTGTACTCTTACTTCTGTTGCTGACTTTAGGATCAGGTACCTGCTCTTTGGATGTACTACATTGGTTCTCTTCTTCAGCATTGCAGGTTGCATGGACTGTTGAGTTATTAGGACGTGCTTCATTCTCGGCCGGAGTATTTACACTTGAGCATTGCTTAAGAGCTGCCATGATGGCACGTAATGCAATATCGTAACTCTCTTGAGAAAGAGACCCTTCTTCACCCAATATTATGGCTCGTCGACACAAATCGTTGTAACGACGCACTTTGGACTGCATATCCTCGGATTTTTCACCAATGGGATGCCTGCTTAGAGCAGCATTAGTCCAGCGCTGCAGAATATATCTTGACGGAATGCTAAAAACACCAGACATTTGGAGAACAATCATAGCATGCCTGCATAGGTACCCTTTGTATTCAAATGAATGGCATGAACAATATATACTTGATTTCGACTCATTCCATTCCACAACGTAATTCTGATCATCTTCAAATTCTTTAACAGTGTATACTGTTGCTCTCTCATCTTCACTATCTTTCTTCAGATGACAAGCAGCTGCTCCCAAGACCTCGATCTGAAATTTTCTAAAGATTTCATGAGTATAAACTAATGACATTTGCTTCTCAAAAGGTGAAGGAGACTTCAACTCAGGCGCCTCATGCCATGCGTCAAAATCAGCTTTTGCTTCCTCCTCATACCTATCTTCAAGAATAACCTTGTATTTTTCAATGAATTCTCGTAATGAAGTTTCCCCATTCACATATTTGTCAAACCAAGAGTTCAGACTTTCAGCACGCGAAAATGCAGACAACCCAGCAAAAGATATATCTCTCATGAAAGTAGGTGCCCAATGCATGCGGTCCTGATACAACAGTTGGACCCATTCAACCTCCCTAAGGTTAAACCTGTCAAGTAACTTCCACCATCTCTTCTCAAATTCTGCTTCACTCCATGATCCAAAAATACATTCGTTAAATTTTGCCGCAAAGGTGTCTGGCCAAACACCTAAGTACTCAAGCTCTCTAGGAATTCTGTCTAATATATGCCACAAACAAAAACAGTGACGAGTATGCGGAAAGACAGCTGCAGTAGCCGATTTTATGGCATTGTTTTGATCAGTAAGTATCACCTGTGGCGCCTGTTCTCCCATTGCCACTAACCATGTCTGCATCAACCAAGCAAATGTATAAACAGTATCATCCGCAATCAATGCAGAACCAAACAACGTGGGTTGACCATGATGGTTCGCTCCGATAAAAAGTACCAGGGGCATTTTATACTTATTTGCAAAGTAGGTAGTATCAAAAGAAACCACGTCCCCGAACTTGGAATAATCTTCTATGCCTTTGGCATCAACCCAAAAAACATTTCTCAGTCTATGCTCTTCGTTCAGATCAATTGCATAGAAAAATTTTGGGTTCTGTTCCTGCATATGCATAAAAAATTCAAGCAGCAGTTGAGCATCGCCAGCCTCTAAAACCAAGCTCCTCCCTTTATCGTGTGGGTTTCTCAAGTAGTTATCTAAGTTATCCAAATTTTGGTACGAACTGAACATTTTGGACATTGAAGATAGATTTTTCCGCTTTCGCAGGCGGACATCATTCTTCACTAGATCAGAATCTCTATGGCTCCGGAAAAAATGCACTTGGGCAGGTAAAAGCTCATGATTATGCTCCTTCACAAAACTATAAACAAACCATTTGCCATTCTGCATTCTCTTCACATGCATGCTTGCCTTACAACCTATTTTAGGAGAAGGTCTTGGGTTAATGGCATCATCTGACTGCTGCTTATTCCCATATCGTATGCATGAAAACTTGGCATCAATAAATTCTTTTGATGCTCTAGACCGGCGACTACTCAATTTGGCAGTACCAAAACCTGCAGCTCGTGCATACTCTTTATAGAATGCATATCCATCTTCATGTGACTCGAATTGCATGCCATTACGAGGTTCTGCAATTGCATTGGCTGTGACCTTATCAGGTTCCATTTCCACATCCCCTATACTTTAAATCCTCTTCACACATTCAATTCTACCATACTCGACTCAATGATCACATTCAGTCTCTAACTTCTCAGACAATCTCCAGAAACTGTTGGATCTTCCAAGGGAGAGAATTTGTTGTGCAATGCTCTTTCTCAACACTTGTATTTGTCCACTTTGGAGCTTTTTCCTTCTAACACTCTGGCCACGCAAAAAAAAGAATAAACAATTCTTCCTTCAACACAATTGAGATTATGCACGAAGCACAATGTACAATTGTTAAAATGAGGAAATGACTGCTGCAAGATATCTATGGTTGAATAGCATGCTGACTTTATTTCTTCTTGTCTAAGAAATTCTATTGTTGACCCAAAACAATCCTCGATGGATTTTATACATCAAACATATCAACTACCTAGAAAGTAAGTAGTTTGTTTGGTAGAGCATATTCATTGATAGCTATCAAAAATAAATAAATGACAGTACTTGCCACTCTCCCATTATCTGCAAGCTGCACTTTTTTCTATCCATTCATGCAAAACCCAACACCGTTTCTCTCCATTCACACAGAAACCAACAAATTCTCTCTTCCCTCTCACTTGCATGCATGTAGCCGTGCGCTTCAAGACTAGTATTTGACAATAAAAATGTTGCACATGCTCAATCATCAAGAGATCCAGCTTCAATCATTAGGCATTAAGTTAGGAGAACAAACCTAACACATGTTAAACAACTGGCAAACCAAATCAATCTTCTAGTCAACAATAGGGTTTGAAAATTAATAACCAGTTTATATGAATGCAATAAGAAGAAAATACATAATGCTTTTAAGCTGTAGACAAAAGAACCACAACCTTCTTCCTAGTAATTCATTAGGATATCTCAGTCCATTAAGAAACTAAAGATTTGGGATCAATCACGGTCCACAGAGTATTAAATTGGCATTCGTAGACGATACCAGAGGGAGACAGCCTTACATTCACTCAATGCCCACAAACTCACAGTTTTGAGTATAACTATGAGAAGAGATCAGGCTTTTTCTTTTATCCTTATCATAGGGTAAGACTTCAAAGGACTCAGCTCATCAGATATCTGCTCTGATTGCAGAACAACTTCACCAGTTTTCTTTCGATTTGCTTTGCAGCATTTTGAAGAGACTCCTTAGCTTCCTCCTTATAAAGACTCTCTTCTAGTTACAAAAAGTTCTCACTACAATGGGAAGCTTTCATTGAGTCAAACAATAACTCAAGGTACTTCAAGCCTCACCTCCTACATTAACAACTAAAGTTTACCTGTCCTAGAGCGGGCTTTTGGGTTTCTCTTTTGTTTTGCTGTACCCTCTCTGGTCTCTTTTTTGGGGTAGGCTAGCTGGTTCTCTTTGGCTGCTGTTTGGCCCTTTCCTTTAGCCGCTTGGCTTGTTTCCTTTTACCTTGGCCCCCTTCCACTCGCTCTGACTTCTGTCTATGTGAGTGCAAGTTTTTTGGGTCCAAGATCTCGCTGTATAGCTCTATATAGCTTTCTAGTTTAAAGTCAATATATGTCTTACCTTTACCAAAAAAAAAAACAACTAAAGTTGTGAATAAATGCTCGTGTATTGAAATAGTTGAATGATGAGCAGAAGATATGCTATCACCGTTCTGTGTGAATTGTCTAGCAGTAAGATCCCAATTCCAAAATGGATTTTGTTAAATATCCAAATAAAAGAATATTTGCATTTCCCAAGTACTAATTTTCTTGCGCTATGCATAATCAGTGCATTAAAAATGAAAATATTTTTTATTAAGTACGGTTAACAAGTGCCATGGGTTTGGTCAAAAAGAGAGCCAGGGGCTCTCATTGCCAAAACCCTTCGAATGATCATCTATTGCATTAAACTCCTAACCCTAAAACAACAGATTTGCCCTGTCCACGTCAGGTGGAGCTGTTAACATGCAGTGATAATGGTTCAACCTAATACCCAGAAAATATGGACATTTTCCAAATGGAGAAGAACATCTTAACCTCAGAATGTTCAAAAATTAACATCTTAAGTCATTGAGCTGACACAGCCATTGTCATTGCCAATTGCAGGCACATATAGCGACAAGAGGAATGTGGTATCGTTAATGATATAATGTGCTGTTTCATTGGGCCTCTGGTTCCTCGCTAACAAAAGCTAACCGTTTTAAGCTCAAATCCTGAATGAACTGGGTAATAGTTCTTGTGTCCCCAAACTTTTACCGATCAGGCGAAAAACTTTGTATCCCTCATTTTTACATTTGACCAACCCTAGGATTGCAAGATAAATAAATGTACAAGATTCATCTGGTCGACATCCGTAGATGGAAGGATTACGAGTTCATTCACTCAATACTAACACCGTGGAGATGCTCGATCCACCTAGGTTTCGCTCACAACGTACCGAATTTTCCTCTCGAGCAAAAATCTATATCCTGAGCACACACACCAACAAGCCCAATCACCACTTTCAAAGTAGCCCGTCCAGAACTTGCACTCCCTAACAACATTACCAACGAACCCAATCAAACCGCGCAGGCTAGTTTGTCAAGAAACTCACGCTCCTCACAACGACGAGCTCGCCATACAACACAGCACGAACATCAGAAGAGGCGCAGGACGAAAATTCTACCGCGAATGCACCCAATTCAAGAACACAAAAGACTTTCGACATCCCCCAAAACCAGCCGAACGCAAATCGCTCTTCCTCCGCAGCACCAGCGAGGACCGCACCAGAACTGCGGGGAAAACGAGCGAGCTCGAACGACCAGACGGGCACGAGGTACTTAGCGTTCTCGAGAACTCACCGATCACTTCCTTGAGCTGGAAACGAGCGATTTCCCCCGGAAACGAAACCGGGAGAGACGCGAGGGAAGGCGAGAGATTCTCGAAAGAAGAGATCTTTCCTGGTTCTTCCTCAAGTGACGCAAGATGAATCAGATGACGATGGTGATGGTGATGATGATGATGGTGATGCAGGTGGAGTCGGGCTCGGATATCCGAATATTATTTTTGGGGGTCTTCCCTTCCTGGCTGCGGAGGAGAGCGGTACGGTAGGGAACAATCGGGGCTCCGAATGGGTCGGGCGGGGCACCCGATTGAGTGGCGCTTTGGTAATTTTAGCTTGTTGATTTGTTTAAGAGAAGATTTGGCTAAAAGCCAAGAGTGTCGAGAGCCAAATATTTAACGTCTTATCAATGTGGTTAAACATATGCAATACTTAATGATGATATCGTATGCTTTGACAAAATATGTATCGATATCACTCAATGAAAATCAACATTTTCTTTCCCGATCTATCTTCGACGCAAGGAAACATTGGTTTAGTCCGTGATGGGCGGAAACCAAACTTGCCCAGTGGGCGGTCGGAGTTCCGTTAGTAGCGCCTTAAACCAAATATTCCAAGCGGATGGGTTCCGACCCCCTCCAAATTCTCAATTCGGTATCAGTTGTGTGATTGACTAGCACAATGACAAGGAGTCCATCGTTGCAATATGATTTGGGCAACGGTAGTCGCACCGAACGGGAAATGAGAAAGGCCTTTTTCTATAAAATGCATGGGTTTAAAGCCTTCGAGCTTTCACGAGGCCCAGGATCGGACAACTTGGTCTATGTCATTTGGGCTTTTTGGGTTCTTGTGTTTTTGCATGGTGAATTTGAGGACTTCCTTTCGGGAGCGTCGGTAAGTGAAAGCACTTAGAAACCAACGTGGGGAGCCGAAATAGAACGCGAATTACATAAAAGAAAATTCGGATACGACACAACACGACAATCCAACTTTATATGTCACCACGAATTAACATATTCTCATCGTAATTCAATTATTTAGTACATGAAATCAAAACTGACGTGTATTAGGCATGCACGGATTACAAATATGATTATAACTAGCCAACAAAAATTATTAACCCTCTTGACGACATTGATTTGTATGTCGACATGAGTTTTACAACAAGATCCATGCGGTCTTTCAAAGTTTGTACAAGTCTCAGAGCGACCCGTGAAGTACATCTCTATCGAGTGTATGGGCATCGGTAGATTTTGACTCGAAGCCGTTGTCCGTCGCGGTCGAGGCAGGTTTGCATTGACTGCATTTTGACCAGATAAGACGATTGCTTGTTGGATTTCTCAAAGTCTCATGCATGGAGGGGCTTTTCTGCATTACAAGACATCGCACCTGTACGTGATATCGTATTTTTAGATATTATAACTGGTATGCTTCCTTATTCATTCATGGCATATGATATGACAATAGATCAGGCCCTGTGCCACCAATGGCAAGCCTCCCCGATCTTAAGAAAATCTCAATACTTTTAAATTGATATTCAGTGATGTGTGATCTAAATGTGCGCCCCTCATTTAGGTAAACGACTGCATGCCGTGTACAAACTCTAGTTGCTTCGTAAAGAATGTCAGCATGTTGTCCCATAATTTAACTTTCAGACTCGTCACTAAAGACATTTTGATCACTCGTCACCCTTGAGTGCCCAAATTGTCCACGCTTTAAAATCAGTTGGATCAAATGGACAATGACACAAGGTATAGATTGATCTTTTGAGTAGGTGTTGGTTTGCCTACCTCTAGCCTCTACCCCTTCTTGGGTCTAGAGACCGCATTGACCAGATGATGTTGCTTGTCTGTCTCTCTATAATCTAATCCCAAGTGGTTTGGAAGTTTGAGATGGGAAGAGAGGAGTTAGGTTAAACACATTGCCACACAATCAATGCTGCCGCCACCACCTTGAGCTACTCGCTTGATTTTATCCATATATTTGCATGACTCATCAGCGAATCTATAAACTAAAATTTATATCGATTTATCATGACCAACTTAAACTTTGATTGTACGTAATATGCTTTCATTTATTAGTCATCAAATCGGTGCCAACCAAATCAAAGGCTGGAAGCATGGCCCATTGGACGAATCAGTTAGTCATGTGCCTTGCCTTCTTATTCCACTGCTAATAACAACCATTTACTATGCTAGTTGCTTTCAATCCTATACTCTGTCGCGTGCCAACCAATTTGCTAATCTTTTTCTTTCACCCGTCTCGATCACCATAAATATCCATTCTATCCTCTTCTTAAATACGTATAGTGTCAAAGCCTGGTCAGATTGGGAAAGGTGAAAATCTTCACTTGAAGTTCTAGAAAGGGTTCGACCAGCACTTCCACATCAAGACCTAACAACCTTTTGTTTTCCACTTTCTCCACAGGGGAGAGAAAAAGGGGAACTTGGAGGCTTCAAATGCTTTTGCATTAGCAGCCCTAGGTCACTTTAATTGAGTTGAGCCACCCCATGTTTTTTGGACGATTGAGAGAGAGAGGTTGCCATATTTTGCATATTCACCTTTCCGGTGCCCGGATTTGGCATCCGATTCCCCTGCGTAGTATAGGCAGTCCGCTTTTGATGGGATGCGCCGCAAAAGATGATTGAATTGAAAGCACGATTGCTCGTGCGCATCTGATTAATTAGATTAGATGCCCTAAGAGATCCCAAAATAAATCGAAACGGAAACATATGCTTCTTTTGCCTACTCGGGTCGGGTAAATATGAGGCCTGTTTTGGGCGTTCTTTCCTTTCCTTTCCTTTCTTTTTTGTCCTTTTCTTTCTGTGACATTTTTTGATGCTCGAGAGTATTGCGGATTCGATTAGTATTCAATGTTGAGCCGTCTTAAAAACTTGGGAAAATTCCAAATAAAAACCCGAAATACTCTTATTTTCTCAAATAAAAGCCTGAAATGCCCATATTAATCTCAAAGAAGGGCCTGAATCCATCGACTGTGAAGGGCAATTTCGTCTTTCAAAATTTTAATTTTTTGATTTTTTTTCTTTCTTCTATTGTTTTCTTTTCATTAAAAAAAAAACTCTTTCAAAATACAAAAAGGAAAACACAGGTGAAAGGGTGGTTGTCGCCCCATTGCTGATGGTGCAGCAGTGAAAGCCAACAGGGTCACCACCTCATCCTAGATTTAGGCGAGCATTGTCGACCCTCACCTAATGCCCTCAGACCTAGGGCAAGGTCTAGAGGCCCTCACCCAAATTTGGGAGAGGGTTGTCCCCCTCTCCCACTTCTATTGAGGGTTGCTGACCCTCGCCTAGGACCTTCACTATCACCCCAGCAGGAGATGGACCAACGACCACAGGCCTATGTTTTTCCTTTCCTTTTTAAGTTTCGTTTTTTAAATTTTTAACCTTAACTTGTATTTGGACAAAAGTATTCCTAATTGGCTGAAATATTTTGCCAACCAACGAGGCTAAGCTCTTATTTGAAATAATCATAATCACTTCAAATCCTTATTTAAAAAAATGAGAGCATTTTGAACTCTTATTTGGAATTTTCCATAAAAAGTTTTGGAATTTACAAAGACCTGCATATAATAAATTTTAGGGGAAAAGCCACAAGAAACTCTAAATTATGTTCATCATGACACATTTATTACAAACATTTTAAATCCAAAACTTGTATTCATGTAACACATTTATTATAAAAATAATTTGGGACAAATATCAGGGTGGACATAATTTTAGAATTTTTTGTTGCTTTTTTCTAAAATTCAATGAAAAGTTTGACAGGGACATTCATTTTTCAAAAGAAAAACACCTAAACAAACAAAGTCTAGAAACATCATCTTTTCAGACGCATAGCGCGAACAAACCGTCAAATTACGAACCCTTTGATGCCTAGCGGAGATATTAGTAGGTGCTTAGCTTTCATAATTCCGAAAGTTAGGCACGCTTTAAAAATAGCTGTTGAGCACTCATCGTGAATCAACAGATATTTCCGTATCAGCATCCATTAAGCATAATCGAATCACAAAATAATCTCGGCATTTAGGCTTTTGGGGGAAGATCCGGTTGGTAGGCAAGATAGAGCCCGTCTTCTCTTTTAGCGAGAGGTTACCATAATTAGAGATTTGTCCAGCTAATCGATCATCTCGACTTTGACTCCTACAAAGCTCCTGTACGGTTTACTTTTCGTTCATTTTACGGAGAATGTGACTTTTTAAAAAAATATTATTTAAAAAATCATTTTTCAAAAAAATAACTTTTTTTTCGGAGTTTGGCTTAAACTTGAAATTGAAGTGCAAAATTTTTTTGTGCCATGTATCTGATTTGATTTTCCTCCCTACACTCTCTTTGATCATTTTTTATTTTTATTTTTCTTTTTTTTTATTATATGTTTAGAGTTTTGAATCTTTAATTTCTTTTTTATTTTATATTCTTTTTTTTTCTCTTCCTTGACTGGTTGCCGACCATGGCAATGACCGGCGAGCCAAGGAACAAGCTCGTCGGCCTCTGGCAACACTCGAGCATCGCTGATTTGGCGAGGCTCAAGCCTCTCATCCTCTCGCAATGCACAAGAGCTACCGATCTATGAGGCTTGAGCCTCCTACCCTCTAGAAACGGCATCGCTGATTTGGTGAGCTTGAGATTAACAGTGCTGTCATCAGCCTTTATTGTGGTGGGCCAAAAAAGAAGAAAGAATTAAAAAGGAATAGTTAAAAATAATTGTAAATTCAAATTTATAAAAGGAGAATAAAAACAATCAAAATGAGTGGCGAAAGAAAGAGCATGGAAAATATTAGGGTTAATATCCCGAAAAATCTCAAACCGGTACACTTCTGACAAATTTACCCTAAACTATTTTTTTTATCACAAAAAATCCCAAATTGATATACCTTTGACAAATTTACCCAAAATTGGTACACTTGTGACAAATTTACCATCTGTTAGTTTTCATTAAATTATACGTGACAGTTGACTGGTATTCCAATTTGGGATTTTATGCTTCATTTGTCACAGTTTACAATTTTTTTGATTTTTTCGTGGTATTAATTCAATTTAGTAGAGGGTATATTTATCACAAATTTATCAGTTTTGGGTTTTTTGCGGTCGAATAAATTAGTTTGGGATAAATTTGTCATAAATGTACCAGTTTAGAGTTTTTTATGGTCAGTCGGGATAAATTTGTCACAGGTGTATTAGTTTGGGGTTTTTCATGGTCAAAAAAATAGTTTAAGGTAAATTTGTCACAGGTGTATCAGTTTGAAGTTTTTCAGGGTATTAACCCAAAATATTATCTACTTCTTAGAAAGTCAAAAATATTTTCCCCAAGGTTTGCTGGTGTTTTTTTATTAGCATAAAATATCTTCCTTGACTAGTTTATCTTACATGAAAGTGAAACACCAAAAAATCTAAAAAATATTTTTTTAGAAGTTATTTTCGTGAAACAGACAAAGTATCTATATAGTGTGACTATTGAAATATTATCACACATCGCTCGACAACGAATCCTACTTAGTTGTATTTATGCAATCTCTCTTCATTTAATAGTTTAAGTTTTTTTGGTCGTTTTCTAGCCCAGCGTGACAGTACTTCGAATTCAATATTGTCGACTAAGCAAGCCGGCATGCATGGAGGGTCCGAAAATGAGACATCTCATCCCGTTAACATGAACCCGTCTAAAGCGGATGATGGCCATGAATGCGTGACCGAAAGCGATCCATCGATTAAGAAGGGATTGAAAGGGAGGGTTGGGATCAAGTCGACCTACTCCGCCTTTCGCTTATGGTACTTTCTCCCTCTTCTTTTTTTCCTTTCATTTTCCTTGAACTCCACTACATGATTCAAGACATCTTACAAAAGAGACACGACATGTTTAAATCACGGTTCGCGACGGGCGGCTACTACATGCCCTCTCCCGAAGGTAATCTCGATTCTCGAAATCCGAAACGGCGCCAGCAACGACGGGTCGTTTCCTCAGATGAAGGACGTGCGTTTCGCCCGAAACGGCAGCCCCCGAGATGATGGAAAGACGGGTAGGCAGAACACATCACGCGACTGCAGATTTCATTAATAAAATAAAGAAGGTGATTGATTAATTATTCATTAAACATATCGATCGAGCAAGCGTTCGATCCGCGCACCGCTAAATGCTCTGCTGATCTGCGCATTAAGAAGGGGGTTGTAATCACGTTACGGCGCCGCGATTGGTCGCGAGCTTCGTTATCAAAGGGCGTGATCATCGGGCTGGCATAAATCTTTCCCGTGCCGCGAGAAAGGCGATCGCTTTGATGAGAGCACACGTGCCCCCCTGCCCACCTTCAGCACCGCTTAATATATATTTAACAAAGGGGTATCCTTGTCAAGCCTCCCTTTAAAAAAATACTTTGGAGGGAAATAAAATTATGTGCTTGATGTAATCGGCCTTCTTTTTTTAAATTTTGTGTACTTGTCAATTGCCCGAAGGGTCTCTAAAAGCGCCTTTTTTAATCTTCTTTTCGAGATTAAGTTAATTAGTATCTCGGGGCCGCATATCAGTAAAACCCTAGGATATGTTGCTTGTAAAAGTGCCTCTTTAATCCGAGGGCTTTTGATTGTTAATCATACCTGACCACAAATTAAATACGGTTCGGGTCCATTCCATGATCATCTCACAGTTTCTCGGGGAAAATCGGTCAATTAAACTTTCGCCGAATTCCTAGACGAATGCACCCTTGACGCTGCTGTAAGGAAAGAAAATGTTGCCGCAGACGTGTAGGCGAAAGTGAAGCGAACGGAGAAAAAGAGGGTTTTTTTTTTGGGGGGTTGGTGTTGGTTGTGAATATCTCAACATTTGTGAAACTTTATGTGATTTAGAGTTAGGGTTTCGTAAGTCAAGCCAGTATGCTTATCGCTTGTCATTTCTATATGACAAGCAACTATGATGTAACCCATAAAATGACATGACCCGCTAGTTTGGGATTTAAAAAAAAAGTGCGATATTTCAATTTAATTATTAAAGAATATCGGTATAACGATAAATATGGTCTTAATATCTTTCTTAAATATTTAATTTGTTCAACGTAGTCTTAAAATTTCAATTCAAGATACAATGTCATCCTTAAACTTTTAATTTCTTTAATGTGACCCTCAAATTTTTGCTAAATATTTATTCTAATCCATAAACTATATAAACATATCCAATATTATCCTTCTATTAATTTAAGTTTAGGGACAGTATTGAATATTTTCATATAGTCCAAAAATTAGATTGGATATGCAACCAAAGTTCAAGAATCAGATCAAACAAATTAAAATTCAATGACGGCATTGCACGTTGAATTAAAGTTCAATGATCATTTATATCATTTCATATAAAATATTTACATGACTACTTAAGCTTTTGAGAAATAAGAAAGCTATAACCATCGAAAATGAATAATTATAAGAAAAAGTGATTTTTGACTAACCCTAGGACAGAATGAATGAGGATGGGGCTAGCAACGCCGTCGAAAGAATAAAGTGGCACTCGAGTTTATATCATGAAAGTCAACGGCGGTCTGAGGGACGATCTTTTGCTTTTCTTTTCGGGCTGACGGCCGGGGATCGGAAGCGGAAATGGCTCTTCCGCCCCTCCAAACGACGCGATGCCGACCTCCGTCCGTCCCCACCGCCGTGGAAAAAAGTCTCCCGTCGCTTTACGCTTTCCTTTTTCCCACGATCTTATCGCCAACCCCCTCCCTGAATGCACCATGCTTGGCTGCCGATCAACAGCATCCTTGTCAGCCGATTTCGGTCGATTTTCTTTCAACCCAGGGGGCAGCACCGCCCTGATTAGTCGGGTACCTGGAGGCGAACCGGCACGGCAAACTCGTTGCCACAATCGAAGGAGGCTGGCTACCTTGGACGCCTCAGTTAGATTGTGTTTGTATAAAAGACCTTTAACAAATTTACTTTAAACTAATTTTTTGACAAAAAATTCAAAATTTGTACCATCGTTACAAATTTAACATTTATTAATTTTCATTAAATTTGATTAATATTTTGAAAAATCATGAGACCGGTAACAAATCTAACCCTCCCCCTCGGGCGGCCACCCTAAGCACCGCTTAATATTTTAATTAACAAAGAGTATCCTTGTCCAGCCTCCTTTAAAAAATGCTTTGTAGGGAAATAAAATTATGTGCTTGATGTAATTGGCCTTCTTTTTTAAATTTTGTGTACTCGTTTGTCAATTGCTGAAGGGTATCGAAAAGCACTTTTTTTTTTTCTATTTTTTGAGATTAAGTTAATTAGTGTCTCGGGGCGGCTTATCAGCAAAACTAAGATATATTACTTGTAAAAGTGCCTTTCTAATCCGAGGGCTTTGGGTTTTTACTCATACTTGACCACAAATTATAAACGGCTCGAGTCCATCTCATGATCATCTCACAATCTCTCGGGGGGAAATTCATATTGACGATCATTTAAACTTTCGCTGAACTCCTAAACTAATGCACCCTCGACATTGTTTTTAGAGAAAAAGAGCTGTTGCCGCATACGTGTGTGCGAAAGTAAAGCGAACGAAGAAGGGGGATGTGATTATCTTGACGTTTGTTTTTATAAGTCAAACGAGTATGTTCATCGCTTGTCGTTTCTATACGACAAGTAACTATGATGTAACCCGAATAATGACATGACCAGCTAGTTTGGGGATTATGAAATCGTGCGAGATATCGACTTAATCAGAAAAAAATATTAGAACAGTGAAATAAATGATCTTTGAATTTTAATTAAATGTGTAATGTTATCCTTGAATATTTAATTTATTCAACATAGTCTCAAAATTTTAGCTCAACATACGATGTCATTTTTTAACTTTAAATTTATTTGATGTGATTTTTGAATTTTTGGTAAACATTCATGGGTGATATTGAATATTTTCATATAGTTCAAAAACTAAATTGAACACATACCAAAATGTTAGGGATTTAATAACTTTATTGCATGCTGAGTTAAAGTTGAGGGACCACATCGAATAGAGTAAAAGCTTATGAACAACATTACACATTCGGTGAAAATTCAATAATCATTTATGATATTTCCTACAAACTATTTACATAAATGCATTCTCAACCCGTTGCACTGCTTAAACTTTTGAGAAGAATTATAAAAAAAAAGAAAAAAGAAAAGAACTTTTGGGTAGAAGAAAAGTATAACCATAAAAATGAATAATTAAAGGAAAAATGACTTTGACTAACCCTAAGGATGAAGAAGGGGCTAAAAACACCGCCACGTTTATGCGGTGCACGAGCTCCGCGGGTAAAACCGGTGGTCCCCCCTGCCTCCCCCATCTAAAGGGATCAGAGATAATTATAAATCGGCTAAAGCAGTGCTCGAGTTTACACCATGAAAGTCAATGGCAATCTTCCTACGATTAAAAGGGGTCGAAATCTTATGAACGTTGATTTGTCGCGCCTGCCTCCCCCCAACATTAGCGGAGCATCCCGTTCTGTTTTTCGTTTCGGGACGACGGCTGTGGATCGGAAATGACTCTTCCGTCCCCCGCCGACGGCATGATGCCGACCTCTGTCCGTCCCCACCACCGTCGTCGCCTTTGCGTTTGTGCGGCGGTCCCCGTCACTTTAGGCTTTTCCCTTTTTCACACGATGTTAGCGCCACCCCCCTCCCTAAATGCACCATGCTTCGTTGCTGATTGACATCATCCCTGTCGATCCTTTTTGCTCTATTCTTAACAATCAGGGGACAGCAGCGCCGTGATCAGTCGGGTACCTGGGAGGCGAACTAGCATGGCAAACTCACCACCGCAATTCAAGGAGGCTAGCTACCTTGGACGTCTCATTAGTCAGAACTTGATTGCACCAATCTCATAAAGATTCGGAATTTGGTTGCGTCTGTATAAAACGTCTGTAATAAATTTACCCTAAACTTATTTTTTGACTGCACAAAACCCCAAACTAGTGCATATGTAATAAATTGACCATTCGTTAATTTCTGTTAAATTAGATTAATATCATGAAGAATTATAAAACCAGTACACGAGTGTTATTTAACTTAACAATTTGAACAAAAATTAACGGGAGATAAATTTGTCACGAATATATTAATTTGGGATATTTGATGGTCAAAAAAATTAATTTAGAGGTAAATTTGTCACTAGTGTACCGGTCTGTAGTTTTTTTATGGTATTAATCCAAAATTTTAAAAAAAATCATGTCATTTTTCCTTTTGGGATCTTGCCAATCGGTGCACTTGACTACCGATAAAATCCATATTTTCGTCGAGTGTTCATTTCCCGACTTCTCTTTCATCATCTATAGGCATGAGGGTAGAAGCCCGATCGCCTAGAGGAATATTACAACTTCCGCGCTTGATCGTGCCAATTGCACATTAATATTGCACGACAGAAACATAATCGAATCAGTTCCTCATAGAAATGAAACAAAATAAAGTGAAAATTAACCCGATTGAGCAACGTAGTATCATTAAGAGATAGGAGCATCTACGGCTTGACTAGATCTATTGGGAAATTGGACAGAGAGAATCTAAGAACCCTAGCTCATTGGATACGCGCTCCATGACACGATTAGACTTAGATTTTATTTTGCCTTTCCGAATCGGCACGCGATTTTTGTAGATGATGATTCCTTTTCTTTTCCCATTTCAAGATAGCATCTTGCTGTAGTTATCAATTCTGAAAATTACTTTTTATTGAATGTGGTCAATAATTAAGGGGGAAAAAAAGCAGTATCTTAGAAAAAACAAAATTATTTGCCTCCAATCCAAACATGAATATCCAAATTCAAATGCAAAAAAAAAAAAAAAAAATGCGTGTCGATCGAAAATCGCACGATCGATGGTTTGTCTTGAAAACTATCATGTCGAGTCATCTCCAAATTGAAGTAAAACTAAACTATAATTGACATATATTACACTCGATTATCTAGGAATTTTAGCGCTCCTTGTATAAATTTTATTGTGGCCAATGACATTTCCATGTCCACTTAGCGTTAGTCATCATCGCACCAATTTTTTTTTTCTTCAATAGAGTTTTTTTAGCGCACCCTCGACTCTTCTTTACCTATGTCCACCGAGCGCCCACCCCAACGGCCGTTGATCCGCTTACAATCGCCACAGCAAATGGCGAGCATCGCAACCAACCCGAGCGCACCAACTCCAATCACAAATGACCCCTCCTCCTTCCCTCTCTCCCTCACAATCCCCGCCTTATGATAGACTTGGGCTCGACGCCGACGTGCCAGTCCCAAGCGTCAAGGTCTCTAGTTCAGCCTTGACGGCATTGGTGCCGAGGCCTCATAGACAGGCACTAGGGTCCCAGGCTCAGCCTCAATGGGCTTTAGCTCGGGCACCGAGGTTCGGGCACAAGGTGTAGGGGGCTCAAGTGCCAGGAGCTCAGGTTCGGCTTCGACAAATCCAAGAACGGACATTAGGGACTTGGGCATGGATAGTGGGGTCCTAGGTGCGGCCTCGGTGAACTCGAGTGCGAGTGTCAAGGACTAGGGCAAAAGCACCGAAGTCTTAGGGCCAACCTTTAGGGACCTATGCTAGGATGTCGTGGAGCCGCACACAGATGGCAAGTTCCTAGACCCAGCCTCTATGGACTCAGACTCATGTCGAGGAACCGAGCACATGGGCCGAGATCCTAAGCATGGGCGTTGGTGGCCCGAGCACACCCTCATGGATTTGGGACCGGTTATTTTAGACTTGGGTTGGCCTCGATGGACCCCGGTGGACACAGTCCTAATCTCTAAATTTAGGTTTGTTGCCAAGGACTTAAAAACGAGTATTGAGGTTTCATTACCTAAACAAAAAGTTTCTAATGCAAGCATCAATATTTAATTATATTCAGAAAAATAATTTTCTATTTTTTAAATTTAAGCATTTTTTTTTGTTGACTCATTTTTTTGAAGTGATTTAAACATTAGAAAAAATTAAGAAGATATTTGTCTAAATATATTTTTCGCGGAGAAAAACAAGACTTTCGGAGCATGTGAATAAGGCGAGACGGGAGTCGTCGATGCGGAGCGAGATGGAGGACCAGCGTCTCGTCAAGCTAATGTTGACAAGCGGGTTCACACGTGTACCGGTGCCCTCGCTGGCGCGGCAACTATCGCCCCTCCTCCTCATTTATCTCCTCCTTTTTTCTCGTTAGAATTTTCTTTTAGTCCTCTCTTTAGCTCTCTCTCTCTCTCTCTCCAAAGTTCACTCTCAAGCATCAATCAGTAGCCCCACCACCACCACCACCTCCTATAGCCGCACCGGCGATACCCGAAAAAGAAAAAAAAAAAAAAAAAAAAAAAAAAAAAACTTGTGGAGGGGGAAGGAGGAGGAGCAAGGCTTTCATTTCGTACGGCGACGCTCCGGCCGTCTTCTTCCGTCGCCGCTCGAGCTCGCATACTTCTCCGTCGCTCCGTCGGAGGTGCTCCAATCTTCTTCTTCTTCTTCCTCTGCTTCTGCTTCTGCTGTTGTTTTGATCGCCTGAACGATAGAAGCTCGGATCTCTAATCGTCGCTCCATTGCTCTCTGCAGCCAAGGAAATTCGGAGCTCCGGATTCGGCCTCTCGCGTCTCCGTCTCGCTTTCTTTCTCCGTTCCCGAAGCTACTCCAGCTTCGACCGCACGGTGCTTTTCGCTGAAGCGATGTGAAAATATCTACGGCCGATCAAATCTCCGGCTTTAGATCCGGACAGCGATTGAAGCGGAGCGAGGAGGAAGCTTCGTCGCCACGAATGCTTCTCTTTAGAATTACTCATCCGGCGAGCTCTCCTGCTTTTTTCCAGCTGTTCTGCAGATTCCTGCGAATCGATCGCGTCTCTTCGGGAAACTAGGCGATCCGCGGTGGTTTTCCGAGCTCCGAGAAGGGAGAATTCGGATTTTACTATTTATTTTTTTTCGGCGGTTTTTTTTTTTTTCCTCGAGATGGAATCGGATCTTCAGCAGCAGCAGCAGCAGCAGCACCATCATCATGCTTTTCTGGACCACGGTCACGAGCCTCCGCCGCCTCAGCATCACCAGCAGCAACAGATGAGCTCGGGCCTGTCGCGTTACCGATCCGCGCCGAGCTCCTTCTTCGCGAGCTTGCTCGAGAGGGATTTCTGCAACGAGTTCCTCGGCCGGCCTTCCAGTCCGGAGACGGAGCGGTTCCTCGCGCGGTTAATTTCCGGCGGCCAGGACGAATCGCCGGCCGCGGCGGCGGCGCAGAATCTCGGTGGATTTCAGCGGAGTCCGCCGCAGAACGAAGTGACCAATCCCCAACCGCAGCTCATGGAGGCGGTGAAGAGCGAAGCGAATGTTATTCCTCAGCAGCAGAGTAACTACTCGTCTGGTTCTTACTATCAAAGCTCATCTCAACAGCCTCAACCGCCTCGGCCGAATCCAAGCTCGACCTACGGGGCCGCCGGTTCGGATCGGTTGCCGCCGCCGCCGAAAGTTGGCGGTTCGAATCCGAATCTCGTTCGCCATAGCAGCTCACCTGCAGGGCTATTCGCCAACATCAACATTGATAACGGTATTGGAGTGCTATTTTTTTCCATGTTGCTTTCCGTTGAGATTGATTTGTGGTTTTCACTGTTTAGCAATGATTTTACAGAATTGATTCGACCACTCATGAAGCTGTGACTCGCAATCTTTGACTAATTTTCTGCCACAATTCTGGGATTTCATTTGATTTTTAATTCTTACTTTTAGGATGTTGATGGAACAAGTTGCTGTTTGTCTTCTCTCATGCAAGTTGAAATAAATTATTAGCAAGTTTTTCCTCGTTTAGTACCTGGTTTTCTACTAGTTCTTTGGAACTTGCGGATTAGTCAATAGAAGCACAGAGCAAGCGAGCTTGAACCTAGAATTGACTTGGAATAGGCACAACCACAACAGGAAATTCAGTGCCTGTAAATGCTAGGTACTAGGAAGTTTTTTCTGGGATCGTATTGGGTATGCTCAAAGATAAGGTTGCTTGAAAGTGCACAATCTCACAGAGAAATGGCAATAACTGGCCTGCAAATTGCAGGCTTTGCTTCTATGGAGAGCATGAGGAATTTTGTCGCTTGTGGCGGAGCAAATGCCGAGGCATCCTTTGCTAATGCGAATAGGTTGACCAATCACATGAATTACTCATCCAGGCCCGCTGTGGGACATATGAGTCCGATTTCGGAGCTCGGGGATAAACGCATGGAAGCCTCCATTGATGAAGCTGCAGCTTTTGGTGAAGGTAACCCTAACGATTATGTTGCGGGTTATCCTATGAGCTCTTGGGAGGATTCGGCCAGCATGTCTGAAAATTTTAATGCTCCGAAAAGAAGCAGAGATGATGATAAGAAGTTTTCAGGCTTAAATGCATCAGATTTGGTGGTACTATTTTTTCTCAAGTGTGATTTCCCAACTTTGATGTGCATCTAGTGTAACGACTGAATTGCCTTTTTATGCTCAGAACGAGGAGGTTAGGAGCCGTCCTCCCATGGGTTTGACGCATCACTTAAGTTTGCCGAAAACTTCGGCGGAGATTTCCTCCATTGAAAAGTTTTTGCAGTTGCAAGATTCTGTGCCGTGTAAAATTCGTGCAAAGCGAGGTTGTGCCACTCATCCTCGTAGCATTGCTGAGAGGGTAAGATCCATGCTCGATATTTCTTCATAAACTTTGTAAGAATTGCTGCAAGGCTTAGGTTCGGTTTCCAATATGTGAACAGGTGACCGTAAGACGGTATCACCTATTCCAGTTATAGAATTGGGCAGTTTTTGTGAACCTGGGAGTGTTTCTTCTGCTTGTGATCAGGTTAGGAGAACCAAAATCAGTGAAAGAATGAGGAAGCTACAAGATCTCGTGCCAAATATGGACAAGGTAAAATTTTCATCTGCTCTTGCCGATGCCCACGAAAACTGATTTATTGAGTGTACTCATTTGCACTCTGTCTTTGCAGCAAACCAACACAGCAGACATGTTGGATTTGGCTGTTGATTACATAAACGATCTCCAGAAACAGGTTAAGGTAAACCCATTAACCCTTCTTAGTTCCTATCAAGTTCGTACGCGCCTCATAACCTTCCAAATATGATGATCATGGACGCTGTTGTGTCGAAGATTTTTAATATGATGGACTGGATTCGTCATGATTCCTTAATTATCACATATTTTTGGCAGGCCCTGTCTGCGAATCGTGCCAGATGTACGTGCCTGAATAGGCAGCAGCAATAATCACACCAGATCCCAGGAAGGGAGACTCGTGTGCACTGTACAGAGCTATAGGAGTTTGCAGGAAAGAGAGCACCCTCAGAAGGCAAATTTGGGCTTCTCTTTGCAAGAGAAAAAGAAGAGATAGTAGGTATGGTCAGGCGTGGCGACGAGAAGCTACGAAGATAGAAAAAAAGGCTCTGAAAAGCCAAACCGAAACAGAAACTTGCTGGGTACCCCGTATGGAAAGCAAGAGAGGGCCTGAAGAAAAGCCTCTTTGGTGTAAAGGGTGTGTCAGAAAGTAAATGTCTTTTCGTGTTGTATAGATTAGGTTGGGACGTTCACCTAAATTGCGGATAGATCTTTGTATTTATTAAAAGAGGGAGGAGAAAGCAATAAAGGGGGGGAAGATAATGTTTCGTTGCTAGCGTGGCGAACGACAATAAAGAGAGAGATGCGATCGATGGTTGGCGAAAAGCATTGAAATGGAAAAGAGAGAGCGATGCGGGGGCCACCCACGTTCGTCCCTCGCCCGTCGATGTTGAAGGGGACCGGTATTTATGACCCCCCCAAATGGCCTAAGTCGAGGTAGATCCCGGACCTGAGGGCAGCCTGTCTTTGTTGTTTCCTCAATTGGCGACTCTTCTTGTTAGTGTATCTGCATTCCATGGTCTGCGTGTCCCAGCGCTGTCATGCGATGCTCGGTCGTTAAAATGATGGATTTTGTCGTGTAATATTCCCCCGTATTTAAGGTAACCAGAACCGGATGATTGCGAAAAATAGAAGCAAAAAAACGAGGAGCTACCAGATCATGGTCGGTAAAAAGAGGAAAATCTTTCACTTGACCCCCAAAAAGGGGAAATGTTTTAAGTTGAACCAGAGACGATACCTGATGGAGACGCGTCAGTGTAATGCCCCTCACGCTTGCTTGTATTGGCATTGATGGGTCTGTCCATTTCTGCAGGACTTTTATCATTTCCCTATAGGTCCCTTCTTTTATTTTTACTGTTTTTATGAATGAGCTAAGCGTTTGAAGCCTTCACGTCGAAGGAAGCAGAGAAAGATGGGGTCAGTGTGAAATTGACGGGAAAGGAATTTTATTAATCGGATTCACAGCTTTGCCATGGGGATGTAAAGATATTGCTCTCCAATCTTGACATGTGATGTGCCCAGTAATATCGTGAGATTATACTGATCTTAGTCCATTTCAGGCTACTTTTACGTAGTAAGAACAGGCCTAGATTGAAAAACGGGAAGGAAGTACCACTTCTTTGTGATTTCTGGGAAGACTCCTTTTTACTTCTTTCCACTCGACTTTGATTTTTGTCGGGAGCCAATTCCTAAACAGCTTGTGTTGCAATGTTTAGTTTGCATATCTAGCGCGGAGAGATTTTTCAGCGGCTAAAAATTTAGTGAAGTTATGGTGACAACTCAATTTGGTGTTGCACCCTGTATCGGACCTTCACAGTAACACGAAGAGGGGGTTGCTATTGCAAATCATCTATTTCCGGCTTTTTCACTCATCACAAAGAAAATTTTCTTCTTTACACAAGACCGAGGACAAATATTAGATAAATTTCATCAGCGGTGACATTGCGTATCTATAATAGTATAATCGAGAATGTTCGCGCATCTTTCACAATCTTGTACGAACAATAATATTCCACGATAAAGAGGATCCGTGGAAGTGACTCCCACGTAAGTGATGATCTCACTTTCCCCGTCTCTCGTGAAAGGAAAAAATATGCTTGTTTCCTTATCGCTTCAGAAAGGACACGGAGCTTTCCATAATCAGTGTGAGAGAGACGGAGAAGGAGACCGACTTACTGGGGAGTCATTGCGATACGCACGACCTTCGAGGGGTGAAAGTAGGTGAGACCGTTGGATCCAAC
This sequence comes from Eucalyptus tenuipes, assembly GCA_014182365.1. Taxonomy (NCBI): domain Eukaryota; kingdom Viridiplantae; phylum Streptophyta; class Magnoliopsida; order Myrtales; family Myrtaceae; genus Eucalyptus; species Eucalyptus tenuipes. The sequence goes on along the minus strand of CM024538.1, from coordinate 32,839,646 downwards.
TTTGGTCTCGCTGCGCTGTGATTTGGTCGGGACGGAAATAGGTGCTTCCATAGTGGCATGCTGAGTTGCATCTCGCATTATGTCTTGATATTGCGAGTTCTGCCGCTGTAACATTCTCAGTAGACCCGTTAAACGGACGGGTCGGGTCGGATCAGGTCATAAATGGTCCGATCCCAATCAACCCATTTAATCCGTTTATAACCAATTTATTGCAGTGCAAAATTTGTTACTCATACCCGACCCGACTTATATTCGATTCATATCCGATCCACTTAACTAAACTTAAGAAAGTTTATTTCTTATATATATATATAAAAAAATGGTATTGCTAAAATATTTTTATACAACACAAATTTAATGGACAAATTTTATTAAATAAATTATTTTTAAAATTTTAATTATTTTTTATTTTTAAAAATTAAATTTTGGGATAAGTACAATAGAAATCCTAAAACTTGTCACGAAAATGCAATTAAGTCTTAAAACTTACAAAAATGCAATCAAGTCCTAAAACTTATCAAATTGTTTCAATCGAATCATAAAATTAACACCGTAAGCCTTTTTAACAAAAAATGTTGACAAGGCGTCGATGTGACATTTTAAATAATTTTTCATTTTCCACGTACCTTTTTTATATTTTTTATTCAATTTTAACTAAAAAGAAAAGTTAAAATTTATTTTAAAAAATTGTTTTAAAAAAAAAAAAAGACAAAATTAGCAGCTCCTCCCTCGCCGCCATCGCCCATCGCCCAGGGGGTGGCGACCGTCGCCGGCCCCTCCGGTGATGGGCGGTGACGAAGGAAGCCGGTTTTTTCTTCTTTTTTTAACTGTTTTGTTTTTTAAATAAATTTTAGCTTTTTTTCTAATTTTTAAATCTGATTTAAATTTAAAAAAAAAAAAGGTACACGGAAATAAAAATCATTTTAAAAGTCACAACCGCACCACGTAAGCATTTTCCGTTAAAAAAGGCGACGGTGTTAATTTTAGGACTCGATTGAAACAATGTGACGAGTTTTAGGACTTGCTTGCACTTTTTACAAGTTTTAGGATTTAATTGCATTTTCGTAACAAGTTTTAGGACTTTATTGCACTTATACCCTAAATTTTTAATTATTTTTATTTTTTAAGAATATAATTTTAAATTTTCTTTTTCTTTTTTCTTTTTTTTTTTCTTTTTTTTTTTGTTCTTCTTCTTCTTTGGCCGACCGCCCGCCACGACAATAGTCGGCGACCGGCCATAGGCGAGCTTCAAGCTCACCCCGCTCGCCGACGCCGGCGAGCTTAAGGCTCGCTAGATCGATGAGGCTCGAGCCTCGCCGGACGTCGGCGAGGCCTCCACCGGGCGAGCTCGAGCTTGCCCCTCACCGAATCGGCGAGGCTCGAGCCTCACTTGACGCTAGCAAGTTCGAGTCTTGCCCGGCCAGTCGTCGGCCATCGCCATGCCGGCCACCGGAAGGAGGAAGAAGAAAGAAAAAAAGGAAAGAAAAAAGAAAAGAAATTTAAAATAAAGAATAATTATAATTTCGATTTTTATAAAAAAAAAAAATTTGTAAAGTTAAAGAGGGAAGAGAGAGATTGTGAGGTTTTGGTTGAAAATAGGTTTTAGGTTTTGGTTGAAAATGGGTTTTAAATCCAACCCATTTAAAACTCACTTGAGACCCATCCATCTTAAGTTTTTAATTGTTAGTTAAACCCATTTAACTAGTTTATTCAAAAAATAAGTGACCCGTATATAACCCATTTATAATTTAAATGGGTCATACATGGGTCTAAGACTCATTTTGCCACCTCTAGTCCTCGGGTAGAAGCAGGTCCAGACAGACGAAGTCGTAAGGCTTACCTTAGCCTCCATTAGACTTGTCAAAATGAGTTATTGACCTATTTCTTAATTCGTACTTGATATGCTGGGTTATTATACATGATAATTATATTTAGTAAATGAATCATAAATGAATTTATAATTATAAGCTCAAATAATAACAGTATTAAATGTATTTGCAACTTATTTAGATTTGACCCAACTCAACTCTCTCACACTCACTCACTCTATGGTCTTATCTTAGTTTGGATATGATTTTTCCCATGTTTGGTTAAATATAAAAGTGTTTTGGTAAAATGCGTTGGATTAAGTATGAGTTACTAAATTTGCATTATACGGAAATTGGTCAAAACGAGTTGAATGAATCAATTTGGATTGAACTATTTTTTACTCAACCCAAACTTGACCGGACCACCCATTTGACAGGTGTAGCTTCCACTAAAGTGATAAGATAAGTCAAGCTTGGTGAGACTAAACAAGTCGTGGGGCTTACCTTAGCCTCCACACATCTCAAGGATGATGTAATCGACTAATCATTATTGTCTGTGTGCTATAAGTCTCGTCTTACTTGATGCCACGTGGGTATGCATCTCACTCTTAATTGATCAATTGCACTACGTGATCCGTCACATAAATCCATTCTCCAAACATGTATGTGAAAGAGAAGATCGAGTGAATAGAATACATACTCTTACATAGGCATATTTACTTAAGGTTTCTCCGCCTCCAAATAATCCTACGTTTTCGAAATAAAGCTCTCTCTCTCTCACACACACACAATAATCATCCCCCTTTTTTTTTGTCAAGCCTTATAATAGGCCTAAAAGTTTTGAACCATCAATCTCCTCTTAATCAAGAGACAACTACCTAAATCGAATATTTTTATGACTCTTTTACTACTGAATTTTCTTCACCAAGATGTTTGTATTAGGATCAGGAATTCTCTCGTATTTGTAACCATTGTGAGAGGAGCTTAGGATTATTGAGTGAAGAGTGAGTGATGCAAATGGGATAAATATAATTGGTGTGTGGGAGTGATGTCAAGACGGTTGGTGTTAGGAGTTCTAAAATAAAATGAATATATCTTTTAAGAGATTTGAAAGCATAATTAGCCTTTCATGCACAAACTAGTTAGGAGCTAATACTACTTTCCTAATGAGGCCATGACAATTCAAAATCAGTTGTTCAGCCTTGTTGCGACCTACCCCTCAGGGAAAGGAATAGGTTTAAGGATATTGCCTAAAAAATGGGCCTATGGCCCATGATTAGGCACAGGCTCTCCCAAGCCCATACCTCACGCGACATTGGAAGGTTCATAGGAATTTTGTAATAAGGAGTCGCCACTAGCTTATTGGGGTCAACTAGAAACTAAACGAGGCATAGAAGTGTACCTTACTTCCTACGCAACCAGAGAATCTATGGTCGGGGACTTGATTACACTAATTAAATAATTAGTACCCTTTCAATACCTAATCTTATTCATTTTAGAAAGAAATTTTGTCAAGCATTTTGAATTAGTTTTAGACCAATCCACTAATATGTGAGGTGATCATATGGGTGCCCAATCAATCAAATAACAATTAGCAATCAAGGAAAGCGTTTAGATAAATTACATAGAAAGCAAAAATTTAACATTAAGGAAAAGATAAATGCTGATCTTAAGTGGACTAAAGGGATCAAAACAACAAAAGCGTGCAAACAAAAGTAATTGTCTTTGAAGACAATTGAAATCATGAGGTAGAACCCTAAAGGCTTATTCAATTTTTTAGCACACTTTAGAGTTAAGAAACTCTTATTTTTTAAGAAAATAGCTCGGAAAGTTTTTTTTTTTTTTTTTTTTTGCGAGTCTAATCAAAACGATAAAAGATGCTCGCATCGACGCGACAACGGAAAAGGAATTACAAACCAAACTCAAGAATCCGAAAAATGAAATTGCAAACCATCGAGCAGAACCAAAGCCCCCTAATACCGTGGCAAATGTTAGGCACGTTCGTATTTGGCCCCAATCTCCAACAGACAATCACAGATCTCCTGCGGCTTCGAGAGCATGGCCATGTGATCCGCTCCGTCCACCTCCACGACGTGGTGCGCCCCGCCGCTCGCGATCATCCACCTTTGGAACTCCAGGGGTATCGCCAGATCTTGTTTGCACACCACATAGACCCGCGCCGTGGACCCGTACCCTTCGCGGGTGAAGTTGCTCGACGTGCTCAGGTCTTCCACGAACAACGAACCCGGCCTTACCAAGATCTTACCAAGCTCCAGATCCTCAATAGGAGACAACTGGTAGAGCTTGGATGACAAGAAGTGGGGGCCGAAGAACACGGACGTCAAGGGTTTGTCAGGCTTTCCGATGGGCGTGAAAAGAGCGTCTAGCCATGCTCCCTCCGGAGCCCTCGCGCAGTACTCTTCCAGCACGTATGACGGCCTATGTGCGATGTCTGGCATAAAAGCCGCCAGGAAAACAGCTACCGATATCTTGTCTGGGAACCTGTCGGCAGCGAGAGCCAAGTTCAAGCCGCCCAAGCTGTGGCCGACGAGGATTGCCCTCTCGTGCGCCCCGAGTGAGGCCAGGAGCTCCAGCAGTGGCTCCGTGTACTCGCAGAACGTGTGGACATAGTGTAAGGACTTTGTATTGGTGCCGGAGGCAGCGAGGTCGAGCGCTGTGACGCGGTGGCTGGCCGACTCGAGCCGATGCTTGAGCTTGTACCAGCTCCACGCGCCGTGGCAGGCGCCATGTACGAGTACGAAATGGTAGCGTTTCATGCTTTCGGCTCCCCACAGCAAGACCACTGGGTTTGCTTTGTTAGTGTCTTCTGGTTCGGGTGGGGCGCTGTGGCGGACGGCGGCTCTCCGGCGGACGACTGACGATGGCGAAGCTTTCGTTCGAGCTCTCTCTCGACCAAAAAACCAGCCGAGAAAAATCCCCCTTCTCTTCACTTTGCTCTTTTTCCTTTAAGCTCGGCCAACGACAGGCGCGCATGGCTTCTGCCACCGCCAGCCTGTCGCGGCCAGCTTGATCTCCGGCCCCGGGATCGTGCTGTCTTCTGCCCTCGTGATCCTCTGCCTCGCCCCCTGGTTTCGACGTTTCTTTTTTCTGCCAAAGCCCAACCAGCGTGAGGGTGATGAGGGAGGAAGAAGACCTACGCATTTTTCTAAAATTATAACAAGCTGTTTTTAGTTGACTGACCAAACTGCCATTTAAATACCAATTCAATCGAGCATGGAATAGTACTTTTATAGTGAAATTTTTATAGTTTAAATCCGAAAGTGATTGACTTTGACTTTCTTATCTTGGTTTAGTTTGAAAATTTTCCTTGAATATATGCTGAACCTAGAACAAAAGGGAATTCTATTTATTCTACCAAAAGCAAGACAAACTCACTTAAAAGAGAATATTTAGCGAGAATTCAATATGCAACTCGTTTATTATTTAATATCTTAAAGAGATGGTAACACCATAAGAGATCCAACAATTACTCAAGATTTAGCAGAACATTTTTAGGGTTTTTTTTTTTTGAAATCATTCATTTTCCACGAAATGAACAGAACCTAAATGAGTAAATAACATGATAATGGTTATTCGGTGTGAGTTGCTGAAGGAGATGGTTCAATGTATTAGGGATATGGATAATAAATGCTTGATTTATATAGTAAATATAGGGTAATCCGATCAACTAATTTAAAATGTTGCATTTTAGTTGAAAAATGAAAAGGGTGCAGAAAGAATCTCGCCCATCATTTTCTATAGCTAATTCGGTCGATTAGCCCAGCAGTGAGTCAACTTGAGCCCAAGCTCAAACATGTTTTGTGGGCTGAACTATACAGGCACGGCCTCCAGCGATAACGAATTGGCCGGCCCAAATCGTGCTTTGACCTGCCCCATCCTATTAATGGACCAGGTTTACTGTGTCGTGCGGTGTTATGTTGCGTCGTGCCGGTGTCTCGCTTGCCTAATTGCGCCTTGGGCCAGGCCCATTTCTGTGTCTACGTGTCGCTTTTGCGAATTTCCATCAAGTCGCCAACGAAATGAGGATGAAATTAAATCACACATTGTAAATGGAACTTGCTAGTCATAGCTCTTTTAGGGTCATGTGTATCAATAATCACTTGCCTTGTAATTGGAAAAGGAGTAATGCCAAGGAGACCGGAGAATACGGCAAGCGCTTGCGAATGGGTGGAGCTATTTCCACTTTTTTTCTTATTATTCGTATTTCTAATTAAAAGGCGAAACTATCATTCGATTTCGGTTAAGCATATATTGATGTTTAATTGCATAATTTCCGGCCGTTTTGTTGCTACTCTAGCCGCATTGGCTTGGACTAGATAGTCTTTGGCAAAATGTAAAAGACTTTAAGTTAAAGCAATTTTCTAAAATTACAAACTGTATTTGTTGAATTGTAATCAAAATGTCTAATATGAAGTACCTTTGACTATTTGAACAAAAAAAAAAAGTATCTTTAAGTAAAATAGTGTTTGAAAAATTATATTTACAAAGGACTTTTGTTATTAAAAAAAAAAAAAAAAAAACAAGTTGAGCGGCAAAGGACGGAGACTGACGACAATCTATATTTATCGCCGGACGGCCATTATCTAAGGTCACAAGACCTCCGGTGAACCCTAGAGACCACTGGTGAGGGCCGTCGCACAACCCCCACGAAGGTTGATCGACCCCAATGAGGGCTAGGTAGGTCACATGGCCTTAGGCAACCGCTCACTAAGGTTGCAAGACCCTTGAGGGCAGTTGAGATCGGGTGATCTTAGACGGCGTCGTGAAGGTGGTGCAACCTAGATGACACTTGCCTAAGTTGCGTGGCCCCTTGCTGAGGTCGTGCGACCCATGGCGACAATTGCTCGAGTCGCTACGGCCACATCGATCTCTATGCCAACCCCTCACAACCGTGCGTAACCACATCGGCTGATTTCAATGGAGAAGAAGATGAACAATCATAAATGAGAGCCAAACTAGAAAATCGAAATGTTAATGAGAATAGTTTTGGAAGATTTTTTTTTTATTAACCCTAGCCATCTTGCATGTGGAGAAAATTAAAAGCCTAAGACACTTTAGGAGCTATCTTAGGCTTTCAACCTTTTGAAGGGTCACCTTTGTTAAATGGGGTTTTGAAAAAACTTTCCAAACACCTATAATTTGGCTCAGCCTCCTTGGAAAGTATTTCCCAAACACAGCCTTTCTTATCTTGCTTTATTTCAGTATTTTTTTTTAGAGAGAGTAATCTAAATTTCTTTCAAAAAGGCAAAGAGAACCTAACAAGAATGCACATTTACATAGAAACTCAATTTAGAATTAATTCTATTCGTTTCTTCCAATCTGAACCACAAAGACTATCGAAACAAGAAAAAAATTAAAACGAAAGAAAAATTGGGACTAAACCTTTTTATGATATAAATACGAGGAAAATCACTATTACCGTTCATAATCTCATGATACCAGACGACTACATATATGTAGAGAGCGAGTAAGCCTTTTTTAAGAGGAAACATGAGATTCAAATTGAGGAACAGTAACTAGGCTTGACTCTCCATTATGATTGCGTAAAACTTAGACAAAACCATAAATGGACGATGTCTTAATAACTCAAATAACAATATCACGTCGTTAGATTAATTGAATATGTGATCGAACAAAGAGAAATTATTCTTCAATTTCGAAATAATGTCTATGTTGATAAAAGACATTGTTCATCCACGGCTCATATGTTGAGTAGGCGAACAATCATCCAAACAATTCTAACTAGTGTTGTGACTTGAAAAGATATTAGAGATAAATTAATTTAAAAAAAACTTAGGTAAAGGGGGCGTGCCAAAGAGTGAGAAGGAAATGGAGAGAGAGAGACGTCGGTAACTTTCGAGCCAAATCTTAAAAAACGAAGGCGATTTAGTCAATTCACTTAAAAAGGGTAATAAACTTTTACCAAAATCTAGAGAAGGCAACTTAATTAAAGTCGCTATCTGATTTGCATATGGGAATCGCCTTCCCATTTCGGAAAAAAGCCTGCTTTTAGGCAAGCGCAATGGATTTACATTACCCCTTTCCACGTCCACATTTATTATTAGCCATATATCTCAGTAATTTCGGTAAGCAGGAAAAATACCATAAATACCTCTGCCTTCTTCCTAAAAAACAAAAAAAAAACACGGTAGGTTCCAACAACACGTGGCGCGCGGAAGCGCCGGGGGAAGAACCTAACGTTCCATTCCCGTTTCGAACTTTCCCTCCCAAAACGAAAATCGATTTGAATTCCCGATTCATCCGTTTCCTCCGCAAGAAATAAAAATTGTCCTCATTCAATTCCAACGGCGATCGCCAAAATTCGAATAAAAATTCAATTTTTCCCCCACAAATTCTCCCCCATTCCATTCCCCGGTTCCGGGCAATCGCGCTCCGCCGCCGCCGCCGCCGCAATCATTCGCTCCTCCGGCCGCCGCCATGGAGGAAGCGGAGTCCGACGCCGATCTCGGGTTCGGCTCCGGATGGGCCTCCCCGGCCCTCGTGTCCCTCGCCCCGTTCGCGGCCGCGCCCTCCCCCGCGCCGCGCCGGCTCTCGAGCCAGTTCGCCAGAGCCGGCCCGCCCCGTCCCCTCGGCGCGCAAGCTGGCGTACGTCTCCCTCCAGGGCCGCCTCGTGAACGCGGAGGAGGCGACCTCAGCCCGGGCGATTGGCGGCCGCCTGGGCCGGGAGGAGGCGGTGGCCTGGGAGTTGTTCAGCCCCGTCCAGAGGGTGCTCCTCGTCGCCGTCATCGGCGTGGCCGTCGCGGAGTCGAGGAAGAACTGGATGATTTCGCATCTCAGAAACTCCGTGGAACTTAGGGTTTGTTGATTTGTAACGAAATTTATGGAGATCATTTTGTGTGTTAGCTGCTTGAAGCGCGGGCTAAGATTCGTTATGCCGGTCGGGATTAAGCGAGTTCTGATTGATTGCGGCAAAGCTCTATTTTTTGGGCATTTTCAAAGGCCTCTTAACAATCCCTAATCTTCTCCTTTGATCTGCTTGATGAATTCATTTTCTTTTCGGCTCGATGGGCTTTTTCTGAGCCTGACATGAGAACTCACTTGTTTTTTACTTTGATGACCAATCTTTCAGGATCAGATTCTGTCAAGCATGCAGCAGAAGCTTGACAAATTGTGCCAGCAAGTCCATAATGTCAAGGACCGAGAGGGAAATGGCAAGGAAGCATCCGTTGCCAAGAATTTTGGGTTCCCGTTTGATGCAACCTTCGAATCGAACGGAATCGAATTCGTCGATTGTGGTTGTTGGTTATGTGATCAGCACCACAAACAGTTCGGGGGACAGATGGTAAGGCAAAATTTGAAGATGCACTTTTTCTTTTTCAGGGTGGGTGTGGAGTTCGGTTTGGGAAAGTTTATCATCTAGCCTAGTGTTAGTGTGGATTACAAGTTGCGCGACACACACATTATGTCCAAAGAACTAATCGTTCGTTGTGAACGTATGGTCAGTCGTGCCATTCCAGAATGACCAAATAGCACCCATGGCATCTCGGTGTCGTGATGCGATATAATTTTAACAATCATCACTGTTGCTCAGGGAGCAGATTTCATACAAAAGCTCAATTTTGCCCTGAAGTCACATCTTTCAGTTCCTTATTCACTTTGTCAAAGCAGTCTGCACGCATGATGTTCCTGTGGTTTTCTTTTATAACTTGTTTCCCTTTTTGTGGTTTGGGGCACAGGTTAATTCTATTATGAGAGTTTCGAACGGGAATGATATCCACCAGTCAAAGATGACCTTCACAGAAGAAGCGGAACCAGAGGAACGACGCATGTCTGACTTGTCGGATTGGGCTTCAAGTGTGACATCTGCAGCTGAAATTCAGGTGTTGAACATACATGCAGTTTCTTTTCTTTGGTTTAGTCGCTTATGCTTTTATACTGTAACTGCTTATTGGATTGATTCTTGTTAATTAGAGCCTGTGTAGTCATAGCCATTTTAGTTTGACTCCTAGTTTGATCCGAAAGGTTTGTCCTATGCAAAGCTGCAAATGGAGTTTTCTGAAAATATGCTTTAGTTGTCATACAATTCTCATCCTCTCCTCAATTTATTAAGGATTTTCCTAGCATGATCTATTCAAGGTGGTAGATTAAAAAATATTGAAATATGTGCATTTCAGCATCCTCGCAGGCAGAAGTAATATAAACATGATCTGTTTGAACTCATGTGTCCCTAGCCTTCTAGGTGTGGCAATGAAATGGCCGACTTTTATGAGAATGACTCTGATGCGGGTTTTCCTACAGACAAATGCTATAGCTATAGAACAAGACGTATACAATCTCAAGAGAGAGTGTGAAGAAAAGGATGCAACAATAAAAGAGCTCACTAGCTTTCTGCAATCATGCGATGCTGCTGGCTCCAAGGCAAATTCTCTTATTTAACTTACTGCTTCTGTCTTCTCTCTTAGGGTTCCTTTTTGTGATTGTTAAGATTTTTCATGATACCAGAGGGTTGCAGAACTTGAAGACATTATACGCAGGAAGAATGTGATAATTACAAAGCTCAAGAAGGACATGATAATTCTCGAACAAAAGGTGAGATACTAGTGCTTAAATGCTATGTTATTTGTTGGGAAAACTAAGCAAGAAAATAAAGATATGCTGCTGGAACCTTTACATTTTATTTCGTTGTATTTTTCTTAGGAGTTGAGAATAAGGAACCAGCTGACTGCTCCGTCCGCTGAGCCTTTTCTTCACAGCATGAATGAGATCTTGTGTTGAAAATTCTTGGTCTCCACAACTAAGTAAAAAAATGAACCAATACATATGTCACAGCTCAATGTTAGACAGGAATTGATTCAGGACGGTGAACAACTGAAATGACTCTTTTCAAAAGCCGAAGAAGTATAACATAGAAATTTATATTCAAGGGTTACCTTTGTGTGATGTTATTTGAATTGCCTGAATTCTGTCATCTGCAGGTTGTTCAACTCACAAGACTGCGAAGACCCTCTTCACAAATAGAAACCAATGCCAGCACCAGACAATTCCCTGTCATGGCAGATAATCTCCTTTATGACATGGACAGTTCAACTAGCCCTTCCTCTTCTGATTCGGATAGCTCTCCTAAATCCAGACCGCAAGCGTCCATTGCCAAACAGCAGGAGACGCCAGCAGAAAAATGTGGAAATAAGGAAAACCCATAATTCGGTGGCGGAAAAGACCTCAAGTTTCTCGATGAAATCAGTCGGAGGGCAAACCAAGTCTAGATCAGTAAGTCCTCTTAAGGAGATTAATACAAATGAGAAATCAAGTAAGATCTCTTCAGAGCGGCAAAGGCAGCTGTCGTCGGCTGGAGGAGATTTTAAGAGGAATCGGAAGCAAGCTAATACTGGATTGAAGGATGCAATCGCTAGGAAGCGATGGTCTTAGTGGAAGTTGTAAAACTTTGACCGATTTGTTTTTAAGTGCCGCTAAAAACTAGTTGAAGAATCTAGTTAAGCGTCTTGCTGGATCAATCAACATTATAAATTATTCAAAGCAAGAGATATTTCTATATCTGCAAATTCTAAATGGCAAGTCGTGAACCAGTTACAATCTCTGCAATTTCGAAAGACTTCCTCTTCCAAATTTTGTAATGCTGCCTCATGTAAGGATCACCAGATGTGGCTTACATCAGATTTGTCGTGGACGACACTGTCATATGAACATCTAGGGAAAAAACTGGATGGATAAGTTACTCTTGAACAGTACATGCGTTGATCGAATCATATATGCTTTCATGAGGCCAATCGAAGCCAGCAGCATAAGAACAGAATCAGAAGCCTCTGCATTTCATTACATGTTTGGGAAGTCAACTTTTGATAAGTTCTTATGTGGTTGTTTAATTCTTGCGGCATTCAATATCAAACAATCAGAATCTCTCCAAATGTACAAATATCATATTCGCTTGTTTTTCTTTCATTATTTAATCTTTCTACCTTTTTTTTTAAAAAAAAAAATGCTCCTTTTCAAATCGTAACCGGAACAAACTACACAACCCGAATTCTATCCGGCCCAAACTGAGTGTAGTAAACGTGGGAGAACAAATGCTCGCTCTCTCTACCGCATTTTTTGGGTAAGCACTTCTTCTTTATGGGCTTAAATCTTGCAGTATAAAACACTCCAAATTTCTCCAATTGTACAAATAAACAGATTCGCTTGTTTCTCTTACTAGATCTTTTAACGTTTTCTGAAAACAAAATCTCACTCTCCCTCTTTTTTGTTCTTTTTTTTTTCCTCAAATCAAACCGGAACAAACTACATGGTCCAAATCTTGTCCAACCCAAAGTGAGTGTAGTGAACGGAATATGCTCACTCTCCTTCAAACGCGATTTTGGTCAAGTACTTTTCTTTGGGGACTTAAATCTTGCGGTATTTGATATGAAACATTCGGAATTTCTCTAAATGTACAAATACTGGATTTATTTGTCATTTTTCATTACTTTTTGTGAAAACAAAATCTTCTTTTTTTAATCAAAATGGAAACAAACTACACGATCCAAATCCTATCTGACTCACAATGAGTGTAGTGAACACATGAAATTTTTTTCTCTCTCGAAGGCTTTTTTTCTTATGTACTTCTTCTTGAGAAACTTAAATCTTGTGATATTCAATATGAAATACTCGAAATCTTATTTACCAAAAAAAAAAAAACTCGAAATCTTTGTAAATGTATAAATATCATATTCGTTTGCTATTTATTATTACTTGATCTTTTTACGTTTTCAAATAACAAAATCTTCTTTTTCAAATCAAAAGCGAAACAAATTACATGGCCCAAAGTCTGTTTGACCCAAAATGAGTGTAGTAGACACGGGGAAACGGATGTTACTGTCTCCAAGTACTCTTTGAGGGCTTAAACTCGCGGTATTCAACATGAAACACTTAAGATCTCTCCAAATTGTACAAATATCCGATTCGCTTGTTGTTTTTCATTAATTATTTTTTTGACATTTTCTCAAAAGAAAATCTTCATTTTCAAATCAAAATCAGAATAAGTTACGCAACCCAAATCCTCTCTAACCCAAAGTGAGTGCAACAAACCTATTGAAGCAAGATGTTCACTCTCTCTCTTTAACGCATTTTTTGTTAAGTACTTTTTTGGAGGCTTTTTTCTAACGGTATTCAATAGGAAACGTTCGGAATCTCTTCAAACGTACAAATATCGGATTTGTTTGCCATTTTTCATTACTTGGTCTCATGACGTTTTCAAAAAGCAAATTTTCTTTTTCAACACAAAATCGTAACAAATTGCACTACTCAAATCCTAATCAGTCAAAGTGAGTGTAATAAATGTGGAAAACGTATGCTTACTCTCTCTCCAATATATTTTTTTTTTTTTGGATAGGTATTTCTTCTTAGGAGGCATAAATCTGGTGGTATTCGATTTAAAACACTCGGAATCTCTCCAAATGTACAAATATCATACTCGCTTGTTGTTTTTCATTAATTGATCTTTTGACGTTTTCTAAAAAGAAAATCTTCATTTTCAAATCAAAATCCGTACAAACTACATAACCCAAATCCTCTTTGACTCAAAGTGAGTGCAATGAACCTTATGAAAAAAGATGCTTTCTCTCTCTTTCTTTAACGCATTTTTTGTTGAGTACTTTTTGGAGGCTTACGTCTGGTGGTATTCAATAGGAAACACTCGAAATCTCTTCAAAAGTACATATATCAGATTCGTTTGCTGTTTTTCATTACTTGATCTTATGATGTTTTAAAAAAGCAAATCTTCTTTTTCAAATCAAAACCGTAACAAATTACACTACTCAAATCCTATCCGGTAAAAGTGAGTGTAATAAGTGCGGAAAACATATGCTTGCTCTCTCTCCGACACTTTTTTTAGGTATTTCTTCTTAGGAGGTTTAAATCTTGTGATATTCAATTTAAAACACTCGGAATCTCTCTAAGGCTCCGTTCGCTCTGGATTTTCCGGCGTTCGTTTCACGGAAAATGAATTCCTGAGGGAAAATGTTTTCCATGAAAGGAAAAAAGTCTTCTAAATTAGAGGAAAATGTTTTCCACTTTTGAAAAGTGAAAAATATTTTCCTCACTTGATCTCTCTTATCCCACACCTCTACAAATTCTCACTTCCTCCTCCCCTTTTTTTCTTCTTCTCCTCTTTTTTTATTCGAATTAATTTTAAATTGTATCTTTCTTTTTTGATTTGAATTATTTTTAATTTCCTTTTCCTTTTCTTTTATTTTTATTTTTCTTTTCTTTTTTATTTTTCTTTTCTTTGTTTCCCATCTTCTTCTTTCTTGGCTAGTCATCGGCCGTCACCAGGTGAACCTCAAGCTCGTTGATCTCAAGCTCGCGCTCGTCGATTTAGCGAGCCTCGAGCTTGACGCTCGCGCTCGCCAATCTGGGGAGTATAAAATATTTTCCTTACCAAACATCGGAATATATTTTCCAAAATATTTTCAAGTTTTAGTCGAACACCAAAAAATATTGTCATTTTCCTGGAAAATGACTTATGAGAAAATATTTTCAGGAAATGGCCCATTTTCCGCGAAACGAACGGACCCTAAATGTACAAATATTGTATTTGTTTGTTGTTTTTCATTACTTAATCTTTTGTCATTTCTAGAAAACAAAACCTTTTTTTTTCTCAAATAAAATATGGAACAAACTACAGGCGCAAAGTAAGTGTAGGGAACACGAAAAACAGATGCTCTTTCTCTCTAACTAATGTTTCATTTACTACTTCTTTGGGGGCTTAGATTTTGCTGTATTCAATTTGAAACCCTCGAATCTCTTTGAATATACAAATATTAGATTCGTTTGCTGTTTTTTCACTAAGAATAAGTATAATAGACTCCTAAAGTTTAGAAAGTAAAATTAAGTCATGAAATTTATCAAACTGGCGCAATCAAGTCATTCTGTTAATCTCATCTAACTTGGCAACGGAAAATACCTATGTGATTTTTTTTTCTGTTTTCTTTATCTTATACGGTGCTAACAACGTGATTTTCATCTAACTTTGCTACAACTTATATGCCACGGAGCGAATTTCCTTGTATTAGTATGTAGATGAGACTTTTGAGTTAGTTAGATGTGTAACCTAAGTAGCACCGACACAGACACGCGACACGACGACACGTTATTTCTCCAAAAATAGAGAATTCCAACACGTTCCGACACGTTATATATTAAATATATATTTTTATATATAAATGCAAAAATAAATAATAAAAAGAGTATAGAATTAATTTATACTAAAAGTATTAATTCAACAATTGTTAATATCGTTCATTATTTTAATTTGACAAAGATTGAATAAGAAATTCAAAAATTGCAAACACAAAAGAGTAAATTTGAAGTAACATGTCATGTTTTCTTACACTTGTTGGAAATTAGTGAGATTTCTTATAGTCCTAGGCAGAGTTCGGAGTTCATGATATAGACTGGCTTGGAGCTCCTCTGCAAAACAAGGTTCGAGAAAAATGAAAAATCTAGGACAAGAACTCTCAAAGTACAACCAAAAGAAAAGGAAATAACTATTTTTGTCATGGAAAATGTAAGAGATAATTCACAAGCTAATAATATAGACCAAAAGAGATAACTCATAGGCGACGCCTACGAGAGGCGGAAAGAAGCCAAAAAAAAATAAAATCACAACTTTAAGTCTGCAGGGGTGGTGGAGCGACGCTAGCGAGAAGAGAGGCGTTCCATCGTCACTCGAGGGAATGTCAAAACTTATAAGTGAGAAACTTGAGAGTGAGAATTTTCTTATTTCCCCTTTATTTTAGTTATTTTCCTTTTTTTCATATATTTATATTTTGACCCCTCAAGTATTGAAAATTTTTAAAATTGACCCAATGCGTGTCGAAATTTCGGACTTGCGTGTCAAATCGTGTCGAGAAGAGTTGACCACGTGTCAGATTTCCTGACACTCATTGACCGCGTGGCGGAACGTGTCGGAGTGTTGGACACGACACGAAGGCTTCCAAAGAGTTGTGCTTTTTAGTGTGTAACCATGTGAAGTGATTCTCTACAAGGTTGAGATCATGACATGGTTTGTGTAGCCACGGTATAATGTTAAGAAATAAACATCATTATGCACATGCATAGTGATGCATTTATCCTTGTCGACGTCGAAAACACCCTTATGGAAGGGTTAAGATGCGTCGCAAATAGGTATGTATGATTCCGTTCCTTATGACTTGATGGTGACAATGCCTCGTTAGTCGATATCCAGTGATAAGTATAAGTTAGAAATTTACTCATACGTATTAGTGAGCTACTATATGGTATCTGCCCATCATGACATAATATATAATCTTTTTACACTCGAGTGGACAATTTCATGCAATATTACTAATGATTTCCGTCATCATATCACGATAGGGAAGATAATACATTTACTTTTTTGCATTTGTCATATATTGCTATTTTGTACTTGTCTTGAATTCACGTTATTTGTTGGTATAAGGTTGAGTGGTAAGGTGAATTCTTTAATTTAGACTCAGAGATTTCATTTGTTGGCCTTGAGGTCACACCTATATTTTTTAGACATGTAGGATGCATTCCCGATTTAATTGTGAATATCAAAGCGTGTTTGTACTTGAATTGTAGGCAAGGCAGTCAATTCGTAGTTCAATAGTTCAAGAGTTAAGGAGCTTTTAGATTATGGCTTCTGAATATCACTCATAAAGATTGGATCAAAGTGTGTAGCGATGGTGGAGACGTGTTTCCGTATAGGAGTCTGGGTGTATATTAGTTGAGGTTGAATTATTTGTACAGTTGAGAATAAATTAGTTATTTATCAGAGAATTGAAGTGAAGTTAAATTATGTATTTATTCAAGGTTCAAATTTTCTGGAAATTTGGATCACAGCATAATTAATTAAAAAAATCACATCGCAATTAACATTTAATTGTAAATGACACGTAGAACTCTTGGTCAGAATTTATCGTTGGAAATACTTAAGTGATCATTTTTTATCTGATATGATACATAAATGATCTGACAAAATTTTAATACTAAAGTGAGCACCAAAACTTTTTATGTTATTTTTTATTTAAATTATATTAAAAATAAGCTAACTTTTTAGAACACAAAAAAAAAAAAAAAAATTGAGAAAAATAAACAAGCAAAATTATCTCTTTTTAATTTTTAAATTTATCTTATTTTTTATTCAATGTAAATAAAATTCGGATTAAAAAATCATATTCGAACCGTAACGACGTATATTTTAGTCAAATTATTGCCACATATGAGAGAGAAACTAACAAAAAGAAGTCACACCGGCATTTAAGTTGAACGAAGTAGGATTTTATTACACTAATTTGGTAATATTTATGATTCGATCGTAGTTATTTAAAATTTTAATTTAGGACTAGATTGTAACTTCTTTATAAATTTCAAGTCTTTTAATGTGCCTACCTCTTTCCACGACATGACTTTTAGGGAAAAACAAAATCCACTTTTTCCAAATCTGAACCGGAGCAAATCTCCCGGCCCGAACCCCTGTCCGGCCCCAAAGCGAAGACGCACCACGCGGGAAAACAACATCCTCGTTCTCTCTCTCTCTCTCTCTCTCTCTCTCTCTCTGTCCAAAGCACACTTTCGTTTTGTCCAAACTGCAGTTTCTCTCTTCCTGCAATGGACAAGTTCCTCGTCCCGGCGGAACCTTCAGCTCGCGCTTCGAAGAACACGCTCATAAGGTACCGCCTTTCGCTTACCCCAAATTCGCGCATTCCCTCCGATTCAGTTTCTGCCGACGCGGGAACTCTGATCGCGCCGCGCCTTTCCCGTTTGCTCTCGTCGAAATGATGTCGCAGGCGCCCATGGAAGAGGAGCGCGGTCGAATTGAACGGCAGGTTCGAGCCCAAGTACCGCCACTACCTGTCCAGTCTACTGGTGCAGTCGTTTTCTGAGGTGAGAACTCGTTTAATCTCCAACGTCTTGCTTTGCTTGTTGCTCTGTCGATTTTCAAAATTTTTCCTTTTTTTTTTTTCTTTTGATCATTTTTGATCTCATGTGGAAGGTCGGGGCGTTTCCGCATCGGTATCATGTCGATGGAGCTCCGTGCGCGACTAACTATGTAAGGAATGTCGTTGTGCGGATACCGTTGTGTCTTCTTGTTGCGAGTTCATCTGTCCTTAATTATTCGGTGTTCGTGGCTAACGTGATCGTGCAATCTTTTTGTTTTTTGGCAGCTGAGTCAGATCGAATACGGCTCATTTATGTGTCCTCGGTAGATTCATCAAGAGCTCTCCTTTTTCCCTTTTTCTTAATCTGCTTTTCGCCGATATTTTTGTTTTTAATTCTTACCTTGTGTGCATACGATCGCAAAATCTTGGAGGGTACGCGACGCTGAAATGGATGGAAAAAGTGTAGGAGGGGGTTGAAACTAAGTTAACTCAACAGGTATTAGGAATCCGGGAGGGGCTGGTGTATAATTTTGACTGTAGGTTTTGCAATGTCTCATGAGGAGGAGCTCAACAAACTCTGGATAGAGGTTAATGGGACTGTCTGCACCTCTTATGTCTGTATTCTCCTCATGGTTTTCATGGCTAAATATCATGTGCCTGTTGATCGACTGTCCTCTCAGTGTTGGACTTAAACAACTTATTTAGGTTTGGTTGAGGAGCTTAATGCCCCTTCCTCTCAAGTGTCTACAATAATCATGAAAGATAAGATGCAGAACTTAGTGGAGAACTATAATCTGGCACGCCAAAACTCAGTATTTTGTTTGACCATTGGACAGCAAGAGCTTTTGCAGAAAATTGTTGCATCTAGAATATATGAGTTGCCTGTAATAGAGCTACGACACTTCTGCATGTCATACGATGGAGTTGTCTTAAGGATTTATTACTTGACGTGGTTTAAGGGACTTGGCTGTTGGTACAAGCACCTTCCTTACTAAATTGCCTTCTATATTGGTCATTTATATCGGTAAGTACTAGATATACGCGTCTTTTTATTAGGTCTCTTTCTGCTCCATTTGATACACCTTAATGTGAACTTTAATACATGTCTGATAAAGTTTCGTATGTTGGTAGAATTTCCTGTCGTCTTGCCAAAGATGATTGAAAAAAATATGCCAGATAATACTAGTTTATCTAATGAACACGTGTCTCTTTGCATAGCATAATTAAACATAAGCAACATGAGCCATTCAATTAAGTATGGTTTTAATGCATTCTTTTATTATTTTTTTGCTTCTTGCTTCCTAAGCCCATGCGAAGAGTAGTGATTGATTTCATTACATCAAGATGCCCAAAAGTTAACTGGTTTTTGTTCCTTTGTAGGCAAGGCATCTCTTGTCTGGAATTCGACAATAAGGTAAATAATAGGATGAGTCTGAATTTCCAATTTACGGCCTTTATTATGAAGTTGGATATTTTTTGGCTCTTTTACCATAATTAAGAGTACCATAAGTAGGCCACATCAGACTTTTCTCGTGCATTCTGCCTTGACTGTGTCCTTGCACTTGCGCATGTATGTATATCTGTCTAAAACACGGTCAACTTTGAACTGAACATACGTAGGAAGCAAATAATTTAGCAGTCAATACTGGAATGCTTGTGTGGGGATATTGTAAGAGGCCATTTTTCCTGAACATGTAGGAGTCTCTTCTCTCCCTCTCTTTCTGACACATCTATCTACTCGCATGCATGAGCATGACAGCTGCTGGTGTTAGTACCTTGCGGAGGCTTATTAGCACGCACTCTGATAATATAAATATTGAAGATTTGTCAAGAAATTATACTTGTTTAATTCTCACTTGTGCTCATGTCCTCTCCTGTGTTTATTTTTGCAGGGTTACTACTTGGCATCTGTAACAAAATCAGGCTGCCTAACAATTAATGATTTTGAAACCCTTTACTGTCAGAGTAATCAACCATGTAAGTTTTTTTTGTAGAAGCTTTACCATTTTTTGCTATCATTAATTCGACATAAATATATGCTTTTTAAGATTCAGAGCAGTTGCTTGTTAGGGAATTGTAATTAACTTCTTTTCCAACTAATATTGAAACCACAAGAAGCTGACATACTCAAGTATTAGCAAAAGTACAGTTGTAGACGAAATTTTACCCCTCTGCCTCTACTCCCTGGCTGATATCATGGTTTCATACCAAGATGAGAACCAGTAGATGTTCTTCGCATATGTAATGCAGTACCATTGCACACGACTATCTTTAACTTTCTGATATCACTGTCCAGTTTCTTCACTAGCAAATTGAAAAATGTACTACTATTGAGCTATAACATGTTTACTGTGATAATTGCAGTGCCTTCTAAGCTATTTACTGGGAAGATGCTGCTTCTTGAATCCCTTTAGATTCATGTGTGCTACTCCATTTTTCTTTTGCGTCATGATATTGTTGAGTTTATCTTTAGTTGACATTCCCAGAGCGTGCATGATTTGTTAGGTTCGACGGAGGTTGAAGCCAAACATGTGATGCATATTTCCTCACCAGAACAACATGATGTTGTCCGTTGGAATGTTGCTTACCAAAACGAGGTTTGGAGCTCATATACCCTGCGAGTTGCTTTTAGCATTTTCTGTTGTGGCTTGGAATGTTGCTCTGCATGCCAACATTCATAGATTGAGATTAAGTATGAATTTTCTATTGCATTGCATATGCTGGCACAGGTTGGGCCAGATAGCTGATTAATGTGCTCCCTACATTATGTCTGTTTATGTATATTCCTGACTTTACATATGGAATTTGTGGTGGATACAAAGAGCTTTCTTATGAGCTGCTACGTTGCGGATGTATTTCTTAAGATATAATTTTTGGACATGAGTATGGTTACATCCTAATCTCAACATTTTATGAATCCTTTGACTTATGTATCCTTAACTTCATGTCTGTACGTGTATCATCTTCCTGCCTTCGCAATATGCAATCTGTGACGGTGCAGATGTCTCTTAGAATTTTCATGGTATTGCTTTTTGTAATAGGTTTCTTATCTTGTATCTTTGAATTGTAATGTCATGCATCTCTTTACTGTGATGCTAATTCTGTTATTTGTGGTTCCATCTGTTTCCCCCTAAGTCTATGGTTGTCTTATTGGAAACTTTGCACTGGTGCAGGTTGTTTGTTCATCTTTGAAGAGTAATGAAATATCTTTGTTTGATATTGGCTATGTTTCCTCCGAGCCAGTTGAAGTAAGTTTTTGCTTATTATTCATTTAAAGTTATAGTGAACAATAACTAATGGTAGATCTGGTGATGGCTTGTGTTTTCTATACATAAATACATGACAGTGTGGTGTATAGAGCCCCATGTTTGATAGAGGGAATGATGAAGAGGCAGAGGCAGTATTCTTAATATCAATAATTGAGCTCTCTCTAGCACGGAAGCCTTTGGAGCTAAAAAATGCTCCCTATTTCTACATATTAAGTGCATGAAATTTAAAACAAACTGCTGTCTTATCCTTAATATCTTCTACAACTTTTACTTATAGGCTGAATCCTGGAGGAAAATTGAGTTCATTTCCACAAGTAAATTTTTTTTTTTATCCCATGCAGATGTTAAGAACAAGGCAGTCTGTCGACGCTCGTGGGTACGAAGTACAGAAAGGTTTCTCCGACATTGCTTTCTCTCCTACAAATGCCTCAAGGTAAGTTGTTTAAGTGAAATGAAGAGGAGGACTCTAATTTTCATATCAAATAAAGGACTCAACTGACCAAAAGAAATTGCATGATGATGAGATATTTCTTTATGGCCGCTCTTATTTCTCTTGTTGCTATCTTGGGAACTGATACTTCTCTAGAATTCTTTGTTGAATTGCATAGTTATTAGATGTTAGAAGCGAAGATAATTTTGCATGGAGTGTGCTTGAGAGCCTTCAATTCAAAGTACATGGGCAGCAATAACATCGATTACAGCATGTATTTTTTGGAGGAATTTCAGCACATGCCTATCCCTTTACTTCATATATTATGGTAGCCTTATATCCTGGGAAGGCTGGGAGGAACACCTTTAACTAGATCCCTGTCCTCTTTTTCTGCTAGTCAATTCTTTTGTGACTGGTGCAAACTGGCCTCCTTAACTGCACAGGCTTTGGAAATTTTAAAGGGTTGACGTACATCCTTTCTGTATTCGCGGATATCGCACGAGTAGTGTAGCAACTGATAATAAACCATCTTCTGGAAATGCACCTGTTATTCCTAGCATTTTCTGTACTAAAAAGCTTTGTCTGATAACGCAATTATAGTATCTTTAGGATGTCCTGCTGTCAGAGATTCTTGGAGGTGCGTTGAACTTTTGAGGATACTATTAATATACTTGCTGCTGGAAATGGTCTGTCCTATGCTAATGTACTTAATTATTAATGGTTTAGGCTTGGTTTTTGCATGCACTCGATTTAGTTCACTTCTCTTTGGTTTACGTCTTGCAGTTCTGTTATTTATCCATTAACACCCTAATCCCGATTGCCTTTCTCAATAGGCTATTTGCTTCCGATACACACGGTGCAATTAATTTATGGGATAGAAGAGTGGGTCCCCTTCCATATCTGGAGCTCACTAGTGGTTCACATTATTCACTTAACAGTCTCCAATTAAACATTGAAAATCAGGTTATTACTAAACCAATTCTGGAATTCCTTATTGTTATGTAGATTGGTGCTTTGTTACAATGGACCTTTGTCTGTTTGAAATAATTAAGTGCTTTCTATGTAGAACTCGAGTTTACTTATTTGGAGGTTTTGGCTCTTAGTTTAAAAGAAGAAACAAAAGGACTGCACTTTTCTTTCATATCAGCAGTCTATGTTGTTGAGAGCCCTTTTATTGAATTATGATTCTGCCTGGATTGATTAATTTCTTTGATCTTGTCACCGTATGATACGTACTCTGCAGTTAAGATAGGCTAGTACTGGAGGTCTATTCTATGTTATTCTTGTTCAATTATGGAAAATCTTCTGGGGTAATATGGTAACTACCATATAAATTAGTGTCTGTGCAGACGTCTGGGTTAGATTTAAGTTACCGCCTGAGGTTTAATTTGAGGAAGAAGGAAATCGTCTACCTATTCCTTTCAAGTTAGCTTGGACAAAAGTAGCAGAATATATCTCTCAATTTATTTCTGATGCCTAGATGCTGAGTTGGCGTGAGTTAAGGGCCAAACCAGTGTAAGTTATTGTCAGAATGCCTCCTTGCCATGATTAAATTCGATAACTAAAGGCAGTCATCAACCTGTTCTCCTGCGGTTATACACAAGTTATACAGTGTAATCAATCCACTTTTTCAAATGCGAAAATGCTGACAAAACTTTGCATGATTTATGGACTAAAGTAAGATTCTGACAAATTCTATTACTTGAAGAAGCATTGAAGCATGCCTTGAAGATAATCATGAGAATTTCTGTATGCATCTTTAGAAGAAACAGCAGCTATGAGAGAATTTGCGATTTCAAGATGCTCTCTTGAGCATTTAAAAGTAGCAAGATTTTAATGTTATTTATGCCATTTACTTTCACCATTTGTGAAACCACCTTGTTTTTCTCTTCGTGCTGGGTATTCATGCAATATTTGTTCCTCAACAGACGGAGAAAAGAGTCTGTTCTCCGACAGGAAATAGTTCAACTTCGGAGAGATCAGATAGCATCTGTCGCTCCCTTGTTTAGCAAAGAATTTATAAATGTCTGACCTTTAATGTTCTGCATGTGACTTTCACTGCCATATATCACATTGTTTTCCCTACCAGCAGGGTTTTTTATGTAACATTTGTTCTTCGAAAAAAGGGGCTTAACGAGTGCTTATAAGTATACATGTCATAAAATGTTGTAGATCATCTACGGGGCCGGAAAGGGTGGCAAGATTTATGTGTGGGATCTTCGTGGAGGAACGACAGCTGGTGTTTTTCAAAATCCTAGAGAGGTAAAATAGCTACTTTGCTGCTTAAAGTGTTGCAGGAAAAGAGTTAGTGGTAGTTTTTGTGAGGAATACAGGCATGGGAGGCCCTTGAACTATTGCAAAATGCCCAATCAGGTCATTCAACTCTTTCTTATTTGTGTAATTGGATTCTTAATCTATATACCTTTTTGTTCTAGTTGGTCCTTTGGTTAAAGAAATAATAAGGTTGCTGATGTGGCGTTTAATTGCCGTAGATGCCAACTTGTCATTCCGCGTGGTATCGTATGTGGTATTAGAATTCTAGAGAATGTTTCTCAATATCTTGGAAAATAAAAATCCAAAAAAATAGAAAAACAGAGGAAGAAAGAAGGTTTTGGTTGGCCAAAAGAAAAGAGATGAAGGAAGGAAGAGCTATGGCAGCGGTGGCAAAGGCGGTGCCACCCAAGCACCAGTTAGGGCTGGCGGCCCTTGCTAGCTCAGGCGAACCCAGAGAGGAAAGGTTGTGTGCCCATGTCATTAATGAAGGCGGCACTGGTGTAGGTGATTGATAAATCAATCTTCTTCTTGACCACATTGATTGTTTGAATTGATCTGAAGCTCTCAAATTTGTACCACTCTATAGGTTTGCTCGAACCCGGCGAGGACCCTGGCCCTCATCGGTGCTTGGGCGCATGCCTTGTCACTGCTGCTGTAGCTCTCTCTCCCTTCTTCCTTTCTTTTCCTTTGGCTGGCCACACACTTTTTCTTCCTTTGTTTTTCTATTTTTTCAGATTTTTATTTTCCCCTTGAAGAACACTCTTTGGATTTTTTATGCCATGTGGGATTGCCTGTCAGCATTTAACGGCAATTAAATGCCATGTCAGTGCCTCTGTTTATTTTTGTTATGGAACGGCCAATTCAAACAAAAAGGTATATATTTCAAGGTCCCAATTGCACAAAAAAAAGAGTTGAGGCATCTAATGGAATATTTTACAATAGTTCAAGGACCTCTGGTGCCTTTATTCTTTCTTGTGATTGTTCTTTCCTTTCCTCTGGCTCCTTCTCTGACAGTGTATCAATGGTGCATTTGGGATTGGGCTTGGAACTCTTTTTTCTTTTTTAATAATTTCAATTAAGTTAAAAGCTTAGGGGGATCAAAACCCAAAAGTTAGGAGTAGAAGAAAGAAATTTCTTAAATAATTAAGTGCACAAAAGAATCACTTCAAATTGCTGGATTCAACAGGGCGCCAACCTTGACAGTATGACATGTAGAATGTGTAGGAAATAGAATCTTCACAGCTATGCTGTCAACTGAATATTATCTTTTAATGCAATATTTCCTATTCTCTCACATCCAGGTGCAAAATTCTCCTCTTAAGTCATTCAAGGTGGCTGCAATGCTGGACAAAATCGAGACTTTAAAGGTATACACATGTTGCAATATTCTCATATGCAACATGTAACGTCAGTTAAAATCCTTATTTAAGTGTGTGGAATCAATTCAAACTCAAAAGTGTTGGCTGTTGAGCTTATGACCCGTGCATTTAATTCACTGATATCCTGTGGTGCTTGCTCATTCTGTTTATGAACTTCTGCTCAATTGTGACTCAGAAAACAAAATTGAGGTTAACTATTGATCATTTGACTCTGCAGCATAAATATGATCCTTTCTTTAAGTGATAATAAATGCACTTGCGTGTTCTTTTACAGGAACAATCAGACGTTGTTACCAGGGAAGTACATTCGATTGATCTTGATCCTTCTTGCCCATATCAATTGGGATTTCATCTTGACGATGGCTGGTAGGTTGGTGATATGTGTATTTACTTTGCCTAGTGTTTTCTGCCTTCACTTGATTGACTGGTGTTTTGTTAGTTTGAGTATCTATGGATGCTAAAAGCACTCAACTATTTTTTGCGTTGCTTTATCCATTGTAGGTATATACTGATTATCATGCTAGCTTGGTTAGCAGATTATTTGTAACTTCTTGTATCCCTGAGAAAGTACTCTGAACTCTTAACTACTCGAAAATCACAGTTTATTGTAATGGTTTGCTATGATGGCCTTTGTCTATTGGTATTTGGTGAAACCACCATTCTCACTCGATTCTTGGTAGCTCCATTTGTTTGTCCTGCACTTTTAGTCGGTTATCCTAATGAAATCTCTGGGCAGTATGACTTTAATTTATTGACTGAAAACGATGTAAGTAGTGGAACTTTTTATTTTTATCAGAAGAGATTTCGTGCATGACAAATGGTGTGAGCATTTGCAAGATGCAAGGTGTCAATATAAATGAAGGTTTTGCTCGTCTATGCATGTTTTACTAATTCAAAATTTAATTTTTCACTTGATGCAGGTCTGGAGTTTTGGATCTCCACAATCACTGTGTGACTCATATTCACTGCCCTCCCCCAGCATGGCTGTGAGTAATCTTGAATGAATTTTAGCTTAATGAAGGTGAATATATTAATTGTATTGTTATAACTGTACTGCATCCATGATGATTCATTTAGGAGGGGTGCCGATCTGTCAAGCAATTTATTCTACTTGAGGAAACCAGCATGGCTTCCAACATATTCAGTAAGTTTTCCACTTCATTCCTACAGAGAATTTTTGCCATCAAATGTTTTTTTTAGTTCAATAACAGTGCATGTTTCATTACATCTTTGTTGGAAGAATTGTCGTGAGGCTTTCATTCTCACTTCCTAAAGTAGTGCAATTATAACATCGCCGCAACTCTTTTTCATTTCATGTCTGGTGATGGCGATAAGCAGTAGCGATATCATTATGGATGAGATTGCAAGAGTTTAGCTCTGGCTGGAGATATGAGCCAAAACTTAAGGTTCAGAGTGAGCTGAAAAAGGCAAACACCAGACTGAATTGTTGTGCAACATAGTACAAAATTGACATGCAATGCACAAGACAGCGTGGCAAAAAGCAAAAGGGTCCATGAAGTTACATCTTTTGGGATGTAAGCCAGTAAGAATTATTAGTATGCCTTTTGGCTATGAAACGACAGAGGAAATGCCATATCATTAAGTGGTCAACAAACTAGCATAGCTAGTTCTCTTGTCTTAACTAGGAACATGCATTCTTAATGTGTCACATGATCCCACTTGAATTTCTTACCGATGCGAATCAAATGCAGGAATCTTGGTTGTTGGAAAATTGATAGGATATCACCATGAGAAGCCTTCCGTTTGTTTAACTATTCTGCACCATGTTATGCAGGTCTATGTGGTTCCTTCGGTTCCTGAAAATGGAATTCATCTTCTGGATTTCTTTCCAGATGTCAGTTCCCCCAGTCATGTGGACTACTTGTAAGGAATCTCTAGATAGCATTTTCTTTTTCCTGCATGAAATTCGTAGCACTAAATTTTTTGTCTTAATTTCCAGTGGAGATACAGGTGAGTCTGCTGAAGTCAGTAACCAAACTAGGCGAAATAGGTATATTCCTCTGTCGGAAGGTGTCACAGCATGCGCTACTCATCCGGTGAATGGCAGCATAATTGCTGGAACAGAGGTTTGGGACTGATCCACTTGTCATTTCCTTTGCTAGTGACTAGCCATTCGTTATGCATCAACTCCAAATCTAGCTGCATCGTTTTGGTCATGGCACCTTTGTCTGATTTGCATTTTCACTTGTTAGACCTGCATATTGCCTGTCATGTGTAAACGGTGCACTCATTCTTTTTCCCTCGTCCGTTCTTCCTGCCCTTTCATTTTGGTATCAAGCAGTGGAGAATGGCAGAGACTTGATTCGTTCGAATGTCTGCTTCGTCTTGCATTCCATTTTCCTGTGAAAGAAATCTTACAGATGGCGAATGTCTAATTTCAGCTTGCTTCAGTGCTGGTGATATCTCAAAAGCACGAGAGGCTCTCCGGTGAGTAAGCCACAAGGGAGATGGTCTTCTGCTGGAGATGAGCTCCGTGATCCAGCGGCAGCGCTGAATTAACTGGAGAAGTTTGAGAAGCGAAGCCTGCATTATACTCTCACATCGTGACCCTACAAAACAGAGAATCAAGCGGCTCCGAGGCCCCTGCTGAAGAGGAGAAGGCTGCGATAGGATTTGACTTTCTTGGTATATACTGAAGAAACGGAAAGCACACACAAGTGATGAGCATTACAGAATAAGCAGTAATTAGGCACAAATGTAAAAATGTCAAGACTGCGGGACTCAGTTTCTTCGTTGGCCTTTGTGATGACTCCTTTATTATGTAATTTGCCGTACTGTGCAGTCAGCTTGAATAGTGGACTCAGGGTCATTAGAAATATTTCTACTTGCTGCTTCTTACAATAATAAATGCAGGTTAGTCAAACAACTAGAATCCAAGAAAATTTGAATCCAGCCAGAGACGGTAGACTGTATTCACAGCAAAGCTTTTTAGACTATTGAGGCAGCTCGAATCGGTTTTACAGAGCATCTCTAGGAGAAATGGGAATTTTCGATTGCACGAATTCCTGTTTCACTAAAATAGCGAAAGACCATAGACAAGACTCCATGGATGAGAAATGGCAATACCAAAGCATAGATGTTTATGCACCGTACATGTTGACTTAAACAAGACAACGATTTTCCATGGAAGTGGAGGGTAAATAAGATGGTCCGAAGTATTTCAAGAACTGCCATTTCGAAGCTCTGAGTCGAGCGCATTTGTCTCTCGATCGAACCATTACAATTTTCTAGGAAATGCGGACCCTGCATGACCAAGAAGACGACACCTCCCCGGCAAAACAAAAGATAAAACAGAAGAAGGAACGAGAGTTTAAAGTGAAGAACTTGTTTCATCAGTGAGCTCCCATAGATTTACACAACACAGATCTCTAAAAGCTAAGCGACATGCGCAGACACTAGAAAGGCCAGAGCCTTCTAGCAGCAGCAGCGGCAGAAGAGAGACAAAATCAACACCTAAATCTTTAAATCTAATCGCGATCCACCCCCTCCCCCTTCACGCAGCTCGGCTCGCGGAGATTCCTTTAAGCCCTCTCTCCCCTGATCCTGCGGGCGAGCTGGATGTCCTTGGGCATGATGGTGACCCTCTTGGCGTGGATGGCGCACAGGTTGGTGTCCTCGAACAGCCCGACCAGGTAGGCCTCGGCGGCCTCCTGGAGGGCCGCGACGGCGCTGCTCTGGAACCGGAGGTCGGTCTTGAAGTCCTGGGCGATCTCCCGCACCAGCCGCTGGAACGGCAGCTTCCGGATCAGCAGCTCCGTGCTCTTCTGGTACTTGCGGATCTCCCGCAGCGCCACCGTCCCGGGCCTGAAGCGGTGGGGCTTCTTGACGCCGCCGGTGGCCGGGGCGGACTTGCGGGCGGCCTTGGTGGCGAGCTGCTTCCTCGGGGCCTTGCCTCCGGTGGACTTGCGGGCGGTCTGCTTCGTGCGGGCCATCGGGAATCGGCGGAGGGAAAGCGAGAGAAAGCGAGGGAAAATATGAGTTTCTCGAGAAAGTGAGAGAGAAAATTTGCTTGTGATGGAAGGCGAGGAGGTCCGAAGAACTATATAAAGGCAGAGAGGCGCGGGAGGTTTGAAATTTCGGGGGAGCCTCGGATGGCTGCTTGGGCGTCGATCGTGGCCGTTGGTGAGGCGTATTGGGAACGGCCGGGATTTGTTGGATGGAGTTCACGCGGATCGCGATCTGCGTTGGAAGTTGTTGGCCATTGGACTTTTTTTGTGGGGGTTTTTTTTGTTTTTTGATAGGTGGGAAACGAAAACTTATTCGAAATTCTTTATATTTCCCAAGGACGCGCGGACGCCCAAATCCTTTCGCGCTTGAGCTGTAAACTTCGGAAAACCGCTGCGCAAATCAATTGAATTTTACGAATTACTGAACCGTGGTACCTAATCTCGATAAAATTATGAAATTGTACTTGCTATAGATCAAAACGTACTTAATACTAATTTTAATCCAATGTTGGTTTATAATAAAAAGCATGAACACAGTATTTAAATCGCTAAAACACAAGTGCAATGTAGTTAATACTAATCTTAATCATACTCTTTGCTTTTTTGAGTAAATGCGAGCACACTTGACCCGTTCGAAATCGTCATCTACTTTAGCCTCGTTACAGTTAAAAGATAATAATGACAAGCATGTTTAGAATGATTTTGTGATTGGCACGCTTAGAACTTCATTTTTCACGCTAAACGTCATAGACAATTTATTTTTAATATATGACCATTGATGCACATGGCTATTAATATTTATGCAAGTTTTTTTGGACGCTTCAATATTTTGTCAAATTAAAGGATTAGCGAATCATCAGTGAACAAATGTGGTCCGGAGGTTATTGCCAAATACCGGAGAGAATAATTTGTTATTCTATTTAGACTCACTACTTAGGCGTCCTCACTTTTTTTTTTTCATCTAACATTTGAAAATAGTTTTCAATAAACGCTCCATCAAGAATTAATAAAAAGGGGGTAAAAATCATAGACATTTGGTGAAAAAGGCCCCTAGTTTCACAACCATCACCACTCATCTTGGAACAGCAAAATACAATCTTATACATCTCGATCGTCAAGAAAAGCTTGCACTAATCCAAGAAATTTGGTGAAAGGGAACCTCGGTTTTTTTCATTTTCGGCATATTAGCACTTCCATTTCTGAAGCATAATCCAAGAAAATTTTCAGATCAGCCAGGCAAAATATGCACCATAACATTCTTCGATGTAATCAAATAGTTGACACTGGCAGTCAATGGAGATTTTTCTTTCTGATGCAAATGGACTTCTAAATTCATTCTCGATTCACACCACGCACAGACAGACGATGCATTTACAAGAACAGCAACCACGATCATCTTCATCATCAGCATCATCCTCATCATCGCTCATGCATCCGCAAAGCTTCGGCCAGTGTGCAGATGCCGAAGCGTGTCAGAAGAAGAACTGCACAAAGCTAACGCTCGATCGATCGCCTGTACAGCAAAGGCGACCTCATACGTATTTTCTATCCACAGACCAGGAGAGGAGAGGACCCAAAAGAGAAAAAGAAAAGAAATGGAAAGGAAAGGAAAATGGGGGGTGGTGAGGATTTAGTTGATCACAGCTCGCTATTCTAACCATATGCCGGAAAAGGTGAGCCCTTTTTTCCTTTTCTGTGTTCGTTTTGGTTTAAGGAGAAACGGGCTTGCGACGATGGTGGAGAGGGTCGGGCCCGGTGGGGACTTGTCTTGCAGAGCCTTCGACGTCGACAAGCGCCGACGGATAGCCTCCTCCGACGACCGGCTCTCTTGCCATCTTCGTATTTCCGTTACCTCCTGTGATCTTCTCGAGCACGTACATGTAATGGAGAGAAAGGAAAAAAAGACAAGAATGATTTACGAGAGGAGGGAGTGAAGAACTGGTACTGTGACATAAAAAAGTGGAATGGGAGGCGAGAGTAGAGTAAACGAGTGAGGTATCGTGTTATTTGTTGGTTCTTGGTTACCTCGGAAGAGTGAGGAGCCGTGTCTGTGCTTTCTTCTGTCCTCCATGAAGTTCCATCTGCGACAAGAATAAGATCATCGTCAAAACACCAACTTCGCCACTCACATGCCCACCCACAGAGAGAGAGAGAGAGAGAGAGAGAGGAGATGATGATGAACTTACGGGAAGCGGAAGGAGGGAATAGAAGGAGGAGCAGCACAAGAATGAGAATGGAGATGGAAAGCCTAGGGCTAACAGCGAGGCATGTTCTTCCGACCACCATCGTCTGCATATAGAGAGAGAGAGATAGAGTAGAGAGAATGAAAGAGGAGAGGCGACGAGGATGGAGGTGGAGGAGGAGGAGGAGGAGGAGGAGAGACAGCCGTTTTACGAATGTTTTCGTCGTGACGTGACAGCAGACTCTCGTACCCTATTTCCGTGGTACCTCCCGAATGCAGTGATCCCGGCGCTGCTCCTGCAACGGAGAGAGAGAGAGAGAGAGATGATGAAGACGACCAAAGACGTACACTTGGCAGTCGTAGAATATGCACAGAGAGACAGACAGACAGACAGACAGACAGACAGAGGATCAAAATGGGCCCAGCTTTAGTCAGTTTAGAGGCCTTTGCTGCGTGACATTTTCCTTGCTAGATGCCAAGGCATGAGTAAGGCCAGTTTGGTTCGACTTTAAGAAAATATTCATGAAAAAATGTAAATACTTTTGAGGTAAATAAAATTTTCGAAATATTAGACTATTTGGTAAACTATATATTTGAAAAGTCCTTTGGCGTGACCAAATTAAGTTTTTAGTTTTAGTATTTTTAAAATTGCAAAAAAAAAAAAACAATGACTATATAACCTTTTAAATTTTCATGTTGAGAGTAGTGTAAAAGATATATATTAGTAAATTTATTTAAAAATTATATTAAAAGAATTTGATTATAGATTAGATGCAAAGCTCAACTTTTGGCCTAGGGTTTTTTTAGGTTTGTTTTCAACTTTGAATAATTTTTTTTTTAATTATTGTAGTATTAATCATCTTCGTTAATTAATTATCATTCTAGTGTATTGATAAAAAGTTGGGCTATTGATTGTCAAAAGATAAAAATGATAAAAAAAAAAAAGGTGAACTTATTCGGTGGATGGTAAAGTGATCGATTATGGATGGTAATTTTTTTGAGTAAGCACCACATATGAAAAATGGAGGTCCTCGTTAAGAAAAATAAAGCCAAGTTCCTCTCATACAAATTTGACTAGAAAGAGTCATTTCATGATATTAAACATGGTCATATATGTCCAAAAAAAAAATCATTAATAAGAGGACTAGCATTCCGCAAATCTTTGAATGCCCAAAGCAGTCTCCACCTGTTTTGGGCTTTTAGTATTTCAGGCGCATTTGGCCAAGGACACCTCCAAATCTTTGAACCAAACACCAAAATTTTTCCCATGGGCTTTTGGGGTGAAAGCCCTCTAGAATCTTGAACCAAACGGGGAGTATTGCATACATACTCCTATCTCATTTATCCGATCAATTAGATAGAGTGGTTCTATAATTCAAATGCATACAAAATCATTTCTAATGGCATAAGTTTAAGATCAATTATCACGACACCACCAACAATATTGGGTTAGGGCCAACAAGAGAAAAAAGACCGTTTTTTTGTTACCTAACGAAATGACTGAGTAATATGGAATAATATCATAAATAGCAAATCTAATTTATTTATTTTTTTAAAAAAGGGAACTTTCATACTATATTTTGATGAAATAGTCTCGTGTTTGAATTACGGCTTGTTACCACTCAAAGTAATTTCGAAGATTCTTATCATAGACGTGGGTAGAGCGTTTTGCATGTTGAGCCTCGGCTCTGCTGCTACAACACCATTTGCTAGCAGAGTTCCATTTAGGGAAGATAACATTACAAAACATGAGCTAATCTGCCATCCCAATCATGTCCCGAGAAACATGATCACGTATTCGAGTCAAATAAAGACAACCTTTTCAGGGATACCTCTAGGAGCCACATGTCTTTGCTAATCGTCTGGTTACAGAGGGCAAAAGGACTGCCTTTAAGCGATGTGGGGTAAGTCAGGTATGCTCCGTCAAGCATGGACAGCTGACGTTGAGGGAAAAGGGGCACTTTCAATTCGTTTAGCAGTCGCAATTTGCTCGATCTATTTCACCATAAAGACCCACCTATCTTTCTTGTCCATATCCCATTATAGGCGCATTCCTTCAACTAATTAACTGTCATTGCAACAAGACATCTACCGCCATCTAGTAGGAAGGAAGAAATTGCAAGAAAGAAGGTTGAAACTTTCTCTGTGTGATGCTCCGGAAACCAAGGCACAACAGTTCCCTGTGTCGATCGCACATGTTGAAGGTACTTCCAAATGACCAAGTCAAAAGTTCGCCTGTGCTAGAGAGAACAAGGTGCAACATAAGCATAAACCTTAATGCCCGAAATTATGTCGGGCCACATCAAATTGCACATCCATTGCAAGTCCCCGGTTCTGGACCCACCCTACGAAGAAAGACGACTACCAGAAGCAATCCCAACATGTACAAGTAGCGAAGACATGGGAACCAAAGAACCTCCTTAAAAGTGCAACTTAAAGGAAAAACCAAACTGACCAGGAGAAAAAAGATGCTCGCACTTGCTCTCTCTAAGAACCATAATTGGGACCACGAGTTCCCAATGAACAGAGAACAGATGCTGGTATATTTACAGCCATGATGCCCAACGAAAGTATGCATTCAGAGGATACCACGGCTTCAGCACCTTCCTTCGTGCACATTTTAGGAAAAGAATGATTAGGAACCTTCACCTCTCGACCAACTTCCTAGATAAAGATTCCAGATGGGAGCAAGGACAAATCTAACTTTCATAGATTGGGGCTCGTTTCTCTTCCCATCTACATCCTGCCTATGATGCACTGGCAGGCGGGAGATTGCAAATTGAACATCTACGTTTCAATGCCAACGCAATATCGAGCACTATTGATCACTTTATTCTCATCCTTCCTATGTTCCTGAACACAACAGTTGCGCAGTTACAAAGTTTGAAGAACCCCAAGGGTTCATTTTGAGTAACAGAAGCAAGAAAAATGTGCATCAGGTATTCACACACAGGCAACATGAGGATGAACAAGCTAATCCTTAGTCATCGGATATGTCATGTAGCCGGTCCATAATTTTGAGTCATCTGCATCAACTCCTCAATAGAGTCAGAACGAACAAAAAAGCCCACATTTTCCTTTTATTTTGGAGCAACTGACTTGAATTTGTGTTTTCAACTAAAAACCTAACACTATACAAATTACGGAACCTGCGCTAATGATTATCAGAACCTCCAATGATTAGCAAGACATGGCCTTCCCAAGTCAATAAATAATGCAGCTTTCTGCAGTTCCTGCAACACATCAAAAAATATTGAAGGACATTAAACATGTACAGATTAATAAGCAAAAGGTGGTGGAACTGGGGAACAGAACAAAGGTGACATCACTTACAATCTACTGTCAATTGTAATGATATCCACAATCTATGCCGCAAAGTATTTGATAAGATCATCTTCAAACTCCAGATTGTTGTCCCAGGATGACATGTCCTCAAATGAAGGGAAAGGGCTGTTTTGTATGCCGAAATCCAATGCAAGCGGGGAGCCAAAGTTACAGTCAAAGGGAACATCTTTTTCAGTTGGAAAGGCTTCTTTCCCCAAATGAGGCAAGTCCGCCCTAGAGATGTCATTTCCAGTTTTATAAAGTGCTGGTAAATGAGTTCCAACATCCTCTGGTCTAATTTGAGGTTCAATTGTATCTATCCGAGTCTGCTGCTCGCTTAGACCAGGCCCATATGATGGTGTTGTGCCATAGTAATTATAAGCTCCTGTTGCATGTGAAGCATTTTGCATCAAGGGATGAAGCAAGGGCTTTCCACCCACCAGCATGCTCTGTGTTGACATTACATCCGTCGAAGGGAGGGAAGAGAAAGGATTAAACTCCAGTGGTTCTAACTGTGATTGTCCCTCGAGATTGAGATCATTCTCTGAGGGCCTCACATCCGTAATTGCAGCATTTTCCTGTTGCATGCCATGAACTTGATATCCAGGAGTCTGCACATCAGTGTGGCTGTGATTCATATCAGGAAAACTGTCCCTCTGCTCGTATGCTGGATGGTCATTGATGGGTGGAGGAGGTTGGTCCGCAGAACTCGATTTAGTACGCAGTCTTTTCCTTTTGCGCGTCTTTTCTCGATGCTCTTTAACTTGGCCATTTGTTTGAGTGTTATTCTCATGGTGACCAATCTCCATGGTATTTGCCCTCGTGTTTTTCCGAGTTTCTTTAGATGAGACACAACCACCACCACCATCAACGTCATCAACGTCATAGTCACTATCACTGCTTGCTGTGGGTTGCTTCTTCCCATTACGAGTGCTTGGTGGAGACTTAGTTATTCCCGATGTCCCATTATCACTACTAGGTTGCTCAATAAGAGACTCCTCCCGACCCAGAACGGCCAACCAAATAGCACTCTCTTTTGCTGTCATCTTGTCCTGCAAGCACTTGGACTGGCGAACATGCCTTCTTATCTTTGCAATATCAGGTGACATGTGCTTTATGACGGCAGTCAACACGCCAACTTTCCACATCTTCTTTAGGTCATGTGGTTTCTTGTATGGAGGACTCTGACCCTGTGGTAGCCCTAACTTTATCCACCAATCCTCATTACTCGTTGGCCACCAAGGTGGCGGAGTTCCCTTCTCTAGAGGATACTTCCTCTGAGGGGGATCGCAATGCTGCATCAGAGAAGACAATAAAGAACCCAAAGTCGCATCTTGCAGATCCTGAAGGGTGCTCTGAGAACTACCCTTACGACCAGAATCTGCCGCTCCCATGGCCAAACACTCTGCTTCATATTTGGCTATGGCCGCTGGCCCATTCTTATCAAACTTTACCTTTTCTTTCCACCAAGCCCTTATATTGTCAGAAGCACCACTCACCGCTTTACCCTTCTCTGGAATAATCCCATAGACGAAACCCTGTGCTTTGCACACTTCCATCAGCTTCAGCATGTACTTGAGAATACCATCTTGAGCTCTAGACATTTTCTTCCTCCGAGCCTGATCGGATGTTTGCTTGGATTTTTGCCTCTCTGCTGCTTGTTGCGCTGCAATCTTTTGTCTTTCCTTAAGCCTTTTGAGTTTGATACGGTCCTTCCACATTCGTCTTTCGAGTTCCTCGGCCTCAATTTCTTCGTCACTAACATCCTTCTCAGCAATGTTATCGCACCTTATATCATCGACTTCAATGTCCGAGCCTTCATCCATCGCATCAGCAGCAATCAGAAGATTGTCCATTCGAACTCAATCACCGCCGCAGCAGCTCACACTAAAATGAGACTCAGAATCTTTCTTCCACTGCCAGAGGCTCGCTGATCCACATTTAACAGCCTGGATCCAGAACGATAAGAAATGTCAAGATTGAAAGCCTATTCTGCCAAAACTCATAAAAACCCAGCACGAAGAAAGGAAAACCTCATAACCCCAAAAACTCTCTTCCATTCTTTATAACTGACAGCCTCTTACCTCGACCACAAGCTGAAAAAGCGACAGACAACGACTAACTTCTCAGTCCCCCCATTAAATTTCCTATATAATAGTTTTCCAGGCCACTGCAAGCAGCGATCCTCCGACCCAAATCCGATCCTCCAAATTTCTAAGACGCCGAATACGTCACCGCGATCATCGTCGACTTAAAAGAAGCATCCTAACAACACCCACAATCCCAAATGCCAACGAGACCCCGCGGGGACAAAAACACGCGTAAACCATCCAAACCCGAGATCGAAAGACAATTCGAACTTCCCAACTCGATGACACGAACACCCAGAACCGGAATTCCAATCCCGGCACAGATGAAAAAAACTGCGGAGAGAGAAAAGTTTCGAACTTTTACCGGATTTCAGGCCAATCCGAATCGCTCCGATACGAATCCGCGCCAAATCTGCCGGAAAAAAAAAAAGAAAAGAAAAAGAGAGAGAATCCCCCGCGAAGGGATTGATCGTTGTTCCCTTCGATCGAGAAACTGGAGAGACGACGACGCCGGGGGGGATGGAGATGAACCTGGGCAAAGGGAGATGAACCCACCCGCACAAAAGAATGGGGTTTTTGGGGGAAGAGAGAGAAGGAAGTTTTGAAAGAAAACAGGTGGAAATTCGAAGAGAGAGAGAGAGAATTCAATGAGAGGTCGCCGAAGGCTTTTCGCAAGTGGACAAGATGAACTTCTCAGCCTCGGCAGGAGTCGCCGTTCGCTGGGTTTTTATATCCTGTCGTCGCGTCCACGCCTCATGCGGTGAGGAGTACCAGGTGACCGTGCCTGTCCTGTTCCTCCTTTCCGGGACAAAAATTTGCCCGTCATTCATTTTTAGGTCGCATTGGCACCAGGCCTGTCCGTTCCCCTTTTTCCACTTCCTTATTAGCTCGTGATATCCTTATCATATTGAATTGACTACATTTGAAGATTATTTATTATCCATTTCCTCTTCCTTTTCTCTTATTTCAATCCCGCTGTAGACCGCTAGCACTTTTGATTTAAAATAAACATGAAAGATACATTAAAATGTAATTGGTGTGAAAAAAGCCGGTAGCGTGAAAAAATTGTTCGGAAGGGACGATGGTAAGCTTTTTTTTCTTTTAGTAAAATTAAAATATAAAATATAAAAAATAATATTAAATCAAGAGTGGGACTCGTAAGAATAATATGATAAATTCAACGTGATAAGGAAGTGTTAGGAACTAATAATGAGTGGAAATAGCGTAGATAATTTAAAGTGACGTATTTTAACAAAGACATCAATGATGATGCGATATCAATAAACAAGGAAACATTATCGTCAGCAGGTTGGCCTTCCTAAGTTGGCCTCTATATCATGGCTTTTCCATTTCTTCAATTCACGAGATAGAAAGAATTCCTCCTCTTTGAAGGTACAACACACGACCCCAATAACACAGGAAATTCTTTAATAAGCTACTAAAAGAGTCACATGGTTGCCATCAATAGCCTTCATTTGTAGTAATTTTTGTAGCTCTTTCGGGGGAAACACTTGCCCCAAATCTATTGAATCGAGTCTATTTTAGTCTAGACATTGATTACACATGCTCCACAGTTGGAGTTTCCTTTTGAGCTCACATAGTCAACAATTGTAATGGGTAAGGATCCATACGAGAATTTCTGGACGGCACATGTTCCGATCAAAATATGGGGCACTCCTTGAAATAGGCTCTTCAATTGCACAACCATACTCGAGATGCTAAAATTCTTTACAGTGCAGTTGATACTGTTTAACAAGAAAGAAGCCTTCGTATCTTAATGCATGCATTTAATTTATTCGGAGCTATTAAAGCGGGATCCAATATTTTGGGGGAATATGAGTGCACCCTGGTCTCATACTTGCAATGTCAATAAATTTTATTTGTTCGAATAATGGTCAAAATAGTCACTACCAAAGTGCCCTCATCTGTTGCCCTAGGCTGAGGAAGAGAAATTTGATGGTCATTCTTGGGTCACGTTTCCCTTCAAAGCTTACTGTTATGACACCCTTGCTATGAAAGAGCCGCCGCTCATAAGTGCTGTGTCGTTTCATAGCGTACGTTGACTTTAGCAACATTATCAACATGAATAATCCAGATTGATGGCTTATATAATGCTTTGTAGCATCCAATTTGAACTCTCACTCTCGTTAAAAAAGAAAAAGAAAACATGTGGCTGGAGTTCATTATGCACACCTCATCGTTCTGGCTTCATATGCAATTGCATCATCACACATCATATTGAAAGTTTGATTTTTGCTGAAACTTCAAATGTTACCTGGTATACGATTAGTAATGGCGTTAAAAGTATCGATCGGGATCAGGTCGACTACGGCTTTATGATTCCAATCCCTCTCTCTTTTCCTTGCTCTCTACCTTTCCTTTCCCAAAAAAGCATCAGATTCTCTCTCTAGTCCAGCCCCAGCAATAGAATAGCAATATAGGATCCACTACAGAATTTTAAATGCATTTGATCAGTCCTTCCCCAATAAGATATCGAATGCTAGTAGCTTTGGCAAACTCGACTTGCTTAGAGAAGGGTATGCTGGCTCACTACGGTTCCGTTTGATAATATATATATATTTTAATTTTGTTCTTTTATTCCTTGAAATAAAGAAAAAAAGAAACTTATTTGATAATATCAACTAATTTTTTTATTTTTCGGAATCAAAAAGTGATTGGGAGATAGATTTAAAATAAAAATAAGAAATGGAAAAAAAGTAGTTTGTTATCATCGATAACAATTTCTAAAAATAAGCCTTTTTTTTCTTTTGTTCTTTTCTTCTTCCTTGCTGGCTGGCGGGCGGTGATGGATGGTGGGCAGCAGGGGGTGGCGGCGGCAATGAAGAAAAAGAAAAGAAAAGAAAAATTAAAAAAATTATTAAAAAATTAAAAAATTCCGCATTACAAAAAAATTTATGGATTGTACTAAACTCATTATTGTTCTTTTCCTATTCCGAGAATAGAAATTTTGTGTAGTTACCAAATGAATTCTTTTAATCAAAAATTGTTTTAGGGAATAGAAATAAAAAAAAAGACTATTTTTGAAAAGAATTTGTTCTCTAAAATAGAAACGTTACCAAATGGACCCATCCAAAACATTTCATATACATTATTATGGTTTCAAAGGAGATAGATGCACATCAGCTTGAAAGCCGGTGTCTCTAAATGAAAGGATCGAAACGCTGTTCAATAATCTGCAAAGTAGAAAGATTGTTGTAGTCTTCTCATTTTGAGTGTAAGTTTTTGGTGCCATGATCTTTTGTACAATTGGTCTTTCCTCAATATATTTATTACCTTTTACCAAAAAAAGATTGGTGCAGTCTTAGTTAATTTCTCCGAACACAACAAGGGCGATCATGTACGATTTGCAAAGGGTCCAATCCGACCAGGTCCAGCTCCTGAATCCTTACTAATTTGGGACTACTAATTCTGCTCAGAAGTTCTTTTACGATGTTAGGCACCGGCATCATATTACAAAATAAGATTACACGCAAATGATGAAGCAAATGATGACGACGACAGAATGACCTTCGCGAAAGCAGCATATTTTACCCCATCTAGAGAAATTATAACCACGCGACTTTTCCAGAAGGGGGACAAAAGAAGAGAGGAGATGCAATGGTTTCGCGTGATCTGGCTTAATTTATGTTGTGAGATGCAGACGCGCAAACAAATTTCTGCAATTGAGGGAGATATACTAGTGGAATTGCATGGAACATACTAAACAAAGATATAGCTTAATATAGTTAAGCAACTATAGCGCAAGTAAGCTTCAAGGAATACTACAACGCAGGGACTTATTTAACAGGTATGCACCTATTTCTGTGCTTAACAGCTCATGCATTCATTTGCTTTTCTTGGAAACAATCCGTGTCGTCGAGGGGAGCCGAAGAAATCAACTTCTCACAGCATGCTGTCTGATCTTGCAGGCAACCTCCGGAAGAAATTGAGGTGGACTGAAGGCAACTTGTGCCGGAATCTGGGATGCCTCAACACATAGAATCCAGTAAGAAGCGCCACAACCTGGAAAGGGGTGACGTACAGAACGACTGCAGCAATTAAACAGAAGGTGACGAAAATAGTAGTTGCTCTCGGGTCTCTCCAGCTCAGAAGAGACTGAAACCTTTCGCCTTGAGTTGCCAAGTCACCTACCACCGTTTGAACCCTTCCCGCTATGCTTCTGAGACGATCATACCTCATCCTAACGATATCTGATGGTTTGGAAGTGGGGAACGTATCGAACTCTTCGTCGAGCTCGTCGGGATGAACTGCATCCGCATGAGACAGTCGAATATCCATGTGAGGAGGGTGTCTTGGCCGCCACCGGTAATTCCAAATCCCAATGATGAATAGGTAGAGAAA
The DNA here is from genome assembly GCA_014182365.1 of Eucalyptus tenuipes. Taxonomy (NCBI): domain Eukaryota; kingdom Viridiplantae; phylum Streptophyta; class Magnoliopsida; order Myrtales; family Myrtaceae; genus Eucalyptus; species Eucalyptus tenuipes. The sequence goes on along the minus strand of CM024538.1, from coordinate 32,798,661 downwards.
AATCGTGGGAAGTATCAATTCTGGGTAAAGCATCAAGATGATAAACAAAATGTGGATTAAGATAGAAGTGAGCGGGTTCTTCCAATGGCAGATCTGATCGAACCACTTCCCAACCACAATCAAACCTCTCAGGACTCCCATGATTCTGAAGAAATTGGCCTTGCTCCTCCTCATATTCCACATGTGTGAGTCTACATCGAGCATAAACTCCACCACCTCTCTTCTCAGTGGTGGCTCAGCTCGGCTCAGCCTCATTGACACAAGCTGCATTGCCTGGTGTCTCAAACCATCCAGCTGAATGACAGATAAAGGGTGAACATAGTGCATTTTTGGTAATAATGGATGTGAGTACATGTGCAACATATTTATTAATGAAGAACACGTGAACCTCACGGCCAGTTGAACCTCGCCCATCTTCTTCACCCCCGAAGGATGTAGAACCAGAAGGGGGTAGGAGTGGGTGTAAATTCTATCAGCTTCGAGCGTGGACAGTCGAATCCTTACCTTGCCAATTCTTGAATCTTTTCCACCTCCACCTTTATCTCCTCCCCCGTGGATATGGCCATTATCAAAAACCCCTATGGTGATCACGGTGCATATATCGAAAACCTCCCAAGTGTATTGCTCATTCCACCTAGGACTAAAGCTGTCAACAATTGTTCGTGTCCTCACCCATTTCTGCCCGTATTTAGCCACACAATAAGCATCGGTACTCCCTCTTCCATCTCTTGACTTCGCTGGCATGAGCCCCTGAGCACTTAAAATCCCTAGTTCAAAAATCCCAATGCTGGACTTCCACAACTGTTTTGCCGTTGGCCTAAGATCGCTGCTGTGGTGTGTCGATTCATCCAAAACATGATATCCACCATCCAAACATACCCTCAAATGGATCCTGCTCGCAAACTTAATCTCCTTCTTCTGTTCTCCCTCTCCTATGTGCTTCTCAAGATTAAACCACCTTGTGTTAACAGGCTTATGGTCCAGCCTCCTCTGCACGTTTTGCAGCGGGATCATGCATCTCCCAAGTACTTCATCTTTGTTTCCCCCCAGTCTATCTTCTACAGTAAGAATCAAGGGCTCCTCAAATGGTTCGGCAACCACAAACATCAAATCTTCGTTCCACATTGGGTTTATAGACTTGCTTTGAGATATTCTAGTTCTTAAAGCCTGGTTTCCAAGGATCGCCTTCACAAAAACTTCAGGATACCTACTTTTGTCACTAGGTACCAAATCCTGAGCTTCTATGACATTGACCCTTACATACCAGAGTTTTGGGGACAAATAAACCTTAGATCGAATATGCGAAACTGCTCCACCTGCGACCGCTGCCGCATCTGAGTGCCAAGCATCCGGAAATGCCTCATCGGCTTGTGTTCCCATCCAAATGGCAAGCATTAGTTCTCCTTTCACCTTCTCCCCTTTTCGGTCTTCCAATCTATACCACTGAGGAGCCAATGGGCTATCAGGTGGAGCACGTTTAGGAATTTCATTGATGTCGAACATTAACCTTCCCATGAAATCATCAAGCACGACGTCCTTATCTTTCACCACCACCTCCAAGCTCGATGCTTGAATCCTCTCTTTTGAGAAAGCAAACACCTGGTTCCACTCTGGATTTGACTTCTTCTCGAAGTGCCGGGTGACTCCCTTATAGTTTCCGAGTTTTACCTCAACATAAGGGTCACAAGTACCAGTTACGTCCTTCCCCGGTAATTCCTTAGCTTTGACGACACGCACATATAGGTACTGCATTTGCTCAACGAGGTCATAGGTGCAGGCGAGCTTGTCAGCAGGTGTGACTGCTCCAGCACCAATGTTCGGTGAAGTCTCTCTTAGAGCAAAATCTTGGGGTTGAGGAGGTTTCTGCATTTTTCTTATTTGTGGTATAGAAGCCCAAAGAGTTTGGTTATGAATTGGTTCAGGAAAAAGATCAAGACAAAAGCTGAGGATCTGAGCTCAAGAAAAAACGGAGAAGGAATCAGTATTTGGGCTGTAGTGCCGACAATGCTTCAAGAGCTTTCGACAGGACAACTTGATGCCGTTCCGTCAGTTTGGTCCTTTAAACCGCAGTTTAAGCGATTCCAGCTTCGCAGTATGTGTAAGCAAGATAGGCAAATCGGTTTTTCAATGTCTCTGAGACAAAAGTAAGGAGCCACACATAGCATCACCAACCTCAGATTTGAATGATTGATCTAGAATCAGCTTTAAGAGACCAAAAAGAAGCCAGAGACGATGAGAACCTTATGATTCACTGACGTAGGAAAAACTAATCCGCTCTTCGTAAATAGTTTCAGGCAAGAACAATCAAAACCCTGCAAAAGGAAACAGAGGAACATTAAAGTTAAAGCGACCACCAGCCTAATGCACCATCCCCTTTCTTCTTCGCAGAAAAGTTGAGGAGCTATTAGTAACTTCGAGCTTTATTCCCGAATACTACATGGGTAAAGACGTAAACTATTACCTGTTTCAGCTGATATTAGTTTTTGAAAGGCCATGAAGACCCCGCAACGATCAAGGTTTTGGAGTGAATAAACAACCTTTAGCTTCATCACAAAACCGCATTGACTCACGAATGGAGATATCACTATGACTAGTAATTAGTAGCTACATTCAGCTTACTTTTTGAAAGACAAGTCGAAAACGCAAAAGGAAGAGGCCGGGCGAAGAAACCTACGTAAAGCCAACTAGAACGAGGAAGTAGGGTGGCCAAAGCAAGCTCAACGTTCAAACCACATAACAAAACAGAGAAAAAAGAAACGCTACATTTCCGAAAGAAACGACGTTCTGCCCGTATTTCAACAGCCACTCGAGCTAACTCGTGAAGAGTCCACGAAAAACAGTGTACGTTCTAGCGGCATGCGTGAAAAAGAGAAAGACAGAGAGAGAGAGAGGGAGAGAGGGAGCTAACGTTTGGCGCAGAGCAAGGAGACGAGCTCTTGAGGATGTCAGGATGGGGAAAAAGATGGAAGGCTTTTTAGCAGCGGGGAATGGAGCGGACGGAAAAGAACGGGGTCGATACTCGAGAATGGATTTTATATATATCGCCTGAGCGAGGGAAGAAGTGAAACGACGTACGAGAAGGGAGGAGACAGAAACAGAGTCGCCAACTATATTCTCTGTTTCTGCCTCTTTCTTTTTTTGCATATTTTGCCTTGGCTCTTGGTGGGGGTGGATATGCACAGAAAGAGTGGGGAAGGAGGAAATGGGAATCCGAGCCACACGTGCGGGCTCGCCCTGCGGTCGGTCTTCGGCACGTGCAGGGCGGTGGTGTTTTGTTACGGAACCGGTCAAGGCTTCATTACATTTTCCTCGGATGGTGAGAAGAGAAAACAGACACCCCGTTTTTAGATTTGCCAGCTCCTCTGTTCTCGATTCTCTCTCTTCCTGATCTCGATAATTTTGCTTTCCATTGCTCTTTCGTTAGATAGATGGTCGTAAAAAGATATGACTGGCTGTCAGGCAATTTATATTTTTTTGGGGAAAATCAATAGTTTAATGAAATCTTATCTGTATATATACAGGATATATCAGATTAATTTCTTTAGTGCCCGTTTCTTTTCTAGCTGGAGTTTGTTATCATTTCGCTATCAATCAACGCTTGTAAAATTATTCCTCACCATGATTGGAAAACAGCTACAGCGGATTTAGGCCAACGACACCGGCACGCGTGATATTATTTTATCAGACTTAAAAGAAATAGATATAATAACCTAATTAACTGATCGCCCGGCTAACTACTTGAACAACAACACATCAACCCTCCATTCTATTTTGTCATATAAGAAATCTAATATACTGCACTGTCATACTGATGCAAGGCGCAATTCATCCCTTTGATAAGGGCAACCACGCTTACGTTTAGGAGGACGAGCAATGGAAGTTAGTACTTTTCGAGTGAGTGAGTGAGTGAGTGGAGGCAGAAACCCTCCAAGGATCATAGGATAGGTTACGGAATGAGATCAAATGTACATAATTGAATTGGTCAAGATCGCTTTCGAGTTTTCTTTATAGCAGGCGTCATTCTCGAGCCCAATGAGACAACTTGGACAATAACTAGCCACAGCTAAGACTGTTTTGGCGCTTGAGACCTGATCGGACGAAGACCGCCGGGCAACGGTGTTGACAAAGATGGCGAACGCTGGCACTTTTTCCCCCCACAGCCTTTATTTCAACCTCCTTCTCCACCGAAATAGATCACTTTATAGAGATCAATTGCTTTCTGGGCACAAATGCTGAAAGTAACGTGTGACGTTGGCTGTGTTCATAAAATCAGGGATAGGTGGGGAGTTTGATGGGAACATGCAAATTGTGCTCCTGCTTTCAAACAAAATGGCAGTTGACGAAGTAATGGGGAGTTATAGGCGTTAGGTGAATAGTTGTTCGGGAGCTCACCCTCTTTTCTCTCTACTTCCTCTCCAATCCATACTTCATCAATCAGTCTCTCAGTAAACGGAGCTATTACAGCGTAATCCATTTTTTTGGGGAAAATGAGTCGAAGCAATCGCAAGAATCTTTTGAGTGGAACATCTTTTGCAATACCTAGAGAGTTCACTCATAGGCCGAGGGATAAATAAGTATAATTTGACTCATTCACATCTAGAACATGCAAGCAGATGTTGCTTTTGCTAATTCATAATGAAGCGTAACAAAAAATTGAACTATTTCCAGCATCATATGCAAAATTTCTATCGTGACTGATTGCCAAGGCAAAGTTGAAATCTCAGGTACCATCTCACCAACTAAACCCACATCTAGAATCCCCAACAAGACACGAAGAAGAAATGATGAGGCATTGATAAAACTGGCACGAAACGAAAAGCATGGTATCAAATCGCATAATGAATTTCGTGGCTGCATCTTGTAAGTCATCACCCAACCTAACCTACGATGTTAGAGTGAAAAGCTTAAAAGCCGCTGGTACTCCTAATTTCTACGCCAAGAAGAAATATCAAGAAGATATTTCTCTTGCAGTTGAGCATAGCCGTTCCTTTGGTGGCATGTCAACATCAAAATGTACAGCATACAGCACCAATTCATATGAATATTGAACTCTCTTGTGCGATTCAGACGAGGATCAGACAAATTGCAAGCTAGAGCGGAAAATGAAGAACTTAAGTAAATCCTAAAGCAATCTAAATTACAACACAAATTATTTATGAGGAAAATTACTGCCTATAGGTTAGCAGCACGACAGCTGCTACCACACTATGAAAAGCAAGAATGCCTTCTGATTATAGAAAATTTTAGTTAAGCTTTTTATCAATGGACAACTATTTACTTTCCCATCAAAATTTCATATATTACCAAATTTCAAACAATTATGAAAATACTATATGCGAATTTACATTTCAATATTAATAAATTGCGAAAGTTTCAGATTAGGAAAATGGTAAGAAAGCGTCCATCACACAATTTAGATTAAGCAAAAAGCAAAAAGTAAAAGTTTACCTAGACACATCATGGGTCTTTCACCACATCATCCTAAAAGCAAAAAGGAATATATTGGTCTGCAGCTGACTTGGGGAAGGTTAAGACAACAACCTATGTTCTATTAACGTTGTTTGAAACTTTCTGCTGCAATGTATGACAGATCAGATGTATGAAGCGAATTAATACAATCTGGGAATATCATGAGTGGAACCACTCTTGTATATTTTTTTAATGAAAATGCATCAAGAATTTAACTTGACAATTGCATCGTGCATTTGGTGTAGTACTTAATAAAAAAGCAAGACTTTTTCATAAACTTGCTTAATTTCGAAAAAAAAAAAAAAAAAAACACAGCATTCTGAAGCATTTATATAAAGTAGCTGTCATTCTTCAAACTTGGTGAGGAAGGACACACACACACACATATCGGAGGCATTGTCCCCCAAGCTTATGCAGGGACCAATCTTGAAATGGTCCAGCACGTGCCATTAATAGTTCTCTCACTGTCACAACAGCATTTTGCAAGTTGAACAATCGTATGCGGTCTTCTTTAGTTTTCACACAATTTAACGAAAAAGATGGCCAGTTTCTTCAAGTTACTTGATCATTCATTTTTAACAGAAATATTCATGTGTCTCAGTGTCTGGTTTTGTTTTTCTATATCACCACTTTGACTGGAATATAAAGCCCAAACAATGGATGGCAATAGATATATTTATGACATACTCACTTTTTCTTTGACAAATAAGACAGCAGTCTTTGGCATTTTAAATCTACTCACCTTTTAATGTGTTACTCCAGCAATCATTTTCTTCAAAATCATTTAGCAGACTGAATAACCATTACACCAGCGATAGATTTACCTTCTCTTCCCTCTCTTTTTCCTTTAAGGTGCATTTTCTATGGCTATATCGTTCATTGATTACATCAAATACAAGCCAGAAAATCATTATTTGCAAAGAAAACATAAAGGATGATGCCAATTGAACTAAAAGAAGAGGTCTTTTGACCAAGCACCTCAGAAATATAGTGTAAGCTTGAAGAGCTGCCTGTTCAGAATGTACTTTAAGCACAAATGCAGATCAAATATCTAGGCTTATGCTGAGAGACACAACAAACATCATGGCCAAATCCTGTATATATCCAACAAATGGCAGGATTATCGAAAATTTACCGGATCAGCCTGAAGCAGAAGATTGAATTGCTGAACTCAATGAAGTCACTTTTGGCGTCTAAAGATTGTATATAGATAGCTTCTCTGGGCTCCTCACTAACTCCGCTCTGTGTGGCAAACTCCAAAGCCATTTCATAATCCACCTGCACATTGGGTAACTCAGGTTCATATGTCTGCCACTATTACAAGGGTCTCACATCAAAACTAAGAACAATGAAATACAAGTTTCTCAAAAGGTGGATATTTGAGAATCTTTTAATCATCAAAGCCTTTCCCTTCATTTAAAGCATAGCCTTCTGGGTACTATGGCTAGACTGGCTAAGCTAGATTCATAGAGCTGTGCTGAATTAACAGCTGGTTACTTCAGAAGACCAAATTTCAATTTGAAAGAGGGCTGATCAGATTAAAGTAGGCGATGGTTCCACATCTATGTCTTCCTAGATACAGGGTATCAAGGGCGTAAAAGCTTTCCTTAGATTTCAAATGTTGCCTGGTAAGATTTTGGATGCTAGATTAGTTATAGATGGTCAACAGAGAAATGCCATAAAAGAAGAGCAGTTTTACCACACATCCCTAACAGGTTTGTCTTGTGAAACTTCTATTTTGCATTTGTGCATGATGTAAAGAATGAAAAAGAACATTTAAAGCCCAAATTTACAGGAGGTCTCAGGCCTCCACTTGTGGACTTGTTGGTATGACAGAAAAACAAAAGCATTGATGGCGATCCTATCACATAATACATCCACATTGTGCATCCATTAGCTGTCCTCTCGATCAGATCACTTCCACATTACTGTCATCAACCTTAAAAATATTTGACAAGCACATTGAAATGGATTACCTGTTCAACATGTTGAGATAGTTTTTCCGTAAGCATATCTTTTGTAATTAAACGAGCCGATACTTTGTCCAGCAAATTGGCATCCTCATCCTCGTAGCGTTTCTTCTTTGAAGCATGAGATTGTGCCATTTCTTTCAGAACATCATACACCGCTCCAGCAGCATTAGGGATGTACCTGCCAATTTTATTTTATTTTTTCAGTTTTCGTGCTGGGCATCGTGGCAAAAATTTTACAGTTCTGAATAATTAGTAGGCTTACTTGCTCAAGTTTCTTTTTCTCTCTTGTTGCTCACGCGCCTGCATTTTCTTTACTATTTTACTTTTAAGCTGGATGCAGCATTGCTGAATGGCATACTGGAGGATTAAAATAATTAGACAATCTGTTCAGATTCCAAATAATGATTCTTGCAAGAACAAATCCTACTCACCTTAACAGCAGTAGCAATTTCGGTTATATCATCTCCAATATATTCCTTCCCTGTCCCCTTGAAGGGGATTTTTGTGCTGACAATGCTCACAAAGACTCCAATTTTATCTTGCATCTGGTTTATCTTGTAACTAGTCCAGCTGTGAAATTTTTTCAATGAGAGTTTCCCTTGATGGATTCAAAAGGTTCAAATGCATATAAATTGATGTCACCCTATAAATAAAACAGACGAAAGATTGGGATCTTGATAATATTCTCACTTGATTCTCTTGAGAGCTGTTCTGGTCACTACATCAGCACCTTGTTCAAAAAGAAGTGGGATTCGGTTTGCAAACCGAAATATGTTCAACCCCTAAATTAGCAGTCAGACAAAAGTGAAGAAAGAGAATGAGGAATCATGCATTAACTAACATATCTTCAGGCAGAATAATTTAATATCAAGTCTGTGACAAGATTTACCAGCAAAGTCTTAGCAAGGGAAAGAGAAAAGGAGAAGTCAACAGTTTTAGAGCAAAGTGATGACACAGATAAATGACCACTGCATTCTTATTCCAAGTACAAGTAAAATGGAAACTCAATAGACATATGTCTGTTACCGGTACTCGAACCATGCATAAGGTAGCAAAGGAGCACATAGTGAGCCTGGGCTTTCATTTATAAAACTAAAAAAGGTAATGAAAACTGAAAAGATTTGTAAATGTCGTATCAGTCAACAACTTTTGGCTAGCAAATACTATTTTGATTATTATGAACAGCAGTTGAGAACATTGTGAAAAAGCATTGCATAATTACAGATCAGGACGAGCATCCATCTGAACCATCTGAAAATTTACTCGATGATCAAAATAACATGGACTTGGCTATATCAAGTAGCATTTTACCTTTTTGAATGCCTCCAACAATCCTATGAGATTTAAACAAGCAATCAGACGACAACCAAAATGAATATACAAACACTTACTTGTTTGACATCTTTTCCACCTAAACTGACACCAGCTTCTACAATAAACGGGTGACCTTCAAAAACCTGGGCACTGTTTCATCAGCAGAGAAGTCAAACTGGTGATAAATCCAAGCTGAACGTCACCACTACTACTAACTCATATTTGTACTTCTTTGATGCAATTTACTTTTGCCATTTCACATTCATCAGTATCCCAAAAAAAAAAAAGCTACTGATCCAAAGAACTACAGACTTAGCTCAAAAACAACCTGCCGGAAAAAGTTGCTACCATGTCTGGATGCAGTTCCTTAATAATTCCAAGGCGAAGATTATACTCGCCTGCAGGACTAAGACACTGAAGGTGGTTTGGGTCAGATAAAAAGCATCTACCATTACAACAATGAACATGCAGAGAAAGGTTCAGGAAAGGTGAAGCTGTTATGCAAAAGCTTGCGGTGCAAAAAAATTGAAAATCGATAAGGAAAAGAACAATATAGGAAGTTATGCTGTTAGGTCACTAGCCAAATTTCCATGGGCAAACAAGGAGCACAAGTTCACTAGTTAAATTTGGAGCACATAGACACTGATCTTTAGAAGTAGTTTAAAGCAATTTACATCATCAAAAGCTTACATCACCAACAGGATCTTCAAACTTCGCTTGCCGAAACAGTTGATGGATGCGGACAATTTGCTGGTCTGTTAGAGACTTAATCAACATTTTGGGCTGGAATTCAGGGCCCATTTCGCCTGGAAATTTATTAATTTATGTTTTGTAAGAAACAACTGGCTCAAATAAACACCCTGATACTTTAAGGAAGAAAGGAAGTCAGTTCCAGGAAAAAAGTGAAGACTGGAGATACTTGCATTTAGAACAAAAGGGAATCATTAACAGACGAAGTGAAAATCGTGTTTTTTTCCCATAAACTAATCACTAGCTTTTTTTTACTCTTACCGATCAAACGTTCGGCATGTGCTTTGCTGATATTTACAAATTCATGCTGAAGAAACTGCAGAAGATTCTGTTTTGAAGTTTCTGTAATAAGTCGTTTAATAAGGAGCAAATCAACAGATGATGGATGATGCTTCGTCTCCAGTGGAACAGGGGGCATAACATCAGTTCTCCGGGCAAATTTTATAGTCATGCTTTTACTGTGGAAACGGAAGAAAGTCACATATCTAGATTAACAGGTAGTTGAGTGTGTGTACCTGTGCGTGTGTGTGCTTGTCGAGTCTGTGCAACAGAGCATGAGAGAGAGAGAGAGAGAGAGAGAGAGTTACTCTGATGTATCCGATACAAATTTGAAAACGAATTGAGCATACGGGGTAATCACAGCCATTTGTCGCATATAATGCAAAATCTTTGACTGCAAGGGGTCAGCAATAGTGTTATTTTACCCCTTTTGATCTGTAGACTTGTAAGCTGATGAAATAAGTATACTGAACAAGCACAACTAAGGATTGCCAAGAGAGAACTAAACTGAATTTTGACATTGACACAGACCAACAACATAAGAACGTACACGGTAGGTTGTCCAATTTCCCTCAATCACAACTTGAATTTCAGCCCCATGCCACTCTTCCTTTTTCTGCTGTTTTTCATGTATATGAATGTGAGGTAAGTTCCTGGCATGCAAAGAGACAACATTGCTCAGTACTTTTGCACAATTAGTTGAAATAATATTTTGGACTCTGCTTATAGGCATATGCCACTATGGATGATTGAAAAGGTCACTTGATTTGAAGAACCTACAGAATTTTTAACCACTCGAAATCTACAAAGGAGGCATGCCATTAATGATAAATCAAGTAGAAATTGCAATATCCCTATACCCTTTTGAATCTTTAACAAACCTCCTATCTTTTAAGCAAATATCATGGTCTTAGTAGATATTTTTTTGGTGAATAGACCTTGCAATGCACCACAAACCCCGATTGCATAAATGTGTAAGCCATGTTCACCAGAAAACTACAACTTGTGTGAAGACATATTTCATAACATGCTTTTCTGATGAAACTTCCATTTTTGCCCAAACACAAGTCATACCGGTGAATATCAATATCCAGCCTGCAGAATGACACATAATTTTGGCCTCTCATTGATGAGGAGATATCTATAGGAAGCCCTGTACTCATTTTGGACCAAATCAGCGCCTGCAAGACCAACGCATGTAACTTGACAATCAAATTCTATGAACATGATTTACATGGACATACGACTATAACATCCCTTAACATTACTAGCTTCTTCATATTCATTTCTATACTACCCCGCCATGAAACAATATCTGCAATTTCATCATTATAAATGGTGTTTATATAGATTAGACATATTGGCATTCAACTTGCAGAGAGTAGGCAGCAATCTTTATGCAGTCATTAAGTTTAAACTAATGTTAATCTATGTAAAAGATGGTCCCCAATTTTAAACTCTGGAATTGCAGGTAAATAACTCAGTTTATGTCAGATCAGCACATGACATAGCTAGATTACTAGGCAGATGAAGATTGGCTATGTCAGTTTTCAAATCCAATCTATTAACAAAATTACGATATTACCATCTTTGCCCCAAGACCAAACTTTCCACGTGTCTGCCTCAAGCCGTACTTTGTTCCAGACAGAACTGCATAGATAAGAACAGCTTACAGAAAGTATGAGGGAGTGCGTGAATCAGACACAAAACCACACCTAGAGGCACAGATGGACAGACATACACAAGTGTCTTTCAAAATGAGAATAAAGCTAGCAGAAGTTTTAAAACCTCGTCCAAACATATTTGGGATGTCATCATGTGGCATTCCTCTTCCATTGTCCTACAAGAGATATTGATAAGCAAGAAACGCCGTTTCAGTAAATATCACCTTCAGGTAAAATAGATCAAAAGTAACGGATAATGCAAATTAAAATGGCTTCAAGGTGACGAAGCTTTAGATGAGAATTATCTCAGACCTTGCATGTCACCCTGTAAAATGAAGCCTCTCCTCGGCCCTTCATTACTTTTGTTGGTGTAGGCTCCTTGACTTTCTTCCCAAGGGCAGCATTCTTTGCTTGAATTTCCTGATTTCTAGCTGCCTTAGCTAATCGTTTCTGAATGACATGAAGAATTTGAAAGATTCAATCAATAAAAAAGGAACGAAAATTAGTTGTTTGATGTTTCAGACTTCGATCCTAAATGTATATTCACACAAATAAATGCAGTCAGGAAGGTTTTCCGGGAAAAGAACCATCCAAACTGAAATTCACAGAAACAGCTCAAACTCAGATGTCAAAATCGGTACTAAGTTGAAGGTATGCTAATTGTAGTCAAAGCAAACATGATAGAAGCATACCCACCTCACGAGCCTTGGCAGTCTCATAGTCATCATAAAGTTCCGCGTCAACACGTTCTCGATCAACAAGACCAATCATAGAGTTAAACTTGACTTTCCCTATCTCTTCACTTAAACAACCCATAGTTCAGAAACATAGCATCGATATACAAACACCAGAAAAAGGAACAAGTATTGATGCGCAAAAAGTTAAAGATTGGGCGGTCGTTTCATAATTTTCCGGTAAGCTGATACAATAGATGAGATTACCAAATTACCCATCGATGCAATAGGCACAGAAACGCAGCGCTTACATTGTTATCTCCACGGCAGGAAGCTCGGAGATGGACTCCGCTGAGTCAAGTGAATTCTCGACAAGCTCTCTCACAGTAGTGTAGAGGCATTTCCCAGGCTGCAAGTAAGTTTTGCACTCGTTAGAGGCCGGAGGAGTTTCAGCTGATAAATACATCAAACAGGTAGGAGGCGAAGAAACCTAAACCAGGAAGCTGGGCGAACAAAACTCACGTTATCGAAACCAGCGATGTTCTTATTCTCCGCAAAAAACTCCGCCGGAGATTCTGCAAAATCGACACAAAAGCCTCTCAAAACACATCATCCACAACACCCCGATCTCCGGCGCGCCGAACGCCCAAGCAACCGCAGATAATGCGAGTGAGGAAAAAGAAGGAAGGAGAGAACGAACTCTGCTTGAGAACGCTGTCCTTGGCCTTCCTCGGGGCCTTCGATTTGCCTCTCTTCGGTTGGGCGGGGGGGCTCTCGCTGCTGCCTCCCGCCTCCATCGGAACGGATCCGAAGAGGCGCGATTTCTTCAATCTGCGCGAGCAGGACTAGCGAACCGCGACGAGGTCCTTTCGAGATCCGAGGGGGGAGAACGGAGTCCAAACGGAGCGAGCGAGGCGTGCAGAGCTAAGCTAGGGCTTGGCATCCGCCGGTTGCCATGGGCAATGGCGGGTTCGCATCCGCTGTAATGACGGAGCGAGAGAAGGAGGATGATGATGATGATGAAGATGATGAAGAAGGCGACGGCTCGAGCGAGCGAACTCGGGGCTCCGCGGCGTTGGCTGGGGAAAAGCAGGTCAAGGTCAACGTCGAGAAGACACGATTCCCGCCATTTTCTTTCTCTCGGCGGCGTGATTTTCTCGCACTTTCCCGGAAAACGAAGCTCAGCGCGCTGAAAGGGCCGACGACCCTAGACTGGGCCTCTTAGCGTGGCGTGACGACTGAGCCCAATCTTCCATTTGGGCCCACGACATAACGACCGCGCCACGAAGAGAGTTTGTTCTACGACTGTAGTAGGACGTCTGGCGTCATGCGACGAAACGATTTTTCCTTTCCTTATTTGATCAATTTGGTCACTGTATGTCGAAAGTATCTGGTAGATAAGGGTATATTTGTCCATTTATGCTGTTTCATGTATAGGGACAACAAGGGTAATATTATTTTGGTCATTTTGGCTTTATTATATATAGATAGTTAGGTGTCATGTTAACCTAACTCAATCATTCGGTCCAGTTTTTCTCTTTCAACACTGTATTTAGATGGCACATGTTGAAGCAAATGGCCTTAGGAAACAATCAAATGAAAATGGGATTTGGATCCGCTTATTCGATCGATGCGAATCTTATGGGACCCTGTGATGACATTTGAACACGAGGCTTCAAGGCTTGTTGAGAAAGCTTTTGAATCAAATTGACGAGTGCTTGGGATATCTCTTCAATCCATTTCCATAATCCATTGTTGATGCCGAAACGGATAGTGTGGCCATCCTTCCATTTGAATTTGTCCAAAAATGACCATGCAAAGTAACCCTTCGCGTTCACTCCATCCCTACACATAGGTTGGGGCCAATCGTTATTTCCAAGTAATACAAACTCATTAAATTTTTAAGACTCAAATTCGAATCATGAGGAAGATCTTGCTTGAAAATTGCTTACTTGATTGCCTTCAGAAGGTACTAAAAAATGGTGATATTAGTAGTATATTCTCATGGGATCGGCCAATTGCTGCTCCAAGGGTAGGGTAGAGTTGTTGGACTCGTTGACTCCTACATGGTTAATTGAGAATGATTGGGACGTTGTTATTACTTGAAAAACGACATTGGCAAGGATCCGCTTTGGTTTGTGATCACAAGTTCTAAGCTTTTAGCTTACCATTATGCATAGAGTTGTAAAAACTTTGTTACATTTGTTGTTTCTATTAAAAGACAAATGTATTTTTACTATATTATATATACTTCTTGAGTTAATAATTGGAAAGTAATATATCACTCAAATAAAGATTAGAAATTTCACATGATAGTTCATAAGTTCAAAAAGTTTAAATAAGAGTTTGTATATGATAAAAGAAGATTTTTTTTTTCTTGTTAGGGTTAAGATAAGTTGGTAATTTAAAAATACAAGAAACAAGTAAACATCAGTAGCTATAACTCAAATAAGAGCTAGCAACGAAAACCTTGTTGGTAATTTAATCGGGGAAAAGTTGGCAATCACTCAAATTAAGGTTCAAACTATTTAAAAATAATTAGTACATTTGATGGGTGGTAGGCAGTAAACAAAAGTTGACAACTCATTAAAAAATTGGTAAAATTAAGAAAAAACCAAATAAATTTTAATAAACATCTCAAATGAGAATTTTGTAACTCAAAACCAGTGGGCAACTTAATTAGAGAATTTTGTAACTCAAATGAAGGTTAGTATATTAATATAAGAGATGATAAATCTAATGCATTTGTATAAGAGACAAATAATGGTTGGTAAACTATGAAAAAGAATTTGGATAAACGGAAAAAATTAAGATTGCTGAGTAAATTAAACTAAAGTTGATAACCCAAAACTCGTCAGTAATTTTAATCGGAAAAAAGTTGGTAACTTACTCAAACAAAGGTCAGTAAATTCATATAGGAGTTAATAAATTTAAAGCGTTGGTAAGAAAGACAAATAAAAAGGGTAAAAGATGAAAAAAGCCAATAATTTGTAGCTTAAAAAAAAGTTAGGAATTTCATAAAAGTGCCAATAAGTTACTAATAAATTATCGAAAAATCGAGTGAACGGTAATTTTCTTTACCGGTCTCATGAGAAAGGCCGACATAACTTTCTAGTTGATGTAGATGAGAGGATTCTCTTATTTATCCTTAATATATAGCAATAGACTTCATATTCCACTTGGATAAATCGATAGCCAACTCGAACCGGCCTGCAAAAGTTAATTCACATTTTAATTAGCAAATTTGATTGAATGCAACAAAATGAAAGATTGGAAGAAAATAAAAAACAAATTTTTTTGACAAAAGAGGGCATAAATACCATTGCTGGGCCAATTCTAATCCCATCACGCTCCTCCACAAGAAAAAGGGAAAGAAAAAAAATAGAACGGTCTCATTAGAATTTACTTAAATCAAGATCACACAATCATCGTCCTCATCGAGTATCAACTACATTGAGTAGTTTTGCCCGAGAAAATCGTACGACCCTTTCATCAATAGCGATTGCTCTTATGTAAACTTTGGCAGTTTGTTCCCGACGAGAGATCGCATGCCGTGCGGGTAGTCGTCATAGGTTATCGGGTGCAAGAAACTATAAAGACAACCGCTTAGGCTAGTTATATACACAAGGGTTGGAACTTGGAGCTTCTTGATTCACTCTCTAGTGCTAATTAACCAGACTAATTAATCACAGCTAGAATATGTTTAGCCGATTAACCCCAAATCACATGAAAATACATAAGTGAGGAGGAAAAAAATAAAGCATTCACCATCCGAGCATGAAGTCCATCGCTCTTTGGGTTGCATCGCGGTTGGGCTGGGCACTTGAATAGGGCACAAATAGGGCACAAACCAATGAGATATCATTGTTGTTCCAATCACCCCCGAGATGCCTGCATGCACGGATATCATCATTAATCCTAATTTTCTCGAGTTTCTTGAAAATAAAAACAATTAGTATGACTGCGTGCGCAAATGTATGAATTCCGCCACTCGAAAAGTTTGGATCACCTGATACTCATCCTTGTATAATTTCACGGCAGTTGCATGAGCGAGAAGTAGATTATGAGCGACTATGTACGGTTACGTGGCGGAATCACCCCCGGTGCAATTCAGTTGCTGCCAAATGGAACATCGGCTGGGAGCCATAGCCCCGAGTACATAGCCTTCGACAGAGAAAGTGCATGGTTTAGGGTTATCCAATGCTTGACCCGATCGCTGAACCTCTTGAAACATACATCGGCGAAGTTCCGAAAATGACCCTTCACGAGCAAAAACGAAGATCGATCTTCATAACCTCAAAGGTGGACGACAAAGGCCAATTTCAGTGATGGCTAAGAGACGTTGAGGTTGACAATCATTTACACAATCTTGAAGTTCAAGAAATCACCATATTCATCTTCTAATATTTGGGGAACATTTCAGTGGAAAATCGTTACAAACGGTTAGATTTATACATCGAATAGAGACAAATTCAAAAGAAAAGAAAGAAGAAGAAAGTATAAGGTCATAATTAATAAGCAAAAACAAGAAACTGTTTGACACATATTTATGGATTTAGCACTTGGAGAGAGAGAGAGAGAGAGAGAAATGAGGTTGATACCATGGGCTAGGAGTTCATCAATGAGGAGGTTGTAGTGTGCAATGCCTGCTTCGTTGAATCCTCCCTCAACCGTTCCTTATGAAATCATCAATATATCAAAGAAAATTTTAGTATGATCTAATGCAAAATAGACAAAATTTTGGTGGTCTAAGATGACAAGATTAAGGCTCCGTTATTTCATGAAAATATGAGTGATTTGGAAATTTTTTTCTAAAGATGATCGTTTATATTGCTTCAAAAATCAGTCAATAAAAAAAGTTCTCATTATCGATAATAATTTGTGTCTAAATATCTTTGTGAATGATGAAAATATTTTTTGTTCCTTCATCTTGATAAGTGATTAAAGTGATGATTTTTTCAAAAAATATTTTTCATATTATCCATTTTCCGTGAAATAAATGCACTATAATTGTTTGGGTTAATATCCTGAAAAACACAAAACTGGTATATTTGTGATAAATTTACCCAAAACTATTTTTTTGACCATGAAAAACCCCAAATTGGCACACTTTGACAAATCTACCCCGACTGACTATAAAAAACCCTAAACTGGTATATTTATGACAAATTTACCCCAAAATTAATTTATTTAATGGCCAAAAACCCTAAAACTGTTATATTTGTGACAAGTATACCCTCGGTTAAATTGGATTAATACTACAAAAAAATCAAAAAAATTATAAATTGTGACAATCGAAGAGTAAAATCTCAAACTAATATATCGGTCAACTGTCACGTGTCATTCAATTTAATAATTTGACGATAAAATTTAACAGAAATTAACAGAGGGTAAATTTGTCACAAGTGTACCAGTTTGGGTAAATTTGTCAAAGGTGTATCAGTTCGGGTTTTTTAGGATATTAACCCTAATTATTTTAAACATGGTCAGACTTCATTGACATTAACAATGTGGTCATCTCTGTTAATCACATCAAACCCATTGCTACAAGTTTGTATCTATCATTAGCTCTGGGTGTGTGTGTGTTTGAAAGAGAGAGAGAGACCTGGATAATTGTGAGTGAAATATTCCCAGATGCTCGGTCCTCTACCATCTTCGTTAGCCGCACCTTCATACTGAAAAACAAAACCCAATAAATGAAACAAACATATGAACAGTATGACGAAATCATGTAAATGTTTAAAATCAAAAGCTGACCATGCGGGATGCATATACAGGCTCAATTTCTTTGAGGCGTAACAATGGAGTGAAAAGAAAGTCACGAAAGTAGGATCTAATCTACCTGGTATGCCGAAGACGCGGTTCCGAAGAGGAAGCCAGCTGGGAAGCTGCTCCGATTGAGCGAGACGGTGTCCTAATCGGCCGGTTTAAAGGTACCATATTTAGCTTTGCAATGATTGACAGTGTTTGCGAGGACTAAAATGCACAAAAGCAACGTATCATGAACACAAAACGCCATGACGGACGCACTTTCTTTAGCATAGACTGTGACCTTTGTTTTGCCCGTATTTATATAGAAATTTGAGTTGATATAGGCCATCTAAGCCAAGTAGATTTCTTAGTTTGTGTTTATCCTTTTTCAAATAGTTTTCTATATTAAATGATTTCCTAATTTGAGTAGAGGAAATCTACTCAGATTTCCTAGTTTGAATATGTTTGCTAAAGGAGCTTTCCTAACTTAAATGCAAACATTATTTGTAAGACGTGAAATTCTACTCAGTTATTAAACACAAGAAAAAAATAAGAGGAGTGTTAACATTTTCTCTTTTGAGTTGTCTGAGTTATTCCTCTATGGACAATTGTAAAATAACACTTGTAGTTTTGCTTTGGGTGTAATGTACAGTTGGGAAGCATATGAGCAATTGAGCAATGTTATTCTCCGAAACGATTGGTCTGTGTGGAGTTGGTATTGACACTTGAACCAAATCACATAAAAAGATGATATCTTTAATGTTCCCGATTGATTTATTTAATAATTTTTTCTTTGCATTAGATTTGAATTGCAAGATCCTTTAGTTTTCACATAATTTTCACAAGGCATTAAAGATCCATAGTTGATTTGGAGCTTTTGCTTGTTTGATCGCTATTAGGAAATGTTATATTTTCGATTACGTCTAGGTCAAGAGTTGAAATTGAAAAGTTTAACGGGAAGAATAACTTTGGCTTGCGAAACATTAAGATCCATGCCTTGTTTACAACCTAGGGTTTGGGGAGGCATTAAATGGGAAGGATTACTTGAAACATGAAGGAGGTAAGAGTCATGGAGATTGCGAAAAACATAATTCTGTTGATTCTATCGGATGGAGTAGTGATTGAAGCGGCTAGAGAGAAGACTGTGGCAACATTATGCGCAAAACTTGAGTCACTTTATCTGATGAAGGGTTTGAGCAATCTCTTGTATACGTTGAAAATGATGTTTCAACTCTAGGTGGTTGAAGGTACATCTATTAGAGCCTACTTAGATGATTTTAATAAACCCCTTATGGACTTGAAGAACATCAAAGAGACCTTGCTTGATAAGAAATAAGGCATGGTGTTGTTGACGTTTCTAGATTTTTTTAACACTTTATTGATTCACTTCTTCATGTGCAAACTACAATTACCTCGTAAGAGGTAAAGTCTACCTTGTTTTCTAAGGATTGCCAAAAAAACATTAGGGGAAGATAACTTAGTGTAGGATATGGCGCAAGGTTTGGTTTTCTTGAATAGAGATGATGCACAGAGTTTGAAGGTAGTCGATGGAAGAGCCATTCTAAATCTTGGACCAATGTTTGGAACCTTTGATGTTATCATTGTGATGAGGTAGGGCACTATAGGAGAAATTATTTGAAGTATAAAGGTAAATCAATAAATGCGGAGTCTACAAGCAATGGTAATGTAGCCACCTAAGAAGCATCGACACTTTCAGGAAGCCTTTTGTTGTGTTCGATACTCCGACACGCTTTGACACACAATCAACGACTATTAGAAAATCCAATAGGTAGTCAACTCTTCTCAACATGTGAGTCTAGAATTTTGACACATGATTTTGACATGTACGGGGTCAATTTCAAAATTTTTTTAATACTTGAGGGGTCAAAATGTAAATATACAAAAAAATAAAATAAAAGAGGTAGGGTTGGTGGCTAGGCGTCGCTGCCGTTGCCACTATTAGAGGGGGCCGGCCAGGTGGTGGAGGGGGCGGCCCTCGCTGGCTTGGGCAAGGCCATCGTCGGCTAGGCAAGGGTCGACAGGGCTCACCCAGATCTAGGTGATGCCTCGACTGAGGCCCGAGCGAGGCTCGCCTAGTCTGGGCAACACCGCGCCCTCACTCGTGCCTAGCAAGGGTCATCGGCCCTTGCTTTGGGTTGCGGAGGCTCGTGCCTAGCGAGGGTCGTCGCCCACTTGTGCATTTTCCTTTAAAGAATGTTTTTTCCCTTCAAGTTTTATATATTATTGTAATGGAATGCAATTGAATTTGTCAAATTAAAATAATGAATGATATTAACAAATGTTGAATTAATGTTTTTAGTATAAATTAATTTTAGTCTCTTTTATTATTATTATTTATTTATTTGTGCATTTATATATAAAAATATATATAATATATAATGAGTCAAAACATGTGAGAATTTTTTATTTTTTAAGAATGATGTGTCGGCGTGTCGCGTCGCATCGCGTGAGATGCTACATAAGGAGCCACCATAGCAGGTGATAGTTCTAATAATGCCTATGTTGTTTTAGCTGCCATCACTAGTTTATCAAGTGATGATTAAGTGTTTGACTCTAGTTATTCTTATCATGTGAACTTTCATAGCAATGCATTGTGAAGTCGCTGATCCTTAGCAAAATCTACAATGATTAGTTGTCGACCAGCTTTTGTAGACTGATGAAGGCCCACATCAATAGCTTCTACTATATTTGTTGTCGATGACTTTGTTGATGAGTCATCAATTCTCTTCAAGTTGATCTTCTCTTCCATTGGTGACTTCTTACTTGACTAGACTTGGTTCTTGTCGATCAAGCTCACTACTTTTCAATAATAAAGTTTTATTTAATAAATTTTTGTTAAAAAAAATCTATTATGTACTGTTAATTAGAATATGTTCATATTTCGTTATCTGTCCGATATAATTCCCACTTCCTTCAAAATTATCAATATGATACTAACCATTCCATATCTAACTAGTGAGATTATCTTTAGGAAGCATTTTGATGGTGGACATTTTGGTTTTAAACATTTTAGCTTTATTAGATAGATGCTTATTATGTTAGGATGCGCGTGTGAGTGAGTTGTATTAGAGAAATTCCACATCGGAGAATTGATGTGGTGTAGAGCAGTTAACATATCATAGTTGGCCTATAATTCATTGGCTTAAACTTTTGAGTGAAGGTGTGTTCAATCGAATATATTGACATGCTCAGACTTAGGCTCTTTCTTGGCAATCTCCCCGGGTGAAAGTATCAAACTTCTGCTGTACGCTCCCAACAAATGGTATCAGAATTGATGGTCACAGTTCCTGCGCATATGGGCGTTGTGGCGTAGCTATACATTAGGAGGGAGTGGGCTTAACATTGAGCTCACATGTGAGGGGAATATTGTTAGGATGCACATGTGAGTAACTTGTATCAGAGAAGTCCCACACAGGTGGGTCCAAGACGATCTTCTCCAGTTGAAGGTATCGGATGGACTTCTGTTGGGCACTCCCAACATATTACTCCAAGGCTTTCCCTTTAAGAAGCTTAAAATGTAAATCATTGCATGCACAAACTCTGATGAATACTAAGGAAAGTAGATCAGATTTCAACAATTTTTGCCCTTGAAATAGTGAAATTTAATGGCATAATTTATTCTTGCGAAAGTCACCATTGATCACATGCTTATTTATTAAGATCATCGTAACATATACCATATGCATATGAGGTATTATCGAATCAAAACTCGTTGAGAAAACCCTTGAACCAAATTGCCGATTGTTTCGGATATCTCTTCAATCCGTTCTTGTAATCGACATAATTGATCCCGAACCGGACAGTGTATCCTGAGCTCCATTCGAAATTGTCTAGCAATGACCATGCAAAGTAGCCCCTCACATTGACACCATCCCTACCACAAATTTTCCAAATGTCGCATTAGATATCAAGTGTGGTGTAAAAAAAATGTGAAAGAACATAAAGGAAAAAAGGTGATTCCACATGTGAAATTGCATGAAAATTAGGAAAATTTACTTGATCGCTTTATAAAGGTACAAGAGATGGTGATAATAATAATCTATCCTCATGTAGTCAGCCAATTGATGCTCCAATGGTAATGTTGAGTTGTTGAACTCATCGATTCCTGATGGTCCCAAACCAAGAAATAGGGTGTGAAAAAAAAAGTAATTAATCATAAGAAATCTATTAAATCATCAATTTTAATTAATTAACCATTAGAGACAATGTTTTCTCACCATTCTCAGTTATATAAATGAGTGGATTTTGGTACTTAGTCTTTACGTACATCAAAAGACTTTGTAATCCACTGGGATAAACACATAGCCAACTTGAAGCAGCCTGCAATGACATTCATAATAGGATCATGAGCGTGATGGGGAAAGAGATAATTTTGAAAATTTACCTTATTCTCTCTAGTTTTAATTACTACTATTTGGTGTTTGCGGATGTTGAATTAAGGTCTGAACCCAAAGAAGACAACACAAAATATATCAAATCGAAAATATAACAAAATAGGGTTGTAGAAAGCATCAAACGTACCCTAGGACCAATTGGAATCCCGTTGCGTTCAGCTACAGGAAATTGTCACGAATTTATCAGAAAAGAACTTCATTGAGATCGTGATTAGTATCAT
Organism: Eucalyptus tenuipes; assembly: GCA_014182365.1. Lineage (NCBI taxonomy): Eukaryota > Viridiplantae > Streptophyta > Magnoliopsida > Myrtales > Myrtaceae > Eucalyptus > Eucalyptus tenuipes. The sequence continues at coordinate 32,776,151 of CM024538.1, read as the reverse complement.
CCAATAGAGATCGTTTTTCTTACTCGAGAGGTTTGTGCGAGCATCGGTCAGGTAGCTTGAATTCAAAGCATTCGAGTAAGGCATGAACTTCGCATAGTTCGCGGTGTAGTAGTTCAACCCGAGAAAATCAAACGAACCTTTCACCAACAGTGATTGCTCCTTCGTGAACTTGGGAAGCCTTTTCCCTACGAGCAAGCGCATGCTGTGTGGATAGTTGCCGTATGTTATCGGGTCCAAGAACCTGAAAATGAACCATATATTTATCTAATGATTCACCATTTAATCAAGCTGCTTAGTACTTAATTCATGAAATTCAAAATATCTATTTTGGGTTTATATGATGTGTGAGTTTGGTCGTTGGGGAAGCGCACTCACCATCCCAACATCCAGTCGAGGGCTCTTCGCCCTGCATTTTGATTATGCTTTTCATCTGAGTAAGGCACCATCCAATGAGAAACCAATGTTATTCCTACAACTCCTTTTTGAGATGCCTGCAAAAGTTATCTTTTTTTTTTCAGTCACATTACACAAGCCAATTTACACTCCCATTAGATGTCCTATTTCTTGCATCGATTCAAAATTTATAAGCATTATTTCTTGTTGGTAGATTGAGTCCATAATGTTGTTAATCGAGTCCTAATCGTTTTTTAATGATCCATCTCAAACAAGCCAATTGATTAAGAGGTGAAAAATTGATTTGATTGCCTGCAATTGTGAGTCATCGAAAAGTTTTAAGAGATAGGAGACCTGATACTTGTCTTTGTACAACTTAAAAACGTTGGCATGAGCAAGAAGCTGGTTGTGTCCGACGATATATGGCTCAGTGCCCGAATCACCACTTGTGCAGTTGAGCATTTGCCAATCGGAGCATCGACCTGGTGCCAATTGTCCATTGGCATATCCACCGACACTGTATGTCCACGGCTCGTTCAAAGTTATCCAATGTTTGACTCTGTCACCAAATTCCTTGAAGCAAACCTCCGCATAGTCCCGGAAATCATCTCTGATTAATGCAATAGCAAAATTCTAATATGAATCTTAGTACTCATGACCAAGGTTAAAGAAAAAACATCTCTTGACTTACACAATCCAAGGACTCAAGAAACCACCATAATCCTCCTCTAGGGCTCGGGGAAGGTCCCAATGGAATAGTGTCACGAAAGGTTGAATACCTGCAATAAAATCTCTACTTATCAGGGAGTGAATATATACACACATATATACACATAAATAAATAAGAATTAAAATAAAGCCAAGACCGTGGGCAAGGAGTTCATTGATGAGGTTGTTGTAGTATTGCACTCCTTCCTTGTTGATGCCTCCCTTTACCTTTCCCTCTGATAATTTCCCCACATAAAGACATAATTGAAAGTCAACAAATCTCGTGATTAACTACCCTAAAGAAAAATTGGCACGATTAAGCAAACTCATATGTATTAGAAAAATTTCCAAAAAATCCTAAACTTATTGTACAATGACAACCCCAGTCCTAAATTTTTAAATTTGTCAATTTAGTTCTAAACCTTTTGAAGATTTACCAATATAATCATTACGGTCATTATTAGTCAAAAATTGTTGACGTGGATATTGGCTATCCTATATGGCATAATTGCAATGTGAGTAATTTCCAATCAAAATGAGTTAGAAGGACCACATTAGCAAATTGTCAAAAGATTAAGGACTAAATTGGTAATTGCTAAAATGTTTTGGATTAACTTGACAAAATTTAAAAATTTAAGATTGAATTGGCCATCGGGCAATAAATTTAGGACTTTTTGGACAATTATTTCTGTTTCTACCCTCATGCAATGCAACGTAAAAGTGATGGTCTCACTAGGTATAATTCGAGACCATGAGATTGAGAATCTGTAGGCATTTAACCCCATTTCCTCCATTATCCCCACATCTTCCTGGGAAAAAAAAATCCAGTTAATCGTAAGGAGTCGAACATTTTCTATCCCAATTTCCTTTGCCAACAGCAAAATTAAATAGTTGCTTTAAATTACGTACCTTGTACCGGTGGTAGGAATCGATAGCCACATCCCCATTGCTACTATCAGCTATTTTAACTGCCATTCACCCCACAAAATCCAATTTAAGTTAAAGACGCATTTGAAGCCAGAGAACTTTCCTAGATTCTGGCTTAAGGAAATCCTTAAGTCATTGTATGTCATAAATGACAAAGAATTATGGCTTGTTGGTCAAATAAGGTAAGACTGGACGGCAATAAGATAACAACGTAATTAATTACAGAATGGACAACTCTAATTAGGAAAATATCAACCTTGCCAAGCCATATTAAATACGTTTTGGTACTTTAGAAGTCTACTATTTGAAATAAGTAACTTTACGAAAAAAAAAAGTATAATCATTACGTTTTCAAAGTATTTTCGAAAATTTAATTTCTATTTTGAGTTAACTGGCACTTCAAGAACCCTTATTATTATACCCAAAACTTTTCATCAATACCTATAATCCGCGTAAGGTTTTAAAGTTTTTATAATTCAAATTTAATAAGAAAGAAGAAAAAACACAACAATGTTAGACTAAGGTCGCCTCTCATTTTCTGGGCTCAAAAGGCTGTCCAGAACTAGATTTTTCTTTTACCTTTTCGAAGTTGATTATGTTAGATAAACCCTTTTTTAATCACGAAATCATTACCAAATGGATTAACACGTAAGGTATTTTCTAACAAAGCAGATCAGCATCGGTAGCAGAAATAGGTAATGGTAAAGTCTTTTCAAATATTTTTTTTCTTTAATTCATCAATCATATAAACATATTAAATACAAATTCCAACTTTTGAAACCTCCGTTCGTTTTTTGAAAATGAATGATTTAATTAATAACTTCCTAAAAATAATTACTTAAATCCTTGAAAAAATTAGTAAATAAAAAATATTTTAATTACCAATAGTAACTTATGAATGATCATTTTTAGAAAAATTATCTTTTAAATTATTTAATTTCCACGAAACAACAGGCCAACGTATTGAATTCTATTGCCAATTCATGTCAAGCAAAATCATTATTTTCTAATGGAAAAAGAAAATGCATTATTCCATTTTAAAGGGCGTAGTGAACCATTTTTTATGCAGATAACTAAAAAATCCGACCGAGTCTCAATTCGAAAGCCCATATGATGAAATGTTGAATCTTATGTAGTATGATGATACTCATGCAATAGTTGACAAATAATTGATCATAATATTCACAAACCTACTTGGAAAATGTCATGTAGCAAAAGAGTACAAGTACAAGCCAATTTATTAGTTCTCTATATCATGACAATCCAGAGAAGAATGATACAATCACGAAATCCGTCGAATCAGAATTTGGGATTCTCAAATGCTATATTTTATTGCAAAGACGTTTTTTTGATTCATCTTGGAATAAAATAAAATCTCATGCTTTTAATTTGCGTGAAATAAAATTCCATGTTGCTGTACAAGAAAGGACGATGCTAGTAGGCTAAAATTGACACATGAAGCCGGTTCCAATTTACTTACAATCTGCTCTATCACGTTATAAAACAATTTTTTGGTATAAGTTTTACCATATCTTGAGTTATTCTTCAAGAGACAACAAAAGAAAAAACAAAACACATTTGTCTTGGGGAAAAAAAAAGTGAGGGCGCCATTGGAGGCAAGGACGCACAGTTATGTCATCTTTACACACTGCCCCAGCTGCTCTGCTCAATTCACTGGCTTCAAAAAACAATCATCATTATACAAATGTCACCGCTGTCGAAGCATCTGGCAGCATGGTTATCTACAGATGACGATATTACTAATGTGGTTGATTTTATTTCAAACACACTCCCGGTCCATCGATATGAACAACGTGGTTTTCTCTGTTGATTACATCAGATCGGAACACGTATTCGACCTTTTGCCACATGCAAAGAGGGGAAGCTCACGGTTTGCAACTGTCATTAGCTCTGTGAGGGTGTGTAGGTGGAAGGAGGGGAGAGAGAGAGAGAGAAAGAGAGAGGCAGAGAGAGAGAGACCTGGATACTTCTGAGTGAAATAATCCCAGATACTAGGCCCTCTACCATCTTCATTAGCTGCACCTTCATACTGAAAGCCAAGAAGAAAAAACCAAACAAATTTCCAATATGACCATGCAGGATGCACATATAGACTGTTTCTCTGAGGTATGACAATGAGGATGAGAAGGAAGTTGCGGAAATGAAATCTGACCTACCTGGTATGCGGAAGAAGCCGTTCCGAACAGGAAGCCAGCCGGGAAGCTGCTCCGGTTGAGCGAGGCGGTGTCATAATCGCCGGGCTTGAAGGCACCATAATCAGCTTTGCAGTGACTCGCCGAGCTCACAAGGACTAGAATGCATGAAAGCATCATCAGGTCATGAGCACGAAACGCCATGACCGACACACTTTTCTAGGCACGGACTGTGGCTTTTGCTTTGGCGGTATTTATAGAGTGTGTGACTCAAATAAGTATGATAAATCCTTAGGAAAATGCCCCGTTCACATTTTCATGCGGAAAACGAGCCGTGAATAAGACAAGTGGTTGGCGAGTTTTAGATCGTGTGAAGATAGGAAGATACTATTATACGCATCTTTTAGTGATCTCTCTCTCTCTTGTTTTTTTTTTTTTTTTTTTTGTTTTATATATTTGTGGAACGAATTTTTCTGTACTCATTTTCAATGCCATCAAAAATAAGTTAATAAAAGATTAAAAGCTGGAACTCAAGTAGGTAAATCTCGGGCTCGTAATATATCTTCTTTTTATAAGGATTTTTCTTTTTTTATTTTTGCTTTCGGAGAACAAGAAAGTTAGCTGGCTTTTTTCCCTAATGAGTTTTCATTTGTTGGCTAATTTCAATGGATTTTAAGAAAGGTCTTTTCCCCTAGCTGGATCATATGAATAGAAAACCTTTTGATGATTTAATCGGCGAACATTAGTTGCCCAAAAACAAAGAGAAAACGTCCTTAAACTCAGAAAAATTATTTATTAAAAATGACCAGATAAATAAAAATTAGTAATTGTAATGAACTTGAATATAAGGTCTCAAAGAATAATTAATCGAAAATATATCGTACATACCTATTGCCATATAGTTTAGTGCCATATAGTTTAGTTTAAAAAATTTAATATTACTAATATCGCTGAAAGACAAAATAGCCAACCTCGACTCACTTCTCCTCTGAGCATCCAATAATAAAAGTGGTCCAAAGAGGGCTATTTTATAGAAACTATCGTCTGTTTTCTTGGCCTCATATCAGTCAAGTCACACTGCTACATCATTTTTTGCTTTGGATGTAATCGCAACTGCGATCCATTTTTTCCCCCGGAATGCTGTACATACATGCAACGGATAGTCCAAAGAGATTGGGACCATCCATTTATCAATAGGACCGTACATGCAAAATTTGACACGTGTCTCTATATATATACAAAATTGAGGTTGGTGGCTTTGGGAATTGTAATAATTAGTATGCGTACGTCCAAGGTTAGAAATAAGGAGGGTCGGTTTCTTCCACCCAAATTTGGAATGGAACGAAAATGACGGTATACAGAATTAGTTAATTGATGGAGAGATTGTTAAGATTGTCTTACATTGATTGTAAAAGGGCTGATAATCGGTTTATAAGGCGTGGGGGAAAGTTACATGGGAGAGTTATGAGTTGTTGTTACTCCGATCCAAGACGGAAAAGTTACAGCTTGTTGCAGCTCCAACCCAAGTTTGATGAGGGGAAGATTGTTGAAATTAGTCTACATCAATTGTGGAAGAAGCTGATAGCTCCAGCCCAAACCTAATATGTGAGAAGGAGATTGCTGAGATTGTCTTATATCAATCGTGTAAGGGGTTGGTGAATTATAAGTGTGAGAGAAAAGTTATACGAGAGAGTCACGAATTGTTGGAATTTTGATTCTGATCTAATGTGTGAGGGTGGTTGATTATTCTGTTAAGTTAGTTTTTGGGGTAAGAAAGATTCTAGATCATCTAATGACTGTACTTGTTAATTACCGTAATAGTGTGATCTCGTGATCCCGTGCGCGGAGGACAACCACGTGTAACTTGCCATAGTCTAACCGCATGACAAGTCTCCGGAAGGACCGAGCGATCTAACATGGTCGTGGGACAACTTCTGAAATTTTGTCTTATCCGCACGGAGGAGAGGGGGGCAAAAATTTTAGGGTCTACTCAATGCGCAAATCGAGTTGCATTATTCAATGATTGATCTAAGTGAAAAATTATGCAATGTGTTCAATTAGAAAATGGTTACTTAGCTTGTCCAATGAGAAAATATTTATTGAAAATCAGGAGAAATTTGATTACGGCCCGCTTAGTTTAACAATCTTTTTGTAAAACAGATAAGTCTTTTCCTTTCATTTTCCTTGTGAAGGCAATCGTCCTGCATCGTGATAGACACACTAGGAAAATTCAAACGATGAGATGCGAAGGTTTAATGATGCCATAAGTCTGAATTAGCAAAGTGATCAACTATACTACTCAAAAACGACGATTTCATCTTATGGTCTGCAGGCAATTCTGATTGAAGGGTATTATTGATGTCCCATGTTCTTGCGGTCGACATGTGGCGCATCGCTCATCAGCCACTTAATGTGTTGGGAAGGACTTTAATAGGCTGGACAGATTTTGGCATTTGTGGATGGGCAAATTTAGAAAGATTTGTGGTTTCAATGCACACATAAATAGGACATGACAGCGGCTGCTGGGCTTGAGTTTTACCTCACTTGGGCCGGTCTTAAGCACAGTTACTTATACATTAAGCAATATATTAAAGAAGGTGACAAAATGAGTTGGAAAGAAGGTGCGATTTCGAGTTGCTACGGACTAGTGAAGATATTTTTCCATATTTTTGGTTTGGTCGGTCCATGATTCTCGCTTTGTACGCGCCAGAAAATTAAGATGAAGCTAATAATATAGAACCGTGCTGTATAATATCAAATAAAACCTAGTTTGGCTTGTTGACTCAAGGGCAAATCTTATATTTCGATGCTCGGCTTGGATTTTTCTAATCTAAAGAGCTGGTTAGTTGCGGTTTCTTTTGAAGATGGCAATCCATTGTCTCAAACGATGGAAAGCATGAGTGAACGTAGTGATCAATATTAATTTCTGTCAAATTCAGATGGAATTCTAGCACTAGTTCATGAACAGGAAATGCCGGGACTGACACACTTTCTTTAGCATGGCTTTTATTTTGGCTGTGTTATTATAGAGTAATAATACGTCTCTAGTTTGAGCTCGTAGAAAAAATCTGATCCAATTAGTTTTTTTAATTTTCCTAATTTTTTCTTTGGTCAAGTAGGTTACCTAGTATGATTTTTTTTTGAGTGATTTCCTATATTGAGTAGTTTCTTGATTTGAGTGATTTTTCTAATTTGGGTAAGTTTCCCAAGTGGGTTCTGAACATAAGAGATGCACTTCTACTCAATTATTAAACACGAGTAAATAAGAGAAGTCTCAGGTTCCTCTCTCTTTGAGTTTTCTGAGTAGCTCTTCGGAAAAGATTGTCAAATAACACTTGTTGATTTGATTCGAATGTAATCTTAAGTTGGTAAAAACTTGAACATCAAATGATTTTACAATCCGAAATCATAGTAGATATGTTGGAAAATTATCTCTCTTCATAGAATAGGTATCACAATTGGACTGAATCACGCAAATCTCTATTATCCTATATGTTCTTCCTGAATTTTTTTGGTAATTTCTTTTTCTCGCATTAAACTTAAATTGCAAGATCTTTTAGCTTCCATTTTATATTCACTAGGCATTAAGATTTAGAATTGATTTGGAGCTTTTACTTGTCTAATGAAGACATGTTTGTAATTACGATTGTATTCAAAAGTTAGATGGAAGGAATGGGACATTCCGATTTTCCAATTCTATTTTTAGTAAAATGAGATGAGACGAGCATTTCATCTTCGTGCATATAGTTCTTTTCCATGAGTTGGCCACTCATGTGAAAACTAGTCTAACAGGTGAACCCGTTAAGGGATTCTAATGTATCAGACTTGAGAATTTGACTAGGAAACGACTTTTTGACAGAGCTAATCTGCAAGGGTCATTACGGCACATTTAAAAATCGATTAGAGACCGGAGATAGGTCGACTCGATAAAGGCATGTGATCAAGTGTGGGTGATTCCACCAGATCGCACAATTCTTGTCGATCGACACTGGACCGACTTTTTTGTCATTTTGGTACCCTAAGTCCGTATTTGAAACCTTGAGGTTTTCACGACAGCTGAAAGTTGCCAATGTATCAAAGATGTATATTGTGGCTTGAAAATGATCAACCACAGGTCAAATGCACGAAAATTTCTAAAAGCTACCCGGTAGATTAGGACACGCTAGTATCGTGCCAGAGTGAAATTAACCGTGAAATTGAAATCGAATTCAGAAATTGGAAATCCTGTTGTGTCACAAATCATATTAGGAGCGTTGACTCATCTTCAGAAGATTTTTCCTACAAACCGAGTTTTTCGGCGAAAAATCAAAGTACGGTTATTTGGTTCGGAAAATTGGTAGGCTCGCTTTTTGTCGTACTTTTGGGATCCAAGATGGTTCTATGGTCAAGTAAAAATGTGGATTGAAGTGTGGTGACATTTGATAAATTTATGGACTTCAATTTGGCTCAATTGGAAGGGGCTTGAATGAAATTGAAAGAATTTGATGTACAAATACTCAAATTCGTATGCCATGGGACTTGAAGCAAATTGGACCTATTGGAAGATTGCCAAGGAAGCTTTGAGGTTAGTGGATGGTGACATCATGTGAGGTCATGGTGGGGCCAAAATGAGGGGGGTTTTGACAAGTGTTGGGTGCCCATTGGCTCACCAAAAGGACCCCTCACATCAACCCTTTCTTCTTCCTTGATTCAAGGCTTTTTGCCTTGGGACTTGGAGAGAGAAAAGAGTTGTGCTAATCAGAGGAGCTTTGGCTGCCCATCCGCTCTCACGTCCGGTTGCTCCTTTGCCGTCACCGCTCGTGCCCGCTTGTGTCGCACACGGTCCTCGCACCCAGCTGCCGATCTCGTGCCGTCTCGCCGTCCTTCGGAGTCCCCTAAGCACTGTCGAAGCCGCGCCACCGCCGTTCCATCTCCGGAGCAGCCAAGGTCGCCGTCGCCGCTCGTTCGCGCTCGCCGCTCCGCTCGTCCGCACGCACATTGCTCTGCTCGCCAGCTGCTGCTTCGCCTTCGTCCGCAGCCTAGCGTTGTCGTCCGGTGTCACTAGTAGCTGCTCGCCTTCGCCAACATTGCTAGAGCCACCGCCAGTCACCGCCTGAGCCGCCGTCGTCCATCTCCGCCGATTTCGCGCCCAACCGGCCGCCGAGCTGCCCTCCTTCGGTCAAGAATAGCAGCCGGAGTTCTAGCAAGTCCGGATCTTCAAGGCCTATTTTGGGTGCCTTCCGGTCCTCTTTTGGTGTCATCCCGTGGAGGTTTGTTGACCGCCTCGCCATTAGCTTCGGCGGGGATTCGCCGGAAAGCGATTCCGGTGAGTTTAGCCTCTAAACCTTGATTAGAGGGTTAATGATGCTTTAGGTGTGCTTAGTTTAAGCTAAGTAAATTTAGGTGGTTGGTTGTTGCGAGCCCGGATCAGGTCGGGGCGTGACAAGAAATTTAGCGTAACTAAGTCTCCATATCCAAATTCTCTGGTTCATAGGAATAATATAATTTTCCTATTATTTTACTTAGATGTTTAATTGACCTATCATAAATTGATTAGTGACCACTCCTAAATAAAATTCATTTGTATATTAAAAACTTGAACCTAAGTCATAAATTGGTATAGGCTTGGAAGAGCCTAAACTAAATTTAATAATTCATTAGCTAAACTCTAGGTGGTTCACCCTAGATTAGGTTGCGATAGGTGGTATGTATTAATGGCTACGTACCCACTGCTGCCCTTCACCGCACAAAGGATAATTAAAGTTAGTAGGGTCTTCTTCACGAGTATCTCTATGATACTCATTGAGCATATTCAAATTAAAATGTTTCAATTGGCAACATGGGAAATCTGCTGATAGAAAAGTGCATTGAAACTAGGACAGATGACAAAATTCTGTCATTTAGTGACATAGAATTATGGCCTATTGGTCATGAAACCACCATATTAGCGAGGAAAAGAAGAAAGAAGAGATCGGACTCTGCTTGAGAACCATGTCCTTGGCTTTCCTCGAGGTCTTCGTTTTGCCTCTCTTCGGTTGGTCAGCAGGGCTTTCTTTGCTGCCTCTTCCTTTTACCGGAACCGAGACCCTTCTTGGCCAATCGAAAGAGGGACGATTATTCAACTATTGCGAGCAGAACTAGTAAACCACGAGGTTCTTTCGAGATCCGAGCAGGAGAAAACAGAGTTCAAACCGAGCGGGTGAGGTGTTCAGAGCTAAGCTAGGGCTAGTATCTGCAATTTTATGGGCAATGTCAGTTTTGCATTCGCTAAAATAACCGAGCGAGAGTTGGTTAAGGAGGATGGAGATGATAATGGAGGCGACAATGTCAAGTGAACTCAAGAAGTGATGGCTTGAGCGAGCTCGGGGCTCAGCGATGTTAACTAGAGAAGAAGCAGGTCAAGGTCGAGATGACAAATTCCTGCCATTCTCTTTCTCACGGGGTGCCATTTTCTCGAGTTTTCCTGGAAAATGAAACTTCGTGCGCAAAAAGGGCCGACCCTAGACTGGGCCTCTTAGCATGGTGTGACGACTGAACCCAACAGACCAATTGAGCCCACAACGTCGCGATTGATCCCAACCGTCCAGTTGGGCCCATAATACCACGATTGAGCCACGAGGAATTTCATTCCACAACTGTAATTAAGACACCCAGCATCATGCAAAAAACTTGATCGCTGTATTTCAGACAGCACTCTCAAGCAAATAGCCTTAGGAAACAATCAAATGAAGATGGGATTTAGATCAAATCCGCTTATTTGATTGATGCAAATCGCATAAGACCCTGCGATAAAAAATTCAACATGAGGCTTCAATGCTTAGTGAGAAAGCTCTTGAACCAAATTGACGAGTGCTTGGGATATCTCTTTGATCCATTCTTGTAATCCACGTAATTGATGCCGAAACGCACGGTGTAACCCGAGCCCCACTCGAAGTTGTCCAACAATGACCATGCAAAGTAACCCTTCACGTTCACTCCCTCCCTACGCATATGTTAGAGCCAACCATTACTAGTGTGGAATACAAACTTGTGAAATTTTAATACTTCACATGGAATTATGAGGAAAATCTTGCTTGAAAATTGCTTACTTGATTGCCTTCAGAAGGTATTGGAGATGACGATAGTAGTAATCTATTCTGATAGGATCAACTAGTTGCTGCTCCAAGGGAAGTGTAGAGTTGTTAAACTCGTCGATTCCTGCGCTTGATCGAGAGCGACAAAGAGAGATTGTGGTTACATGAAGAATGACATTGGATAGGATTCATTTGATTTAGGATCACAAATTCTAAGATGTTCGCTCACCATTATGCATAGAATTGTTAAAACTTGGTCAAATATGTCGCTTGTTTGAGAGACGGTATTATAATGTATACCTACTATATCATGTATGCCTTACCAAATCATATTTATTTGTGGTTTTCAAAACTATGTTATGGCCGACCTAACTTAATTATGCAATCTACTTTTGAGATTATCTAGGCAAATGAAGATTTTCTGAAGTTTGTAGGACTTTTTCTTCGATTTCTTTAACTAAATACGAATTCAATAAGTATCAGAAAGTATTAAAAAAAATAAAAATGTAACTAGTGACAGATAAAGATCGATAAATTCATGTAGGAGTTGATATATTAAAAGCCTTAGTAGAAAACAAATTAAAGTTAGTTAAAGACACTAAAAGCTGATAATCCGTACACTTTTAAAAAAAAGTTAGGATAAGTTACTAATATACTACAGAAAAATTAGGTGATCGGCAACTTCTTTACCCCTAGCCTTTTATACTTAACAACTCTTTTAGAAATTTACCAGCATGGAATCTTTTTTTTTTCCCCAGAATGAGCTATATTTATTTATTTTTCATGAACGAGTTATCGTGAGAAAGTCATACGTACCGTTCTCAGTGATGTAGATGAGCGGATTCTTGTACTTATTCTTAACATATAGCAGCAGACTTTGTATTCCACTTGGATAAACTGATAGCCAACTCGAAGCAGCCTACAAAATATAATTTACATTTTAATCAATGAGTGCAACATAAAATGAAAGATTACGAGCAAATTAAAGAAGAATAGATGGGGGCAAAAGAGTGTATGTATACTGATGGGCCAATTGGTATCCCGTTACGGTCGCCTACAAGAAAAAAAGCAAATGAAAAAAAGAAAAAAAAAGAAGCATTGTCATTAGAATTTACTTAAATCAAGATTGCGCTATCATCATCGTCACCGAATATCAACTACAATGATTCGGTTCCTCACTCGTGAGACTGGTGAGCGCATCCGTTACATAGCTCATGTTTTGAGCATTCACGGAGTAATGCGCGTACGCCGCGTAGAAGGCAGTGTAGTAGTTTAACCCGAGGAAATCGTACGACCCTTTCAACAAGAGCGATTGCTCCTCCGTGAACTTTGGCAGCCTGTTTCTGACGAGAGATCGTATGTTGTGCGGGTAGTCACCGTAGACTATCGGGTCCAAGAACCTGGAAAGGCAATCGATCGGTCTAGTTAATACGCACAAGGGTAGTCGCCGATTAACCACAAATAGAGAGAAGGAACGATTCAATCACCATCCGAGCATGAAGTCCAAGGCTCTTTGGACTGCATTGAGGTGGTGCCTGGCGTCTGAGTTGGGCACGAACCAGTGAGATATCAATGTAATTCCGATCGCCCCCTTTTGAGATGCCTGCATGTATGCATATATAACCGTTAGGATTGAGAAATGAATCGAAATCGACCAAAACCAGAGCGAAGCGAGATCGTTAATGTATAAATTCCATGATTCAAAAGAGTTTGGATCACCTGATACTTATCCCTGTACAGTTTCACCGCAGCCGCGTGAGCAAGAAGTAGATTGTGGCCAACCATGTAAGGTTCCGTGGCGGAATCGCCACCAGTGCAGTTCAGCTGCTGCCAAGCCGAACATCGGCCTGGGGCCAGACTCCCAAGCACATAGCCCCCGTCGCAGAAAGTCCACGGCTCGTTTAGAGTTATCCAATGCTTGACCCGGTCGCTGAACTCCTTGAAACATACATCAGCAAAGTCCCGAAAATGGCCCCTGGGTACACACAAGCGAAAACAAAGATTGATCTTCGTTGCCTCAAAGGAGGACGACACAGCCCATCTTCAGTAGATTGAGAGACACTGAGGTCGATAAATCACTCACACAATCTTGGAGCTCAAGAAACCACCATACTCGTCTTCTAATGCTTGGGGAACGTCCCAATGGAAAATCGTTACGAATGGCTTGATTCCTATGTCGAATGGAGATGAATTTAAAAGAAAAGAAAGAAGAAGAAAGCATAGGTCATAATTAATAAGCAAGAATGAGAAATTATTTGACACATATTTGATGGATTTAGCACTTGGAGAGAGTGAAATGAGATTGATACCATGGGCTAGGAGTTCATCAATGAGATGGTTGTAGTATGCAATGCCTGCTCTGTTGATTCCTCCTTCAACTGTTCCTTCTGAAATCATCAATGTAGCAAAGAATTTTAAGCATGATCTGATGCAAAATAGACAAGTTTTGGGGGTCCAAGATGACAAGATTGGACGAGAAGACTGACTTACTGGGTAATATCCTAGGCCACGAGATTGACAATCTGTAAGCATCCCAACCCATCTCCTTCATCATTTCAACATCTTCCTGTACCATATAAATGCTCGGAAATATAAGATTTCGATAACATAAAATAGCTTATTTTCAAATAGTTTTGTATAGATGGACCGACGGAATGATTAAGAGTTACGTGGTCGGGACCGATGAATGACCTACCTTGTATTTGTGGTACTGATCAATAGCCATGTCTCCATTGCTTCCGTCCATTATTTTTTCTAGTGGAGTTCACCATACAAAAACCACACAAGGCCCGTCATAAAAGGTACAAGTGAAAAGAAAAAAGAAAAAAAAAAAGAAAGAAGATTAAAAGAGAAAATGAAAACGAAGTTAGTGTACACTTATTAAATGTGGTTTTATCGATGAGACCAACTGACATCACACTATAGAGTTCTAAAACATTGTACTTCAAAACATGACCCTCAGGATTGCGGCCTAGAAGGTAGATTAGTAGTTGGGGTGGGTGAAAAATGACTCGAATTCCACCCAAATGCTATCCAAAAAATGAAAAAACCATGACCCTCAAACTATCTATATCTGACGAATGGCCAAAGCTATCAATTAAATTACAATAACTGCGAATAATTTTATTAATCAATAAACACATGCCCTTTTATTTTGGGTTAATAACACTAAAAATCCAAAACTGTACACTAATTATGAATTCACCCCAAATTATTTTTTTGACCACAGAAAATTTCAAATTGATACACTAATAACAAATTTATTTTTTTGCTAATTGCATCATAGACCGGTATCTTTTACCTCCGTTCGTTGGTCACTCACACTCTTTAGAGGGGAGGACTTTTCAATAGTCGAATGGTCCCCTATCTCTGAAAAGGGAGTTGTACCTAGCTGATCAATTGACCTCTTTTACTATCTCTAATCCTTTCTCTCAGGATGGCTCCCTCTCCGAGCACCAAGCCTCTATAAAAGGGTGAAAGGTCTATCTCCTAAGCAAAGGTAAATGAATTCATACTCCCGCTCAATGGACAATAGACTTATATACTTTATTTAGGTGACACATGGTAGTTTACGGGTATACTAGTTTGGGGTTTTGCCCCTTTTTGTCACATGTATACTAATTTATGATTTTTCGTGGTATTAATTTAATTTAACAAAAACTAATAGAGGATAAATTTTCTACAAATGTATCGATTTGAGGTTTTTTTTTGTTAAAAAATTAATTTGAAGTAAATTTATCATAGATGTACTAGTTTAAGATTTTTTATGGTTAAAAAAATAATTTGAGATAAATTTGTTTAGATGTATTAATTTGGAATTTTTCGTGGTATTAATATTTTATTTCCAATCCACTCATTGCTTTTTTTCTTTTTACATCTTAATACATAATTCAAAGGCCTATATATCGATTCTAACAATCGATCGTGAGACACGACAATAGCAGAAACCATGTTTTCGCTAGTTAGCTTTAAGAAAATCGATAATGCCTTTGAGGTAACAACTTCTAAAAGTGCTGGCTGATTTTGCATAAGCTGAAATTATTTAGGAAATGAGTTTCCAATTTTTTATATTGAAACAAGAGGTTGGAAATCAATTTTGTATACCGACTTTTTATCTCTCTGGCATTATCTAATCTGAAAACTATAAATTATAAAACGACGAAGAGACGACTCGAGAGCAATCATTTCATTTGTCCTTTCATTTTTGGCAATATTATATCCCTTAGAATAGGCAACTTGAATTTCAAAGGAACCCAACTAGTGTGCTTAGTCCTCGAGCATAGATGACAAGACCAAACTGAAATCCTTTTTCTTGTTTTTTTTTTAGTAAACGATTGAACTGGATATTCATCCGAAGTTATCGTGAAAAATCATCATTTGATATCTAATGATGGTGTGATAGAATGGAGTACACGATCACATTATATATAGTTGTCGACCATGGATTCAATAAGCCTTTTCAAGTCCTCATTAATCTATCCCCAATAATTATTTCTTTGATTAGTTTGCGAATATTCGCAAAAGACCTTGAAGATTGTGACATTTAATACCACATGAAGCATGCCAAGCTGGACGAAGGCAGAGATTTGGGGAGTGGTCTCTCTTTTAATTGACCATTTTATCATTCTCCATAACTTCTCTAAGTTCCACTTCATCCTTACTTCCCCATTCTGATTTGTGCACTCAGCTTTACTTTTGTATAGCTACTAATATTCCAATTACTAACATACTTTTACTAACACCAGAGTGTAAAACATTCGCACAAACTGTTCTAAATGTAGGTATAAATTGATCTTTTATTTTAATCGCGATTGTACTTCATACAAAGTGCTCTAAGACCATTTGAATTATTGAATGGGACTATAAAGAAGTGAAATCTATTTCCAATGCCTTACTGCACTTGAAACCCTCCAATAAATAAATAAATTATTGACATTGTGAATACTTGTGAGCAAAGAGACGCGTATCATATGAACCAATGGATAGCGATGATAACTCGTATTGAAGAACAGCTAGGGTTTATCTAGTGAGCAAAGAGATACACATGCATGGTTTAATTAAATGATATATATATTTGATCTCCTACTGTATCATAGCTCATATTTGGTCCGGACACGTATACTCGACCTTACATTTTGCCTTATTATATAGTCCATAATGTTACTAGAAAAACATAAATATTTGAGATGCTCGGAACTTATCCACTTAAGATGGGCTTTTTGTAAGTGAAAGATCAATTCACACACATCTTCTTCAATTTGTCAAGTGTTCCGAAGACAACCTCTTATGAATTGTTATTCTTTTTCTAGTAAAAGCAACCATCCATTTTACGTTGCATGGTCCAGAGACTTTCAAATTTCACAATGTACTAACTATATTTTTAAGTTGCATAGGGTTTAGAGAGTTTCAAATCTGATAATGCTCAACTTCATTTAGAAAAAGAAGAATGTGTAAATTAGCTTATAAGGCTATGACATGATCAGGACTGCTGGAATGTGCACCTGGATATTTGTGAGTGTAAGTATCCCAAATGCTCGGGCCCCTGCCATCTACTTTGGCTGCACCTTCATACTTGAAGAAAGACGATAACAATAAAACGAGAACACAACACATCAAGCTCAAACTCACCTTCTCACAGGCCATGAATAGTCGAGAACAATATGAGGATACCTGGTATGCTGAAGAGGCCGTCCCGAAGATGAAACTAGGGGGGAAGCTACTCCGGTTGAACAATGCGGTGTCGTACTTGGCATGACCTTTGGAAGTGGAAGCCGTGTTACAGAGAAGAAGCATGAAGGCCAAGAGCACAAGCTTATTGTAAACCAGAAACGCCATGGCTGATTTATGCTTGTACTCAGCTGCCTAGCAACCCAACCATTCTGTACATACATATAGCAGAGAAAGGAATTACTAAATGGTCATGTTACCATTTTTATCCATTGCACATGCACGTGAAAAACGCAAAATGTGGGATCAAATAGCCACGTCGCATTACAATTATGACTTTTGTTGAGATTGTCCCACATCGGTTGTGAAAAGAGCTGATAGTAGTCAGTTTATAAGTGTAAAGGAAAATCTCACAATTTGAGCTAACTTTTGGGATGAAAGAGACCCAAAACCATCTAACACTTATATCAAAACTCAAGTTACCAACAAACCTAGACCCAATAGTTACACGGCAGAGTAACGAGTTGCTATAACTCCAACTCAGGCCTGATATGAGAATGAAAGATTGTTGAAATCGTTCCACATCGGTAATAGAAGGGACTGGTAGTTGATTTATAAGTATGAGAAAAACTTATATGGAAGAGTTATAGGTTGTTGTAACTCCTACCTAGGCGTTACACAAGAAAGTTACCAATTGTTGCATCCGACCCAGATTTGATGTGTGAGAGAGAGATTGTTAAGATTGTCTCACATTGAGTTACGAATTGTTACAATTCCGATCCAAGCTTGATGTGTGGAGGGGAGATTGTTAAGATTGTCCCATATCAATTGTAGAAGAATATGGCAATCCCGACCCAAGCCTGATGTGTGAA
The DNA here is from genome assembly GCA_014182365.1 of Eucalyptus tenuipes. Lineage (NCBI taxonomy): Eukaryota > Viridiplantae > Streptophyta > Magnoliopsida > Myrtales > Myrtaceae > Eucalyptus > Eucalyptus tenuipes. The sequence continues at coordinate 32,758,379 of CM024538.1, read as the reverse complement.
GAGAAGATTGCTAAAATTATTCCATATCGATTGTGGAAAGGACTGATGGTTTATAAGTGTAAGGGAAAAGTTATACAGGAGAGTCATGGGTTATTGGAGCTTCGACACCGACTTGATGTGTGAGGATGATTGATTTATAAGTGTAATGAAAGGCTCACCCTTTTAAGTTTGTTTTTAGGCTAAAGAGATTTAAGACCATCCAATCACTGTACTTGTTAATTGCTGTAATATTTTGATCACGGGATCCCGCACGCGCAGGACAACCACGTGTATCTCGCCAGAGTCTAACCGCAAGTCAAGTCTCTGGAAGGACCTAGCGAGCTAACATACTTGGTCGAGGGACAACTTTTGAAATTTTGTCGTATTCGCATGGAGCGGGGTCCCAAAAATTTTAGGGTCTATCTATTGAATGGGCAAATCCAGTGCATTATTCAATGATTGATCTAACTGCAAAATCATGCAGTGTGTTCAATTAGAAAATCGTTACTTAGCTTGTCCAATGAGAAAATATTTATCGAAAATCAGGACAAGTTGGATTACACCCCGCTTAGTTTGACAATCTTTTTGCAAAACAGATAAGTCATTTCCTTTCGTTTTCCTTGTGAAGGTAATCATTGTACATTGTGATTAGTGGTTATAATGTTGGCCAACTTGAGTAACAGACACATTAAGAAAATTCAAATGATGAGACGCGAGCGTCGAATGGTGCTGTAAGTCCGAATTAGCACAGTGATTAACTATACTACTTAAAAACGACGATTTCATCTTATGATCTGCAGGCAATTCTGATTGAAGGGTATTATTGATGTCCCATGTTGTTGCGGTCGACATGTGGGTCATCGCTTATCAGCCACTCGTGTTGGAAAGGACTTTAATAGGCTGGGCAGATTTTGGCATGTGCCCCTTCCATATAATTCAGTTGGACAAATCTAGAAAGATTTGTGGGCTCAATGCACACATATATAGGACAAGAGAGCGGCTGCTGGGCTTAATTTTACCCCACTTGGATCGGTCTTAAGTAAAGTTACCTATACACTCAGCTATATATTAAAGTAGGCGACAAAATGAGTTGGAAAGAACGTGCGATGTCGGGTTGCTACGGACTAGTGACGATATTTTTCCATATTTTTGGTTTGGTCGGTCCATAATTCTCGCTTTATACGCGCCAGAGAATTAAGACGGAGCTAATTTTATAGAACCGTACTATATAATATCCAATAAAACCTGGTTTGGCTTGTTGACTCATGGGCAGATCTTGTATTTGATGCTCAGCTTGGATTTTTCTAATCTAAACAGCTGGTTAGTTGCAGTTTCTTTTGAAGATGGCAATCCATTGTTTCAAACGATGGAAAAGCATGAGTGAAGGAGTGATCAATATTAATTTCTGCCAAACTCAAATGGAATTCTAGCACCAGTTCATGAACTTGAAATGCCATGACCGACACATTTTCTTTAGCATGGCTTTTATTTTGGCTGTGTTTTATGGTAAAAATATATATCTTATTTGAGCTCATAAAGAAAATCCGATCCAGTTAGTTTTTCAATTTGAGTAGGTTTCTAGTTTTTTTATTTTTTATTTTTTTATCAAGTAGGTTTCCTGGTTTGAATTTTTTTTGGGTATTTTTTATACTAAGTGATTTCTCAATTTGAGTGGTTTTTTTTTTCTTTTCAATTTGAATAAGTTTAATAAGCAAGTTGTCAATATAAGAAATGTACTTCTACTTGATTATTAAACAAGAGCAAATAAAGTCTCACAGTGCTCTCTCTTTGAGTTTTTTGAGTAGCTTTCCAAAAAAAAATGTCAGATAACACTTGTTGGTTTGCTTTGAATGTAATCTTGAATTGGTAAACACTTGAACATCCAGCGAATTTTCATTCGAAAATCATAGTAGATCTCTTGGCAATTATCTCTCTTCCTAGACTAGGCATCACAATCGGACCGAATCATGTAAATATTTGGTATCCTAAACATTCTTGCTTGATTATTCTAGTAATTTATTTTTCTCACATTAAGCTTAAATTCCAAGATCTTTAAGTTTCCGTTTTATTTTCACTAGGCATTAAAATTTAGAGTTGATTTGGAGCTTATACTTGCATAATGAAGTTGTGTTTGTAACTATGGCTGTATTAAGAAGTTTGATGGAAGAAATAAAGTTGGGTCAGTATATATATATATAAAATTATTAGTTGCCTTTTTCAGAGTCTATCCACAAGTCAGATCATCAAAAGCATCCGACATGCTAACATGATTTGTTCTTGGAAAAGATACTGAAGTTTTTCTTTATTCCCACGGTGGGGAACCCAAAAATCTCAGGGTCTATTCGATAAACACATTGGGTGCTTGTTCAATGATTGATTTAGACGAAAAGTCATTCAATGTGTTACTTGGCTTCTCAATGAGAAAATGCTTTGATAAAACTAGAGTGAGTTGATTGCAACCAGCATAATTTGACAATCCTTTTGTCGATGGGGGGGGTTGTTTTCTTTTGTTTTCTCTGCGAAGATGATCGTTGCGCATCGGGGCTGCTTTTTCATAAGGTTAGCCAATTTGAAAAGAAAAAAATTAGGAACTTCAGAACAAATGGGATGTAAGATTTAATCGAGAGTAAGTCCTGCGAGCAGTTCGATTTAGCGTAGCGATGGGATAATAATAATTTAACAAAAAATATAAAACCAACATCTTTATCTTATGTAGGTAACATATGCTTTCGGGTTCAAACTATCACGAAGCAAAATACTAAAAATTTATGGCTTGAATATAAAATGTGCGATTTGACACTCCCAATCCCCAGACCTTTATTGCGGTTTATAAGATATGTGAGCAATCAGGATAAAATGTTATGAATATCACGTGTTCACGTGTTTAGTTGAAAAGTGCATCGCTTGTCGGTAGACTTGTCAAAATAGGTCATATACCATTTCTTAACTTATATTTGATGGGTTGAGTTGTTATATGGGTTAATCATATTCAATAAATAGATCATAAATGAATTTAGAATGGTAAAATTCAAAATAATATGGGTGTTAAATAAGTAGCATTTTACTTAGACTCAATCCACTTATATAACTCTTTCTTCACCCTCTCTCATCCTCACTCGATCTCATGCTTGCTCACTCCGCATTCTCACCTTAGTTTGGGTACAAGTTGATGGGAGAATAGTAACAACCCGAGCAATATTAGATTAACGTAGTAGCATAAAATAATCTCTCCTCTTATATAAACCTAACATAAACTAATATAGTAGAGCAAAATAAATATCAAGCACGCAAACACAAGGTGATTTTTTATGTGGAAAACCTCCTCAATGTAAGGAAATAAAAAAAAATCATGGGATGGGAGTCCACCCAAAAATTTTTACTATCAACAAAATCAGATGAACAAAATTCTTCTCTAGTAAATACTAGAGGCACATAGTAGCAAAAATCTTGAGAATATCATTCTTGGCAATATACATAAATTTTACAAGAAATTATGGATAAATCTGACCAAAAACGTAAGTTTTAATTAATACATGAAAAACCTAGTTTAGAGGTGTTAAAAAAAAATCAAACCGTATAGATTCGAGAAGAGTGCGCCACAAATAGGCTAACAAAATTTCAGCTCAATCATGTGAGGGCTAGTACGAACACCTAGAGGGAGGTGAATAGGTGTTTAAATGAAACCTTGGCAAATATATGAGGAATAAAATAAGTTGCGAACAAAGTCTGAAGAACAACAGACTTTGAGCGAGATCAGACTTTAACAAAATAAAGAGTTTAGAGAAGAGAATAAGAACACAAGGTTTATAATGGTTTGACTTATGTCCACTCTCCCACGCTAACAGCCTTCTGCTAGATTCCACTATGCAATCAACAAGAGATTACAACTTTGAGTGCAAACGCTTAGTAGTAGATCACACTATCTCACTAAGTCACTCTTTTGGTATTTCTCTCACGATCACAAACGTTTAAGCTCACCAAAGACAAGTGTATGATTGAAGATTGCTCAGACTTTGGAATTATAAATTTTACGCTCCGTCTCTTACTTGCTTATCGGTCCTTGATCTCCTTATATACTCCTCCACTTCCAAACTAGCCGTTGGACATCATCTTGAGGATCGTCTTCCAATATACCCATTGGACAGATCTGTATCTAGAAGATTTGGTAGCCATTGAGTGACAAAAGTAGAATTCCAAGTTGATTCCGATCGCCCATACAAACAGAATCTTGGTTTCCATAAGTAGAGCTTCTTCGTATAGAAAGTTCTTGTCTTCAAGATTTAATTGTCAATCGATTAGACTGAGTCAATCAAATCAATCTTGATGTAGAATCCAAACCATATCACTAGCCGTTATATATTTAGGGCTTGTGTTAGGATCTGTCTCGTTCTGGATGTAAAGTCTGAGATCAATAGACTTTACAATTTGAGTCTGAATATATTCCGCTTCTGAACAGATTTAGCTTTAAGGTTTGGAAACAGTTTGAATAAGTTCAGCTCCAGCATAGAGCCTGTCTTCTGGTTCTTCCAAGTATAGACTTTGATAATATCCTTTACATGTTCTATCATTTGCATAGTCTATTACTCAACCATCAAACACGTTAGTAGCTTTGATTTATTTTGTCATCTTCAAAACATCATAAGGGATTTCCTTAACAATCTCTCCATTTTTGATGATGATAAAACAATATTTGAATATGCAGATGTGTAATCACACTTTCTAAAATATTAATAAATCAGAGCAATGTAATTCAAATCAAAAGATAGCAAATAGATTGAGCATAACAATATATAGAAAAATAATCGTAGCTCAATATTATGCAATAAATAATATCAACCAATCAACACATATGCATATTTATATTCTCTCCCCCTTTTTGTCATAATAAAAAAGCGATAATAATGAAAATAGTATCACGTAGAGAATATAAAGCAATAACAAATATGTCTTGCATGAAAAATAATTTCCAAAAATCAGCTTTTATAAAGTAAATCGAATATTAAAAATATGTTATATAGCTCACTTCGATCATATATATCAGCAAATATCTAATAAAAATCACGGATGCATTATTCATTTACCCTTTTTGTCATGATAAAATAATAACAATGAAGGATTTGTTAATGACAAAAGGTAATAAAAAATGCACTAACCCGATTTTGTAGAACTTGGTAAGTTCCAACACATTTACCTTTTCCTTCCTTCCATAATAATCAAGATCACAATCAATTCAAATTGATCAAAGCTCCCCCTAAATTTGTTGCCTTTTTGAGGTGATCACGATTCTTTTCTTTCTTTTGGATTCGCTTTCTCTTCCTATCATCATGATAATATTTGCAAATAGCACTACTTGTGGCTTGTGCACGTTGAGCATAATATCTTTCCAATATTTTCTTCGTAGCAACAATATCCACAACGATCATTTGCATTTTGAAATTCGAGGCAGAAATTTATTTTCTTCAAACAAGCTCTTCTCAAATTCAACCTGCATAAACTTAACAAACTTTTTGCACATATAAGCTGTAATAATATCCACATAATATATAATGCCCTTTCTCCAAATAAATAAATTGAATAGCATATATAAGATTAAAATTCAGAACTACTCAACCTTTCATACGACACATGAGGGATTTCCTTAACAATTTGCCAAAGCTTTACACAAGGAATGGAATTTTTTAGCCTCCAGAAGATAGTATAAAATCTCCACAATTTTTGAATTGAGCTTTCCAAAATCCATATGGAAGATTCTTTTGCCACCTGCAAATTCTTAGATAACAATCCTTGCAAATGTATCATGTAATATCTTCCTTTGATTTGTGGATCAAACTTATAAGATATCTTTTAAGAATGTAGCAAGAGTATCCATAAATATGCAATAATATCTTTCAAGATCAAAGGGATTTCCTTGAGCATAAATCTCAAAATATATTATTGATGCATTTTGTAACAAGAAAGATGATATTTCTATCACACGCCAAATCAAGTAAAAAATATTGCAATGCCTTATATTTATGACAAAAGATATTTGCAATATAAATGATAAACAATCATCCATAATCTTCAGAAGATCGAGTACAAATTTGCAAGACGGGATGATATTTTTTTTTTCTCTTACCCAAGGTATATGTTTTAAATATACCATTGATAAAAAAAAAATCATTACCAATCTTCGCCTGAGATTCTTTTCTTATTGCACCAAAATATGCGTAGATTCGCAATCATTCTTGCCTTATTGAATTTCCTGCAATCAACTCATTTTCTTTTTGGTATCCATCAATTTGGATCCTTCCATTTGGTTAGAGCAAAATAGAAAATCTCCATAGATAAACAAATATTCTTTCTTAATTCATCATAACAAAGTATTTCAAGGAAAGAATATCTTTGCACAATAAATTAATATCACGTAATACAGATTTTCACTTTGCAAAATATGACAAAATTAGAGAGCATAAAACTAGACAAAATAATTTGCATTATCTCTAAGAAAGATATCAAATCAATCACACATATTAGATCAAATCGCAACTCACGAACATACGATTCTTTCTTCAATAAAAAAAATCAAAGAATATGATCATAATAAAATCTAAATCATTCAAGCCACAAAGAGAATTAAAAATATATGTCTTCCTTACCAAATTCTCTTTCTTTTTTTTTCTTTATTTCCTGCAAAAATAACTCATCTTTTCTTTGGTACCCATTTTTTCTTGGGTCCATGAGAGTTAGTAGAATATGTTGTTTTTACCAAATCTTTCTTAATAGGTCTGCAGACTTTAGGACATTCTTTCTCAAAGTGTTCTGAATTTCCACAATTTGAACACTTGAGGGCATTTCGACCAATAGGTTTTACAAACACTTTTTGAAAATGATTTTTGTAAAATGCCTTTGAAGGTTTTTGTCCAAGTCTCTCTTTTACTTTAGGAAAATCAATTAAAGAATTACTTTCCTTAGTGAAACCAAGTCCCGACTTATTATAGTAAGGAATTTGTATGGAAAGAATATGCTCTAAAGTTTTTGAACCATTTGAAAATTTTGTCGAAATATTTGAAAATTCCTTTTTTAAAGAATCATTTTCTTTGACAAGTAAATCTCGACTTTCTTTTGTTTGTAGAAAATATTTTTGCAAAATTTCAAACTTTTCTTTTCGACAAAGATCCTGTTGCCTAAACCAAGAATTCTCATTTTTTAATTCGGAGATCCTTTTAAGAGAAGATTTGAGATTTAAGCAAAGCTCATTTATAAACTTTGAAATTTTGATAGGAATTTTTGAATGGCTTACCTCGAATTTCCTCATCGGATTCTGAGTTTGTGTCCGAGTTAGACTTTGATTGTGAGTTTATATCTGAGTCATACTTTGATTCCGAATTAGAGTCTAAATCTGAATATGCCATCAAACATATATTCCCTTGCCCATCATCTTCTTTCATTGTTCTTTTCTGGCCATTCTGCTTGTATTGTTTTCTTTCACTGAATTTTCTCCATTTTCTACTTAGCTTTTTGAATTTCTTGATCATAAAAGCGAGTTCTTCGTCATCCATGTCATTTTCTGAGTCTGTATCATCAGATCAACGTTAGATATTAAAGCGATCGACTTCTTACCTTCAGGATCTTCATCGTTGATTTGTTCCACTTCATAGGATTGAAGAGTGCCAATCAATTCATCAACGGAGAGTGGCATAATCCTCTGAGTCTCTCGAATTGAGGTCTTAACATGGTTCCAATCTTTTGAGAGACCTCACAAGAGTTTGTTGACCTTCATTGGAGAAGAAATTTGCTGACCTTGATATGCTAAACCATTTACAATTTCTGTAAAACGGCTGAACATATCTCCAATCGACTCTCCTTGTTTCATCTTGAAGGATTCATATTGGCCGAGCAAGAAGTTCACTTTAGTCTCTTTACACGATTAGTCCCTTCATATGTAACATGAAGTCTATCCTAAATTTCTTTTGTTGTTTCACATGAAGAGATTCTGTTATATTCAGCAGGAGACAATGCGCAATATAAAGAATAAATGGCTTTTGCATCAAGCGCTTCTCTTTTGGACATCTCCGTCCGAGACATAGGAGCAGGGGGTTTGGTTTCATTGTCTTTGCCGTTCTTATTTGATGTAGATGCAGCAGTATGATTGATTCCTTTTTCCACAACATCTTGTTGCAAGAGATCTCTAGATCTTAGGAATGCCTTCATTTTGTTTTTCCAAATGTTGTATTCTTTTCCATCAAAATATGGTGGCCTGCTGTTGCTTTGCCCTTCCATAAGTCCTAGTGCCAAGATACTAGTCATAGAAGATCTTTAACTCAAAAGTAAAAACACTTTTAACAAAATGAGCACTTGGCTCTGATACCAATTGTGAGGGCTAGTACGAATACCTAGGGGGTGAATAGGTGTTTAAACGAAACCTTGGCAAATATATGCGGAATAAAATAAGTTGCGAGCAAAGTCTGAAGAACAGCAGACTTTGAGCGAGATTAGACTTTAACAAAATAAAGAGTTTAGAGAAGAGAATAAGAATACAAGGTTTATAGTGGTTCGGCTTAGATCAAGCTTACGTCCACTCTCCCACGCTAACAGCCTTCTGCTGGATTCCACTATGCAATCAACAAGAGATTACAACTTTGAGTGCAAACGCTTAGTAGTAGATCACACTATCTCACTAAGTCACTCTTTTGGTATTTTTCTCACGATCACAAACATTTAAGCTCACCAAAGACAAGTGTATGATCGAAGGTCGCTGAGACTTTGGAATTATAAATTCTACGCTCCGTCTCTTACTTGCTCATCGGTCCTTGATCTTCTTAAATACTCCTCCACTTCCAAACTAGCCGTTGGACAACATCTTGAGGATCGTCTTCCAATATACCCATTGGACAGATCTGTATCTAGAAGATTTGGTAGCCGTTGAGTGACAAAAGTAGAATTCCAAGTTGATTCCGATCGCCCATACAAACAGAATCTTGGTTTCCATAAGTAGATCTTCTTTGTATAGAAAGTTCTTGTCTTCAAGATTTAATTGTTAATCAATTAGACTGAGTCAATCAAATCAATCTTGATGTAGAATCCAAACCAGATCACTAGTCGTTATACATTTAGGGCTTGTGTTACGATCCGTCTCGTTTTGGATGTAAAGTCTGAGATCAATAGACTTTACAATCTGAGTCTGAGTGCGATGGATTTTACAATCTGAGTTTGAACATATTCTGCTTCTGAACAGATTTAGCTTTAAGGTCTGGACACTGTCTGAATAAGTTTAGCTCTAGTATAGAGTCTATCTTCTGGTTCTTCCAAGTATAGACTTTGATAATATCCTTTACATGTTCCATCATCTGCATAGTCCATTACTCAATCATCAAACATGTTAGTAGCCTTTGATTTATTTTGTCATCTTCAAAACATCATAAGGGATTTCCTTAACAAATCGAACTACGAATCAACCTCCGATGCCCGCTTGATATAAATAAGATTGATCCTCAAATCCTAGAGTTTCTACTTTCTCTTTTTCTTTTGTTACTACGTCTCTACTAACTTCTTTGTGGCTACCACTTAAAAGATAGTAAGAAACCATATTTCTCTATATGACTTATTATATGGGCTCAAACCTTTTTGACTTGATATTCATTGGGCTTTCTCCACATGGGGGTGAAACCCAGCTAACAAATCTCCCCCTCACAATGATGTGGAGGGATTCATCATCTCTACTATCAATCGGCAATGTTCAAGCTTCTCCCTTGGTAGAAATCATTATGGTTTGTATGAATTTTTCAAGTTCTAACAACTTCTCATCTAGAACACCTCTTATCCAATCATATCTAACATAAATGTGTTTCAATCTAGAATGAAAAGATGAATTCTTATCAAGATGGATCACGTTTTGATTGTGACAAAATAACGCATACCTCTTTTGCTTGAACCCGAGTTCTTCCAAGAACTTCTTTAGTCGCCGCAATAAATTCAGCTTCTATCATAGATTGTGCAACACACATTTGCAATATTGACTTCCATGACAAGGCCCCACTAGCAAAAGAAATCAAATAATCAGAAGTAGATTTACGAATATCAATATCTCTTGTCAAGTTGAAATTTATGTATCCAACTAATTCAAGTTTCCCGATCCTAAAATTTCATACTAGAAATTCCTCGAAGATACTTCATGATCCATTCTACTACATTATAGTGCTCTTTACCTGGATTTGACAATAACAATTAATAACACCAACTGCATGTGCCAAATCTAGACATGTACATACTATTGCATACATCAACCTTCTTATAGCTGAAGTATATGGAACACTTTCCGTATCTTTTTTCTCTTTATCAATCATAGGACTTTCCTTTACATTTAACTTAAAGTGGACAACAAGAGGAGTGCTAACCACTTTAGTCTTGTCCATGTAAAATTTTTGAAAAATCTTGTTGACACTTAAATTTTGGTGACCCAATCGTTTATTCATTGCATAGAAAATTATGAATTAATCTTTAACCCCTAAAAAAAAATCAAAATTGCATTATGCATTTGCATTGGACCAGTGGCGGAGGACTTGAGTAAATGATTCTAAATTGGATTGACTGGACTAAGCCCACAATGATTAAAATTTGAACAAACGTCGTAGCCGAAAATTGCATCAATTAGGTTATTATTTGTCCTCTGATGGCAGAATATTTCGAAATATTCATACTTATGAGATGGACGGATTATCTTATATTCAGGCGTATCAACTTCGGTCAATAAGGAAAAGAAAGCAATCGGTGTGGATTCCCTTTATATTTATACATGTCCAGCTATTTGGGCAAGAAAATATGAAGGAGGAACAAGGCGAGATTGGCAAGATATTAGACACTGAGTTGTAGGTGGGGCCATCAAATGGTGACGATATCTTGTGGGGATTTTTGTAAGAATTTTCATTAAAAAGGGAAAAGATACCCACCTTGGCAAGCTGGGCTTCATTGAATATTTGCATGATACGAAGAATATATTTTGAAGATCAAGTTTCCAACAGAAGCAGAGGATACTAGCTATTTAAGGAGCACACGTGGACATGAAGAGAGGGCCCACACATATTGAATCTCGCAATACATAGAGACACACACGTGAGATAAGTGAAGAGAGAGTGCTTGGCCAAGCTTGACCGAGAGCCCCTTGCCATGCGAGACTCGCCAGCCGTGTCGCCACGTCCTCACGCTCGCGACACCGCCCCACACTGCCAGACCACCACCGAGCTGAGCTGTCATACTTTGAGCGCGACGCTGACGACCTGTTCGCTGCACTAGCATCCTCAGCTGCGTCGTGATCCCCTCCGACGAAGCATTCCCAAGCCACGAGTCCCAGCTCGTGCTCAAGTTCAATCTCGCGATCTCCTCCGCCTTGACGCTCATCCAAGCGACACGTGGCGGTGGGTACATTCAGAAATTTACAAAAAGACGTGTGCTGATCAAACAAACAGAGAACAGAGAATAGAGAACACATCCACACGTGAAGAAAGGAGGTGAGAGCCAATAAAGGTTTCTCACCATTATAGACATCTTACTCTTCAAAGATGTCTTCTTTCTTGGGCGGTGCTATTGCAATTAGTGCACCGCACATGAATTGACGCCGCTCTCGATGACCCAGAGTGTGATTTGCAAGCCACGCACTCACGCACACTGGTGATCGATAACTTCCAGTTCTCTCCATGATTGACCATCGAGAAAGCAGCCTCGCCAGTCGTCCCAGCACCATCATTGTCTTTTGTCGAGCTAGTAGGCCCACTCATCGTCGAGCTCATCCTTAAACCGAGCCATCCCGTAAGTATCTATTTTGTAGGCTTGGGGGCCATGAGCCACCGCCGCTTGCCGTTCATCATCGAGGAGCTAGTTGCGATCCTGATCATCCATAGAGCCGATTCCATTGAGTTCAAATTTGGTAATATTACTTGTGAAATTAGGTAATTATCTTATCTAAATTTGATTTGGATATTTTATTGCCTAACATATGTCTATTAATATCTAACATGCATATTTGAGTGATAGACATATCCCCAATTAGGATTTATCTCCTGATTCGCAACTGCATATAATTTTCGATTATATTTATAAAGCTTTAGATGGAATTATTGATTTCGTGGGAATCTATAAAATTGATATTTTGATCTTTAAGGCTTAAGATCAATTTATTGATTTTGTTTGCAAAATTTCAAATGATTAGATATTGTTTTCATATCTGAATCGATTGGATCATACCTTCGTGGATTGAATGGTTTGAATATTTTGATTTCTTTATTTATACTAAAAATAAAAGAAATGATTACATTTGCATATCATGTAGATTAGAATTGATTTCCTAGATAGAATTGTCTCGATAGAATAGTTAGATACCTTTCTAATTATATTAGAATGCATATTTAGATGATATATATGTTAGATAATTAAATTGCATGTTGAGATAAGTTTCTAAGTTAACACAGGATTTAGGTTAGTCTATTTCCTAGCTTAAAATGGATAATATCTCACTTTAGGTAGATTTTTATTTTTAGAAATTTTTAATTACAAATTTTAATAAATAATACAAAAATATCACATGCATGTCATATGGAATTAGTTTCATAAAACACATGTCATTTAGTAATTGATGCTAGGTCTACTTAATTAAAAATTATTTGTCATTAGAATTAGGCCATATGGTTAAATTGCATTGCGCGTAGATTATATTTCATTAAATAAGAGAAAATCCTAAAAAAGATCGAGTGACTGCGTGTTAATTAAAAATCACATCTAGGATTGTTGATGTGAATTCTAGGCTAACATTGGAGATGTTTTCGTTAATATGAAGCAAGTCTTGCAATTTATTTATTATTTTATTGAGTGTTAAATTGATAGATTATGCATCCACATGATCATCTTACATATTAGGGAGTAATAAAATGGATTCAAGTTGCATGATAAATATTTTTAAATGAAAAGAACAATACCAAAAGGGTATTAGAGAAATCTAGTGTAACCACATTCCCGTACCCAAAATTTCTAGTTCGTAGGAATAAAATAATTCTCCCGTTATTTTATTTAGGTGTTTAATTGACTTACTATAAACTGATTAATGACAACTCATGGATAAAATTCATTTGCATGCTAAAAAACTTGAATGTAAGTCGTGAATTGATATGGGTTTGGGAAGGCTCGAACTAAGTTTAGACTTAGTAATCCATTAATCAAACCCTATGTGATTCACCCAAGGTTAGGTCGTGACAAATCTTCTCGATGTACTTGTGACAAGAACAACTTCTTAGTATCTTTGTCTCGAGTAATTCTAATCCCAAGAATTTGCTTCGGCGCCCAAGTCTTTCACGACAAAAAATTTGCTCAATTGTTTCTTCAACAACTTAATTCATGAAACATTCCTGCAAACAATTAGCATATTATCAACATAAAGCAAGAGAATAACAAAGTTATCATCAAATTTTTTTGAACAAATACATAGTTATCCGATGAAATCTTCTTATAGCCCTGTTCTGTCATAATTGACATAAACTTTTTGTATTACTGTCTCGGTACTTACTTTAGGCCATAGAGACTCTTTTTTAGCTTGCAAACATAGTCCTCTTTTCCTTTCACTTTAAAACTCTCTGGTTATTCTATATATATCTTTTCCTCCAAGTCACTATGTAGGAAGGCTGTCTTGACATCCATTTGCCCAATCTCCAAATCTAGGCTAGCTGTCAAACCTAGTACCACATAGATAGAAAACATTTTTACCATTGGAGAAAATATATCATTAAAGTCATCTCTGACTGAATCTTTTAACAACCAATCTAGCTTTGTATCATGATTATGAAGTCTATTCATCTTGTTTTAGCTTGTACACCCTCAAAAGTATGATTATCATAAAGTGATTACATGTCATCCTATATAGCATCAAGTCATTTACTTTTGCACTCATCTTCTTTTGCTTCTGCATAGCACTTTAGTTCACCTACATCAGTCAATAATACATATTTATCTTTAGGATGTCTAGTGGAAGATTGTCGGTCTCTAACAAATCTCTAGATTAGAATATCCGGTAGAGCATCTAATGGAGCTTCTAGTTCATGAACAATATCATCTATTTCAACATGTTCAGGGATGTGTTCATCATCTAGAACATTTACTTCCTATTGCTCCTCATCAACCTATGTAGAAATATGTGTGAGAGGAACTCGATTCAAGTCAACCAAATCATCACTAATCTGTGGCATTGAAATCATATATGATTTCTCAATATCATGTATTATCCGATCTTTCAAAAACACAATATCTCTACTTCTTACAATTTTCTTCTTAACTGGATCGTAGAACTTGCAACCAAACATATCCTGTCCATAGTCAATAAATATGTATTATCATGTTTTTACATCAAGTTTAGATCTCTCATCTTTGGGAATATGCACAAATGCCTTGCACCCCAAGACATGCAAATAATCATAAGAAACATCTTTAACTATGCAAACTCTATCAGGAACATCAAACTGTAGAAGAACACTTAGAGTAAGATTTAATACATGTACAATTGTACTTAAAGTCTCACCCCAAAAGGATCCTGGTAGCTTTGACTATAAAAGTGAACATCTTACCCTTTCAACTAGTATCATGTTCGTTATTTCAGCTAAGCCATTTAACTGAGGCGTCTTAAAATATGTCTTTTGATATCGAATGTCATGTTATTTGCAATATTCATCAAAAGATCCAATATAATCTCTCGGTTATTAATTCTAATGCATTTCAACTTCTTTTCAATCTGTCTCTCAACTGAAGCCTCAAACTACTTAAAAGCATCTAAAACTTATCTTTAATTTTCAAAGTATAAACCCATATTTTCCTTGAGTAATCATCTATGAAAGTAACAAAATAAAGAGAGCCATCAAGTGATTTTATCTTCATAGAACTACAAATATCAGAATGCACTATATCAAATATACCCGACTTTCTTGAATGAGGGAAGTTTTTGAATGCAACTCTATTTTGTTTTCCTACTAAACAGTGAGTACACTTCTTTAGCGCTAAAAGTACACTTCTTTAGTGCTAAACTTTTCATACCTAAAAGAAGTTGCTTGTTAGCCATTATTAACAAACCCTTCTCACCGATGTGACTGGGCCTCTTGTGCCATAACTTAGCTTTCTATTTCTATCTACTGCATTGATTTTGTCTGTCGACAACTTTACCTACATAATGTATGGCAAAGAATATTTTTCACCTCTAGCTACAACTAAAGAACCTTTGGTGAGTTTCCATTGACCATTACTAAAGGTGCTGCAATACCCCTCATCATCTATCTCCCCTGTGGAAATCAAATTCAAATGAATATAAGGTATATACTTAACATTAGTAAATACTAATCTCGTGCCATTGTTGGTCTCTAGGCACATACCACCAATGCCTACAACTTCAGGTATCCCGTTTTTCCCATCTTCGCATATCCAAAATTACTTGACTTATATGATGTAAAGAAATCCCTACGAGATATAGCACAAATAGATACACAACTATCAATTAACCAACTGGTTTTATGACATACAAGATTCACCACATTACCATCAAAGACAATGAGAAAGTCTTTTTTAAATGTAGCAACACGATTGTTATTGCTGTCATTATCACTTTTCTTCTCTTTCTCTTTCTCTTTCTTCTTTTTGAACTGATGGTAAAACCTCTCAATATGCCCTTTTTGATGATAATAATGGCACTCAAAATTAGCAAATCTACTATATTTGCCTATGCTTTTATCTTGGCTTTTATCTCTATTTCTCGAGTCTCAAGACTCACATCTTCCCTTTTTCTCAACAACCATGGCATCAGAATGTGAAGATGTTGATCTTTGTGTCTTTCTTCTCATTTCTTCATTCAAAACACTACTCTTGGCTAAATTTATGGTAATCGTATCATTTGGGACAAAATTAGACAAAAACATTCAAAATGTCTCTCATGAGTCTGGCAAAGTACCAAGCAACCATAGCGCTTGTATTTCATTATCAAACTTGATTCCCATCACAGCTAACTGATTGATAATTTTTTGAAAAGAATTTAAACGACTAGTCCAATGAGTAACATCTTGATATCTCAAAGCCATCATATGTTTTATCATAAATAACTTATTGTTCCTAGTTTTTTAAGCATATAACTGTTCAAGCTTATTTTACAAATTGCGTGCATACATTTCCTCAATGATATGGTTCAAAACATTATCATCCACCCACTACCTAATATAACCACACACTTGACGATGAAATATAGACCATTCAACATCAATTTTATTTTCTGGTTTCTCTTAAGCAAATACGGCAGATAATAATTCTTCACATATAAAAAGGTCTTCCATATTTCCTTTCCAAATATGATAGTTTGAACTATTTAATGTAAACATTCTACTCGTATTCATTTCCATTGGTCAGACACAAGGAAAAAAAATCAAGCAATAACCAAAGCTCTAATACGACTTTGATAGGACAACAATTTTAACTCGGGCAATATCGGATTAATGTAGCGGAATAAACTAATCTTCATTCTTGTGTAAAACTAATAGAAATTGGTATAGTAAAGCAAAATAAATATCAAACACGAAAATAGAAGGTGATTTTTAACATGGAAAACCTCATCGGTGTGAGAAAATAAAAAAATTACAGGACCGAAATCCACCAAAAAATCTTCACTATCAATAAAATCGGGTGAACAAAGTCATTCTTTATAAATACTGGAGGTACATAGTAGCAAAAACCTTAAGAATATCATTCTTGGAAATACGCATAAATTTCACAAGAAATCTAAGATAAATTTGACAAAAAATGCAAGTTTTGATCAACGCATGAAAAACCTGGTGTAGGGAGCTTCAAACGAGAATCAAACCATCCAGATTCAAAAAGAGTGTGACACGAACATGTTGACAAAATTTTAGCTTAATTGGATCACAAATCAACCTCCGATGCCGGCTTGATATAAATCAAACTAATCCTCAAACATAAGATTTTATACTTTCTCTTTTTCTCTTATTATTGCGTCTCTACTAATTTCTTTGTGATCATTACTTAAAAGATAATAAGAAATCCTATTTCTCCATATGACTTACATATGGACTTGAGCCCTTTTGGGCTAGCTATTCATTTGACTTCTTTCACATGGGAGTGAACCTAACTAACACAAGTGTCTAAATTGAGTTAAATATAAAACTATTTTAGTAATATAAGTCGGATCGTGTATGTGTTGGGTATGAATAATTCGATTTATATTACAAGAAAATGGGTTTTGCTAGGATAATAGTCTTTAGGCTACTATTAGATTAACTACATGTTGTGAGTTATAAATTCTTGAAGGAGTGGGTCCATAACGATTTCTAATTATTTGTTATTTTATTTTTGTGTGATCCAAAACATGTTGTTATTCTCACAGTATGTTGTAAGCCATAATTTTTGAAAATGGTGGATCCCAAAATGATTTCTAATTATTTGTTATTTATTTTTTATGGCCAAAAACAGGTTATTATTTTCATAGTAGATCAAAGACAATTATAATCACACAAGCATTTCTCTTTCAATTTTCAAGATAGGAAATTTGCATGACATGACAAGAAAGTGCATTGAAACTACACCCAGATGACAAAATTGTTTAAGTCATTATGAGTCATTTGTTGGTCATGAAACCACCATATTAGCGAGGAAAAGAAGAAACAAGAGATCGAACCCTGCTTGAGAACGCTGTCCTTGGCCTTCCTCAAGGTCTTCGATTTACCTCTCTTCGGTTGGTTGGCAAGCCTTTCATTGCTGCCTCCCACTTGCATCAAAATCAAGACCTTCTAAGCTAATCCGAAGGGGTGTGATTCTTCAACTAGTGTGAGCGAAACTAGTGAACCACGAGGTTCTTTCGAGATTTGAGTGGGAGAAAACAGAGTTCAAACGGAGCGAGGCGTACAAAGCTAAGCTAGGGCTAGTATCTAGCGGTTGCCATGGGCAACGGCGGTTTGGCATTCGCTGTAATAACCGAGTTAAGGAGGAGTATGAAGATCATAATGAAGGCGATGATATCAAGTCATCACAAGAAGCGATGGCTTGAGGGAGCTCGGGGCTCTACGGTGCTCCCGAGAGGAGTAGGTCAAGGTCGAGCATGTTCCCGCCATTAAGTGCGCAAAAAGGGCCGACCTAGACTGGGCCTCTTAGCATGGCATCACCAACAGCCTAATTGGGCCCACAATGTCAAGATTGAGCCCAACTGTTAAGTTGGGCCCATAATATCAATAGTACATCACAAGAAAGTTGGCAAAAGAACACTCTATGTGCCAGAACTTTGCACAATGAGACACTTAAGTACGCTTATTCGGTCGATGCAAATCTCACAAGACCCCGCAATGAGAATCAAACACGAGTCTTCAATGTTTGCTATTTCTAGGCACATTTTTTATTCATCTATTATGTAAGAACTTTTTCTTCAATTGGTCATGCGCGTGCCTTTTCTAGGAGGAAAGAGCCCCATTGTTTTTAAGTAAGCATTTAAGAACTTTGGTCGTTTTTTTAAAATTGGGGACCCATTCAATTGCGTTTCATCCTAAAGAGGAAGTTATCAAAAAAAAAAATTGAAAAAAAAAAGGAAAAAAATAGCAAAATAAGAAAGAGAGAAAATTAGTAATAATTTGTGAAGTTGTGGTTATGAGTGAATTAAGTTAGCAAGAAAGCGCAAGGTTCTTTTATATGGTTTGATTTTAGCTTATGATTTCTATTTTAAAGCGAGAAGTTAAAAATTTCAGCTTTCGATTTCTTCAATTTCTCTATTTCGGAATAGAAATGTTTTAGAAATAGAGAAATCAAATTGCGTTACCAAACGGATTTCTATTCCAAATTTGTTTCGGGGAACAAAGAAACAGAGAAATCGAGAAATAGAAATTTTGTCATGCACGCCCTTATAGTTCTTTTCTTTGAACTGATCATTCATGGGATAACTAGTCTATCAGGTGAAGCCGTTAAGAGATTCTAACGCATTAGACTTGAGAATTCGACTAGGAAACGACTGCTCAACCATGCAAAATCTGCAAGAGATCATTACGACATAGTAAGATCGATTAGAAATCGAAGATAGGTCGACTCGACAAAGGTATGTGATTAAGTGTGGGTGATTCCACCTAATTGCACAATTCTTTTCGATCGGCACTCGACCGATTCTTCTGTTGTTTTGGTACCTTGTGTCTGTATTTGAAACCTTGAGATTTCTATGACAACCGATAGTCGCCAATGTGTCGAAGATGTACTTTGTGGCTTGAAAATAATCAATCACATGTCAAATGCACGAAAATTCCTAAAAGCTACCCGGTAGATTAGGACGTGCTGAATTGAAATTAACCGTGAAATCGAACCCGAATTCAGAAATTGAGAGTTATGTTATGTCACAGGTTATTTTAGGAGCGTCGACTCAGTTTTAGAAGATTTTTCAGCAACTCGAGACTTTTTGGGAAAAAGTCGAGGTATGGCCGTTTTCGATCAGAATTGGTAGATGACCGTTTTTTATTGCGAAATTGGGATGCCAGTGGGTTAAATTGGTGAAGAAAAATACTAATTTGATCGAAGACTCGACGGTTGAATTTTCAGAGGCCGGATTGAATCGATTCAAGAAGGATTGAAGTCCAAATTGTGCAATTTCCCTTCCAAATTCGTATGCCCCATAGACCCAACATTTTGGACTACCTAAAAGCTTCTAAAAGGGGCATATTTGTCTAGAAATTGAAGGGTGGAAGACAGCACATGGTGGGCCATGTTTGAGAGACCAAAGCGAGAGAAAAGTGGTCCCCTCCTCCTTCTCTCCTCCCTCTCTCTCTTCTGTCGCTTCTCTCCTCCCTCTCCCTGCCGTGCGATCGCTTCTTCCTCTCTCCATCTTCTTCTTCTTCTTCTTCTTCTTCTTCTTCTTCTTCTTCTTCGCACACCCAGCAACCGAAGAAGCCAAAGCAGCAGCAAGCAGCTCCGCTCGTCGTCGTTCGCCACCGCTGCACGTCGTCGCAGCCCCGCGCTTCACTGCGCGCACCTCCACCTCCCTCTCTTTCCCCCCTTGCATCGTTGAAGCCCTCTCTCCTCCGCCTCAAGCTATTGCTCAACGTTCTTGCAGATATGAGAAGACGCCGGAGCAGCCAGCAGCCCAGCCGGACCGCCGTCGCGCACCCCTCGCGCGCCGTCCGCCGCCTCGCGCGTTGCTACTGTCGCGCGACCCCGCCTCCCTCGCCGTCATCCCTGCTCGTCCTCACCTCTAGCAGCTTCCCAGGCCAGCTTAGGCCACCGTGAGCCACCATGGACCATCACTCCGACGCCGTTCAGCCTCGCCGGAGCTCCGCCTAGCCTTTGCCACCCTTGCTCACCTCAACCAGCCACCATTTCCCCCTCCTTCGGCCTCAACCAGCAGCAAGCAGAAATGGGTATCGCAATGGAGGTTTGGCTCGTTTTGGCCGGCTTCTCGACCCTGGAAGCTTGGCCCGCTTTGAAGAAAGTTGTTCCCCACGGTGTCCCCGTCGTTTTGAACCGATCGGTTCGTTAAACGGGTGAGTTTAACCTCCTAAACCTTGATTAGAGGGTTAATGATGCTTTGGGAGGTTTAGTTTAAGTTAAGTGAGATTATGTGGTTAGATTAGTTTAGTTAAGTGTGGATTAGATTAAGGGGTGTGATTATTTTAGTGTATGTTTAATTAAGGTTAAGTAGGTGTTTAAATTAGTATAACCTAACCTTGACTTGACCTTAATAAATAATTTTCAATTAAATAAGTATTTCGAAATTATTTAATTATTTAATAATATTTTATATTATTTAAAATTATTAAAATATTATTATTTAATTAATTTTCGGAATAAATTTAATTATTTATTAAATTCCAAAAATTATTTCGGGACCTTAATTTATCATAATTTTGCGCTGATCACTGCTATCTAATTAGATTATGAATTTGATGAGTGGATATTGCAAATTGAGTGTTGATTGTGAAAAGTATGGACTTTATTCATAAAATCTTAGGTGTGGGGTTTTCATACCAAAATTAGATTTTAAGGATTATATTAAATAGTGGGGTTTGAAAAAGTGAGATATTAGCTTTCTGGTTTGAAATTAACGTGCCCCCACACATGTGAATAATTTCCTGATCTTTTTTTAATATGAAGAAAAGAGACCGGGATCACTATTTTAAATTAAAGCATTGAGTGAAATGCAAAGTGTCATGGCCCGATTATGAAATTATTGTGTGATAATTAAGAGGAAATTGTCCTGGGCTGTTGAGTCGGACTTGCCCTTATATGGGATGCCCCTTACAACGGATGCGGGTCGTAGTAGATTCTGGGCCCATGCTCATTCGGGAACGTCGTTGACGTAATGACGAAGCCATGCTCTAAGGTGGGGAGATGATGCCTGGCTAAATGCCAGTAGATAGCTGAACTGCGAGTAGGCTATGTTCATGTGTGGTAGTGATTGAAAATTGGAACGCATGTTGAGTGTGATTGACATGCCAGATTATGGGACGGAATTGTGTGACACGGTATGGGACGTGGCACAACGATTCGGCCTTATAATCAGGACCCTTGTGATTGTTGATGATGTGAAAGTGATTGTGTTCCAGTTGTTTAAGATCTTATTACTACTTGTGATTGAGTGATATGAATTGTGCTAACCTGCAGGAAGGAAATAAGGCGAGGTAAGTCTTCTGTGTAGTGTGACTAGGCCACTCTTGAGCATATTTCCTCTCTAATTAGGGGTTTAGGGGGTGAACTTGCTGAGACAATGTCTCACCCCATTGTGGGCTTACATTTTCAGGTCCTTAGAGGACGGAGCGGCCAATTCGTTTTGGTTGGCCTTGTGGAGTTGCAAAGGTGAAGTCTGTTGGATTGGAGATCGAGTCCGACTTGTAGGTCATAGGACAATTTCTTTTTAAGAGTCGGTCTTTTGTAGACTTTTGGCTGTAGACCCTTGTTTGTAAACTTCATTAGTTTATCAAAGTGTATTGTTGTGAAATTGCTTCGTGCTTCTCTATCCCATATTTTATTGTCAGGGGTTTTATAATATGCTTCCGCATATGCAATAAATATGAATTGGGTCGGCGACGTGTCCTAGGAATGTCGCATTTGCATGACCATGGTGGGATGTTCGCGCGCTTGAGGTTTGGGGCGTGACACCTTGAACGGGAAACCACTGTATAGGAGCCCACTGGGTCGAGCCGGGAACGTGTATTGGAGCAAGTGGTGGTGCTGCAGAATGCTGATCTTTGGTGGGATCAATTTGATCCGATTCTCTGTTCTGTGGTGAGTTCGGATTTTCCTCCATTGAAGAATTTCCTCCGTCAACTGCGTTCTTATTCTTGGCCATGATGTGAGAAACAAATTCCTACCGATTGCTGATTTGTTTTGCACGGATTAATTTGCAATAACATATCAGAAAAAAAAATGGAGGCAATTTGAGTGGTTTGCGGAAGCTAGGTTGGAAAATATGGCTCTGATAACATGTCAGAGTTTGAGGAATAGACCAAGAAGAAGGAAATGACTTATATTTTCTTGTATATTCAGTCGTGTGTTTTACATTATACAAGCACCTATTTGTTGTACAATGAATGTTCTAATTGTGGAAAAAATAAATGAAAATACATTAAATCAAATCCAATCTCGAATCGATATAATTTGTCAATTATAATCGCTTGCAATCTTGGATTGATCACAATCTTCTCGGTCCGGTCATAATCTCAGGTCCGATCCTCACATATCTCCAACATGTTTCATAGCTCATATTTTGTCCACACACGCATGCTTGATCTCACATTTTGCCTTATAATATAGTCCATAAGGTTACTAGAAAAACAGCAATATTTGAAATGCTGGGAACTTATCCTCTTAAGGTGGGCTTTTTGTAAGTAAAAAATCAATCCACACACATCTTCTTCAATTTGTCGAGTGTTCCGACGACAAGCTCTTATGAATTGTTGCTCTTTTCCCAGTAAAAGCAACCACACTCCATTTTACGTTGCCTGGTCCAGAGACTTTTAAATCTCACAATGTATTAACGTTTTAAGTTGCAAAGGGTTTAGAGAGTTTCAAATCTCATAATGCTCTTCATTTTAAAAAAGAAGAATATGTAAATTAGCTTATATGGCTATGACATGATCAGGACTGCTGGATGTGTACCTGGATATTTGTGAGTGTAAGTATCCCAAGTGCTTGGGCCCTACCATCTACTTTGGCTGCACCTTCAGACTTGAAAGATGTTAACAATAAAACAAGAACACAATACATCAAACTCAAACTCACCTTCTCACAGGCCATGAATAATCAAGTTGAAGGAAGCCAAAGAAGAAGAGGACAGTATGAAGATACCTGGTATGCCGAAGAGGCCGTCCCAAAGATGAAACTGGAGGGGAAGCTACTCCGGTTGAACAATGCGGTGCCATACTTGGCCTGACCTTTAGAAGCGTAAGCCGTGTTCCAGAGAAGAAGCATGGAGGCCAAAAGCCCAAGCTCATAGTCAACAAGAAACGCCATGGCTGATTTATGGTTGTACTCAGCTGCCTAGCAACCCACCATTCTGTACATATATATAGCAGAGAAAGGAATTACGAAATGGTCATGTTACTATTTTTGTCCATTGCACATGCATGTGAAAAACGCAAAATGTGGGATCAAATAGCTATGTCACATTACAGTTATGACTTTTATTGAGATTATCCCACAACAGTTGTGAAAGGAGCTGGTGGTGATCGGTTTATAAGTGTGAGGGAAAGTCTTACCCTTTGAGTTAGCTTTTGATGTGAGAAAAGCTTAAGACCATTCAACACTAGTATCAAACCTCAATTTACCAACAAATTTGGACCCAATAGTTACATGGGAGAGTTACGGGTTGCTTCAGCTCCAACCCGGGCCTGATGTGTGAAGGGGAGATTGTTGAGATCATCTCATATCGGTTATGAAAGGGGCTGGTGATTAGTTTATAAGTGTAAGAGAAAGTTACATGGGAGAGCTATGGGTTATTGTAGCTTCAACTCGGGTCTAGTTTATAAGTGTGAGGGAAAGTTACATGGGAGGGTTACAAGTTGTTGCATCCAATCCAAATTTGATGTGTGATGGAGAGATTGTTAAGATTGTCTCACACTGATTGTGAAAGGGCTGATAGTTGGTTTATAAGGCGTGGGGGAAAGTTACATGGGAGAGTTATGAGTTGTTGCAACTCCGACCCAAGACGGGAAAGTTACGGCTTGTTGTAGCTTCAACCCAAGTCTGATGAGGGGAAGATTGTTAAAATTATTCTATATTGATTGTGGAAGAAGCTGATAGCTCCAACCCAAGCCTAATATGTGAGAAGGAGATTGCTGAAATTGTCTTACATCAATTGTGTAAGCGGTTGGTGAATTATAAGTGTGAGAGAAAAGTGACACGAGAGAGTCACGAATTGTTGGAACTTTGATTCAGATCTAATGTGTGAGGTTGGTCGATTATCCTTTTAAGTTAGTTTTTGGTGTAAAAAAAATATTCAAGACCATCTAATGACTGTACTTGTTAATTGCCGTATTATTGTGATCTCGTGATCCCGCGCGCGGAGGAGAACCACTTGTATCTTGCCATAGTCTAACCGCATGACAAGTCTCCGGAAGGACCGAGCGTTCTAACATACTTGGTCGTGGGACAACTTCTGAAATTTTGTCTTATCCGCACAGAGAAAGGGGGGCAAAAATTTTAGGGTCTACTCAATGCGCAAATCGAGTTGCATTATATAATGATTGATCTAAGTGAAAAATTATGCAATGTGTTCAATTAGAGAATGGTTACTTAGCTTGTCCAATGAGAAAATATATATTGAAAATCAGGACAAATTTGATTACAGCCCACTTAGTTTAACAATCTTTTTGTCAAACAGATAAGTCTTTTCCTTTCATTTTCCTTGTGAAGGCAATTGTCCTGCATCGTGAATTATTGCTTATAATGTTGGCCAGCTTGAGTGATAGACACACTAGGAAAATTCAAACGATGAGACGCGAAGGTTTAATGATGCCACAAGTCTGAATTAGCACAGTGATCAACTACACTACTCAAAAACGACGATTTCATCATGATCTGCAGGCAATTCTGATTGAAGGGTATTATTGATGTCCCATGTTCTTGCGGTCGACATGTGGCGCATCGCTTATCAGCCACTTATGTGTTGGGAAGGACTTTAATAGGCTGGACAGATTTTGGCATTTGTGGATGGGCAAATTTAGAGAGATTTGTGGTTTCAATGCACACATAAATAGGACATGACAGCGGCTGCCGGGCTTGAGTTTTGCCTCACTTGGGTCGGTTTTAAGCACAGTTACTTATACACGAAGCAATATATTAAAGTAGGTGACAAAATGAGTTGGAAAGAACGTGCGATTTCGAGTTGCTACGGGCTAGTGACGATATTTTTACATATTTTTGGTTTGCTCGGTCCATGATTCTCGCTTTATACGGACCAAAAAATTAAGATGAAGCTAATAATATAGAACCGTGCTGTATAATATCAAATAAATCCTAGTTTGGCTTGTTGACTCAAGGGCAAATCTTATATTTCGATGCTCAGCTTGGATTTTTCTAATCTAAAGAGCTGGTTAGTTGCGGTTTCTTTTGAAGATGGCAAACCATTGTCTCAAACGATGGAAAGCATGAGTGAACGGAGTGATCAATATTAATTTCTGTCAAATTCAAATGGAATTCTAGCACCAGTTCATGAACAGGAAATGCCAGGACTGACACATTTTCTTTAGCATGGCTTTTATTTTGGCTGTGTTATTATAGAGTAATAATATGTCTCTAGTTTGAGCACATAAAAAAAAACCTGATCCAATTCATTTTTCCAAATTTCTAAATTTTTTCTTTGGTCAAGTAGGTTTCCTAGTATGATTTTTCTTTTTTGAGTGATTTCCTATATTGATTAGTTTCTTGATTTGAGTGATTTTTCTAATTTGAGTAAGTTTCCCAAGCGGGTTCTCAATATAAGAGATGCACTTCTACTCAATTATTAAACACGAGTAACTAAGAGAAGTCTCAAATTTCTCTCTTTGAGTTTTCTAAGTAGCTCTTCGGAAAAGATTGTCAAATAACACTTGTTGATTTGATTCGAATGTAACCTTAAGTTGGTAAAAACTTGAACATCAAATGATTTTATAATCTGAAATCATAGTAGATATGTTGGTAATTATCTCTCTTCATAGAGTGGGTATCATTATTGGACTGAATCACGCAAATCTCTGATATCCTATATGTTCTTCCCGATTTTTTTTGGTAATTTCTTTTTCTCGCATTAAACTATAAATTGCAAGATCTTTTAGCTTCCATTTTATATTCACTAGGCATTAAGATTCAGAATTGATTTGGAGCTTTTACTTGTCTAATGAAGACATGTTTGTAATTACGATTGTATTCAAAAGTTAAATGGAAGGAATTACTTTGGGTCAATAGCCTAGCAAATCAAGATTGTCTTGCTCTTGCTTCCCTCTCTTTGTCTCTCTATATATGCGTGAATGTAGTAAAGAGTTTTTTTATGAAATGATAATGTTGTTGTATTTTCGGGCATGCTCCATGCACGTGAAATATGCGCAGTTATGAATTTTATGCCCTGTAGTGTGATCTCGAGATGTTGCAAGTGCATCACATCAATATATATCTCTCTCTAATTATTAATTGCCTTTTTTTAGAGTCTATCCACAAGTGAGATCATCAAAAGCGCCTGACAAGCTAACATGATTTGTTCTTGGAAAAGCTACTGAAGTCTTGCTTCGTTCCCACAGTGGGGGACCCAAATATCTCAGGGTCTATTCAATAACCACATTGAATGCATTCTTCAATGATTGATTTGAATGAAAAATAATTCAATGTGTTCAATAAAGAAATGGTTATTTAGCTAGCTCAATGAAAAAAATACTTTGATTAAATTAGAGTGAGTTGATTACACCCACTATATTTTGACAATCCGTTTGTCAAAAGGTGGATGCTTTTCTTTTGTTTTGTCTATGAAGATGATCGTTGCGCATCGTAACTGCATTTTCATAATGCTGGCCAATTTGAAAAAGAGTAACATTAGGAACTTCAAAACAATGGAATGTGACGATTGAATTGAGAGTGGAATCATGCGAGCAGTTCAATTTAGCTTAGTGATGGGGTTATAATATTTTTGTTAAACCAACAACTTTATCCTATGCGGGTCACATATGCTTTCGGGTTCAAAGTATATCAAAGCAAAATACTCATATTTATAGCTCGTATATAAAATGTGCGATTTGATGGTCCCAATCCCAAGGCCTTTATTGAACTTTGTTGCTTGGTTTATAAGATATGCAAACAACTGGGATAAAAGGTTATTAATATCACGTGTTCATGTGGTTCAGTTGAAAAGTGGGTTATTGCTTGTCGGTAGACCGGTCAAAATAGGTTATATACTTATTTCTTAACCCTTCTTTGATGAGTTGAGTTGTTATATGAGTTAATCATATTCAACAAATCATAAATGAGTTCAGAATGACAAAACTTAAAATAATATAGGTGTTAAATAGGTTCGGAATTTACTTAAATCTAATCAACTTCTATAACTTTCTCTTCACCCTCTCTTGCCTTCACTCGATCTTGCACTCGCTCGCTCTACTTTCTCATCTTAGTTTGGGTACAAGTTTCTAAATTGAGTTAAATGTGAAATTGTTTTAGCAATATGTGTTGAATTGTGTTCTGAGTTGAGTATGAGTAATTAAATTTATATTACAGGAAAATGAATTTTGTTAGCATAACGGTCTTTAGGCTACTATTAGAATAATAACGTATTGTGAGTTACAAATTTTTGAAGGATAATTATTTGTTTTTTTTTTAACTTAAAACAAGTTGTTATTTTTATAACAGATTAAAGATAGTTACAATAAGATAAATATTTCTCTTTTAATTTTCAAGATAGGAAATCTGCATAACATTATAAGAAAGTGCATTGAAGCTACGGACTGATGATAAAATTGTTTAAGTTATCATAAGTCATTTATTGGTCATGAAACCACCATATTAGCGAGGAAAAGAAGAAAGCATAGATCGACTTCTGCTTGACAACGCTGTCCTTGCCCTTCCCCGAGGTCTTCGATTTGCCTCTCTTCGGTCGGTTGGCAGGGTTTCACTGTAGCCTCCCACTACCATCAAAACCGAGATCCCTCTGAGCCAAACCACGATGTTCTTTCGAGATCGGAGCAGGGGAAATAGAGTTCAAACGGAGTGAGGGAGGTGTACAGAGCTACGCTAGTGCTAATATTTGTCAGTTGCCATAGGAAATGGCGGGTTTACATTCACCATAATAACTGAGTTAAGGAGGAGGATGAAGACGATAATGAAGGCGATGATGTGAAGTCAACACTAGAAGGGACGGCTTGAGGGAGCTCGAGGCTCTGCGGTGTTCATGGGAGGAGCAGGTCAAGGTCGAGATGACATGTTCCCGCCATTTTCTTTCTCGGGCGTGTTATTGTTTTCCCGGAAAATGAAATTAAGCACGCCAAAAGGGCCGACCCTAGAATAGGCTTCTTAGCATGGCATGACGAATGAGCCCAACGGGCTAGTTGGGCCCACAATATCCCGAATGTGTCACGAGAAAGTTCATTCTACAACTGTAATAAGACATCTAGCATCATGCGGAAAACGATTTTTCCTTTCTTTATTCCATCGACTTGATCACTGTATTTCAGACCGCACTCTCAAGCAAATAGCCTTAGGAAACAATCAAATGAAGATGGGATTTAGAGAAAATCCGCTTATTCAATGGACGCAAATCCCGCAGGACCTGGCGATGAGAATTGAACATGGGTCTTCAATGCTTGTTGAGAAAGCTCTTGAACCAAATTGACGAGTGCTTGGGATATCTCTTCAATCCGTCTTTGTAATCCACGTAGTTGATGCCAAAACGAACAGTGTAGCCCGAGCCCCACTCGAAGTTGTCCAACAACGACCATGCGAAGTAACCCTTCACGTTCACTCCGTCCCTAAGCATACATCGGACACGACCATTATTTGCATGTAGTACAAACTTAAGAAAATTTGAGACTTTGCGCCGGATTATGAGAAGAATCTTGCTTGAAAATTGCTTACTTGATTGCCTTTAGAAGGTACTGGAGATGGCGATAGTAATAATCTATTCTCATAGGATCAGCTAGTTGTTGCTCCAAGGGTAGTGTAGAGTTGTTGAATTCATCAATTCCTACATGGTTGATCGAGAGTGGTTGAGAGAGATTGTTATTACTTGCAAAAGGATATTGGCAAGGATTCATTTGGTTTAGGATCTCAAATTCCAAGATGTAGCTCACCGATATGCATGAAGTTGTGAAAACTTGGTTAGATATCTTCTTTAATTATCTTAAGCCACGAAATATCATGTATTCCTTCACAAATCATATTTATTTGTAGCTTTCAAAACTATGTTATGGCCCACCGAATTAAACCATGCAATGTACTTTTGTGATTGTCTAAGCAAATGAAGATTTTCTAGAGTTTGTATGATTTTCTTCGATTCTTTAGCTAAATACGAATTTGATAAGTATTGGTAAGTATTAAAACAAGTAAAAAAAAAAAAAAAACCAGTGACAAATAAAGGTTGATAAATTCATACATGAGTTGATATATTTGAAGCCTTGGTAAAAAAGAAAAGAAAATAAAGTTAGTAAAAGATGACAAAAGACACTAATCCAAAAACTTTAAAAAAGAGCTAGGATAAGTTACTAAAAAATTACTGAAAAATTAGGTAAATGGCAGCTTTCTTTACTCACACTTTTTTGACACTTACCAACTTTTTAGAAATTTATCAGCATGGACAAAAATATATTTGGAATGAACTATCTTTACTTATTTTTCTTGAAAGAGTCATAATGAAAAGTCCTACTTACCGTTCTCAGTGATGTAGATGAGTGGGTTTTTGTACTTATTCTTAACATATAGTAGCAAACTTCGTATCCCACTTGGATAAACTGATAACCAACTTGAAGCAGCCTGCAAAATTTAATTTACATTTTATTTGACGAGTGCAACAAAAAATGAAAGATTATAAGCAAAATAAAGAAGAATAGATTGGACAAAAGAGTGTATATATACCATTGGGCCAATCGGTATCCCGTTACGGTCGCCTACAAGAAAAAGGGCAAAAAAAAAAAAAAAAATAAAAAAGAAGAATTATCATTAGAATTTACTTAAATCAAGATAGCGCTATTATTGTCGTCACCGAATATCAACTACAACAATTCGATTCCTTACTCGTGAGATTGGTGAGAGCATCTGTTACGTAGCTCATGTTTTGAGCGTTTACGGAATAAGGCGCGTATGCCGCGTAGAAGGCGGTGTAGTAGTTCAACCCGAGGAAATCGTACGACCCTTTCAAGGAGAGCGACTGCTCCTCAGTAAACTTCGGCAGCCTATTTCCGACGAGAGATCGCATGCTGTGCGGGTAGTCACCGTAGGTTATCGGGTCCAAGGACCTGGAAAGGCAATCGATCGAGTGAGTATTAAGCACAGCCAAAATATGTCGATAGCTGATTAATTACAAATGGAGAGAAGATATCGATTCAATCACCATCCAAGCATGAAGTCCAAGGCTCTTTGGGCTGCATTGAGGTTGTGCTTGGCGTCTGAGTAGGGCACGAACCAATGAGATGCCAATGTAATTCCGATCACCCCCTTTTGAGATGCCTGCATGCATGCATATATTAACATTAGGATTGAGAAATGAATCGAATTGACCAAAATTAGAGTGAAGCGAGATTGTCAATATATAAATTCCATGATTCAAAAGACTTTAGATCACCTTATACTTATCCCTATACAATTTCACGGCAGCCGCATGAGCCAAAAGTAGATTGTGGCCGACTTTGTACGGTTCTGTGGCAGAATCGCCGCCGGTGCAGTTTAGCTGCTGCCAAGCCGAACATCGGCCGGGAGCCAGACTCCCGAGCGCATAGCCTCCATCACAGAAAGTCCATGGCTCGTTTAGGGTTATCCAATGCTTGACCCGGTCGCCGAACTCCTTGAAACATACATCAGCGAAGTCCTTAAAATGGCGCCTGCACGAGCAAAAACAAAGATCGATCTTCGTAACCTTGAAGGAGGACAACAAAGCCCAACTTCAGTGGAGTCTAAGGGACGCTGAGGTGACAATCACTTACACAATCTTGGAGCTCAAGAAACCACCATACTCGTCTTCTAATGTTTGGGGAACATCCCAATGGAAAATCGTTATAAATGGCTTGATTCCTACATCGAATGGAGGCGAATTTAAAAGGAGAAAGAAGAAGAAAGCATAGGCCATAATTAATAAGCAAGAACATGAAATTATTTGACACATATTTGATGGATTTAGCACTTGAAGAGAGAGTGAAATGAGGCTGATACCATGGGCTAGGAGTTCATCAATGAGGTGGTTGTAGTATGCAATGCCTGCTCTGTTGATTCCTCCCTCGACCGTTCCTTCTGAAATCATCAATATAGCAAAGAATTTTAAGTATGATCTAATGCATAATAGACAAAATTTTGGGGGTCCAAGATGACAAGATTGGACGAGAAGAACAACTTACTGGGTAATATCCTAGGCCACGAGATTGACAATCTGTAAGCATCCAAACCCATCTCCTTCATTATCCCAACATCTTCCTGTACCACGTAATGCTCGGCAAAATAAGATTTGGATAGCATGAAGTAGATTATTTACAAATGATTTTGCATAGATGGACCAACGAAATGAAAAAAAATTACGTGGCCTTGACCGATGAATGACATACCTTGTATTTGTGGTATTGGTCTATAGCCACATCTCCGTTGCTACCATCCGCTATTTTTTCTAGTATGGTTCGCCATACAAAACCACACAAGGCCCATCATAAGATACAGATGAAGAGAGAATTGAAAAGAAAATGAAATAACAAGCTAGCGTACACTTAATAAAGAGATTGTACTCCAATACACGACCCATAGGATCGCGGCAAGGAAGGTAGATTAGTAATCGGGGTGCGTGAAAGGTGACTCGGATACCACCCAAATGCTATTCCAAAAATTGAAAAACCAGTACCCTCAATCAAACTATCTATATCCAACGAACGGCCAAAGTTGTCAATTAAATTACAATGATCACGGATAATTATTTTAATCGATAAACACACGCCCTTTTTATTTTCAATCTGCTCATTGCTTTTTCCATTTTGATACAGAATCCGGAGGCCTATATATAGATTCTAACAACCGATCGTGACACCAAACGATAGCATTCTTTTTTTTTTTTGGTAAAGAAAAAAAAAAAAAATAAAAAAATATATATATATATATATATATTCTTTTGTTAGCTTTAAGAAAATCGAAAATGCCTTGAGGCAACAACTTCTAAAAGTGCTGGCTGATTTTGCATAAGCTAAAATTATTTAGGAAATCAATTTCCAATATTTTTATATTGAAACAAGTGGTTGGGAATCAATTTTATATACCGAATTTTACCTCTCTAGCATTATCAATCTGAAAACTGTTTAATATAAAACAAGGAAGAGGCGACTCAAAAGTAATCAATTCATTTGTCTTTTTGTTTAGGGTAATATCATATTCCTTAGAATAGGAAACTTGAATTTCAACAGAATCGAACTTGGGTGCTTTGACCTCAAGCATAGACGACAACATCAAACTAAAATCTTTTTAAAAAAAAAAAGAGAGAGAGAAGAAGATCGAACCGAATTCATTTGAAATTACCGTGAAAAATCATCATTTGATATCTAAATAATACTGCGACAAATTGGAATCCGCGATCACATTATATATAATTGTCGACCATGGATCCAATAAGCCTTTTCAAGTCCTCATGACGTATCCTTCATAATTATATCTTTAACGTAATTTGCGAATATTCGCAAAAGACCTTGGAGATTGCGACATTTAATACCACATCCACATGAAGCATGCCAAGCTGGACCAAGGCAGAGATGTGGGGAGTGGTCTCTCTTTTAATTGACCATTTTATCATTCTCCACGACTTCTCTAAGTTCCACTTCATCCTTACCTTCCCCCATTTTGATTATATATATATATATATGTTATCTCTATTAATATTCCAATTACTAACATACTTTTACTAACACAAGAGTGCAAAACTTTCGCACAAGCTGCTGTAAATGTAGGATTAAATTGATCTTTTATTTAATCGTGATCATACTTCATATAAAGTGCTCTAAGACCAGTCGATTTACTAAATGGGATTACAAAGAAGTGAAATTTACCTTAAAAAAAATAAAATATTGACATTGTCCATGCTTTTGAGGTACCCCTTGTCCCTGCGCATAAATCCTTTTTTTTCCCCGTAGGTTGTATCATAAGGACTAATGGATAGCGATGATAATTCGTATTGAAGAACAACTAAGGTTTACCTACTGAGCAAAGAGACGCATATGCATGGTTTAATTAAATGATATATGTTCAATTTCTTACTGTATCATAGCTCATACCTGGTCCACACACGCATGCTCGACCTCACGTTTCAAGGTTACTCAAAAACGGAAATATTCGAAATGCTCGGGACTCATCTACTTAAGATGGGCTTTTTGTAGGTAAAAAATCAATACACACATCTTCAATTTGTCAAGTGTTCACATGATTTGTTCTTATGAATTGATACTCCTTTTCCATTAAAAGTAACCACACTTCATTTTACGCCGTATGCGTTGAGATTGTCATACATCCGCAATAAAATGGGCTGGTGATTGATTTATAAGTGTGAGTGAAAGTTTCACATTTTGAGCTAACTTTTGGGGTAAGAGAGGTCAAAAACCACCAACACTAATATTAAGCATGATATGTGAAGGGGAGATTGTTGATTGTTGAAGTTGTCTCACATTGGTTATGTAAGGGGTCGGTCATCGATTTATAAGTATGAGGAAAAGTTTTATCTTTTGAGTTAACTTTTAGGATGAGAGAGACTCTAGACCACTCAACAAATGGTCTATAAAGTTTCAAATCTCACGATGTATTGACTTCATTATATGTAGCAAAATCAAAGAGAGTTTCAAATCTTACGATGTACTGACTTCATTTAGAAAAAGAAGAATAGCTAGACTAGCTTATATTGCTGGATGTGTACCTGGATATTTGTGGGTGAAAGTATCCCAAATGCTTGGACCCCTGCCATCTACTTTGGCTGCACCTTCATACTTGAAAAAAGGTGACAACAATAAAACAAGAACACATGCATCAAACTCAAACTCACCTTCTCACAGGCCATGAATAATCAAGTTGAAGGAAGCCTAAAAAGAAAAAGGATGATATGAGGATACCTGGTATGCCGAAGAAGCCGTCCCGAAGAGGAAACCAGAGGGGAAGCTACTCCGGTTGAACAATGCAGTGTCGTACTTGGACCGATCATAAGAAGCGTAAGCCGTGTCACCGAGAAGAAGCACAGAGGCGAAGAGCACAAGCCTATTGCAAACCAGAAACGCCATGGCTGATTTATGCTTGTACTCAGCTGCCTAGCAACCCACCATTCTGTACATATATATAGAATAGAGAGATGAATTACCAAATGGTCGTTTGCTATATTTTTTATCCATCGCTCGTGCACGTGGAAACGCAAAATGTGGGATCGAAAAGCCACGCCACATTAAAGTTTTGACTTTCAATGATTGTACTTGTTAATTCCCGTATTATCGTGATCTCGTGATGCTGCACGCGCAGGACAATCAGATGTATCCTGCCAGAGTCTATCCGCAGAGCAGATCTCTGAAAGGGCCTAGCCAGCTAACGTATTTTGGCATTGGGACAACTTCTGAAATTTTGTCGTATTCGCACGTTGGGGCCCCAGAAATTTTAGGGTCTATTTAGTAAGCAGATTGAAGATTAGAAAATGGTTACTTAGATTTATTCAATGAGAAAATATATATCGCGAAATTAGGACGAGCTGATCACGCCCTTCTTAGTTTGACAATCTTTTTTATAAAATAGATATGTTTTTTTCCTTTTGTTTTCCCTATGAGGATGATCATCGTGCATCGCATGAATTATTGTTGATGACGTTGGCCACGTTGAGTACCAGACACTAGGGAAGTCAAAAAGATGAGACGCCAATTTTTAATCAAGAGAGGGATGATGCATTAAGTCTGAATTAGGACGGTGATCAATTGTTCTACTTCTTAGAATTGACAACTTTCTCTTATGATTTGCAGGGAATTCTGATTGAAGGGTATTGATATCACATGTTCGTGCCAACCAACATGTGGTTCATTGATATCACATGTTCGTGCCAACCGACGTGTGGGTTTGTTCGTCGGCTGCTTATGCGGTAGGACGGACTTCAATACGCTAGCATGTGCCCCTACGATATAAGCAGTTGCTTTTTTTTTTTTTCCCCCTTTTTTCAACAATAACTCTTTTAATTAATTTTCTATTTTTTTAATGAAAAGACTATTACTACTAATGCAAATGCTTCTAATGTCTATATGCCATGCAATTTAATGGAAATTATTTTTGCTAAGGTTCAAAATTCAAAATTTAATCCCTAAGTTTCAATGCATTCAATAAATAATTAAATGAATCGTCAAAATTGAGGAGTCAATACTTACAAATACAAGTGTTGAATACCGGAACTACTTATAATATCAAAATCCATACTGTCCAAGAATTTGAACGTTCCGAAGTCATAAGGACAGGGGGGGGGGGATAATTACATGCTCAACACGTGGTTCTTATTTTAAAGCTTTGGTAGATTTAGTGTCTCTGTTGAAAATTCATAGAATCCTCCATTTTGTATTGTTAATTAGAATATGTCCATATTTTCTCATTTATCTAATATAATTCCCTACTTCCTTCTAAATTATCAATACGATACCAACCATTCCACATCTAACTCCCGAGATTATCTTCATTAAGTTTTCGGCCGGTAGACATTTCGGTTTTGAATTTAGCTGTATTAAAAAAAAAAAATCCAATTACTCCAATGGCTTTCCCTTTGAGATGCTTAAGAAATAAATCGCCGCATTCGACAATTTGTTAGCGAAATCCTCTGAAATAGCGAAACACATTGGCATAATTTATTCTCATGAAACTCACCAACAGAAGTAATGGCTTGTTCAGAATTATTTACTACACAAGAATCGATCACATCCTTATTTATTGAGATCATCGTAACATATGTCATATGTGTACGATGTATTATCGATTTAGAACTTGTCCAGAAAGCTCTTGAACCAAAGCGCCGACTGTTTCGGGTATCTCTTCAAGCCGTTCTTGTAGTCGACATAGTTGATCCCAAATCGGACAGTGTATCCCGAGTACCATTCAAAATTGTCTAGCAACGACCATGCAAAATAGCCCTTCACGTTGACACCGTCCCTATGACAAATTTTCCACACATCACATTTCATGTCATGCATGATGAGAAAAACTAGAAAAAAAAGGTGATTGCACAAGCGAAAATTGTATAAAAATTAGGAAAATAGAATTTCCTACTTGATCGCTTTATGAAGGTACGAGAAATGGCGATAATAATAATCGATCCTCATATAGTCAGCCAATTGTTGCTCCAGTGGTAATGTAGAGTTATTGAACTCATCGATTCCTGGTGGCCCAAAACCAAGACATGGGGAGAGTAATGAATCATAAGAAACTATTAACTCGCAATTTTAGTTAATTAATCATTGGAAATAATATTTCTCACCATTCTCAGTTATGTAAATAAGTGGATTTTGGTACTTAGTCTTTACGTACAACAAAAGACTTTGTATTCCACTGGGATAAACAAATAGCCAACTTGAAGCAGCCTGCAATAACATTTATAATAGGATCATGCACATGACAGGGAAGATATTAACTCGAAAAATTTACCTAATTCTTTCGAGTTTTAGTTACTACTATTTGGTGTTTGCATACTCAATTAAGGAATGAACTCTAAGAAGATCACACAAAAGTAGCAAATCTACAAAGTAACAAAACAGGGTTGCATGAGAATTCATACGTACCCCTGGACCAATTGGAATCCCGTTGCGTTCAGCTACAAGATGCCATGAGGAAATTATTAGAAAAGAATTTCATCGAGACCGTGATTAATATCATCCAAAGAGCGATCGCTTTTCTTACTTGAGAGGTTCGTGCGAGCGTCGGTTAGGTAGCTTGAATTTAGAGCATTCGAGTAACGCATGTATCTTGCGTAGTTCGCAGTGTAGTAGTTCAACCCGAGAAAATCAAACGATCCTTTCACCAACACTAACTGCTCCTTCGTGAACTTGGGAAGCCTTTTCCCAACGAGTGACCGCATGCTACGGGGATAGGTGCCGTACGTTATGGGGTCCAAGAACCTGAAAAGGAACCGCACGTTTTCCTAATGATTCACCATTTAATCATATTGCCAAGGACTTCCTTTTTGAAATTCAAACTATGTATTTTGGGTGCACATTGTGTGTGAGTTTGGTAGTTGGAGAAGCACACTCACCATCCCAACATCCAGTCAAGGGCTCTTAGCGCTGAATTTTGATTATGCTTTGCATCCGAGTAAGGCACCATCCAATGACAAACTAACGTTATTCCTATTACTCCTTTCTGAGATGCCTGCAAAAATCACTTTTTTTCTAGGTGAAATTGCACGAGTCAGTTTAAACTCCCATTAGATGTTCTATTTCTGCATCAATTTGAAATTCATAAGCATTTTTTTCTAGTTGGTAGATTGAGTCCATTTTTTTTGTTCTTTTGGCTTATTTCGGTCCATCTCAACGACAATTGATTGAGAAGTGAAAGATTAATTCGACCGCACTTAAACATGAGTCCTCGTCAAGTTTTAGGAGATTGAAGACCTTGTACTTGTCTCTGTATAATTTAACAGCAGCCGCATGAGCAAGAAGCTGGTTGTGTGCGACGATGTACGGCTCGGTGCCTGAATCACCGCCTGTGCAGTTGAGCATCTGCCAGTCGGAGCATCGACCCGGTGCCAATTGTCCGTTGGCATACCCACTAACAGCATATGACCATGGCTCATTCAGAGTTATCCAATGTTTGACTCTATCCCCAAATTCCTTGAAGCAGACCTCCACATAGTCCCGAAAATCATCCCTAATTAAGGTAACAACAGAATATAAATCTCAGCCAAAGTATCCATAACTAAGGTTAAAGAAGAAATCTCTTTTGACTTACACAACATGGGAACTCAAGAAACCACCATACTCCTCCTCTAGGGCTTGGGGAAGGTCCCAGTGAAATAGTGTCACAAAAGGTTGAATGCCTATAAAAATCCTCTGCTTATTAGGGAGTGATAATATATAAATGATTTGAAAAAACAAAAAGTAACAAGTAAAAGAAATGAAATGAAGCCAAGACCGTGGGCAAGGAGCTCATTGATGAGGTTGTTGTAGTACTGCACTCCTTCCTTGTTGATGCCTCCCTCTAGCTTTCCCTCTGAAAATTTCCCCCACATAAAGACAAAATGGAAAGTCAACTTTTTTTTTTTTTTTTTGCATGATTAAGCACAGGCTTTTCTAACCTCATGCAATTAGACTTAATTGATAATGTTTATTGGTCTTACTTGGTAAAATTCGAGGCCACGAGATTGAGAATCTGTAGGCATCTAAGCCCATTTCTTTCATAATACCCACATCTTCCTGGAAAAAGAAAAAAGAAAACAAATTAACCATTAGGAGTCGAACATTTTCTATTCCAATTTCTTTTGGCAACATCAAATTTAATTAGTGGTACTAGATGCTGATTACATACCTTGTACCGGTGGTACGAATCGATAGCCACGTCCCCATTGCTACCATCGGCTATTTTGCCTGTCATATACGGCACAAAAACCGATCATCGTTAAAAATAGGGTTTGTTAAATAGTATATCTATAATATTTATTGAGCGTATTTCATCCAGAATATTTCAAGTCTCAAGATCGCAAACGTGCGTGACACAAGAAACAAGTATATTGAAAGAAAACAACTTTTCTTAATTACTCATATGGCAAGTGTTTTAGGGAGTCAAATACTATAATTTCCATACAGCCCTCATTTGAGTATCATAACTTTTTTTTCAACTATTTAAATGCCATAACTTCTAAAAATATTCACTTAAATTCATAACTTTCAATCGATCACTTAAATGCCAATTTTTAAAAAAAAAATTCACGTAGCACTTATTAAAAATGTTTTTGAAAAGTTGTGGCACTCTAATAATTGATTAAAAAGTTATATGGCGCTCAAGTGAATGAAAAAAAAAAAAGTTAAGGCACTCAAACCGACGTTGTATAAAAGTTATGGTGGTCAAGTAATTAAAAAGAAAAAGTCATGACACTCAAGTAAAAGCTGTACGAAAAATATAACACTTGTGGTATCCTTATCTCGGAACACTCAATTAACCAAAATCCTTAAGTCATTGCAAGTCTTTGATTACACATAATCACGACCTATTGGTCAGATCAACTGAGACTCAGTAGCGACAAGACAATTCACACAAGTAATGAAAGGATGGACAAGTATAATTAGGGAAATATTAAAGAGAGAGAGACCTGGATACTTGTGAGTGAAATAATCCCAGATGCTTGGCCCTCTGCCATCTTCATTAGCTGCTCCTTCATACTGAACCACAAAAAGAACAAAAAAACCAAACAAATAAGCAAACAAACTAACAACATGAGCATTCTTGTCATGTTCAATTGAACAAATAATCACGCAGCATGCATATATGGACTCAGTTTCGCCGAGTTAAACGATGGGGGATGAAAAGAGAGTGGCGACAATGGGATCTAATCCACCTGGTATGCGGCAGACGCGGTTCCGAATAGGAAGCCAGCTGGGAAGCTGCTTCGGTTGAGCAAGATGGTGTCATAATCGGATGGCTTAAAGGCACCATACTCAGCCTTGCAAAGACTCGCTGAGCTCACGAGGACTAGAATGCTTACGAGCACCAGTTCATGAACACGAAAAGCCATGACTGACGCACTTTATTTAGGATAGACCGTGGCTTTGGTTTTGGCTGTATTTATAGAGAGGGAGAGACTGCTAAGATGACAAATGCAACGAAAGCCCGTTCACATTTTCATGTGGAAAACGAGCTGGGATTAAGACAAATGGGGTGGCCGTGTTTAGATCGTGCGGAGATATAAAGATACTATTATGAATAATCTCTTAGTGACCATTTTCTTTATTTTTTTAATGAATTTTTCTTTACTTAATTTCAATGGAGTGAAAATAAAGTTAAAGAAAACGACGTTGGAGCTCAAGTAGAAAATCTTCTACATATGTCATGTCATATCGTTTCCAAAGAAGTTTTCTTTTTCAAAAAAAGAAAAAGATTAATATCACCAGTATTGCTCAAAGACTAAATAGCCAATCTCCATTAACTTCTCCTCTAAGCTTCTAAAAAATAAAAATGTCCAAAGACTAATCTTAGTGGGCTAGTTTCCAGCAACTACTGTCTGTTTTTTTGCTACAATATCACTCGGTCTCATTGTGGCATCATTTCTATTCTCGCTGGTGTAGTCATGGTACAATGGAAATGCCAATCATTCTACTATGTAATCTTCCGTTTGATGTAAACCCCACAGTGACCCGTCCTTACGCCCGAATGGCACATAACGAAAATTTGGGCTGTTATGAGACGACTATCTATATATTAGTAGGACCCTCTATACATATGTAAAAATGAGGTCGGTGACTTTCAAAACCGTTAATTTTTTGTGATATTGAGTACAGGTACTCCAAAGGTTAATAAAAAGGAGGATGATGTCTTCCATTCCAACTTTGAATGGAAGGCTTAATTATATGTCGTCTTTTCTGTATGAAACGAGGGGGGAACTTTACAAGAATACTCAATTGAACCAGCGACGTACTTTACACAGAATTTTTAAGGCAAATCTCCAGGAACTTACAAGTGCCAATGTCGAATACCGGAACTGCTTATGACATCGAAATCTCATCTGCCCAGAGACTTTGAAAGTTGAAAAATGATAGGGACGGGAGAGCGGTAATTACATGCTGAACGCGTGGTTCTTATCTTACGAAGAAAATAAAGCTTGATGGATAAGGTGTCTGCATCGGATTAGTCTTCAGGTTGATCAAGTCCGCTAAACGTTAAGGAAACACCAGACAAGAAAGTTAAAAATTCGAGAAGAGCTATCAAGCCAGCTCCGGTCGTGATGCGGCTTCAGTTGCTCCGTTAAAGAACGTCGCAATCTGACAAATCTGCGTATCCCTCGAAACGTTTTCTTTTTCGATTCTGGTTTTGTTCAATGATTAATACAGGATAGAATATAAATAAAGGCTGGAGTCACTGCCAGTTTAGAGCCAGTCAGCCTTATACTTTTCTAACGACGGTTTCTTAGTCATCCACGAGCAAAAGATCACGACGTCGCAAATACATATCCGGAGAGTCCCACCTCGTGCTTTGGACTTTAATGTCAGTAAGAATTTTCCTACGGTCCGTCTTTCTTGTATCGGTCAACAGAGTCGATCGCACTTATCCACAAAGATAATCTGTCAGCCATGAAACCATAAGGAAGGTCTAATAAGAAGGATCAGACTCATTACGTGAGCGCCGCAATGAGGAGCCATCACGCTCTGCGGTCATACTTGAGGGACGGCCAGTCCGTCCTCGACAATGGAAGCCGTCTTTCAAGGGCTTTTAGGGTCAAATAAGCCGTCCCTTGTGGGCGGGCTACCTTCAACGACGGTACAGAGAGCTGTCGCTGTCCGTGAAAACCGCAGCCATGGTGTCTCGAAAAACCATCCCCAGCTCTCTTTAGGGGCAAAGCAGATGGGCCAAACCGGACGAGGGGAACGATCGGCCGGTGTTCATGAGGGTTTTGGACTTCTCGGGACGGTTTGTCCCGTCGTACAAAAACTGTTATTTTATGCTGTGAGGTTTTAAAGAAAATGCAACAGTGAAGCTCACTGTAACTGCAGAAGAATACAAATCACCTTTAGATAATATATATTAATAAAGAGGATGTTTTAGGAACTTTATGTTTCTCCGGTTTTCCAACGCTTGTTCATTGATATGGTCAAATTTGAATCGCTTTCTGAATCAAATCTGTACATTGTATTATTCGAGGAAATTACAATTCTATATTAATGGATTTCTTTGGTTGAATTGATAAGTACATTAGTAAAGTTTCCAATGTATGCAATGTATATCCTCATCTTCAATACTTCTTGAGAAAGTTCTTGAACCAATATGCTGAGTCTTTGGGGATTCTCCTCAACCCATTGTGGTAATCGACATAGTTGATGCCAAATCGAACAGTGAAGCCGCTAGCCCACTCGAAGTTGTCCAACAGCGACCACGCGAAGTAGCCCTTCACCTTCACGCCATCCCTACGACAAAATGCGACGACCTCCGCATCAGCCAAAAGTTAAAGCCAGCTTGTGAAATAGCGAAACTAGCATTTCGAAGAGCGAAAGAAGTATCATTAAATGACAAACTTACTTAATCGCCTCTCGGAGATACGAGAGATGGCGATAGTGATAATCGATTCTTGTGTAGTCAGACAGCTGTTTCTCCAGTGGTAGTGTCGAGTTGTTGATTTCATCGATCCCTAAACGTTGACCAAGAGTGGCATTAACAACCCGAAAAGTGTTTAACTTCTCATCACAATAGTGATTATTACACGATCTTGATTGCTTACCATTCTCGGTAATGTAAATGAGTGGATTATTGTACTTTTGCTTTATATAGAGCAAAAGACTGCGAATTCCGCTGGGATACACATATAGCCAACTGGAAGCAGCCTGTAGCAACAATATTTAAATTGATTAACGATACCAATTATGCTATTCATGTTCAGTTAAACTCAACACGAGAAAACGATTAGTGCAATGACATATTCTAGGACAATTAAAATGCATAGGTGAACAAACCTGGGGACCAATTAGGACTCCATCGCGCTCGGCTATGCAAGAAACATAAGATTCAATTAGAATGAACTCCCGTTATCATCATTGATTATTGCAAATCAAGACCGTATCTCTTACTCGTTTGAGTCACAAGTGCGTCGGTCACGTAGCTTGGAGGCGAATTAGAACGAGGTGCATATTTCGCGTAGGAAGAGGTGTAATAGTTCAATCCGAGAAAGTCGAACGACCCTTTTACGACCAAAGACTCCTCCTTCGTGAAATTGGGGAGTCTGCTTCCAACGAGAGCACGCATGCTACGTGGGTAGTCACCGTATGTGATCGGTTCCATAAACCTACGACACATGAAAATTACGAGAATGATTTAAGTATGACTAATCACATGATAATCACATGATGGGGTGTGGGATCAATGAGATTCAGTTATAGTTCAAGGAACAACTAATCACCATCCGAGATTGAAATCCAAAGCTCTTAATGCTGCATCTTTGTTATGCTTTGCATTGGAGTAAGGCACAAACCAACCAGACACCAACGTTATTCCTATTATCCCCTTTTGAGAAGCCTGCAAAATTCATCTTGAAATGCTAATAATCACATCGATGTCTTGTATAATTGCTTTTAAGCCAAAGTAGTAATTAAATTGAGTGTTTGATCAATTATTCGACCACCTGGTACTTCTCTCTGTACAACTTCACGGCGGCAGCATGAGCAAGAATCTGATGGTGCGCGACTATATACGGTTCCGTGCTGGAATCACCGCCCGTGCAGTTCCGCATTTGCCATTCCGAACACCGCCCGGGCGCCTCTACCCCAGTCACATAGCCAAAATAGCAGAAAGTCCATGGCTCGTTCACGGTTACCCAGTGCTTCACCCGATCCCCAAACTCCTCGAAACAAACGCCTACATAATCGCGGAAATCATCCCTACGCAACAACATTAATTAAACAATCGTCCGGGTTATCCAAGTAAAAAATTACCATGAAATCTTAGGCAATACTACGTGACTGGATTAAATCCTATGGTGACTCACACAACATGGGGACTCAAGAA
Organism: Eucalyptus tenuipes; assembly: GCA_014182365.1. Taxonomy (NCBI): domain Eukaryota; kingdom Viridiplantae; phylum Streptophyta; class Magnoliopsida; order Myrtales; family Myrtaceae; genus Eucalyptus; species Eucalyptus tenuipes. The sequence continues at coordinate 32,714,549 of CM024538.1, read as the reverse complement.
GCCGCCATACTCCTCCTCTAAAGTTTGAGGAAGGTCGTAGTGGAATAATGTCACGAAAGGTTGAATACCTGCATCTCATGTAGGCCGACAACAACATATCGAAGATATTCAAATTGCCATACTTAGATAAACTTTGTGACTAAACATACACTAAGAAAACCAGACACTTGGGAAAAATTGAATTGAAGCGCAGTGAGCGAGACCATGGGCTAGGAGCTCGTTGATGAGGTTGTTGTAATATCGCACTCCTTCCTCGTTGATACCTCCTTTTAGCTTTCCCTCTTGAACATTTCCCAGGTCAAGAAAATTCAAAGCAAAACGATTAACGATGTTGCTACTTGGATGAAACAAAGACTGCACAGGATTTTCCTTTTCGGCCATGAGAACGACACGAACTTACTAGGTAGAATTCGAGGCCATGAGATGGAGAATCGGTAGGCATCTAACCCCATTTCCTTCATTATCCCCACATCTTCCTGTACACAGCCAATTGATATAAGGAAAAAATATATTAATACCAATTATAATGATGATATAATCAACCCCAAAATTCTAAAGACTAAGGGCTCGAGAAAGCTCTAATATATTTATTGTTTTATTTGTACAGGTATGATTACCTTGTATCGGTGGCACTGATCAATGGCCACGTCTCCATTACTCCCATCATATATTTTTTCTGTCATTTACCAAACAAAACATTTTTCAAGAAAGGTAACGGTGCAATTGAAGTAATCAAGGCCTTAATTAGATATGTGTCGTCATAAAGAATATTTAAATAATGGTTTAAATGAGTGGAATCACGGTCTAAACTCAAAGTCTTCGATGGCGGGAAGTGAAAAAGGAGAGGATCTTTTTTCCTTTCGGCCCTTTCGGATACAACAGCGGTCGTCAGACGTCCACTTGCTTAATTTTTATTACGAGCCCCGACGCAACTGAAACATTGTTTTATTCAGAAACCTTTGATTATTTAATATTTTTACTTCCGACCATGAATTTTCAGTCACGTGGTTCCACGTCTTGGTCTTGAGTCTTGACCATTTCAAGCCCCGACAAAAGCCCCTTTTTTTTTTTTTTTTTAATCTTATCCTCCTCTACCTTTTGATTAGCCATGCTGATGATTACAGCGCAGAAACTCTACTTGGCAAAGATGCTTAGGATATCCATCTTTGATATAAAGTAAAGCTGAAAGTCATACTCAACCCTTTTAAAGTCATTCTCAACCTTTTACTTAGAAAATTCCAATTAAAAAGTTCAGCCATGTCGTAAGATTAACGATGGTGGATTTATTACTAAATAATGAATAAAAATGCGACTTCAAAAGGGTCTACACAAATTTGTGACTTAGTTATGTCTACCTCAAATTATATTATTTAGATTTTCTACATCAAGTTAATACCGTCTGAAATTTTTTTTTTTCCCTAAAAATGTTGAAGATGAACTTCCCAAGCAAATTGATATCTCGCCTTTCTACTAAGGCATTATTATCTTTTGCTTTTACTTATATTTAACTATTATCTACTTGATCAATCATCTAATAATCCGAAATGGCACAAATCTTAGACAAACACGATGGTCACTTTTTTATTGTAAAATTCTAAAAAGTGGCTTCAAGCTTCTTCTTGTCAATACTGCCTTGTCACTAAATTTAAATGAGGACATTCACTTATCTTAGCCCAGCTTCTACTTTCCATTTTAGTACTATCGGTAGGTAGTCTCACAACATTGCGAGCCTCACTATGGTGTGTATATATAGAGAGAAGCTTACAAGGTGATCTAAATCATAAGTCCCGGTGCATCTATTGGATCTCATGGGCCTCACATGATCCCACAAAACCTAATAGTTCACTTTGTATGGGACAAACTATATCGGGTGTACACAATAACTTTCTCATATATAGCTTGTAAGTTGCATGAATATGGGCTAAATGGAATTAGTATAAGATTTATCTGTTTCAAAATAGAAAGTTTGAATGTCTTCATCACCGCTGCCGGCTTTTGCACAAGGTTACTTACCATCTTTCTGTACATATTTGAACTAAGTTCTCTTTCCCTATCCAATTTTTGCAGGTGCAGATGTAGTTTCCAACCTATTCGACACCTACATTATGCAACACCACGACAGCAGCATCTTTTTTGTTTCTCTTTGTATTAAGCAACAGCATATTCTACTCTTTCATTGCACTTTTTTGTTTGTCACAAATTCGAATACTGCATTCATCTGTCTTCAATTTAGAGAAATTTGATCTCTTTATCATTAGAAGGTTGATTTATATGACTATCGTACGCACACTAACTAATGTTTCAAGTGAAGCTTTTCTAGAGAGATAGAGATAGAGAGAGAGAGAGAGAGAGAGAGAGACCTGGATATTTGTGAGTGAAATAATCCCAGATACTTGGCCCTTTACCACCTGCATTTGCTGCACCTTCATACTGAAAAAGTTTCAGACGTCGAGTGAGTGATATCAACCGATAAAGGAAAACTACAAAATACTTGATATTCTCTCAAAGAATAAATTGAAGAAAAGATGAGGGCCAGGTTGAGAGTAATCACCTGATAAGCAGCCGACGAGGCTCCAAAAAGAAAACCGGGTGGGAAACTGCTCCGGTTGAGTGAAACAGTGTCGTAGCCGCTCGGATTATCCGTATTATTATCACCGGCAGCTAAACAGTGACTCAGTGAACCCACAATAACAAGAAACCCTAAAAGCAGATCACGATGAACAGGAAACGCCATGACTAATATCACATATTCACTTCCAAAGGCTAGCCTTCTTCTTTGCTATATTTATAGTGGTCTCACCAAACAGGCAGATATACCCTCAAGGATAATCTTCAGCGCACTTTCATTCATGAAAGAAAACGAGACTCGACAAGGACAGATGATTATGTGGTGCGCTGCATTGATACGTCAATTCAAAAACTCACTCTCCTAGCCTCTAGAAAAGAGAAGTTTCTTACATGTCTCCCCGCCCTCTCAAAAAAGTATATCTTATATACCGATGAAAATATATATACCTTGCTGCTACGGTATCATCAAGTTAACGATGCATTTTCAAAATCAAATTTCGTCTAGCTATATAGATATGGAGGTCACGTTGAGGTGCGCGACTAATTCGATGATTTCACTTTCTCATCAAATATTAGTCCGGTGAAATCTGATTTAGTTGTGCTGAATTACTATTTTTTGCTTCCACCATTCACGAGGCCCTCCACATGTTAAAAGTTTCGAACCTCCTACTTGGTAAAACTTGCGACCGAGTGCCACCAAGTAATTAAAGTCCGTTTGAGAGATCTACACTCAGAGATCTGGTTATCTAAATACACATATTATTACCCCCACAACGTTTAAGTTTAGGTCTATGGTCTTTGCAGATTGTTTACGGTAAGCAAGCCATCTGTGAGATCTGACGTGCAGTTCACGTGCGGCAACAAAAATCGGTTAGGTGAATAAACCTAAAGAGGGGCAAACGTCTTGAGTATCTAAACCGTTTGGTTTATCTTGGTGGACTAGTTAGGAGCCTCCCATCTGGACTATCTATTTCGTGCACAGATAGCTAGCTTGGAAAATTCAATTCACAAACCAAGATTAGTTTAAGACAATGACATGTCTTTTGCTCTGTTAATAAACTTTCTAATTGCCCATGCCAAATGAAGTATGAAGCTGGTCCATCTTTCTTCATTGGCAAGAGAAGGCAATGCCTCTCATTGACTTTTGAAGCCATGGTTAGAGAAGAACTGGACGGTAGGTTCTGTACTTGACGTAGTACCCACGAAAAATCAATCGCAGCATGAAACAATACATGTACAGACAAGTCGATCTTCCTTATTGGATCGCTACATTACTTTGCCGATTCAATTAAAAAGAACAGTTTATCGAAATGATTCTCCAATCAAAGTGCAAAAGACACGTTGATCGCCGCGCGGAAGTGAAATTGCAGTTGATCAGAAGCTCAACCTGGAGGCTACCCAGTTGGAGGCTCCACGTAGATAAATATGTCATCGAAGTTCAAGTTGCATATCTTTAACTTGTGAGCATGGGAATGCAATTGAGCTATCTTATGGAACCATGCGTCTTATCTTTTAGAGCTGGCGAAGAATTATGATAATTGTGATAATGACAGTACTAAGAATGAAAATAATGAGTGATATGATGATGACGACTAGGCTCTTTAGTTCTTGAAAAAATTACGCTCTAGCCGTTGAAATAATTATCCTTAGATGATCTCGGTGCATGTGAACTTCACATATCTAAGTTTTTGACATTGTCAAGTCCTTTATAATATCCACATGATTTATGTTGGAAGATATGATTTAGCAGATTTGTATCAATTGTAAATTGATAGGGAATCATGTTTATTTTAGGATTAGAAAGATCAGAAAATATTTACTTTCCTTTTATTAATTCCTCTCTTGTAATTAAATACAGTCTTTTACAGATATTACAATGTAATAGAGGCATACAATTTCTTCCTCTATAGAATTCCTCCTTCGATTCCAGAATCCCCTTTCTGCTTTATCTCCTTTTGTGACAATTTACGAATAGGGATGCAGTTAACTCAAATACGCTCGGTGCATCCAAGAATTGAGGTCTAGCAAGGGCCAGATCGACTACTTTTTGCATGTACGTAGCAAGCAATGGAAATATAAAATCACTTCAAGATAGAAACGAAAGCACGTCTTGACTCAATTTTAAAATGGACGAATCATCGTACCCTACGGAAGGTAAAATCTTGCCCATCAAAGAAAAGTACCCGCACCGACCGGCATAAAAAAGATTAAAGGTTGCAGTCTCATCTAAACCTCGAAACTGATTAATCACCGTGTCCTTCTTCATCTTGAAAAATCAGAAAGTTTCGTGCTTCTTCAGCTCACGTGGCGCTACAGGAAGACTGAGTTTGCCATCTGCAAGTCAGGCCTAAACAAAATTCCATCTTGGCGTTCCACAATTCGTGTATGTCCATCTCCCGAGGTCTCATTATCATACAATTTCTTCGGCTAACGTGAGCAAGTGTTTAATGTACAAAACCCTATTTTTCGGGGGATTTGATTGGGTCTTACGTGCTCCCTTTTAACAATCTCCCAGGTGAAAGGTAATCGAGCCGATAATTGATTGGTGGACTGCTTCCAAATTCGTGAATATCTCGAGAAAGGAAGTTGGTCACCAATACAAATTTGAAATAATTAATATATCATAATTGACCTAAATTCATTGGCTTAATCTTTTGAGTAAAGATGAGTCCAACTGAGATCAAATTTAAAATCTACATTTATGGGGAGAGCACTAGAAAATTCCACTATAATTCAAGCGATACAACAAAGATTATAACCACACTCGAGTCACTTTAACATTCTCAATATTTCCCACTTTCCACTTACACTCAATAATTCATGCAATGTTTAGCCCTACATCCGTCAGTCTTGCCTTCCAGCCTCTTCATGTGATTGTGATCCTTAGCATGTCCCTGTTCAACTAGGCTTGAATTTAGGACTTACATCCACGAAAAGAATAGCAAAGAATTCCGCAATATAAACAAGATTACAAGTACATTCGAGTGACTTAAGCACTCTTAGTATTTCCCAACCCCAATTATGCTCAATAATTCATAATGTGTTTAGCTCTACATCTACTGGGCTTGCCCTATCAACCTCTTCATGCGATTGTGATCCTCAGCGTGTCCTTGTCCAATTGAGCTCGAATTTAGGACCGACATCGACGAGAGTAAAGAATTCTATTATAGATCAATTGATACAATAAAAATTATAATCGCACTCGAGCCACTCAAACACTGTGACATCCCGATTTTACAATTCTGGTTTCAATTGAATAAGTCGGGCATTTCATCTTCGTGCCTATAGCTCTCTTCTCTGAATTGGCCACTCACGAGATAACTAGTCTATCAGGTGAAGCCGTTAAGGGATCTAAATGCAATAGACTTGAGAATTCGATCGTAACCGACCGCTCGACCGCGCTCTCCGCAAGGGTCATTACGGCCTGAGATCGATTAGAGACCAGAGATAGGTCGACTCGACAAAGGCATGTGATTAAGTGTGGGTGATTCCACCTGATTGCACAAATCTTGTCGATCGGCACTAGACCGATTTATCTGTCGTTTTGGTACCCTGTGTCCGTATTTGAAACCTTGAGATTCCTACGACAACCGAGAGTCGCCAATGTGTCGAAGATGCACTTTGTGGCTTGAAAACAATCAACCACGAGTCAATTGCGCGAGAAAATTCCTAAAAGCTACCCAGGTAGGTTAGGACGTGCTAAAGTTGCGCCAGGATTGAAATTAACCGAGAAATTGAACTCGGTTTCAAAAATGAAGGTTCTGTTATGTCACATTCATTTTAGGAACGTCGACTCATCCTCAGAAGATTTTTCTACAAACCGATATTTTTGGCGAAAAGCAAAGTAAGGTCGTTTTTGTTCAAGATTGTCGAGAGGGCCGTTTTGATCTAATCTTTGGGAAGCAAGTTGGATTATTTGATGGGGAAAAGTCATGAGAAGGTTGAGGATGCATGGGTTAATTTAATTGAGCTTCAATTGAATGGAATTGATTGAGAAATTGAAAGAATTGATGTACAAATAAGTGAAATTCGTATCTTGTGGTGGGTATCAAGAAATGGACCCATTAGAAAGCTGTCTTGGAAGGCTTGGAGGTGAGTGGAGGATGACATCACATGTGAGGTCATGGTGGGCCATTTTTGGGGATTAAAGAAAGAGGAAAATGTGAGAAGTGGTCCCCCTAAGAGAGAGAACCGGTTTCCTCCTTCCCTCTCCCTCTTCCCGTCGCTGCCTCTCTCCTCCTGGTCTTCTTGCTGTACAAAGACCCTAGCAGCTGAAGAAGACCGGCCAGCAGCTCCCTCACCGTCGCAGCCAGCAATCGGAACAGCAGCCGGCAGCGCCGCTCGTCTCCGCGTGCCACCGTGACGCCGTCGCCCTACCCGCCCACATCTCCGCCTCTCTCCTCCATCTCTGGTTCCTGCTTGAAGACCCAGCGGATCTGAGGACGCCGGAGCAGCCAGCTAGCTGCTGGACCGCCGTCTCGCGCCTCCACCCTTCGCCGTTCACCGCCGAGCTGCACGCCATTGCCTCGCCGCTGCCCCGATCGTCTCGGCCTCCCTCTCGCCCACCTCGCCATTCCAGCGAGCTGTTCAGCTCGTCCTAGCCACTGTGGGCCTTCGCCGGAACTCCCTCCGCCGCCGTATGCCACCGCCTAGACCCTTGGAGCTCAGCCGGACCACCACCGGCCCTGTCCAGCTCGAATCAGCCCCGAATCTGCCCTCCTTCGCCCCCAACCAGCAGCGCACAGAAGGTTGTAGAAATGGGTATGACAGTGGGGTTTTGGCCCGTTTTGGCCGCCTTCCCGAGCTCGGATGCTCGGCCCGCCTTGAGGAAAGTCGATCCTCGCGTCGATGCCGTCGTTTTGTGTGAGTTTTGCTCACTAATGCCTTCTTAGTTTGCTAATTACACTTAAAGGTTGATTAGTGTTAGTTAAATGTAATTAGGTGGTTAGGTTAGAATGGATTAGGGATTATTAGTTAATTGCATTGCATATTAGTTGTTTGGTTAGTGTACTTAAATAGAGAATTGCCTATAGTATTTATTGAATGCTTCTCGGGATTTTTCCCGACCCTTATCGGGCTTCAATTAGGCATTTCGGGCTTAAATGGAATTTTTAGTAATTAAATATTAATTTTCGAAATTAATTTAATTATTTATTTATTTTTCGGAAATTCAATAGGGATTAGGTGGACCTAATTTTATGCTTGTTGATCGTGGTGCGGATCTGTTTATTTAATTGAGCTTTATTTTGAGCTAAATTAGAATTATTGTATTTAATTATTAATTTTCGAAATTAATTATTTATTTATTTATTTTTCGTAAAATTAGAACAGGGATGGCCGACGCTCGAATTTCGTGCTGATCGCTGCTGTGTATTTACAATTTGAATTGGATGGGTGGATAATGCAAAGTGTCCAGGGCTCAGTATTGAATTGTCGTGTGCTGGTTGAAAGGCTCGGGTCGCAGTAGTGGTTAGACCAACTAGACCTATATTCCTTTAGAAATGCCGTCAACGTAGTGACGAGACTCGGGTCGCAGTAGAGGCTAGGCCAACTGGACCTATGCTCCTTCGGGAACGCCATCGACGTAGTGACGAAGCCACGCTCCAAGGGGGGAGGCGATGTCGGCATTAATGTCGAGTAGATAGCCGAAGGCAGTAGCAGCTATGCCCTTGTGTGGCGATGCATACGAAATTGGAACGTGTACGGAGTGTGGTTATCGATTATATTGAAAATTGCCCGGTGGAGCCGTGATTACCACCTATAAATAAGTTGTGTTCTAAGGACCGTGATTTATAATTGGGAATTGAGTTGGAATAATTGAAATGACCGGAAGTGGTCTTGTTGACATGTAATCAACTAGCTCGATTGATCATTGCTTGGATATGATGTTGTGAATTGATTGATTGAATGTAAATGACCGTGAGTGGTCTTGTTGACGTGTAATCGACCCAGGTCGATTTGATCGATCTTCAATCGGTGATGTGATTGCTCGGATGCTTATTTGATATGTGCTAATATGCAGGTGGGCGCGAGGCCAAGGTAAGTCTTCGACTCATGTTGTGCATAGGCAACCCTAAGGTGTATTAGTTTACTAATCGGGTCTTAGGGGTAGAACTTGCAAGACGTAGTCTCATCCCGGTTGTGGGACAACATTTCGGGACCTTGATGAAGAACCCGAGGAGAAAGAAATCGAAGAGGAGTATGCGGAGGAGAACCCCCGACGATGATCCGCAGTAAGACACGATGAGAATTGAGTCGCCAATCCTATCTGATGATTTTGGCTGCAGAATCTATTTGTATAGAAACCAACCTTTTTAGCATGGCTTGTATATGTACATAAGGGTGTTGGTTTTCAAGTTTGAATTTCTAGTCCTACTTGTATATCCCATTGCTTTATTTCTGGAGATTTTTATAAGCGTTTCCGCATGTGCTATTAAAAAGGAAAGAGTCGGCGATATGTAGTCCTGGGATATCGCATTTTTTTTAAAATCGACCAAAAGCTCGAAGGATGGTCACGTGACTGAGAGGTTGGGCGTCACAAACACTTTAGTATTTCCCAGCCCACAATTACACTTAATAACTCGCATAGTATTTGGCCCTACATCCATTGGCCTTGCCTTGCTGGCCTCTTTGTGCAATCGATCCTCAACATGTCCTTGAAGTTTTGGTGGCCGATGTTCATCCAAATGAGTGAAGGTGGGTCCAACTAGGCTCAATTTAGGCAATCTTTTAAGTGAAAGTATTGGACTTCTATTGCACACACTCATTCATTGGTAGTTGCCCATGATTTTGGAGAAGGCCAGGTGCAATCATAATGTTACGAGTGCATCCACTGCCAATTGTTCGTACAAGAATTACGCTTCCTCCATTCTTGATTGGAGATATTGCGTTACAATCTGTCTTCTGATTAATGGTTTGTAAATACAAATATCGCCTAAATTTCATCTTCCATTAAGCTTTCGTATGCGACCGTCCATAACTAGTAACTTGCAAATAAGAGGGATTCCTTCCTTCAAGCTAAGTATTAGAGATATTTAGGATAATTCTGATGGTTTTCTATATCTCAAGAATGTGTGAATATTATTTATGATTGTGTATATCTTGATTAATATGTTACCTTATTTAGTCATTTCATAAAATTTATAAATAGGCTAATATAATTTTCATAATGATATATCGAAATACACACAATGACTCTCTTTTGTATTTTTTTCTTTTCTTTCCCTCTACTCTAAGAATGGAGGGAAATATTGCCCATCTTCTAGGTGTCACCGTGCTTGCCGTCTTAGTTATACATCTATTCAATGTGTGCACATGGCACTGATTCGAGGATTCCCGCTTGTTGTGCGGAGTCCGCGGTCATATGTCGCTCGATTGGGAGTTTCGGAGATTTTCTCGGGCCACGACTATAAATTTATTAGATCTCTTGCTTTCCTCGTGTGCTCTAGTCGACGCTTTTTATCAAGTGATCTCAACTTCAATCCTTATCTACGAGGGAATAAAAGTCGACCACGTGACGCTCACCTAAGCTGGCAATCCAACCTACTGTCCTTGCGGCACACAAATACAATTGGGAAAGTGCAGGCAAAAGCATTGATGCTTGGGGCCCAGCAGAGACTGAGATCGCAAGAAGACAACTCTGTTTCACTTCAGATGATCATGCAGTTTGACCCCGAATATCACGAATGATGCACGACCCTTAAGCAGCTAGATCAGGCCGAACACCGAATCTGACCCGGAGAACGAATCAAACATCGGTTGCTACTTCATTTTCAGGACTTCAAGATAATAGTATGGAAGGAGGGACAGCACCCTTTTGGATTCACGTCAGCCAATTGGGTAAAATGCAACTTCTGTCCTCTGACTTACAAATTTTGTGTGATTTTGTCTTTCAAACTTTTTTTCATGCAATCGAACCCCTTAAATTATATCATTTCTCCAACTAAGTTTAAATTTGACAGCGGATGTGGTGCATGGCGCTGTAACAGCAAAGATAAAAATAGATGATCTAAAACAAAGAGAAGAAAAGCATCAGAAGAGTCCGACAGAGAGAGAGAGACTTTTACGTACTCCCAAAGTACGAGATCTCATCCTCCCAAACTATTCATCGTCACGTGGAATATAGTGGAGATGATTTGTTTAGATGAACGAAAATGTCGTGCTCCTGGTACATCTAAGAATCACATTTGACCATCAATTTTAGGGCAGTTCCCAGTCTTGTGATTCATCCTTACTTATCAAGGATATCGAGATGACAAAATTGCAGGAAGAGATCACCAGAAAGTTTTGAAGCTAAATGAGTACAGATGATCCAAGGATTCCTTTGGGATTGGAGTCAAAACGTCTGTCAACTCTTTGCATCAGCTCGTGGGTTAATCATGACACTCAAAACTGGCAAACTCCCAGCCTTTTTATTTCAACTGCACTTTCAGGTCTTCACCATATATTAGCTCTAGAGGCAAACCTGCACGCGAAGGCTATGATTCACCTCCAATCGATAAGACTCTGCATGGACCCGCAGCTCATTCTATCCATGCATGATGCCATGAACTACTGATGCCCATTGTACTATATTACAGAGTGTAAATGCATAATGGATCATACAAACCATCAGATTATGAAATCAAAGTACAAAACGAGCAATAGACATACATTGCACAATTCTTTGAATCCAGCTACGGTGATCGATGACCTCTGCCAAAGAACACAGAGGCTATTGCCACCTCCGCCAAAGAAGATGGAGGGCACTTGCAGAAGACGCGTCAATAACATCTAGCTGAAGTGCAAACAGAATTTGCATTACCCAACTTGCTTCAGCCACCAGAGCTGGAGATAAACAAGTAGATGCACCGTGAGAGATTCAAGTTTTGAAATCTGCAGGTGTCGATGCTGTGATGTTCAAGCGGCCACACATATAAATTGCATAATCTGGTTGCAGCACAAGTTTATGTTTCTCTCAATCTTTGAGCAGAAATGAGATCCAACAGGACAAGAAAGAATAAGATGTGAACTCCACAATAAGCTTTGCTCTTGCAATCCAAGAAATGAGTTAAACACAATAAACCTTCACAGCGACTTAAAGGCTTGTGGATAACCTGCACTTTGGCATGACAAATCTAAAACTCACAAGCACAATGAGACATCATCAGAGTAAAGCATTAGAATGACAATCTTGACCATCCAAACCATCTAATATTGAAACAAATGAAGCTGTCTGATTATCGCTGAAGTAGTCATGATGCAATCTATTTAGGTGCTTTATCAAGCCGAGCATCCAGTTTCCACCAGAAAGGGAAAGAATTTCATAAGAAACCAGAAGAAATACAATGGAAACAAGAAAATATGATGAAAAGGATCACCAGAATATTACTTGGGCAAAGGTAACAGTGACTGGATAAACATGCTTGCAAATGACATATTAACAAAGCTGATGAAGCACTCAACTGGAAAAAGCTATCACTAACTACAGAGCTGTAAATGCTATGAAAGCTCTACCAGACCAAAAAGAGATCAAGTAAGGGACTTAGCCTAAAAAAGGATAATAACCCCGAAAACATGGAAATAAAGAGCTTCATCAGTATTCACCAGGCAAAAGCGAAAAGCTTTATCTGCCAAAGGCAAACAGAAGACATCCTGAACAACTTCAATCTAGCCCCCAGTATCTCACTTGCATTCCACCCCTACTTCAGCAGCTCGGCGAGGTTTGCTTTTACGCCTGCTTCCATTATGCCGGAATCCATTCAACTTGGTCATATCATCGCCACTTGATCTTGTACTAATGCCCTTCTCCTCTTTCACCAAATCCAGTTTCCCTCTTACCTGTGAGTTACGTTTCCTCTTCTTCCCATTCTCCGATGAAGTTCGGTCTTCTTTTTCTTTGCTAGGTATACTCAGCTTTGCATCACCACCATCTTCCTCTTCTATCTTTTCTACTTCTCCCTTGTCCAATTCATCCCTCAAGACCTTCTGTGGTCTCCCTCTCCTCTTCTGAGCCAGTGGTTTTTCTTCCTTGCCACTTCCTGGATCTTCATGGTTGCTGGAAGTTACCTTCTTCGCCTTTCCTCTTCCCTTACGCATCATTCAAGAGTGACAACGCTGACGTCTAAACGGGCATCTGATACACCTGCAATACCAAAAAGCAAAGCAAGTCAAACATCAAAGCAAATGCAAACACCTAACAGCAATCGGATAAAGACTTAATCGTTTGACGAATCACAGTGTAACAAAGTTAAGCAAGTTCATTCATTCTCTGTCCATGGGTAAGAAAAAGTTTCAAACTTTTTTCCTTTATAATGCAGACAGATAATAAGCGAACTACAAATTGGACAAACCACCATCATTTTAGCCGTTCCAACCCCATAAATTGGGAAAAGGAATAAAGGAAAGACTAGACACGAGAAGGCGAAAACATCGCCAGTGTTCATCCTATAAAATTCAACAGATTAATAGCTGGATAGTCTGCTAAAGAGGTTAAATACTACAGAAGGCAGTGACCGACTTCCTCCGTGTATTAGTCAGAGAAGCAACACAGAGAAGCACATGGACAGATAATACGACACAAGACAGCACTGAATATGCATTAAAAAGAAAAGTTCCAGTCATCCGATCCTGAGAAATGAAATTATACTCGTACACTCTGCAATTTCCAAAAAGCACCAACTGGAATCAGTAGCGTACTCTCATGCTATTTCCCGGATCGCGATTCAAAGTCCAATTCTGAAAAAATGAAACCTTCGCAAACAACAGGAAACACCCACAGAAAATCAAACAACCAAGATTTATTCCGGTGCATAAAACTAAGAATAGCCCTCCAATGAGTTCAATGAAACTAAAAGAAACCACCACCAGCTATAAACTTCAAGTTCTAGACGACAAAACCAAGCTTTGCTACAAACCGAACAACTCTTTTCAAACAGAACATGCAGAGAGAGAGAGAGAGAGAGAGAGAGAGAGAACCAACCCCACACACGAGTTTCAATCGCATCGCATCATGACACATCCATCGGCTTGATTCTGGCAGAGCAGGGAAAAGAAGAAGAACAAGAGCCAGAGCAAAGTCAGAGATGCATTTTATTTTCTTTTAATTATTGAAGCGAAACGAAAGCAGGGGAAACGAAACGAATGGAAAAAGGAGAGATTTTTATTTATACTTGGCAAGAGGGAGCGGGTCACAGGAGGAAAGATTGCATGCCCAGATCAAGAAACTTCAGGCCTCGAAGATGCCGAGGATCGGCACGTGAAGTACTTCAGTACCCGCAAAACTGGTGCGCCCTCCAAAGAGAAGCGACCGAAGTGAGAGAAACGGAATACAAAGGACACGACACTCGAAGCCAACGAGAGAGAGAGAGAGAGAGAGAGAGAGAGCGACAGGATATTCACTGATTGGATATGTAGGCTGACGAAGACTTTGGAGTAACATGTTGCTATCATTTGTGAATGGCTCTCGCTCGTGTCCTTTTCCTTGCTTATTGCTTCGTTTGAATTTTTTTCCCCAATACATCATCAAAGCTCGGAATAATTTTAGAGGTATCAAGACCTTTTCATGAAATTTACTACTAAAATAATGTGATAGGCTAATCCTTTTTTTTTTAAATTATGTAAGCCGATCTCTTCCTGATTGGATGTAAAAAGATGAGATTGACAAGTTCTATAGCAATTATGATTGACAATACGAAATTGTTGTATAAAAAGAGTATAATTGGATCGTTTCGATTTGGATAAATTCAATTATGGATTATATTTGAACATGGGTCATTTCATTTTATAAAATTTTAAGTTTAGGATGGCCGGCTTGGATCATCCCGATCTGGTCCGTTTTGAGTTGTTTACTTTATAAACGCAAATCAAGATCGGTTCAGTCACCGGTAATTTTGAGTCCTCTTGGATATCAAACAAGTTTGATAGAGGTCAATTTCAATTTTGCTTTCGCTTTTGATTGTTTCGGGTCAATATAGAAATATTTGAATTTGATCTAACAAGTTAAATATATTTAAAGTGATTTTACGTGTATTCATGTCTTTCCTTATAACAATTTCAATTTGAAGTTGGATCTGGACACTTGTCCTTTAGGCCGTAACATAGATAGATTTGAATAACATCAAAGTTAAAGAAAGTAAAATTATATTACCCAAACATTATGACTAATAAGATTCTAAATCTCTTTCGTGTATAAAAAACGAGTGATGTGGGGACCATTGCGCTAGTCTTGTTTTAATAAATCTACTTTTCGTCGATAACAGAAAGCCACTCAAAGTAAATAAAATAACCAGTTTAGAGATAACAGACAACTATATTCTTTTATTAATATTAAATATTTAAGATTTGGAGTTTTGAATATTAATGTAATAAAGAGATGAGACTAGCAATTGATTTAAGAGAGGACCATTGTGATTGTGATCCAGAAATATATACGACCAAAATATTTCTTGTTCTGATGCTGTCCCAATCGAGACAATGGTTACCTGACAAAACTCTCTTCGGCACTTGAATTACAAACAGCTCCACCGGAATTTTGTAGTCTGCAGATGCCATGAGTATTACCCATCACAGAAGAATTTTTGCAAGTTCTTTTGCTTGCAGTTTGTTCCTGCAATGGGTCACATACTTCACCTCCTGACAAACAAGTTGTCAGGAACAACAAAATTAAAGGAGCGGCGACGGCTGCAATCCAGAACAGGGGATTTGTATCTCCAATTTTCTGTCGTTCTGATGTTTTAGGATGAGTTGTGCGCATTCCATCCAATACTCGAGATTCTTCGTGGTAGGAGTTGACAAGAGCAGACTGCCATCTTGTAACGTCTCGTTCCTGCTCTGGTAAACTGTGTTCTATCACGGCTCCAGCACAGAGTCCCCCTTCTAAATCCAACTGTAGCCAGGTTCCTTATGGATCCTTTTCTCCCTCATCACATCTCGAACATTCCCCTTCTAAATCCAACTGTAGCCAGGTTCCTTATGGATCCTTTTCTCCCTCATCACATCTCGAACATTCTCAACCCCCTCCCATCCTCCACCAGCTGCAAGAATATTCGACAGTGTCACAAGACCCCCGGGTCTTTTCAACCTCTTGTTCGCAATATCATCAGCGACTAGTTGAGCCAAATCATTTCTTCTATGAATTGAGCACCCGTTAAAAAAGGCTCCAAGCATTGAATCGGTGACATCTACGGGCATCTCCTTCAACAAATTGTAAGCTTCTCCCATCCTACCACAACGGCACAAAAGATCAACCACACATGCGAAGTGTTCTTTCCGAGGACTAACACCATAATCCTCTTTAATGGATCTAAAAATTTGTAAACCTTTCTCCAGTAAGCCACCATGGCTGCAAGCAGAAAGAACAGAAACCAGAGTCACTTCATTCGGCTGGATATTTCTGTCGTTCATTTCCTCGAACAGCAGAAGAGCCCGATCAACCATGCCATGCTTGCCATAACACCCGATCATTGCATTCCAGGAAGCCACATTCTTGACAGTTACCATGTCAAAAACATTGGAAGCATCCTTGACACACCCACATTTTGAATACATGTCAATAAGAGCACTAGCCACGTATACATTCATATCAAGTCCCATTCTGTAAATCAAACCATGAATTTCTCTCCCTCTGTTTATTGTCACCATAGATCCACATCCCGGGAGAAGACCCGTGACCGTGACTTGATTTGGTTTAACCCCTGACACCAACATTTCCTGAAAAAGTTTCAAAGCTTCGTGGACTTGGTTGCCCTGAACAAAACCAGAAATCAATGCATTCCAAGTGACCAGATCGGGAATCAGCCCCTCATTTTTCATCCCATTCAAGAGTGCCATCGTCCCACTTCTATCTCCAGTCCTAGCATAACCAGCTATCATCGCGTTCCATGTAAAGTCATTTGGTTTTAGCCCTTCCCTTCTCATTCGCTCGAACAGCTCGACAGCTTCTTCCATCTTACCCGCATGGCAATACCCACAAATCATCGACGTCCAAGAAACTACATCTCTTGTAAGCATCTTGCCAAACACCTTATGCGCAAGATCCAACCGCCCACATTTACCATACATATCTATCAAAGAATTCGCTACAGACACGTCATCCTGTAAATACATTCTGTACGCAGCCCCATGAATTTCTCTCCCTTAAACACATCCATCACGGCAATGCAAGCCTTGAGCACGATGGAGAACGTGAACTTATTGCACGTCCTGCCCAGTTTCTGCATCGAAGCGAAGTACCCAAATGCCCCTCGTGATCCCCATTGAACGCCGAGATCGAGACCATCCAATTCAGCGCGAAGACGCTGGGGTGCGGAATCGCGTCGAACACGAGCTTCGCGGAGCTCGAGTCGCCGCAGCCCCGTACGAGCCGACGAGGGTCGAACTCAAGGACGGGGAAGAGCGGCCGGCCCCCGTGGTGACCAACACGGCATGAGCTTGCCTGGACAGCGACAGGGACTTGGCTTTCATGCATCTTTGCAGCAGCAAATTGAGGTCGTCCAAAGACGAGGTTTTCGAAGCGAGTCTAGAGGAGCTCATCGCGTGAAGTCCGTCATGAAAGCGACCGGATGACCGACGAGCACGAATCTAGAGCGGCTTTCTGCAGCGCGAACGAGTCGAGAATTGCGCACGCGTTGCGCTCCCGCTCTGGATCATTTGAACGGGAGATGGGATTCGATCCTGGAAGCAACGGTGGCGACCTTTCTCTTACAACATCTGAAGCAATTTTGCTTCCAATGCTAGAGATACTTTCACATGCCCATGGAAGAAAAGCAAATAATTTTTATTGAAATCGTGATTAACAAAGGGCTTAAACTTTTTCCTAAAATAAGGCCCAATTTGTTCCCAGAAAACATTACACTTGATTCGCTTGAGATAATGAGTGATTGGAAAATATTTTTCTAATCAATTGAAAACACATGCTCAAATTTATTAAAATAATTTTCTCTTCAAAAAATTAAAAATCATTTTTCAAAATAAAACTAGATTTTAGCATTTGAATTCAAAACTTTTAAACTCGGGCATGGAATCCCCAAAACTCATTTCTAAGTCCCTAATCTCAAAGAATAGGTCTCTTTGTACTCAATTTCTACATGTCCTCGCACCTACGCCAAGTCCATTGAGGTGGGCACCCTAATGCCCACGCCAAGGTCCATCAGCGTCAAACCGGAAGCTCTGGTGCATGTCTCAGATGTCCTAGCACTTAGGCTCAAGTAAAGGCCAAGCATGGGATTTCGGTACCCAACATGCTTGAACTGTAATCAACAACACTCAAGGCCGGTCCATGATGCTCGGGCTCAAGTCATTGGTGCCCAAGCGAGGGTCTATCGGCCAAGGCCTTGGTGTTGATGCCCAAGTCGTTTGAGGCCAAGCCTAGGACCCGAGTGCTTGCCCTTGAGTCTATCAAGGCCGAACTCGACACTTGTTCCCTTGTCAATCAACAATGGTCCCAAAACCAAGGGCTCGTACCCCAATCCATACTCTAGTCAAGGTCCATCGATGCCAAATTCGAGATAATGGTGCCCATATCCGGTCCCAACTAATTATATATAAATTATTAACATCTGAATAGTGTATTTCTATTTAGAAAAATAAGATCAGATCAAATCAAATCAAATTAAATCAAATTTTCCATATCAATTCTAGTTCATTTTCATATTTCAATTTAATACTAGAAATATTATCTAAAGAATGACTTCTTAAAAATATTTTTCAAATTTTACGTTTTACGCTATAAAAAAAAAAAAAGTGAGCCTAAAAAGTCAAAACAAACGCACCAAGTCAAGATTCAGCGCGTCAAGTTAAAATGGTCTGTTTTTCTGACCCAAAGAGTTCGATTATCTCGTTCCCGATCGGTTTAACTGTAATATATGGGCCATAAAATCCAGCCCATTATTTTTATTAGCCAAAGCCCAACCATCTCATTTCCTTTCCCCCTCAATTAGTGCAATTGAGCGTAAGCAGAAATGGAAAGAAGAAGGCAGCGACGCCAAAAGCAAGGGGGAAAAAGAATGAAAAAAAGAAAAGAAGCGTTCGAGAAGAAAGGAAGGAGGAAAGGAAGGAAAGAGAGAAATTTTGGCACGTACACGATCCGGATGCCCCGATTAGCCAAATCAATTACTAATCGTAATGCTTTGTGAGTATTCAACCTGATCGTTTGTCTAACTACAGTACTGTTCTAATTTAGGACACAAATTTGAACTTATGTCGATTATGAAGTACAAGGTTCAATTAAGGAGTTATTAGGCTGTGGTTTTGTGGAAATTATAGTTTAAGACGTTGTAGAGCTATGGGGTTTGACGAAAATTGGATTTGAAGTACAGCTTATTTGGAACGAAATTTTGAGTTACGCGTAATGGGCAGTATAGATAAGGAGAAAATATAAACACCTGTTTTAAATGAGGTTTCTCAATTGTGCATAAATGTCGTTTTATTGACAATTAAGCATGGTTCAATCGATCGTTCATTGGAGTAGTGGTTTTACTCAGATTTTGATATCATTTTCAGTTAGTTGTTAGAAATTCATATACGTTGGCTCGAATAACTACCGTGTATGTTTGTTGCATAAAAAAAATATAGATCGGACAAACATTATGTGTGTGTGTGTATACACACATATTGTGAACACATACATACATATTGTGAACTTGGTTTATGGAATGTGTTGTGAAATGGTACCTGAAGTTTATTCTAATTTAAGGAACGAGTCTTAAATAATTTGAGAAATGATTAACGAAATGTATTTCTAATAAATGAGTCAAGTTGCATAAAGATGACGTGTTTTGATTTGTGAAATCAATTTATGATATATATTTTGGTTTGATTTTGTGAATTTTAGAGGTTGTTGTGGATTGGTGTTGACGCTTAATATTACTGTGAGCTCGGCTATTAACGGGGAGACTTTTGGGAATTGAATTTTGATGGTTTGAGACCGCGTTGTGAAAAGATAGCAGTGTCATCCCTTATTCCTATGGTTTTGGGGGTGTGACATTAACTTAATTTACGAACTCCGTGTTTTAACTTTACCATATCATCTCCATTCAATATGCGAGCTAGTTTAACTGATTTTCTGGTACTTGTTCTTAGTATGTCGCTTAGATGAAAGAGAATTCAGGTAGACAGTCAAGAAATCAGTTCTGTCACGTAGCTAATTTCTCTTGCTTTCGCCTATATAATAGAAGAAATTTTTGGCCACTCTTAAATCGTGATTCGTCTCTTTTCTAAGTTCGTCATGCAAAGATTATCTCGCCATCAGTGATGGGCAGCAGCTCGTCAATTACCGTACGCAACGCGCGAACGAGATTCGAAGCATTTTCCCATCTGTTCACTTCCTCCGTTGAAGCTGTCCAAAGAACTGGTCTTCCACCTTAAATTACACGAAGGTCCGGGTTGGATTCTGATTTCTCAGAGCGATAGAGACTTTGCCGGCATTCAGAGATCAAACAAGAAAGAAACTGAATAAAGAAAATGCGCTTTGATTCCTTTGTTACAAATGAAAAGGGTTAATTTTTTTCCAGCCATCTCTCTCCGTAGTGACGTCTGCACCTGCGTGGAGTTAATTTAGAAAGGAGGGTATCTCCTTTTTCATTGCTTGTAATGGCGCGAAACTTCCTGTCTATTGCGCATGATTTGGAGGAGTTCGACTATTCTTCTGACACATTGAAGTCCGCTGTTTATGGTGAAACGATGATTCTTTTTGGGTTTCTGTGATTTAGATGCGTTGAAGTAGTACGTGGTTTTAATTCCATCTGAGGCGGTTGGTTTCTAGACGTTGACGAAATCAATGTCCAATGATGAGAGACAAGCTCGCTTTAATTGGATGTGCGCGTTCATTAATCTATCGAAGATGACTCCAAAGTTAGCTGTCCAAGTGTAACTTATGAGATCGCTTGTCAATGCTCCATGTATCCTTCTATTGCCGTGCCTCGGTATGCAGTTTCGTCCTGCTTTGAGCCCGGTTATCGTCGAATGGCATTGACCGGGGCTGGCTGAGTGTTCTAGTCAAGCTTTTCAATCATCACAGGAAAAGTATGCATATGATTAGAATATCATCTGCCTTGTGTTGCTGTCCGTGATTTGTGACGAAGAAAGTTGGCATTCGTTATGCTATAGAAAATGCGATTTGCAGACTGAGTGATTTCATTGGAATATTGGGGAGTTGGCCAGCTGGAGGAAGTGAAAGTCCGCTTCTGCATGAATAATTTTATTCGAATGTTGAAATTGGGATTTTCAGGCGCCATCCAACAACTTAAGGACTGGAAAGTTTTGTATATTTCTCATTGTCTAGTTTAGCCAATGACCGATAGGAAGAGAGCATTAGGAGATATTCATTCAAGAAACAGAAAAATACAGGTGTCTCGTTAGGCGGCCATGCAGACTTTTCAGTTGACCGGAAGGAATGAGTTGCAGAATGTGTATTGGTTAGATCGGACCAAGATACTATGTGACGGGGTCAGAGAGTAATTTGCTGAAGCAAACTTGGTGATTAAAATGCTTCGGTGGAGCCTCGTTAGTCTTTCTGCGGTGTATGGGGAAACGATTATCCAGAGTTCTTGGAAAAATTCAAAACGAGACTGCCTCTAAATGTATATTTTCATGTTCTGATACCATATCAGTATTAACTAAAACGTTCTGGTCTCGGGATAGTCACTTGATCAATCAACAGCATGCAGGTTCGCACACAAAACCCTTTTTGCCAACAATCGTCGACCCTCTCTCTCTTGAATTGTGTAAAGAATGTTAAATCTTAATAAAACTCAACTCATTTAAGCTGCATCCATGTGAAGATATGACAAAATGTTTATTCCAGCTTAGCAGAACTTACAGACCACACAGAAGGCTTTCCATACACTAGTTGTCTAACTAAGCAAAATCATATTGAACTGATAAAAGAGTCTGGATTTGGAGGGACTGAGACTTCAACTGCTCCTTCCAACATCTGAGTGATTTTCTTCATGGAAGGCCTGAAAGCCGGATCTTCCTGGATGCACCACATTGCCGTCATCACAAATCTTTCCACCCTCTTTTCGTCACTCATTGCCTCCTCGTCACTCTCCACAAGTAGATGTACCTTCCCGTCAGCATAGCAATCGTACACCCAGTCAACCAGTACTCTCTGAGCTTCATTTTCCACTTCCAGCTCATAGTGCTTTCTACAGCAGATGAGCTCTAGCAACACAATGCCAAAGCTGTAAACGTCTACCTTGCCAGAAATAGGCATATTCCTAAACCATTCTGGCGCTAAATAACCTCTGGTTCCTCTGACTCCGGTGGTTGTTCGTGTCTGGTCTGCCATCAAGAGCTTAGCTAATCCAAAGTCCGATATTTTCGGACTAAGGGAGTCATCCAGAAGAATGTTATGCGGCTTGATGTCGCAATGGATTATTTGCCTGGTGCAATCATCATGCAGGTAAGCGAGCCCCTTGCAACACCACATGCAATTTCTATTCTTTTGTACCAGCTGGGCCTTGAAGCGCTGAAAAGGAAATCTGCCAAAGTGCCATTGCTCATGAATTCATACACCAGCAGTCGGTGTTGACCCTCGTTGCAGAATCCAAGCAGCTGCACTAAGTTCTTGTGGTTAGTCTGGCCAATTGCACTCACTTCTCGTTCGAACTCATTTTCGGCATCTCCGGTCTTTTTTTCCAACACTTTTACTGCGACAAAGTCTGTGTCGTTTGATCCAAGAACACCTTTGTATACTGCTCCAAAAGCACCCCTACCCAGTTCTTCTTTGAATCCATCTGTTGCTTCTTTAAGGTCCTGATAAGTGAAACTTTGCATACCTTTGACTTGGTTGATCTGGAATGATCGTATCCACTTGCCATCCCTATGTCTGGATCTTCCACAAAGGAGATAGGTAATGAGAAGTAAAAGCAAGTTCACACATACCGAGCTACTCAACAGCGCTGATCCAATGATTATCAAAGTCGAGTTCTTGTGCTTCTTCTGGCCATCACCTGGGAATATCGAAGTTGAATTATCTATCCTGACCTTGATCAGAGCTTTCCCACCCACACTGAGATCCATCTGACCATTTGAGAGTGGAATCCTCTTTTTCCAGCAATTCCCGTCTCTGAAAATAGCTACTGCGCAGAAACAATCAGCCAAGCAATCCTGTCTGCACCAATCCTCAGTTTGTGGCTGACTATATTCATAATCAGACAGCGGCCAGTCTGTATTGAGCATGTCACGTATCGTGAATAGGTCTGTTTCAGGATTACCTCCTTCACAACTCTGTGGAACAAAGTCCTGTTTGCATCCGTTCATATCATTTGTTGGATCTAACAAAGTATATCCTGGTGGGCACTGACACCGCGGTCTCTGGTCGTCTCCGAGAGTACAGTAGCTGTTGAAGCCACAAGCTCCAATCCCAGTATCTCGCCGGATGCTCGTGCATATGTTTTCAGGGACAGGGGAAGAGACCATTGACCAGCCAAATGGCCAGCCAGAGCTTGAATTTGCTGACTTTGGGTGGACATATTGCCTGAAGACCCCGTCATATTCAAGGATTGCTCTTTGGTAAAATCCGCTGGTTGGGACTGTGCCTGAGGTGAGGAGATTAAGTACTGTTCCATTCCTTGCTGTGACGCAGACCTGGCCACTTTGATTGAATACCAATTGAAAGCCGCTACCTTTGGTATTGGAGGACCAGTATGCATCTGAGGAGACCAGTGGAGTTGGAGTGGGATAGAACACAAGATCTCCATCGGCTTGTAATATGAAGTGGAACCTCCCAGTGGAGTAATTTGTTGCCGAATAGCGAGCATTAACCATAATACCTTGATTTAACATTTGCGTGGGCAGTATTGTATCAGTTGGTTGGCTGAATGTCTCCCACAAGTTGGCATGATCCTGGTTCGCTAGGATGAAGTTCCCCGTGTCAAGCATGGCTGCGTATGCAACGCCGGTAACAGTTGGGCTAGGAGCCCATAACTCTTCTCCTTTCGGATCAGTGAGCACCAGGCGACCGTCAGCACTCAGCTGAACTTTGGAGCCTTCGGCTGCTAAATTGTCGCCATTTGCAGACCAGATTATAGTTTTCTCGTCTATTTTGTCGAACCATACAGCTAACAAATAATCTGTGGTTCCAATTTTCTGAAATCCAAAAGCGAATTCACCTGATGGTGATAACCAGGAGTTTTGATCATTTGTTGTTAATGAGGAACCCAAGGTTTGGTTGCTGTATGTCTGAGCTTTGGTGGAAAGTGGAAATGGAAGAAGTAGAAGGATCGCAAGCACTACGGAATAAGCCATGATAGATGAACTTCTCTTCTGGTTCTTGAGTTAAGCTACTTAAGGATGAAACAAGATTTTCAGGGGCGAGTCATTAAAACATATAATTGTAGGGGAGGCGACTATTCTTTTGTCCTTTTCCTTTTGCCTTCGATGGAAAGTCTCTCTCACCTTAGATGGAGCTCCCATCTGCACGCTATACAGATTAGTATTTTCTCAAGGACTTTGTCTAGTCCTCGTAAAAGGTTTAGCAAGCTTCGTCAAAGAGAAGGCTTGCAAAAGACTCGTTTATTCGCCACCCGAGTTTGAAACTTCTACTTGAGATTACTATAACCTAACGGCAGCCGACTTCAAATATTTTATGGCAACAGAAAATTATTAAATTTTCCCCTCATTGATAACGAAGATATCCATCCCATGGTACAATATGAACGTAAGATGCAAGACTAGAGTTTTTCACTATCGTAATGTCAATAAGGTCTGTTCTAGACTGATTCTTCTAGTTTATTTTCAGTCTCCCGCCATTCAGGGAAGGTGACTTTACGTTCTCTGTTGTAGTGATCGCTCCTTTTTCTAGAGCTTACCAAGCTAGTTGAACCAAATCCACTGATGAACTTTGCCAGTCTATGATGCTTTGGATGTCTATGCCTACATCGTTTATTAAGTATGTACTGACTTTGTGAATGCATCACCGATGCAGCTGTTTGTAGTCTCTTCTACTCTGAAAGTCCACCATGATGAGCACAACAGGATGCAAGTCTTGATTCCATGAGACGGTTATATGATCAGATAACAGAGTTGTCAGGTCATGACAGGAAAAGATGGCAAATAGAACCACGGTCTACAAGCAGCCGTGCGAAGAGCATGTCCTCTGATTGTTCTTGTTCACTGACAAAGATGATATATTTATGTTGTTTTCATAGCAAGGGTCTCTAAGTATCTGAACTTCAAAAGAACTGCCCAGCAGAAAATGCGGTTATTGTTACATCTTTTATGATTAGGATAAGCTCGCTGTTATTTCACTGTTCTGAAGTCTAAACTTATCGACCTAAATAGTTCTAAAGACTAACCAGTCGCGTAACCTTATCCTTCTACCTAAGGTTCTGACCAGAAAATGAGTTATCTAAGATGAAGCTAACCCTGCAAAGGCTTGGCCTAGTGAGACCGATATTGGATCGATGTTTTGTGGTTATAAATTGAGAGTCAACTCTACGGGTTTGAGATGTTAATATTGGACAAGGCAGAGATTATCATTCTGAGAGAACCCTTCTCAAGGTTCAAACATTACTTCGATTGCGCAGATTGATTTATGCACTTCTACATACCATTTTGCTTATCCATCCATCCGACAGCATCAGGATCAGGCATTCAATTATCAAGAAAATGGGCTTTGTGCAAAAATCATCTTATGCTTCTTCCAAGAAGTAAGAAGAAAAGGTGAAAACTAGAATACGAAGCGATGCTCCTTAGGAAATGTAATTTGCAACCGTGCTGCATTTATTTGGAAAGAGTACATCAGATGTCTTCTCATTGACGTCAGAAGACATCACAAAAGACGACATTAAGAGCAAATCATGTGGCTAAGGTGAGCACAAAGAAGACCGGATAGTAAAACAGAGCTGATCAGTACCAAAGAAAACAGAAGAACAGAGCTGATGAAGTTCTTCCCTTCAACGGGAGTAAGGCGGTTTCCTTCTATCAACAAGACTACTACCTTTGCTTGATGGCTTCTCTTCGCTGCATATTTTTCTTCCTTAGAATCATCCTAGATTGGTTCACGATGCAGGACTTTGTTCGCAAGAAATTATCTCCTAAATATGATAACCTATGTACCACAAACACAAGGGCTGAGATGGCTCTACGGAAATGCTAGAACGTCTCTGTGTTTACACTGTACTCATGGTACTAAATGCGAAGGGGGACGGTGGTGCAGACACCTGAATTATCCCTTCAAGCATTAGCATAACCTTCTTCATGTTTGGTCTCAAGGCTGGATCTTCCTGGATGCACCAGATGGCAACCCTCACAAATCTCTCGAGCTTCTTCATGTCATTCAGGGCTGCCTCGTCTTTTTCAACAAGTGCTTCTAGCGTACCTCCTCGGTAGCAGTCATAAGCCCAATCAGCTAAGATCACTCCCTCTTCATTGCCGGCTTCGATGTCAATGCTTCTCCTGCAGCAAATGGTCTCTAGCAGCAGGACACCGAAACTGTACACGTCGACCTTCACAGTGATCGGCATGTTCCGGAACCATTCGGGCGCAACATATCCTCTCGTTCCCCTTATTGCAGTGTGAGTGTGGGTTTGGCTGATCAAGAGCTTGGCTAGTCCGAAATCTGATATCCTGGCATTGTAATATTCGTCGAGAAGGATGTTTTGAGGCTTTATGTCGCAATGGATGATCTGGGTTTTGCATTCTTCATGCAAGTAGAGGAGTCCTCTTCCGATTCCCAAGGCAATTTGGGCCCTCTGTTCCCAACTGGGTTTCAGATCCTCAAACAGGAAGCTCGCTAAAGATCCATTGCTCAAGAACTCGTAAACCAGCAAGCGATTTTGCCCTTCGTTGCAGTACCCGATCAACCTAACTAGATTCTTGTGATGGGTTTGTCCAATCACTATAACTTCAGTTTTGAATTCCTTCTCACTCTCCTGAAAAGACCTATCCAACTTTTTAACTGCTACAACATTTTTGGAGTCTCCAATTGCAATAACCCTCTGTAAACTATGCCAAACGACCCCCTTCCAAGTTCCTCCTTGAAGCCACCCGTGGCATCTTCAAGTTCTTTGTATGTGAAGCTGCGTATATTTATGTCCATGCCACTTTCATCTTTGAAGAACTTCTTTAGGTTGTTTTGGTATATCATGAAAAAGCCGAGGCATGATGCAGCAATCAGTATGAAGTTGACAAACACTGAGCTGCCTAAAAGAACTGACCCGGCAAGAATCAAAATATCCTTCTTATCATCATTTGGTCCCGGAGGACTAGGGTTCTGAGGAAAGCCATCCTTTCGTCCCTTGATGAAGGCCTTTGAATTGAGGCTCATGTCGATCCAGCCATTGGAGAGAGGCAGCTTCTTCTTCAACACATGACATTATCTCTAAAGATGGCGACAGCACACATGCAGTCGCGGAGGCAGGAGTCTTTACACTCGGCCTCTGTGAAAGGTTGCAAGAGATCGTAATCAGAAGTTGGCCAATCGATATTAGTGATTTCTTCAAGTACAAACGTATCCGGTCCTGAACTAAGCGCTTCCCCACAACTTTGTGAATAATTTTGTACACAACCTCTATACTCATCTTTCTCGTCAAGCACAGAAAATCCCCGAGGGCAGTCGCAGAGTGGCCTGTCATTCACGTCGAGCCTGCATATCCTGTTGAAACCACAAATGCCACTCCCTATATCCTGACCAATTTTGCATATACTTTTCGGTACCAGCCAGTCAACCGCCCAATTTCCCCCAGTCTTGGGGTGAGAGTACTGGATGAAGACCCCGTCTGACTCCATAGTGGCTCTCAAATAGTTGTCCCCGGGCGATTTCCCTGAAACTGTCCCGAGAGGCGACATTTGGCCGTTGTCATGAAGGGAATTCAAGAAGCCCGAGTCGTTGAAACTAATCCCGGTAACAGAAACAGAGGGCGAAGGAGCAGGGAACGTGAAGTACGGTTTATTGGCGTGACTGGAAGGCAAGTTTATTGTCGTAAGCAGGAGGTTCCCATCCTGCAAACGGAGCTGAAACCTTCCCTGAGAGAAGTTGGTCGCCGATTGTCTTGAAGACAACAGAATCCCACTATTCGGTAAGATCTGTTCGGGCAGGATGGTGTCGGTGGGGTACTCGAAGCTCTCCCAAAGAGTCGTAGAGTCTCTGCCCTTGAGAACAAAATTTCCAGTATCGTTCATGTATCCATAAGCGACCGCACTAACTATGGGATCGGACTTCCATGGACTTCCGCCTCCTGGATCATTCAGAACGAGCCCGCGATCAGCAGTTACCATCAGTTTTGATCCTCGGGGTACGATGACAGGTCGTTTGCTAGTATCACTGGCACACCAGACTATGGTTTTCTCAGGAATCTGGGCATACCATATGGAGACTACGAAGCTGTCGCTCTCAGTGTCGGGTTGGCTGAACCCCAAGGCGAAATCTCCGGAAGGAGAGAGCCACGGAAGAGACTTCTTATCCCCCGCAACCAGAGACTCGCCCGGGGTTATATTGGACTGTGAAATGGCAAGATATGGCAGAAGAAGAAGAAGGAACAGCAGGAGCAGATGGCTAATAGAAGCAGGAGAAGCCATTGTTGCTCTGTTGCTTTCAGGATGAATAACGAGACGATGAATTGGCAAATTTATACATGAGGAAGGAGTGAACCAGGACAAAGGAATGCTGGTAAAAGTCCAACTGAAATACGAAAAACGCGTTCTTTCCGTCGTTTCCTTCCACTTTCTTCGACCAGCGAGAGCTTGGAAAATAGTCTGGATCCTTGAAAATGAAACGAAGCGCAGAGTTTAATGCATCCGTACATTATTTTGAACGTTTCAAACTTACTTTTGTCTTTCTGCAGACGTTGTCGACTCAGCTCAGGATGCGTTGTTGAAACGCCTTCATGCTAAGGCTTCAAAGTCAAAGGAGTTGAACAAGATGCCACTGTTGGCGGTATTGGGTTTTCTCAAAAAAATGTCAATTCAAGTTCCTTATCGATTTAAGACTTGTGCCATTTTCGATTCACTTCCTTAACGTTGGAGCCAGGTTGACGGATAAGTCAAAGATAATCATTCTATTTTCGAAAATAATTTTCACTCAAAAATAATATTTCAATAGAATAATTTTAAAGTATTTGAACGTGTTTAGTAATTATCTAAAATTATGAAATTTTGATAGGACTCTTTAAATATTTTTTGTTTCTTTTAATTTTTAATACCTTAATCGTATGTTTCTTATTTTTCTTTTTTCTTTTTTTCTTTTCTCTTCTTCTTCCTTCTTCTTTATGGCTAGTTGCACGCCACGAATGGTGGTTGGCAACCGGTTGGGCGAGTCTAACGAGCTTACTAGAGCCTTATCAAGCCAAGGTGGTCCGACAATGGCAAAGGCCTAGCCTTGGGCAACCTCGCACCATCTAGGTGAGATCGAGCCTCACGATGGCCGGGCGGCTCCAGGCGAGCTGTCGAATCTCACCCAATCGATCGGCGGGGCGGCGGCTAATAACAGTGGGCGATGACCGTAGGAAGAAGGAGAAAGAAGAAAAGAAATAGATTGAAAGCTTGATTCTAGAATTATTTTTTAGAACAAAGAAATAATTTTTTTATTTATTGATTTCGTTTTAAATCTATCCTCGAGAACAAATTTATTTTTGGGAGTAAAAAAAATTATCAAATGGACCTTTATTTTTTTATTTCGATAAATAAAAGAATAAAATTAGTCATTATTGAATAACCTAATAAATCGACCCTCAAGATCTTGAGTTCCAAGCACGCAAAGTCATTGGTTGACCGGTCCGTGGTTTCTTTTTTACTTGCTTTTATTCTCTTTAGATGGGACAAAATGATGCCCCACTGATGAAAATTCAAACACAGGACCAGTTCAAATTCTTTTGGTCTTCTAGAGCCGTCACAAAATAAAGCAAACGAAGGACTACGTGCAATTCTCTGGGTACCTTAGTTCAAAAAAAAAAAAAAAAAATCTCTAGGTACCTCTTCCGTAAGCAAGCAGAATTGCACCTGTTCAGCTGCCATTTTGCATTGGAAAATCACCGATTAATAATGAAAAATCTCAAATAAGGTATAAAGTGAGGCCGTAAAAAAAAAAGAGTCAAAATGGACCTTATCTCAATAAGAAAATGAATTAGGTAATTTAGTCTCAAATAAGGGTCAAATCTTGCATATGACGTGCTTTCATCCTCCTACTTTTCCCCTTTCTATCTTTTTATTTTATGTTCATCTCCTCTTTCATGACCACTGTATCTCCTTTGGTCAAATGATTTATGATTAATACCTTGAAAGTCTCAAATTGATACACTTATGACAATTTTATCCTAAACTAAATTTTTTATCATGAAAAATCCCAAATTGATGCACCTATGACAATTTTATCCTAAATGATCACAAAAAATTCCAAACTAGTATATTTATAACAAATTTATGCTCGACCATTAAAAACCCCAAATTAATATACTTGTGATAAATTTACCCAAAACTAATTTGTTTAACTGTCAAAACAAATTGGTATATTGTGATAAATTTATCCCAAACTAATTTGTTTAACAAGTAAAAAACCCTAAGCGAGGTACATTTGCAATAAATTTACCTTCTATTAAATGGATTAATATCACAAAAAATCACAAAATAAGACAACTATGATAAATAGAGAGTAGAATCTCAAATTGGTACGGTGTCGTGTCGTCCAATTTAACGAGTTGACATTAAAATTTAATAAAAATTAACAAGTGTATCGATTTTGGGTAAATTTGTCAAATGTGTATCAATTTGAGGTTTTTAGTTTTAGATAAATTTGTCATATTTATATCAATTTGGAATTTTTCAGGTATTAACAATAATTAAACCATCAATTTTCTCTCACCCCTGGGAAATTGGTTCTTGCATCGCGGGCGAGGTGGGTCTCGCTTGCCGGCTTTGAATTTGCCCTTCTACTCAAACTGGTGTCTTTGAATATGAATGAATCAAGGCTACTCACCACGTATTGAAGGTTTGGGTTTCTGCAAGCGGAAAATATTCTTATTCGAGCAAGTATATTCCCACAATTGTGCAGTCTCAAACGAACATTTGTTGTTGTCTTGTATTTTCTGGAGTCAAAAGATTGAACCTGCTTCTGTCGCATTCACTTTTGTCTTTTGGGAAATTTTAGGAGCCATTCCCACCGACTAAACTAAACTCTTGATCATGGACGTTTACAGTTCTCATTTTGGCGCAAGACCATGATCAAGAGCTTGAAGCTCAAGCGGCCACCAAGAGCTCGGAGAGATGGCGGCGATGGCCGTGAGGGAGAAAGAAAAGAACAGCCATTGGCATTGTTGACCGGCACTGGATGGAGGAGCGGCCGTAGGCGACGTACCGAGCTCGCCGACGACTTCATGGCATTGAACGAGATTGGACATGGAAAGTGGCTCGAGACCAGTGAGGAAGGAAGAAGAAGATGAACAGAGAACATAAGAAAGATTAAAAAGGAAGAAATGTCTTGGGACGAATATGCCCTCGGCCATAAAAAAAGAAGATGATGAACAGGATCCATTAGTTGCGCTCCAGCTGGGCCGGCAACGGCTGGTGAGACCTCGCCCAAAATCGCCCACCCCAAGCGAGGCCTTGCCAAGGCCGCCAAGACCTTGCCGGTGCCGGCAGGGTTGCCAAGCTTTGGGAAGACCTAAGCGACCTTCGCCGACCCTTCTCGACGGCTCTGATGGCGACCACCAGCGGGGGCTTGACCAAGCTGTGGGTGTGGACGAGTTTGTTTTCTTTTCTATTTTTATGAACTTTAGCTTTTTACTTTTTACTCTAATTTCGTTTGAATTTTTTAATTATTTTGAAGTTTTTTCCATCGTGGCACTTGGTAGATGCTATATCATCGACATGTGTCTTAAGAAAATAATAAATTAAAATACATCAACATTTTCCGTAAGTTGAATTAGATGGACTTAATAAAAAGATTTGGTTAATACTTTTGCTTGTGACAAATTTTGAGACTTCTAATAAACTTACATGAGATAATTCTACGGGAGAGAGACATTGTTTTGGGAAAGAAAGAAAGAGCCATGACCATTGGCAAAACCACTTTGTCCGGTAAGAGCCCCCAGGAGGCCTGGAAAAAACCGAGACTTAGAAATGAGGTTCGCTTAACGGTCCGGTTTGCTCGTCTTCCTTGGACGTCAGTCGAACCAAGAGGAACCTGTTTAGAGATCTGGATACCGAAGTATGATCATATATTATCAAAAGAAAATAGGGTCGTATTTTTCTAATGAAAATTTCCAAACCCTCCGCATTTTCACGAAGATAATCAAGATTCCACTTCAAGTTTCTGACTTGAATTCTCGAAACAGCTTCTCCCTGTTTTCCAATGAAGTCGAAGCAAACAGAAAATTTGAGAAATGTCCAGAAACCAAACATGGCCTTAGAAGGAAAAAGATCTTTCATTTGCTTTTGTGATATTGTTGACTGGGAATGTGGTGTTTGGGCACTTGTGAATTTTAGCCAAAATAGAATAATGGATGTCAGATGTGAAGTTTCAGTTAGATCTGAAAATATGTGCATTTGTATGATAATCTCGTTATCTTGCCTTTGATTCTGCACGGATCATCTCGGATGATTCCTCATTACATAGCTCGCTAACATGCCCCTGAATCGAATGGCCAAGACAAGAAAGTGGGAATCAGCTCCAATCTGTTACCAATTCTACGGACTGATAGTCAAAAGGATGAGGCCTCAAGAATGCTACAGACGTATTTTGAGACATCACTTGATAAATACAGAGCAAATCAAGGAAAATAATGTTCAACATATACGGTCAAGCAAATGCTTATACATCCAGTTCTCCTACCTAATCAGAAAACCAGAAAAGGAAAAGAAAAAAGAAAGAAATTGCAAAAATGTAGAAAGAGAGAAAAAGTTGATTTCTCTCTTTCTTCGTCTGAGTTGAGATCTCTATGGCTAAAACAGAATCTTCCAGAGCTATCTGTTCTGGGTCGGATTCGACTTGCTCGGAGGCGCTCTCTTCAGGCTGGCTTCGACAGATTTCTGAAGATCTTTAGCAGCTTCACTCAGCTTGTTCAAGTGAGCCGAGAACGAGTTTGAGGAACCAGCATTCTTCTCGGATAGCTTCTATTTCTTGAGTATTGGGCATGTCTCTCTTGATGGACAGTGAGCAGTGACAGCACGATACAATGCAACAGAATCAATGAGAACACAGCAACAAAGGCTCTGCAGCTGTATCTCATTGTGGGGTGTTGATCTGAAAGAAGAAGGATGGAGGTTAAGGATTTCTTCGGAATGATGGGAGGCTGAGGTTGCTATGTTGATCTTGTGCTTAAGCTTGACAAAGGGTGTTATATAGATCTGACCCACAATAACTGCAATCAAATGTTCCGTTTCTCTTTCTCTTTCCTTTTTAATAACTTAAGATGTCACTTGACAAATTGCATTTTATCACTTAACTGATGATATACACATATAAGATTGCACTGTTGACATGGTAAAAAAAATAATAAAAAATTGATAGTTGTTTTGAAATCATGTGAAGCCGACGTATTCTTTTGCAGGATCCAATTTTTTGTCCTGGGTGATTTGTAAAATACAATAACTTAGTCCGCTTCCGTTCACCAACTAGAAAAAGGAGGAAAAAGCCCGGGATGACTATTTGATGAAGGAACGTGACTGTAGGAGATTTGAGATCAACGATTCTCAAGCATGTACGGTCAGTTGGATGATTAGGAATCGAAACAATAAGTACAACTCCAATTCCATACCATGTAAGTAAATTCTCGCCAAGATGCTTGATTTTCAGATTTACGTGAAAAAAAAGGATCTGTGGAGATAGATGGGGAAAAAATTATACGCCATGTTTATGAGGAATTTAGACAGCTAAAAGAGACTGATTTTCATTTTGGCCCACTTTGGATGCTAGTCAAATGTCCTCACTGTAGCCCACTGCTATGGTCTTTGGCTCAATCCCATCTTTAAGCTTAAAAAATGGCAACAGAAGATGAGCAGGTGAAAAGAAACGCATTTTGGGCTATAAAAAGGACATGGTAGTTTGGTCATGGAGGCATATAATAATGTCAGGAATCAGAATGCTTCTCAGAATTTCGTCTTCACAATGAGCATTCACCTGTGAAGGCCAAAACCAAAAACAAGCATTACCGATATATTTTCCTTGAAAGATGCTTCATTTTACTAATGCTTCCTCTGTGTTTCTTTTAGCTGGTTGGAGCTTGGAAGCAGCTGATCATGTGATTATGAATTGAGTATTGTATCTTCCTGAACGACTCTGAAATCTCTGAAATCTTTGGATATTTAAGCAACATGTCTCATGTGACTTATCACATGTCCAGTGGCCTCATTTCTGTCCTTCTAAACCAATTAAATAAAGGGTGTACCCTCTAATAAGCTTGACAAAACACAGCTTAACTTAGCTGGGTTTTAGTTTTTGCCTGATTTACTTGATAATACTGCTGCGTCAGCTTCCTGGAAACGCGCCATTAGTTTCTCGCCCATCATGTAATTACAGGGTTTGAGGTACTGATCGCCCATTAACTATTAAAAGATTAGGTTGTCTGTAATGCACAGTACGGGTTCGGCTCAACCTCATGCGTGAGACTGTTTCCTTGTTTAGCAATTTACTGCATTTTCTATGCTTCATGATTTTTTCGGTATGTTAAGATTCGGCCTTTAAGCATAGTCGCAGCCACATTTAAAGCTTCTTGAATGCACGCATTACAGTTGCAGAGACACACATTCAAGGTCTCTAATGATTAATTAAATGTTCCAGTCTCGGATCAGAGCGTAGACTTAATATTTGCAATGGTTAATGTAAACTGTTCCCAATTTCGTATCATATCAGATCATAATTACCTTTCGGCTGTTTTCTTATTCTCTTCTCTTTGAATATGTTATTGCTATTTGATCTTCTTTAGATAGGCACTCTCATTAAGATATTATTCATGCGTAAGTGTGCATATAAGAATGTTCTGTGCAACGTCGCTGGCTCGTCTGTCACGACGGAGCCCCTTGGGATTCGCATAAAGAAAAGTTTTTATCTTAGTTCTATACTTTCTTGTTTTCCTAATAGATCTCGCGGCGGTCAACATTTTGAAACGAGTTTTTATCTTAGTTCTATACTTTCTTGTTTTCCTAATAGATCTCAAGGCGGTCAACATTTTGAAACGGGCTTCTCTCCTTCACAAACTTCAATCAGTCTTCAAGGATAAAACAAATTAATATCCTAAGCAGCAGCGGGACTAGATCTACTCGTTCACATTGTTTGCGTCCAGCCGTTCACTTGTTTGAGTTTATGTATTAAAGAAGATCTCCTCATGCAAATGGAAAATGATTTAATGCAATCGCGCATGTGGATTGGAAGATTCCTCTGTGTCGACAACATGCAGCCTCTGCCGCTACCACTACTAGGATTCGAGATTGTTGGGTCTGACTTTCAACCACCTTTCTTTGAATGAACAACCATGATCTTATGAAGCTGAACTCATGAGACGTCGAAAACTTGAATCGGGTGCTGCAACTGCCGCTTTGATTGACAGAGCATGTTGCGGTAGAACTAGAACTTTGCCATTGTTCGCTCAGGATCATCCTCTGTCTTCAGCGACCGAACAATTCATTTCTTGGGCTCCACCTTTTATGGTTCATCTGATGTCCTCTCGCCAAAAATTTCCCGTCCATATGAGTATGCAAGAACACCAGTACAACCCACGAGAAATCTGACATTCTCTAGCCTTGAACATCACAATCAAAAGGTTCCTGTCCCAGTAGCGTCGTCCTAATAGTGACTTGAGTAGGAATAAAGCCTCCAGTACCTAACAGAATGCCCTCTTAAAGTCAAACCGGTAATGTGAAGCTCGACTTTATCGTTGCTTCGAAGAAGCAGTTCAACTGAACATAACATGGATTCAGAAGAAACTATAACTTGTTTGGCAGTGCTGGCGGCCATAAGGCGGGCCCGGGAGAAATGGTGAATCGGCAGTCAATCTTGAAAACGCAGAATGCAGCTCCAGCGAAGACAAAACTGAAGTGATCAGCGTGCTTTCTGTTTCAGTTTGCTCTCTTTGCCCGGCTGCTTGCTGGCAGCTTTGAAGACTGCCGGCTTTCGGCTTCCCCCTTCTGCCTTGGCTTGTTCTTGCTTGTTA